>OU611862.1:14863636-15471590 GCA_914767755.1 Agrochola circellaris
CCAACACGCGGGCGGTTCACCTGATGGTAAGTTTTTGATTTAAAAGTGTCTGTAAATGGTTTTACTGAAATAAATGCTATGAGTTTGAGTTTGAGATAGTTTTGGGCCAAGAATTAGGGTTTTGTGAAATGACGTTCAATAGGTGGCAGCACTGAGACTTCAGGTCCGGGCACCTGTCAAAAGTGTCAAAGTGCCTATAATTTTCTTTAGTCGTGACTGAATGATGAACGAATGAATCTAATGATGATCTTCATCATAATATTTTACTTTATATTCATTGTCGAAATGGAAGACCTCTTGTCAAAGTGGCGCCAACCGGTGACGTGAATTTTCATGAATACCCTAATTTATGAGTGTTTATTCTGAAAGTAGGCAACGTCGCAAATAAATATAAAATATATCGCTAGTTTGATTCATTTGGCAATATTACTGTATGGAAATAAGAAATTTGGCTAACTAGCGAACTAGAATATTAATAATGAATTGCAATTATAACACTGAATTTGATGTTGTAACCGTTTTGGTGTAAAAAAGGCATTAAGATATTAATTATTGCATTTCATAACCAATATTTTAGTTCACTAGTTAGCCACATTTCTAATTTCCATACATATTGCCAAATTAATCAAAACAGGTAAATATTTGACAGCTATTTGCGACGTTGCCAACTTTTAGGATAAGCGCTCTTATTAAACTGTCATGCCATCGAAGCGAGGAAGAAGAGGTTGGTGGTCACTGCCGCCTATGCATGTCAGCAATACTAGAGGTAGCGCTGGTGCGCTGCATACACTTTTAAGGGTTAATCTTTCAAACGTTTTTCTATCACGTCTTCTTTCCATAGGAGCAAACTACAGAACGACATCTGCTACAATCCTTACATACTGGGAAGAAGGCAAGGATGGGTTTGTATAAGGTGTTATTTTTTATATCCCATAACTCTAGGGTATGAATGAGGTCTCATTCATACCCTAGAGTTATGTCAAAGAATCAACTAGCTCAATTTTTTTTTTTTTTTTTTAGGTAACTTACCTTTAGACTTTCAATGTGTGTATCTAAGTTTCATTGAAAGTACGAGTAAATCATTTTCATTCAAACCAATCATATTTTAAAGCTAAGATAATGCGACTTCATATTTCCTTTTTATGAACAAAAATAGTCTGAATTAAATGTTTTATATATTTTTTTTATATTTCACCTAAAGGTTTTTTAAATAAATAATCGGGACTTTTTCGAATTATTTTGAATGAAAAATGAAAACAAGTTATATGTATAAAAAAAGCGGCTTAAACGTTGTTTTTGAATCAATCGGTTAGTCCGTCAAATGAAATAAACGTTAAATACTCGTACAATAGCGAAATAACAGACACGTCAGAAAATCTGAAAATTACAATGCCTAAAACTTTTAATTTGGCCATTTGGTTCCAAAATATTCCTCACTGGGGAGAAACGTTGAAATTTTCATGCGAATAGCCGGAAATATCTAATAAACTTATTTTGCCTATACATAAATACCCCTAATATAATAACACTTGACCCCTACAATTAAACTGAATAGGGGTAGGTTTACCACAGTAGTTCAATGAGGTCAGATAAGTTGAATTTCAACCCCGCGACCCAACGATCGCCAATCAACACGGGTTAATGCTTCTAAACAATAATTATAATTAAGATTACAGATAGTTCAGTCATTGATCCTTCAAGGGCGGAAAGACAAGAGTGGCGCAAAAGCGAAGTTTGGCGTAAAATTCGAAGTAGCGAGCCGGAAAATTTAAATTCGGGGATTTAAAAAAGATAAGTCCGGGTTTGAATTGTGCCCGGAAATTGAAGATAAAATGCTACCAAGGGATTACGTACCTAAAGCGGAAGGGCAGCGAGCTCTTTCTGTTTAAACTTTAAAAACAAACTTGCGATCGCCAATTCGATATTTATCTATAAAAAGTGGTGATTATTGCTATCTCCTCTCTGAACCGTTTTCTTAAATGATGTCGATTTAATTTGAGACCTTGGTTGTCGCGCTGGTGCAGTGCGCCGGGCGCGTTCGCCGACGTACGTTGACGGCTTCCACGCCGCACTCCGCAAGCGATGCGCCGGCGCACAGTGATCAATTTCCAAAAGTTAGAGGGACGAAATTATTAAATACTGAAATCGTGAATTAAAGGTATATTTATAACATTAAATAGTATCGAAATATAATTTGTAATTAATATTTTATGTACTTTGTTAGGTACATCACAACTTCTGGTTTGTTTTAATGTCTCCAAAATATAACTAAGTCGTTTATTTTTATTGTCCTTTGATAGCGACTTCACTGGTCAATGTAATAACAAAACATTTAAAATACTTTTTTATTTATGCACCGTTACCTAAAAAAAAACACTTTTTAGGGTTCCGTAAAAAAAAGAAAATCGTTTTTTTATTTTTTAGCTTTCTACTACTAACCCTCTCTGAGCTAAGCCGCGGACAGACAGACAGACGGACATGGCGAAACCATAAGGGTTCCTTGTTTACTATGGAACCCTAAAAATACGTGTCTTATATGTTTTTATTATCTGGCTGACGGACTAAATAGTATTTATTTTCCCATTCGACATCCCTATTATGGGACGCTAACTTTTAATAATTGATCAGTGCGCGGCGCTCGGTACATTGCGCGCCAGCACCAACAGCATCCTGGCTATCTGCTATCTGATCTCCAGAACCCAGTTAATAGGTAACACGATATCCTTTGGTAAGACTGGTTGTCAGACTTTCAGGCTTCTGATTACCTACTGTCAAAGATAATAAAAATGACAGCCGGCAGGACCAAAAGCTTAACGCTTTCCGAAGCACGGACGGGTCTCAATATAAAGTGGATAAACACAGAAAAGAGTAGTCCCCCACTACACTTATCGCACATTAGTGGCACATACCTATAATATCTATGAAAGTGACCTCAATAAGTTGTAGTCCTTCATTAAAATTCGTCTACCTTGCCCAGATCATAGACCACATATTCCCCAAATCATACGCGAAAAACCGCGCTCAAAAGCTTATAAATTATAATTCCAAGAAATTGCCTTTAGAGTTGTTTACACGGGTAAATTGTATACCTACACCTTTGACCGGAGACATTTGGCCTTATAGCCTCCGGTCCTTTCACAACAAAATAATGTAATTTACCTTATTTATCGGTCAATATTACCAGTGTGTTGAGCCTAAGTAAATATAGAAATTGGGGTCAGGAGTATAAATTTATATCATTCCTGGGAGTTGAAACCGGGGGGGTATAGCTGGGTTGAAATATTTCTTTGAAATGTTTTTATAAATGATATCATTATTGACGAGTCAATCTTTTTTTTTAACGCCATGGCACCTAAATTTCTTGTCTCGATAGTATAGCACAAATATCTAAGTAAGTTCAGTATGAGGGTATCTCGGCCAAGTGCGAGTCGGACTCGCACGCGCAGGGTTCGTAATCGTATATAAGATTTAAATATTTTATCTTATTTTAATTTTATTTTCATTTATTATTGTCATTCACTCATTACGTTTTTATTTTATGAGTTGTATTGCAATTTGTGGTAATTTAAATTATTTTTGCCTAACTACTATTATATAGAATCAAGTTTTTCCAACTAAACTGACAGCTGTGCTGCTGGGGAGTTTGTTGCGCCACTTCCCAGCTTAAGCACTAGGAAGTGGTGAAGGGTGGGCGTTTTTGGCGGACTGTCTTATGTAATTTTGACGTTCGAAAAATGCTGATTCTCAGCCTAGTTTGAATAAATGACTTTTGTTTTGTTTTTTGGATTGTATTAAAATTGAGCACGAAAAAAAAAAACGTTTCTTTTAAAGGCCTTTTAATTATTAACTTTATTTTTTACAATAATTTGTTGTTATAGCGGCAATAGAAATACACAATCTGTAAAAAAAAATACTGTCTACCTATTATGATTCATGAGATACAGTACGCTGACAGACAGACGGACGTACGGACAGCGGAAGCTTAGTAATAGGATTCCGTTTGGCACCCTTCGGATACGTAACCCTATAGAGGCTAGGCAGAGGATAATCTGAGCAAAGAAAGCAAAGAACTACATGATAGCGTGACTGTTGACAAAGTACCTAGAATATTTGAACAAAATGTGGTGCGCTGACCCAATAAGAAACAGGTAACTAGGGTAGGAAGATGATAAAGATCTTCCTCATATCCTACAATCTAAACTAAAATTAAGTAAAAGTGTAGGAACTGATGCATTGGAGAAACTTATACAACCTTAGTTTTTGTTTACATTAAACCTCTTATGGAGTCAATTGTACTCGTCACGAAAGGGTATTTACGATGTGCAATCATAAAACTGGATAGGCAATGGAAGAGAAAAGGAATCTCACTTACTCTTCAAATAATTAGCAATTGTGCTGACATAGCATAATTGCTAATTATTAGCATAATTGCATAGTAACGCTGAAATCGCGAAAAAAAATCAGCTGTTCCCTACATTTATGTTCGTATATCTCGTCGAAATGTAGGGAACAGCTGATTTTTTTTCGCGATTTCAGCGTTGCTATGCAATTATGCTAATAATTAGCAATTATGCTATGTCAGCATAATTGCTAATTATTTGAAGAGTAAGTGAGATTAGAATATTACCTATCCAGTTTTATGATTGCACATCGTAAATACCCTTTCGTTGGTGCATAGTGATGGTCAGAAATATAGGTAGGTAGAGAAGCTTCATTTACGCCCAAAGTTGCTTTAAAATTAGCAAGACAAACGAATCTTTGTTGGCTCACAACTTTTTAATGGCTTTAGCTTTTTATTTTTACTATTCTGTTTCCGCACAGGCAACATTAATAATGAGACAAAACGATATCATGTTTATCGTTAGATGACCAATGTCAAAGTAACAGGGGTGTAAACCCACCCCGATTTTTTTATTGAAAAAATATCTTCTGGTTCCACCTTAAACGGTGCGATTTAATCGTCTGTGGCAACCATAATTTGAACCAACAATAATACTTGCATCGTCGAAATACCTGCTATCATAGTTAGACAATAGATGCTTGCATTGTACTACGACGATTCGCAGACGCTTCCGTCCTGAACGAAACTCGACACTTATGTAAGCCGTAGAAATTGCACCTCGACACTTTCACTAAGTTTCACTAGGATAGGGAGTTGGGAGTGCAAACTAGTTTCTGTAACGCTTCAAACACAAGGTCGGATTAGTGCTTGTCGAGGGATTAGAGCTTCTACGCAAATCCATTTTAACATTCTGTGTAGTATAAATGTTAACAACTTGTGGTACACACTATGGGGTCATCCATTAATCATGTGATATTTTTTAGCAACTTCTCTCTTGGTGTTACGTGGTAAGGTTTTAGACTAACCAAAATCACGTGTATGTTTTTGGTAAATACCTACAAAGTATCTTAGATCTACAAAATTCAGAATATGTTATCTTTAAATAGGTACAGGTAAAAGGCGGAGCCCCACCGATGCACATGGAGAGGCTACACGTGTGTCTAGCTTCGCTTTGCAAGAAAATGCTTGTGATACCGTCCACTGCAACCCACGAAAACAAGATTAATGACGTCATTGCTACACGCGTGGCGTGCTGGAATAAGGCGCCCACGCAGCTCAACGCTGTCCACTATGCACGCAGTGCGCGGAAGCGTACGTCTGTGTAGCTTCACTGCAGGATGTGAGACGTGGTGACATACTCGTGGGTTAATATTGGTATCATAGTGTGTGCTGCAGTGAAGGGTGAAGGGTGGGCGTTTTGGGGAACTGTCTTATGTCATTTTGACGTTCGAAAAGTGCTGATTCTCAGCCTAGTTTGAATAAATGACTTCTGAATTTTGAATTTTTTGAAGTGGAAATCTATCTAGACTGTTCAAAAAGTAACTAAGTATTATAGTATGGATTATGAATTTCCTTCAAAATCCTTCAGATTGTGATATAAAGTGCATTACAGTATTTTTATATCACGAAGCAACTCGCGCTTTATTTGTGGTTACCCAGTGTAAAAACACGCTGAGAATGTGTGTGTGTAAGCGCAGGAGCTCTCGGTACCGTCCGATACAATGGCGAAATCGGAATTGTATGTGAGTGTGTTATGTGCTGACGCTATTCGTCTTCACGCACACATTCACACTTGGCGAACACAAGTAAAGCGCGCGTCGCTTCGTGAGATACAAATACTATACGCAGGTGAGGGAAGTTCGACAAAACCGATGTCAATAAACGAAGAGAAGATTTACGTAAAAAGATCTACTTAATTAACGATAACGTTCTACACAGAACTTTCTGCTTTAGTATATGCTTGAAGACACCGTTCTAACTTAACTCGCTTCCAAGAAATTGAATCGGGCGTCAATAGTAATTGACTAAGTGACTATATTGCTGCAAAACCGCAACTTGGGTGGTGCATGGATTGATTTGAAACTAGGTAGGTCAGTATAAGAATATGCTAGCAGTTGAGTTATTTTGTTTACCAGTGTTATTTTCACATTACTAAGAGAAAATAGATCATTGCAGCTTCAAAAATGACAAAAGACACAGTACAATATTTAGCAAAAACGTACAAAATTGATAGAGCGGCAATAGAAATAAGTACACAATCTGTGATAATTTCAACTGTCTACCTATTACTGTTGATGAGATACAACCCGCTGACAGACAGACGGACAGACAGCGGAGGCTTTGTAATAGGGTTCCGTTTGGCACCCTTCAAGTGCTTCGGGTGCGGAACCCTAAAAAGCTATTTTAAAATAGAGAGGAGAATTTAATCATTAAAACTGTATCAACTACTGCAGCGTGCAAGCAGTGTCGTCAACAGGTAGGTACCATCAAAGAAGATGGATTCAAAAAAGATGGCGCCACTGCCAGTGTAATCGATAGCTCCGTAATAAAAATAAATTAAATTAGTAATTTCGTCTAAAAGTGGCTAAAATAGTGTCTATCGTGTGTGTAAATGAACAATAGTTACTACAAAACGTTTGTGAAAAGAACTTTGGCTAATCATTAAAAACGTTTACACAACATTAAGAACATTTTGATAACGCTTCATAACAATAACTGAGGTTCTTCTAATACATACTTCTCTGTTAATAAGTCCTAAACTCATTCTTGGGCTAATAACTGTGAACAAAGTGCATAGTGTCATAAAATAATCCATGTTTCAATGTGAAGACTAGTGGAAAACATAAACTTTTAAAATCTGCATTATGTAGCTGTTTATTTTGAATTTTTGAATTTTGGCGTCATAAAACATAAACCTCTGTTACACGAAACCAATCTATCAAAAATATTAAAGCACCGCCATCTAGCGTAGAAATACGACCTTGGCAACCTATTTTGACATTCAACGAACCTCTGTTCCACGAAATAAAATTTGGTGTTGATAAAAAAAAGCAATAAAAAAATAACACTTATTAAACATTGAAATAAAATAAATATCCTCAAGCGACAGAAACCTTACGATTATAAAGTATAATGGAGGAACTGAAAGCTCATGTTCTATTCGGACACAGTTATACTAAGTTGCTTTTGATAAGTGCTTCAAAAATTTATTTGGCAACTACAATATTTAACCACTAGAGACAACAAAAAAAAAAAAAAAACAAAGATGGGGTCTGAAGAAAAAAATATAACACTGCGTTGTAAACATAATCTTGTGAGAACATTATCATACGAATCACTTTGTATCAGACTTAACTCACTAGATTCTATAAACTCTGACATCAATACGACAGCATTAAGTATGTTCGACTTATCTACATGCGCTCCATCAGATGAAATCTCCAAAATGAGACAAGAATTAGAAGAAAAACAAATATTACTGGATAACGCAAAAACAGAAATTGATATGCTATCCTTAGAAAATATTCAACTACGTAAAGAAATTCAAGAACTGCTTACATTCAAGTCACTCCGTAAAAATATATCTACTGAGAGCTTAAATACCCCAAAAGCAAAAAATATACTAATCTCTCAGGATAACACAGTAAAAACCACAAGACAGTCACGGTGTCTACAAATCATAAAAAACAATAGCTACACCGGATACGACTTGAAATTACATCCAACTACAAGTATGAACATTCCGCCTTCAAAGGTACCAATGGCAAACGAAGAGAAAAATATTAAACAAAATAACATAAATCAAAACAGACATACGAAGAAGAAGTCATGAATAGTAAACAAAAATCTATCTACGTATTTGGAGCTCAACAATGTGTAGGACTAGCAGCTAAATTAGTTCATTCTAGAACTAATACCAGGTATGAAAAATATAGAATTGAGTCAACTACTAAACCACAAGCCTCTGCAAATGACATACTTAGCAGCTGCGAAAGAATAAAAATAACAGGAGAAGATAAAATAATAATAAGTGTTGGTGAAAACGAGGACAATCCCATCCAACTGTTTCACAACTTATCGTATATACTAAAAAAGTTTAAAGAGACCAAATTTATTATTCTTGGTGTAAATAAGAGTTACCATCTGAAAGAGAAGACATTGAATGAAACTTTGAAAAACTTTTGTAATAATATTGGTAACTGTACTTTTATAAATTGTTATAAGTTATCTATATATACACTGTGTAAAAAATTTAATTCTACTATAGATACTTTAGACTATAATATAAAATACCTTCATTTTAATTCTAAAAAGAGTGAAACACGCTTTAACACTAAGATGTTATCCCAAGAATATGCTTTTACACTTAAACAGACATTATCTGGCTATGAAAAATGCCCGAAAAGAGATGATCAAAATAAAACTGCTAACAAATGCACCAACAATAACAACCACGGTAAAGGAACTATACCGTATTATTTTGATCTAATGCGGAAAAAAGCTTTAGAGCTCAACAAAAAAACACTGCCTCAACGAGAAAGAGCGTTTTTTCTATAATCCCAAATCAAAAAATTCTCTCTTCATAGACGACGGTACTACTACAAACTCAATTACACTGTTCCATCAGAATATAGCTGGCTTGTTAAACAAACAAGAAAATCTAGAATTATGCATAGATGATTTTAATAAAAAAAAGAATTACATTGATGTAATATGCCTCTCGGAAACTTTCATTAAAAGAGGCAATGAAAATAATGTAAGTTTAAAAGACTTTAAGCTAATTACTTCATACTCTAGAGTAAAAGAAAAAAGAGGGGGAGTTTGTATTCTTGCCCAAAATTCTATAGATTATAAAGATTTGGCTATATGTAATTCCATGTCAACGGATAAAGTGTTTGAATGTTGCGGAGTTGAATTACCTTCTCTCAACTGTACAATTATTTGCCTATATAGAACTCCAAACAGTAACATAAACTCTTTCTTCGACAAACTTGAATTATTGCTTCATAAGATTTGTAATAAACCTAGCAATAAAATTATTCTAACAGGTGATCTTAACATAGATACAATCAAAAACAACAAAATAAGCTCACGTTTAAAAGACACCCTCATCAATTTTGGTCTCTATCTTCATATAGATCAACCAACCAGACAAAAAACCTGCATTGATCACTTTATAAGCAATATTAAAGACGCTATAGGAAATGTTCACGAATTGTTTCTCTCTGACCACAATACAGGGCAAACTTTAAACTTTCCCATTGATAAAAAGCCAGCAAGAATAAAAATTTGGTATATTTACAAAAGAGATTATAGTAAAGTCAACTTAGATAAATTCTTAACTTATTTATCAGCACTATCTTGGTCTGAAGTATATGATCAAGAAAACTTAAATTCAGCTTTTAACACATTTCATGATACGTTTTGCTTATTTTACAATCTTTGCTTTCCGATTAACAAAGTAAGAATGAATTCAAACTGCAAGTCACCAAGATGGATCACAACAGGAATTTGAAAATCGAGTAAACACAAAAGAAAACTAAGGTATCGCCAATACATGACCAAATCTGTTGACGATACATCACAATATTCAAAATACAGTAGTATTTTCAAAAAATGTATAAGTCGATCTAAACATCTCATAAACTCTAGAATAATGTCATCGACAAAAAATAAAGGCAAAGCAGCATGGCAGATAATAAAAGATAAAACTGATAACATAAACATAAAAACCAATATTGATTCAATCAAACACGACAATAATATTATAACCTTACCGATAGAAATTGCTGAAACATTCAATAACTTTTTTATTAATATTGCTAAAGGATTTCATAATAAGAATTATACTGAAGAAAACAAACACACGATCGATTTACAAAGTATGACGCAAACTATGTTTTTAAACCCATGTGGAGAAAATGAAATAAGAAATACCATCATGTCCCTTAATAACACCAAATCGGTTGGATTTGACGGTATAGTAACTCACGTTCTCAAATCTTGTGCTACCATTATATCCCCAATCATTGAACACTTAATTAACCTCTCTTTCTGGCAAGGTGTTTTTCCAGAAAGACTTAAGCAATCTATTGTGAAACCAATGTTTAAAAAAGGTGAAAAAAATGATTTATCCAATTACCGTCCAATAACATTAATATCTAACTTTTCAAAATTTTTAGAAAAAGTCATGCATTATCGTCTCATGAATTATTTAGAAAAATTTCAAATAATTAAAGAACAACAAAACGGCTTTCAAAGGGGAAAATCCACAACTCTAGCAGCTTTTACATTAATAAAAAGTGTGATCGAAAAATTAGATAAACGCATACCAGTATCAGTAATTTTCTTTGACATGAGCAAAGCATTTGACTTTGTCAACCATGAACTACTTCTACGAAAATGCAATAGCTACGGCATCAGGGGAATAGCTTTTGATTGGATCAATAGCTATTTATCGAATCGAGAACAAAAAGTAGAAATAACCTCATTAAATAAAAAAGGTGAGTCCACTTCGTTTAGTTCTAAATTTAGTCCGACAAAATCAGGAGTACCACAGGGAAGCATTCTTGGTCCTTTACTTTTTCTAATTTACATCAACGATTTACCTACGGCTCTCCATCATCAATGTATACTTTTTGCTGACGATATTTCTGTCATAGTATCAGATGATAATAAATCAGATATAGATCACGAAAATCAAATAAACGATACAGTAAAACAAGTATTAAAATGGCTCGAAAATAATAATCTCTGTGCGAATTTAAGTAAAACAAAATACATGTATTTTCAAAATTATAATTCTAAACCAAAATCATATAAAATCGCTTGTCAAGGACAACCAATTAGTGAAGTTAAAGAATACAAATTTCTAGGACTAATTCTCGACCATCATTGTAATTGGAAATTACATATAGATTACCTGGGTAAAAAACTTAACCAATTTGTATTTGCTCTAAAACGTTTAAAATGTACCGCTAGTGAAGCAGTTGCTCTTACTGCTTACCACGGATATGTTTCTTCGTTACTCAGGTATGGTCTTCTACTCTGGGGTAACTCTACAAACATAAATGAAGCATTTTTGGTACAGAAAAAATGCTTAAGAGCTATCTGCGGTATAAGTCCCTTAACATCCTGCAGACCTCTGTTTAAAAAATTTAAACTCCTAACCTTAACGGGACTTTATATAATGCAAGCTAGTGTTTTTGTAAAAGAACACTAAATTTTTTTTATGGAATGTGATTTAAATTCAAAATATACCCGTAGAGACCAAGAGATAAGACCAACAAGATTAAGAATGCCCACACACCAAAGTACATTATGCCATAAAAATTGTTTTATCACAGCAGTTAAAATTTTTAACAATATCCCAAAAGATATTAGGGAACTCCCTCTGAAATATTTTAAGTCTAAATTACATAAATGGCTCATAGATAATACTTTTTATAGTGAAGAATTCTTTGATAAGAAAGTAAATGATAAATATTGTTACTGATTTACTGATAGAAATATACTGCTTAGATTTAAAACCGTTAATAAACATTGTCAACATTTTAGAATTACACTTTTGTATTAATAAGTATAATGACTGTTGCCTATACTTCTGTTATTATTGATGCTAGTTGCATAATTTTTAGGAACTACTTTTCCTAAAAATTATTTGTATGCCAGTCCATGGCGAGACATGTAGATCATAACCCTATTATTAAGACCATTATTGTACCATGTTTAATGCAAATAAATATATTCTATTCTATTCTATAAGAAGTTCATATCTAACCAGTTTCAAAACAAAATCCCATGAACACGATGACCACATCTGTTACCGGCCCGGTTCTATAGCGGCCGAGCGCTGCAAGCAAGAATAGTCCTTACGGTGGTTAGATATACGATGGTACATAGAAGGGGCGTCTCTTGAAAGGCTAAACGAAATGTAACTTTCAGAGTAAGCCCCAAAATCATCCAAACTCGCGACAGTCATACAAGTTTCTTATTTTACTGGTGCATTTGGACCTGTAGGTTGCAGGTAGCAGATTTTTTTTTTCGAATATTATGGAGCAATGGATTAGCAATCTGTTTCAAAACGATTCAGATTGTGATTGATCGTGTATTACCTAAACCCTAATTGCTCAACAACGGAAATAACGCAATTAATGTTGTTGAAATGTCAAAATTAAACAGATTAGTCTTAATCAATTACGAAAATGTGTTACGCACTTAGATACCAGCTGTCCGTAACACATTTTAGTAATTGATTGACCCCCGAAATCTCAGACTGGGGCAAGTTGACCCCATCCCAAATCTTGGGATGCGCCCCCCCTAAGGGCCTAAACTATGGTCGAACATTGAACAAAATAATCGCTTCTAAACTGCTCAACGTTCTTCGTATCCTGTACACAATCTATGCCAGCATCAAATGGAACAGAATTGGGTTCAAGCAAGGAATACGTACGACCACAGATTAATACAGATGGAACACTCCGCAAATAAATAAAAAGCGACTCTCGCTAAGACACAATAAAGTACAAATCAGATCGCACAGCGGTAATCACCCACAGTTAAGGGGGATGCGCTAAGGTAGCCCGCGAGATTCAAATTATCTTTAGTTTTTTGCATTTTGCAGGTCAGTGTCAGGTTGTATGTTTATTAAAATATGATTCGCGACCGTAACAAATATGGCTTTACATAATTATAATAACCATTACAATCAGCAATACAACTCCATAAGTTAGCATAATTGTCAAATGTCATGATTTCATGAAATAGTCATTCAATGGGATTACATGAGCTTAGAGAGTTGTATTGATCATTTTTATGATTATAATTCTATAAATAAACATTTGATACGGCCGCGAATCATATTTGGATCAACATAGAACATGACACTGACCTGCAAATTGCATAAATTGTAAAAAAATAATAATTTCGTGAGCTACCTTGACGCTTTCGCCTTAAAATCACCTAGAAGTTTCGTCTCTTTCTATCGCGGGACTCTTAGATCTTCTGACTACGTTACTACACTCACTGAATTGGCCCAGCAAGACGGGCTCGCCGCGTACTTGTAGCTTCATACCTATACTGCGGAGTGTCCCATCTGTATTAATCTATGGTACGACGTATGTTTGCTCATTTGCAACGATGAAGACTCGGCGTTAGTTCCGCCCGTAAATTTGGATCCAAGCCACTTTGTACGAATGTGTACAGACTAAACTTCAATTTAGTCTGAAACTATGCAATGTGTTCCACTTTAACGTACTTAGGTACTTAGTTCAAGCGTTTTTGAGCTTTTGCTGATGGTGCGCTGACATGAGCAAATTCTACGGGTCTAGCGAAACTACGTAAGTAGACAGGATGGGTATCGTGTATATGTAAAATGATAAAACAAAATATGTAAAGTTTTTTGGGGGTCACCGACCGATGGTAGTTGAAAAACTGTTTTTTTTTATTGATAAATATTCAGTATAGGTAATTAACTACGGTCGTTGACCCCAAAAAATCACATCAAATCATTTTTTTTTCGTGTCATGTTTATACTGGAAGACGAAGCGTCGGTCGTCCGGCGGCGAGATTGGCAGACGACATTGTTACCATCGCCACAAAATAGTAGGTTCAGAAGATTCACTCCGCAAAATCATTTAAATAAAAAGCAACTCGTGCTACGACACAATTAAGTTCGATTCAGATCGCACAGCGCTAATTACCTACAGTTATATTCACCTAGAAGTTGCCTCTCTTTCTATCGCGTAACTCTTACTACTTGTATCGTCAGACTACGTTATGCTCACTGAATTGGCCCGACAAGAAGAGCCCGCCCCATACTTCTAGCTTCATACCTAAAATGCGGAGTGCGCCTTCTGTATTATTCTGTGCCATCATGGGTTAAACCTGGATGAGGCTGGCACAGGAACATGGGGATTGGCACATGAAAAGAGAGGCCTGTGCTCAGCAGTAGGTGAAATCAGGCTGTGGATGATGGATATGATCATGTTTAAATACTGAAAGGTGTAACGCGCCTTGGGACTTCGCGGCGAGGCGGGGACAGAGTTGACGAATGAGCGGCGATACGCTTTGAGCCTTGACAAATGCCCGTCTGCCCCCCAGTCTCGCCGCGCTTATACCTAAGGCGCGGTACAGAGGTTTCGGTCAAACTATAACTAATTTTATTGGACCCTGTATACAATCTTGGTATTACCGTTAATAGCTCGCTGTTATCGAGATATCGTATTTAACAGCAATCGCCAAGAATTGCACAATACATTGCCCGTGTAAGCGTATCTCAAGGACTGGGAAGTTAAGTGAAGCTAAGTCCATTCAAATCCTGGTTTTCAATTGATGTTATTTCCACTTAGGAAATATCAACTTTATGCAGTGTTTATTAAATTGATTTCAAAATAACAAGTACTATTGCAAAAGTCTTTTTTTTTTAAGTTATTACTCAAACTAATCTTCATTTGTAGGTTTGAAAGCAAATTTTCATGCGACAAATATTTATTTAATGTCGTACTTATTTATGTACAAGAAATTATCGTGTTCTACTTTTCTTATAATGCATATAGCTAAGCACAGAATCTTTTTATAGGGTTTATTTTATTTTAATATAGTAACCTGTTTTAATTTTTAGTACTTACATTGTTTTATTATAAATTTATGACAGATCATTATTACTTGTGATTTACTTATATTTTAGGTTTGCTTATTGATTGAGAATAATATGAATTAAATTTGTAAATAGTATTCTTAATTAGAATAGTAAATTAATTAGCGATGAGATCTAATATGCTCACACGCAGGTACGCACGACACGAGAGAAAGTTACGCTATTTAAATCTTATTGCCAGTCCTACTCGAGCGGCCTGTGGGTGAGATATACGCAGCGAGCCTACAGAGCCCTGCGCACTCAGTACAATACCGCAACAACATCCTACGCATGATGTTGTTGCGTCTGCCATGGCGGTGCTGCGCGTCTGGGATGTTTGCTGAAGCGCGCACTGATAGTTTCCAGGCCATCATTCGCAAAAAAGCAGCTTCCCTGCTGGCAGCAACAACGGCATTCTGAACGCAATAGCCGTCCGTTTTGACTGCCCCGTAGGTTAAGGTTTCCATGGGTCTATGCCACCCGCAATGAAGTTTTATTTTATTATTATAATTACCTAATAAATAAATTCATTGTTGTTTATATATCTTTTAGTCAACTAAAAGATAAAAAAAATTAAGCGTTGGAGAGATATTAGAAAAACAAATAATACCTGGTTAATCATTTGTTTTGTAAGTGCTTTAATTTAATTAATTTGAAAATTCTGTGCTGATAACTCGTGTCATAATATCTTGGTAGTACTTAATGGTACAATTTTTTTTGTTTTGTCTCTGTAGGGAATTGAAAAAAACATTCAATAAAAATTCGCAGGTTTTAATAAGTTTTACTTTTAATGCTGATTGTACAAAATACATTTTAGCAAAAATTTGAAACATAACTAAGTACCTACTCACAAATTTATAATATTTTGTTATTATTTATTTTTATTTTTACATACTTATTTATGTACTCACTTGCTTCTTTTATAAGAGAAAAGCATTTGTAATGATCAATCAAGTTGTAAAGAAAGAAAGAGATCATTTGTACTTTTTTGTTTTAAAAAGAACTAAAATTAAGTCTTTTAGCTTTTGCATTAAAATAAAATACTGAAAACTCAAATATATTATACTGCCTGATGCTAAGTACTAAAAGTATAATTTAACATTAACAAAATATATATAAATTTAAATAACTTTACCGGGAAACTCAGAACTCCCGTTAATAATCCTTCCAATTTTGCCTTGTTTTTCTCGCGGTATGCCATGCTTAACAAGCATATGCCGTCTCACGGTCTCCGTCTTAGTATAAGTCACGCTGCAAATACTGCATGCATACATATACATCCTCTCATGAACATTATTACAGTGTGCAAGCATGTCACCGTGCCGATAGAACTTTCTTGGGCAGTGCGTACATTGATACTGTTTTTCCATGTGACAGACTAAATGGTTTCTCCATATAGCTCTTCGGCGGAATGTTAAACCACATTTTTCACACGTGAACGGTCTTTCACCAGTGTGAATCCTTAAATGTTCTATTAAATCTAGTTTTCTGGGAGCTTTATATGGGCAATGATCACATTGTAGGTATGGACCAACTCCGTGACGAGCTATTTGATGCATATGCATTTCTGCAAGTACGGGAAAGCCTTTTCCACACTGGTCACAGATATATTTGCAGTTGTTGTGCCGTTGCATGTGATGATCGTATGTTAAACGGTTAGCAAGGGTTTTGAGGCATATCTGACATTTAAGGTTGCGTTCCTTAGCTGGTACAGGTCTATATCTGTGTTCCATTTTTAGTTTGCTTTTTGTGCATTGCATTTTAGTAAATTTTGTATTTGTATGAATTAAACTTTGCATAGTTTCCAAAATATAATCGACTTTGTTTGAATATTCATTTTTTTGTTTGTCTAGGTTACTCTTAAAATCTTTTGCCTCTATGAAATCGTCAAAATCGTACATTCTGTCACCCAAATCTATGTCTGTGTCGACTATTTCAACGGTCGGTTTTTGGTCACTTTCATGTATGAAATGAGTCTTCTTCACAGACTTTTTGTACTTACTGTTTCGTCTGGAAGGTTTTGAATTACTTTTTGGTGGGAAATACTGGTTAAACATCACATATTCACATACAATTTTTTCTAAATTTCGCTCTGAAGTGTCACTGTTAACATTTTTATTTACAAGTTGTTTCAACTCTTCATCGGTTGATTCACACTTTAATTTGAAGTAAATAGTTTCTTTTAATAACTGAACACATCTTTGGCAAACCATAGTCGGGAGTTTGTCGTCTTTTTCCAACAAAACATCGGTAACAATAATTATTGCTTTGCCGTAACAACTGAGGCCGTCGTCACTTGTATTATCAATTAAACTAAACATTCTAACGCCATTGTTCCGAGATAAGCACAGCCGGCATATAGTTTTGTACATATTTTCGTAACCATCCATTATTTAACGAGGAAATTTTCACGATAAATTACTCGTTTTCGAATTTTGTTTTGTTTTGACACATACACTTTTGACTTGACAAGCTCAGAGCTAGATGTCAAACTTGATGTTTGCGTTTCGTTTCACATAATTTTTACAGTACCAAACAGTATTCATATTGAATGGTTGGTTGAATAGTTATAAAATAAATTGATAATTACAAATACTTAGTATTAAATGTTTTACAGTATTTAACACCAATAAATATTTACACTAGGTACCTACTAAATACAATAACTAATTATACAAATAAATACAAAAAACAAACGGACATTTAGGCGTCGAAGTATTCGTCCGCATTGCTGTCATCCGGAAACGTGCCCAGAAGACTGGCAGCATTGCCACGTTGAATGGCAATGTTTATTCTTTGGCCTCTCCTCACATACTTAATAATTTAAATAACATTAATACACAGTTTTAGGAATATTATTTTAACTGAAAGATACAGTGCAGTACTTACCAAACATTACCCTTACAGTACCAAAGAGTATTCTTATTGAATGGTTTAGTTATAAATAAATTAATAATTACAAATAAATAACAAATAATTAGCCCGTATTTTCCCACTGCAGGGCAAAGGCCTCCCTTTCCTTTTTCGACTCAACTCAATCCTGAGCCAATATGGACCAATCCCTCCTATAGGCGTCAAGTTCGTTCCGCCATCTACGCCTGGGTCTTCCACGATGCCACTGGACGTTTTCAGTAACTCATGTTGTAGTGGTCTTAGCCCACAATGCATCTGACATACGTCAAACGTGTCTGGCTCAGTCCCACTTGAGCTTGTCTGGTTTTTGGGTGACGTCAGCAATTTGTGTCTTAGAGCGCAGTATCGTGTTTCATATGCGGTCTATAAGACGAACTTCAAAAATACTCCGCTCCATCGCTCGCTGGCAAACCTCGAGCCTGGTCCTCTGTTGAACCGTCAAAGACCAGGTTTGAGCGTCGTATCTAAGAATAGGGAGAATGCACATGTCCATTAATTTGCGTTTATAGCAAAGTGGAACATCTCCTTTCATAAGGGTTTTCATCGACCAATAGCTCGTCCAGGCGTTTCCAATACGTCGAGCAACTTCTTTCTTGTCTCACCTGGAAGGAGACTATTTGGGCGAGGTAGATGTATATAATTCTGGGACATAGTTATGCAATCTCTATACCGTCTAGGTACCTGCATACTGTGTTTGTTTGACGCTATTAGTCATGAGTATAAGTAAGTAATTTAAATAACAATATTACACAGTTTTAAGAATATAATATTTTAACTGAAAAGGTACCTAAGTACTAAACCGATATTTATATTGATTTGATTTCATAATTATTTATGATTCGGTCGAAAGCTTTTGGTTCATCTTTTAAAAATAGGGTAAGTAACTTGTACAAGTTAGTCTAATATGGCTTCGGCCTTACAGTTACTTTTACCTAATTGTTACGAGCAGGGATTCTGGTTAAAAATTACCATTTTACTGCTACTAGAAACTGAACTGATCCATGCAGTAGGTAGCCATTTAGTTTCTACTTACTGAATAGCAATAAAATCCCTTACAAATTAACACATAATAGATCTGCGAAACACAGTCGTAAAATTCCACTACGTCTTTCATCTTATTTGTGGCCTAAATAAGTCTTAATAGTGTTTACATAAAGCGTTCCGCGGGTGGCAATAGAATGCTTCAAGCCGTGGCCTCGAAAGTGGCGAGGCCAAGAAATAGCAATTTAAGTTTGGCCTTAGAGATGTTTGTATGTGAATCTGTGGTTGGCTGAAACGGAGGGTTTAGATATTTACTCGCTTTTTGGGAATGTTTAGGGTTCTTTTGGTGAATTGGAAAGAAATCGAGCTGGTCTTGATTAATTTTATTCATGTATCGGTCTGTCAGTCCGTCCATCTATCTGTCACACCCTAGTACAGCTACAGTGTTTATGAAACTTCGGAAGTCTTCTGTGAACCACCATAGTAACTAGCAACTATAAAAAGAAAGAAAGAATAATGTTTATTTGGACACAGTTCGTGAAACACAAAATACAAAATAAAAAAGTGAAAATAATATTAACGGCCACCGTATTATTACTATGAACGAGCTATAGTTCAACCATAAAATCATGTTTTCGAAAGTTACTCATATTGGCACTAGTAGGTATGTACCACTGATGTAAGTCCCTTTTTTTTGGGTAGGAAATTATCAAATAACCGCCATCAATAAGCCGTGTCAGACTTTTACTGACTAAAACCCACCCGTGTTCCTTCCGTTGTCTGTGTGCCGGGGCCACGATATTCCTTTCGGACAAGCTGACGTAAGTCCCAAGATTTTATTTATGGTACTTACTACACTACCCAACGTCGCGCGTCGTAGGTGCCATGAATTTTTGTTTAACAAAACTGTCTCACTGAAAACAGCTAGGCCCCAAAATATTTTGATATTATGTGGCCTGGTCACCTGAACGTATTTTATAGAACAAATTACACTAACCGTTAGTTACAATTTGTGGCCTTACCGCGACTTTCGAGGCCACGGCCTGGCGCCTAATAGCGATGTACGATAAACGCTCTCACTACGATAAAATGCCGCAGCGCCATATCATTCTAGTGAGAATGAGTTTTACTTTTACCCTAGGGATGATACTAAGATGTTGTGTTGTGTGGTAGATAAAGTTTTAAACATGTTACGGATCTCTGAAGATAGATAGTGCAAGATACAGCGTATATCTATAATACTTACAATATGAAATTATTGGAATATCATTATTTTTTTATCTCTGTACCTACATTTAAGAGCGTTTATTCTGAAAGTGGGCAACGTCGCAAATATGTAGATGTCAAATATGTCGCTGTTTTGGTTAATTTGTCAATATTACTGTATGGACATAAGAAATGTGGCTAACTAGCGAACTAGAGTATTTATTATGAAATGCAATAATTAATATCGTAACACCGAATATTTAGTTTAAGGTGTAAAAAAAGTATTTGGAAACTTTCCAAATGCCATTTTCACACCTGAAACGGGTACAATATAAAATTCAATATTATAATTACAGGTAAATATTTGACAGTTATTTGCAGCGTTGCCAACTTTTCGGATAAAGCGAAATTATATTTTAACTAGCTGCGCCCCACGGTTTCACCCGCATAAGTCTCGATCCCGTGGTAATATCGGGATAAAAAGTATTCTATGTCCAAACCTAAATCATGGTCTACCCATGTGAAAATTTTCATCAATATCCGTTCAGCTGTTTTACCGTGAAAGCGTACAAACTAACTCACTTTCGCATTTATAATATTAGTAAGGATTATTTGTTGCAGACTGTTTTACAATTTTTTTAACATATTATTTGAATAAACAAATCTCTATTAAAATTCGTTCAAAGAAAAATGGCTTCAAAAGCTTAACTTTTGAAGTTAAATATATTATATATCTAGACAAATTTTTCAGCTAGAAATAGCATACAATTTTAATGTTGTTGGCAAATAACACCTGATAGAAAAGAAAATATAATGGAAAATCACTAACACGCAAGCCTGCTGAAATACTTGTATACACGTTACTATTTCTTCTCCGCCATTACAAATAAAAGCTACAAATCTAGGGGCACACAAACACTTGAACCTTAATCTTAGGCTAGGCCGAAAATCCGGGTAAAACTTACTTTTATGCCACTCGACCACTAGACCCGTGTTACGTTAAGAATTCAATGAGACTTGAATAAAGATCTAAATACTTGACCCAGGACGTGATCTTGTGGGCATGTGTGCCAAATTTCATCGAACCTATATACCTACTTGAGTATGGCCCAGGATCACAACAGCTGGAAGTCATGGGGAAAGGACTTTGGGGACTTTCCCAACAATGGGATGATACAAGCTGACGAAATCAGTTGAATACATTACAGCATTTGTGGCGTTTCTAGATTTTAATAAATAATTTTTATTAGTCATACGAAATATCATAGTGTTAGAGGCGTTTTCACACGTATGCCTTTAAAAAATTTAATCATAATCACTAATGCGTAGACCACATCTTAAAACGGGTGACTAAACCTGTCTAGACATGTTTGCCTTTTTTGACTGAATAAAAGAAACGCGCTTTAAAAAATGCTTACTTTGAACTGCGATAATCAAGCTAAGTACGAGTACCAATACAACTAACATACTATCGATAATTTCACCATGACTGATCGCAGAGATCACTTTAGTTATCCCGGAATATATACTTAACAAAGCAAAGTTCGCGGGATAATAAAGAGAGGAATGAAAACCATTCCTATAAAATTGAATTCAGAACGAGATGACCATTTTATCGGCTTACACCACAGCAATTTATTTTATTTCCACAACAATCCTTCCAACTAACGAACTTTTTCAAAATCCGGATAAACCACATTTTTATCCGGCTCCTCTAGTGTTCAACGACCTCTACATATGTTTGTTTGCTAGGCCTCCTCGTTATTTTGATTTACACTGACAATACAAAACATGACTGTGTTCGCATTTTTTTTTTTCTGTATTTTTCGCCCACTTTCTGAGCCTGAGGGCCGGAATAATGATGAATTTCATTCTAGCTCGCGAAAAAATATACGGATATTTTTTGTAAGTTTAACGCGTGTATCATAAGTTTTTCTCGTAGTTTTCGCTTCACATAATGCGGTAAGGGATTCTTTTTCAAGATAGTTTTTAGGGCTTTATAAGGAGTAGAATTACTTGTGGAGAAGTTTTTTCGTGAAATTACTAGCACAATACATTTTTCTTTCAGAAGAGGTCTTTCAGTTTGAAAGCGCGGTTTTTGTGGGTGTCGATGAAATTACAGGTATGTAAGTAAATAACATTCATACCTCACGCCTGCTTCCTATGGAAGTAGGCTGAAACTACACGACGCTACCTGCTACGACTGTAATTAAGAATGTGGTCCTTTTGCCTCATTTACATTCATACATCTGGTCATACACGCTCGCTGGTTGCGAGTACTACGCATCTGTCCTTTCTGAAGAATATCACCAGTAAGGTAATAATAATAATATACTTTATTGATACAAATCCTTACAATATGCTTAATATCTAGTAAGTTCACAATAGTTAAGGCGTACAAAAGCTGAAACCCTGATTCCTAAACTAGGAAAACCTGTGACTTAGGAGTCAGTGTTCTACTGCCACTTGGACACTCACTATATACCTTATAGAAATTAAGAGCTGGTAAGCTGATATGATTCGAAAGAGTATATTATGATCTATTACTGTTCTAGAAAGAAAATACATATATTTGCTTACCAGAATAAAAGTTGAAAAAATAAAAATAAAAAAAATAAAACTTATAAAACTTAAATTTAAAGTGACATTTAAAAGTGAAATTTAAGTAGGAAATTACTGTGTGGTGAATTCTGTGTATGTGTCTGGAAAACGTATGATTATTTATACTGTGTGTGTGTGTGTGAGTGTATGTGTGTGTGTATGTGTGTGTTATGTGAGTATGATATGAGGAGCCTAAATATGTGAATATGGCGGTGTCGGGTGTAAGACGGAACAATCAAATTGTTTGCTTGGTGTACAGACTGAAGGTCACAATTATATCCTTCTAGGGCGTCACCTCAGCATTTCTACTCACATTTGCCTTGTTAATATTTGGTTAGTCATCCATCCTCTCAACATGACCAAACCATCTAAGCATACCCTTTTCAATTTTAGTCACTAGATCTTCTTTTAAGCCGTACCCTTGCCTTATCATATTATTCCCCAGCCATTCATAGATAAAACACATAATATGCTTCGCAAGGAACACTTTTCCACAGCATTCAGCCGGTAGATTCTGTAAAAATATCACTGTGAAACTTAGGTGAAGTGAGCGTGAAGTGAGCTGTCAATAGTGCTAATCCCTAGCATCCTGCCGGTCGATTTGTGACAGTGTCAGCTCACTTCACGCTCACTTCAGTTAAGTTTCACGATGATATTTTTACAGAATCGACTGACTGGTATTAAAAGACATTTCAATGTTGTGTGTGTTGTAGAAATGGATCTACACTACCTACAGCCATCTTGTTGTATCAAGTGTCTAGTCTGCGGCGATAACTCCATCACGCCATCAGGGGGTCGGCTTGCCAGCCAACCCCTATATCATAAGTACTTTAGCTGTAGTAATACTCGAAACGTAGTGAATAAGGTGTGAAAATATTTTTGCTGTTCAATATTACGGACTAACTATTGACCTCCTTATCGATTTCAAACGACCCTTTGAAATTATTATTTCCTAGCGTGTAGGAGTCATCAGACCGAATTTAGTTTTAACACTTTCAGATCCACCCATTTGCATAGAGCTCATAAGCCATGACGCCATACATATAGCAAGTTGAGTCCAGGAGGGCCACAGGCATTACGTTTGCGCTAAAGTTAACCCTCGAGGATTGTCACCGTCATCATACAAATACAAAATACAAATACAAATAGTTTATTTTCTTTAACAAACTTGTACTACATACTAGTGATAGAAGTGTCCCTTTAAGCAAGTAAATGCCTGTATTAGGACACTCCCCTCTTCCGTAACATAAATTTACATAATGTACACAAGAAATGCCATTGTTTACTATTTACTATTTATAATTAATTACAATTTTAAGAATTAGATTAGATTAGATTTAATATAACTTAGTGTGCGTTTTGTGTATGTAATGTGAGGTGAGGTGGGCATAATTATGTGATCTGTGTTATGGGATGTATGTTAGTGTAGGATGTGTGTGTGTGTGTGTGTGACCTGTATGTGTGTAATTGTAAAGGTTGTGCATGAGAGTAAGTGTGTGCATGAATGAGTGAGTTATGATGTGTGCTGCAGGAGGGCCTCAGTGTCCTCATATGATAGTGGTTTTATCCATTGGATTACAAGTTTTTTACATTCTAGAAATTGTTTGGTGTAGACATATATTTCTTTATTTATTTTATTATAGAGTTGAGATGACTGTTTCTCGTATTGCCTGCTACAAAACCTGGTTTTTGTTTGAGGAATCGGTGCTATAACATCTTTCCTCCTTTTTGATAAGATAGCGGTATCATAAGGCAGCTCTTTGTGTTTTTTCAAAATAGTCTGAACAATGTAAAGTTTTCTCACCGAAAGCAAATCACTTATCTGATAAAGACTCTCGGTGGGAAATCTAATCCTTTTAAAGAACATGATTTTTATTAGGGCTCGTTGAACTCGTTCCACAGTAATAAATTTGGATTTAGCTGCCCCTCCCCAAATTGGGATGCAGTACACCAAAACAGACTGCACTAAAGCAATATAAATATCCTTTAATAGATTTCCAAATGGGTCTCCGGTATCATCAGGTTTGAAACATTGTTACAATATACAACTGATTTTATTTCGACAGTTTAAAATGCCGAATTTGCAAAGAAAAACCTACATTTAAAATGAGCCTTCAGCGTGGGCTCATTTTAGAGGGCATCCCATATGCGACTTAAGTGATCCCACCAGGAGGGCTCCCGGCACTGAACATGTTAAATACTCGAACGTACAAATTAGAAAGCTTCCAAAATGAATACTCACTTCCCCAGCTTTACTTTACCTGCACTAATTAATCTTAAGACCGTATAATGTACCATATTCTGACAAATAAATGATTATGATTATGACTCATATTTTATCAGCTATGCATTGTACAAGAGCCTAATCTACTTAATGTTATTGTCGTCATTCAATGACGAAGCCATTGCAGAGCTCAACTCAACCAAAATCCGTTGATTTCAGTTGAAAAGGCATACTAATTGTTACCTGAATACTGATGAGGTACTGCGCTTACAAATGATACCACCAATAATGATGTAATTCTCCCGATTTAATTTACGTCCGGTCGTTGTTAATTTTAGGTTTCTGTCATCGAACTTCAAACATTAACTGCTGAACGAAGCTTAAATACCATTACCCTAAACCATAATCTGCTTATGGCGTTCGGTCCCACTGTTGGGACACAGGCCTTCTCTCTGTGAGAGGCAGTGGGCCGTAATCCACCACGCGGGCCTAGTGCGGGTTGGTAGATGTCACATGTCTTTGAATTTTTGGTTCTTGGACATGCCGCTTTCTTCATGATGTTTTCCTACACCATTTTGAGAGCAGTGGTGATAAAATAATTTACACAAAGTAAATCGCCTGTCAGGGTTCGAACCCACGACCTACAACTCGTAAGTCGCGGCCGCTACCTCTGGGCTAGCACTGCTCGCCTAAAAACCATTAACACACCTAATATTATGCTTTCAAAAAATACAAGTATTTTTTTATTTCATTTTATCTTATTTGGGACAAAAAACAGTTACACTACAGCATTTACAAAAAGTAGTTATATTACAGTCGAAAAAACGTATAACCCACACTATTGTCCACGAAATGATATCGGAGTATGAAAACGAACGCATAAAGGAAAACAAAAAATAAAAGCAGAGGTACATATATAGCTAAATAAAAAAAAAAGCACTATATACCGACGAATCGATGGAAGCGGATGACAAGACCATCCGACTTATAATAGGCGACTTGTAAGAGATTGATAAACCATTCTTTTAAATTTAGATTGCAACAGCGCGAAAATATGAAAATCTTTAAAAAAAAAAAGTATAATTATGATAAGCAACATTAGCAGAGCCGTAACATAAACTAACATTTCTTGCAGTCATGTTATAAATAGGAGGAGGCAAGACTATTTCTATAGACCCAGAAATCTAATATTGTGTAATTTTTTTGCATGAAAACGTGTATAATCTTTGATGCAAAAAGCAAAATAACTCTTACAAAAGAAATAATATATTACCTATTTTATTAAAATCACATAAATGTATCCACTCACTACGCCGCGGCCGCCCGGTTAAACACATCCGGATTGCGGGTAATATCGAATATTATATTCCGGTACAAACGTATGTGAACCAGTTTTGGGTGTAAGTAATTGGAAATCCTGCCCGGACAGGTATTTCCGTGTATTATGTATCGGCGATGCGTGAACGGGTATATCCGGGTTTCTATAATTGATTCGAGTACTTAACGTTTCAGAATTTTGATACATTTTTATTTATTTGTTGACGTTTTTTTGAGTGAGGTAGAACATGTTATACTGGGTAAGAATAATATATTGAGTGTGGTATTTTATTATAGCGTTTGAGAAGAAGAAGGAAAGAATATTTTATGGATATAAAGCTACTCATAATTCAAAATTCAAAATTCAAAATTCAAAAGTCATTTATTCAAACTAGGCTGAGAATCAGCACTTTTCGAACGTCAAAATTACATAAGACAGTCCCCCAAAAACGCCCACCCTTCACCACTTCCTAGTGCTTAAGCTGGGAAGAAGAAGTGGCGCAACAAACTCCCCAGCAGCACAGCTGTCTGTTCAGTTAGAAAAACTTGATTCTATATAATAATGCTTTAATGCAAAAATTATTTACATCAGCACAAATTGCAATCAACTCATAAAATAAAAACATTTTAATGAGTAGATTATGTCGACAATAAATGAAAACAAAATTTAAAATAAATTGACTTACAGTCAAATAAAATAATCCAAACAATTATATGAGCTCATATAGTATCATGTAGTCTTTGATTCTAAAAACACTTGTTTGTTGCTTGGGGTACATTGGAGTAGCTTAATTAGTCCCAAGCCTTTTTGTCGTCTAAGTAATCTTTAACTTTATAGAAACCTTTTTGACATAGTTTCTGTTTAATAAATGATTTAAATTTATTGAGGCTCAGTTCTTTGACATGGCTTGGGAGTTTGTTGTAAAAACGTATACTTTGGCACTTAAATGAATTACTAATTTTTTGGAGCCTAGTCCTCGGCACAAGAAATAAATCTTTGTTTCTAGTATTTAAGCTATGAATGTCGCTGTGTTTAGAATATAGATTTATATTCTTTTTTACATGAATCAGGTTCTCATATACATATTGAGACGCGACCGTCATTATGTTTATTTCCTTAAATTTATCCCTCAGTGAATGCCTACAACTTAGGTTATAAATTGCTCGAATGGCACGTTTCTGCAGCACAAATATAGCCTGAAAGTCGGCCGCATTTCCCCACAACAAAATGCCATACGATATTACACTATGGAAATAACTAAAGTATACTAATCGAGCTGTTTCTACATCAGTCAAATGACGGATTTTATACACCGCGTAGGCTGCAGAGCTTAGCCGCTTCGACAATTTGGTTATATGAGGTCCCCACTGAAGCTTCGAATCCAAAGTAATACCTAAGAACACAGTGGTGTCCACAAGATCCAATTCTGTCCCATTTACTAGTACATTGGTTTTCACCTGCTTAACGTTAGGTGTCAGAAATCTAATACATTTAGTCTTTTTCTCGTTCAAAAGTAAATTATTAACACTAAACCAATGCACAATTTTAGAGAGAGCATTATTTACATCGTCAATAACGGTCTGTTTTCGCTTAAGCTTAAATATAAGTGATGTGTCATCTGCAAATAACACTATTTCATGACTGTTCTTTATAAGGCAAGGTAGGTCATTAATATATACGAGAAATAAAAAAGGGCCAAGAATTGAGCCCTGCGGAACTCCCATAGTGACAAGCGAACCTGGGGATCGCTTGCCGTTAACGTCTACTCTTTGGATCCTATTATCCAAATAAGAAATAAGAAGATCCAAGGCAGTGTTTCTAACACCATAGTGATGCAATTTCCTGACCAATGTATCATGTGAAACACAATCGAAAGCCTTAGATAAGTCACAAAAAATACCTAGGGCATCATGTGACCTCTCCCAGGCCTCAAAAATATGTGAAAGAAGCTCAACACCAGCGTCGGAAGTCGAGCGACCCCTTGTGAAACCAAATTGCTTACTGTTTAATAACTTATGTTTATTAAAATGTCTTTGTAATTGATCTAGCATCAATTTTTCGAATATTTTACTAATCATACTCAGCCTATAATTTTCCTACTGCTGGGACACAGACCTCCTTTTGGTGAGAGGGCGTGGGCCGTAAGCCACGACGCGGGCGCAGTGCGGGACGGTAGATGTCAAATATCTTCGATTTTTTTTCCGTTACCTCACGATGTTCCGCTTCACCGTTTTGAAAATAGTGGTGATGAAATAATTTACACAAAGTAAAGTCTAGGTTCGAACCTACGACAGTATGTCGCGGCCGTTACCGCTGAGCCACTAAAACAAACAATAGGTACCTGCTTTGCCATACTTTGGAGTCTCGATCATCAAAATCACTTTGTATTTTGAAAAATCTTGACTTTTCTCCCTCTTCACATAATATCTCAAATCCAACAAAATAATATTATTATGTTCGTATCTGATCTACATTTCCCAAAATCATGGATCTTCTATTTTCAAACCGGATCACGTTCCACTCGTCCTTTTGAAGACGTTTAGCCAAAATGGCGGCCGAATATCAAAGCGTTTAGGATTTACAATAAGATGACGTGTATTTGTGTATTACATTTTTTATGTTTGTAACATGTGGGCATTAGAATAACAGTTTGGAATTTGTTTTTATGCTGATAAAAATGTGTAGGTGTAAAGGCATATTCCGTTAAAAGCGATATCGCTGTCACGCTCGGGAGCGATACGTAATCGTAACGCGATATCCCTATCGCGCTCGGTAGATAATGATCCGCCTTCCGGTAACTGGACCAATATCGCTACCTAAATTATTAACCTGTGATAAAATCTCATTAAATAATTTGATTGGTTGCTATTTTAGTCAGCCAATCACAACAGCCAAACTTCCTGACTGGCAAGATAATATTTTCACGATATCGTGCAGTACGACACAACTTAGATGTAGCATCGGCAAACTTCGTAAAACCGATCACCCTCCGAATTGCGTGCGCCTTCAAAATTACCAATCTTTATTACGACTTTAGGTGAAAATGATCTTTACGCAAACGCAATTACTTGTAAAGTCATAAAACCAAATACATTAGTAAAATTGAAATGAATGAATGCACATTTTCAAATTCATGCTAATTACATATAAGTTGTGTCGTACTGTACCTATACTTTAGGGAAAAGAATTAAGATACAATTCCGTAGCCGACCGCAGGCGGCAGCAGCACGCGACGTGTCGTTGCGACACGACTGGTTTCTATGAATTACCTTCCGTAGCTAGCGACACGTTTCACAGAAATACATAGAAACCAGCCGACGTATTCTGTTAATAAAAAACTCACCGTGAAGACTTAGGTGAAGTAAGCTGTCAATAGTGTCAATCTCTAGCATTAGGTGGAATGACAGCTCACTCTACGCTCACTTCACCTAATTTTTCACGGTGAGATGGTTACAGAATAGCACTATCGTTGTTACAGTCGTATCGCGACGACACGTCGCCTGCTGCAGTCGGCTACGGAATTGTACCTTAAGTATGAATGACCTATTGTGACCTGAAGCCATACAAAAAAAAGTATAACAACCAAATTATAATGAATGAAGGTTTAAAGGAGGTCGTATTATTTTAATGGACTTTAGAGGTTTCTGTTAATTAATATACACTGAAATTATACCTGCAGAACAGAGTAATGCTGAGACCTTTCGTCTAGAGACACACGGGTAATGAGATTGGCTAACGACTTTCTGCTTAGTTTTATAACATTTATCAGTGGAATTGAGGCTTTTAAGCCACCGGTTCAACCACTTTAAGCACTAAGTTATGAAAGCATTTACCAAATTAATCTAATGTTTTTTAATAAAACATAAGATTCATTGGTAAATGTTTTCATACCGACAACACAGACATTCGATGATGGATTATATTATCAGTAGATACCTATTCAGATGTCAGCACTAACTGACAGGGACCGGAAGGGCCAATGCCTGCCGGGGTTGAGGGTTTGTCCGCAAGGGATATCGCGACCCCGGCACACAGGCAACGGAAGGAACACGGGTGGGTTTTAGTCAGTAAAAGTCTGACACGCCCTCCCGCTCCACCCAGAGCGGGAGAAGTTATTTGATAAGTTCCCACCTTAAAAAAAAAAAAAAAATTGATACCTATTCGCCTAAATGTTTGTTTTTTATGAGTACGGAACTGCAGTGGGACAAAAAATAATGGCTAAACACTATGGCTCATCAATAGTTAATGTTTCAGATAAAAAATTACCGAAAACACTTACAATAATCCAAAATACAATCTCATTCCCAAATAAAACAACCTTGGTATTAACTAAGTGCCAATATGGAAATCACAGTTAACACTAAAATTACAAATTCTAATGCTCGCCAAACTAACCCCCTCTGAACCCAATAAGAATGTCTCAAGGTGAGTGGAGGGTTACAGAATCCCTTGACAGTATAATCCCATTTAATATACTAAGGGTTTTGCCTTAAATATAACGCGTAGGTATGAAGGATACTTAATAGTTTGAATAAGAAACGCTACTCGGCGTTTCAGGCTTGTTATCTTATGGTTTTATGCAAAAAGGGGTCGAGTTGTATAAGGGGTGGAATAGTGTAAGGGGTCAAGTAGTAGTGTTAGGGTTAAATATGTTTTACTTGGGTACAAAGTGCAGTGCTTTTGAGTAGGCTTTCGTTAGTCAAAGCTTTCAGAGTTTGTTGAGGAAGGTTTAAACCGACACATAAATTTGACAATGGATATATTATTGAAGGCCATATTCGAGGTAAATTATATTTCTTCGTATATGCAATTGTTATTCCAACTAAAATAATCCCAATATATACATAAAACCACCACTTGCGAAGAAACACAAACAAGATACACTTTTCGACACAACAAAAACAAAATAAAGATACCTCAATCCCAACTCAAAATTTAAATTTGATTTCCTATAAGTAATATAGGAAATCAAATTTAAATATTAATACATAAATAATTACATAATTTAATAATAATGAAAATACTTATAAGAATTTAAATAATAACTACCTACATTATTCTTATGCAATACATAAAATTAAAATAACTAATATACTATACCTATATACACAAACCTAATAATATACAATATATACATAATTATACACCCAATTAAAAACAACTAATAATTTATAATAATATTGAATTACTACTTGGCCCTCTTCCTCTCTCCTTATTTTGCTGTGCCCGACAGGGTCCATATTGATCTCTTACTTATTAAACCATCTATGTAATACATATGGAATGCAATAAAGAATTGAGTATTGAGTAAAACAAAAAAATATTGATTATTAAAATACAAAACAATTAAGTAACTAATAATTAAAATAAACAAAGAATAACAAAAAGCTAATAATAAAAAAAAAATTAAAGCTTTTATTATCATGCATTGTCACGAGAACCAAACACGTATGCCAAATTTCAGGCCGATAGCTTCAGTGGAGGTGGGTGAAATATTGATTGCAATATTCCAGGACATACATACAAATGAAGTTACATAAAAGCTCAAAAATCCATAGTATTAAATACATTTATAAGTGCAACAATCACTTACAGGCTAACACAACATGCACAATTTATGGTTTTACATAATAATACAAAGCCAAAAAGGATATTTACAATTAAAGTTATTAAATAATTCTGATTCATGCGCACCAATAATAATAACAATACAAATTTCATTCCAAATAATATAACAAAAAGATTAAAACATTAACATTGAAGAAATAAAAATGATAAAAATCTAAAATAATAAAACTTAAAATTAAAAATTCGCTAAAGAGATCATTGGTTGTAGGAAGAGTACTCAATAATAATTTTACAAAACTTTCCTATGCTGTCATGATGTATGTCAGTGAGATCACTGCAACTATTTATTTTTTTACACAGGCGAGAAATCGGCGAGTTAGCACCCAGAACTGTTGCGCAAGGGTGGGTATAGTGGTGTGATAGGGTATCGCGGATATCGGGCTGGAGCACGAAACTTTAGGAGACTCAGTAGGTTTGGGCAGTTAATTTTATTTCTAAGCAACTTATAGAGAAACTAGGCATCAATCAAAGAAAAGGAATTGATGATGATGATTTAAAAATATCAGTAGGCAGTACCTACAAGTCTAAACTTAAGAAAAGGATTGAGGATTTACACTTAAGTCTAGACTTAAGTAAAATCCTGATTTCTTAAAAAAACAATGTTACAGAATAATAAACCACTGACTATTATAATATTTGTGTTACGTACCTACACGGATAACATAAACTAAGTTCTGAACCTAAGTACTTTAGTTCAAGCCTAGTAGGATTCAAGACTAAGTCTCTCAAGTCCCTTGGGCTTCAAACTGAACGTGGAGTTGTTATTTAGCCTTAATCAGCGTATTGAGCGCCGTCAAACGCAGTGTGGTCGCACCATTAGGTACAAAGTTCCAACCGGCCGCCTTGGTGTAGGGATGTGAAAGATTATTTAAGTCTCGGATTTCCTTTGCTTCTTTTAATTCGGAATTCTAAATTACTTACTCGATTTTTAACACTTTTGATTCCACCCATTTTTCATAGAGTTCAAAGTCAAAGTCAAACAATTTATTTCAATTAGGCCCATATAATCAAGAAGGCAAAAAATAGAATTAATTCTAGTCGCCCCTTCCAAAAGGTAGTTTTCGTATGGAGAAAAATGGTCAAGAAACTCTTTTAAAATGTTTTTACAATATGTTGTATACATTAATTATATTATTATGTGAAGACGATGCATCTAGAATTATGCATTACTATACCACGATAAGTAAAAAGAATGAAAAATGAAGCAATGACAGATAAATTAATAACGCATACCCCTTGCCGCCATACATATTGCAAGTAGACTACAGGAGGGTCACCGGCATTGCGTTTGCGCTAAAGTTAACACTCAAGGAGTATCACTGGCATTAGCTTGGAAATCTTGTTAAAATTTTATTTTCACAGTTTTTAATGCCGAATTCGCTAAGAAAACCTACATTTAAAATGAAACCTCCGCGAGGCCTCCCGGCATCCGATATGCGACTTGAGTGAACCCTCCAATAGGGCTCCCGGCACTGATGGTGTTAAAGTGATGTCAGAATCGTTTTTTAGTTTCTGACTGTATGTTGTAAAGGATTTTCATAAACAGTGTGATTTAGTCTGTGCTTAATAAATGTAAATGTATATTCTCAAGTAGAGTTTGTTTTCAGATGTAAGTACCTCAAAAATGTTGAAAACTAACTTAAGCGTTACTTTTTACAGGGTCAAATTGAATTAGCTAGCGAAACTCCGAAAACGTAATGGTCATATTTAAACATGATTAAACAAAAAAATTAATTGATTTGATGAGTTTTTTTTCGGGTCATCAACTGCAGTCACTTGAAATATCAGTTTAGAAATCAGTTTTCTTTGTGTAAACTTCACAAACCTGATAAGTATCGATATTTAAACAATAAAAAACGTTTTTCCCAACTCATACTTCAAGTAACGACACCACAAAAGTCGGTGACTCCAATAATGAAACATAATAAAAAAAAGTGATTTCGATACCCATCACGGCTGCGGAGTTTCACTAGCTGATTTAATTTGACCCTGTATAGTTATGGTCAGATCTGTGTTCAAATGCTGACAGGTAGTAGGCGGTACTTAACCCCACCACAATCCGTCCCGTGCTCTGTGCGCGCCGTGTGCATAAACAGTCTAATCATTTTGTAAATGTTCACTAAACACATGCGGTCAAACGATCGGATCAAATGTTTAGCTTTTATGTAGGTCGTGGGCCCTGTCAGGCGCTTTACTTGGTGTAAATCATTTCATCACCACTGCTCTCAAAACGGTGAAGGAAAACATCGTGAGGAAACCGACATGTCCTAGAACCAAAAATAAATAAATTCGAAGACATCTGACATCTATCAACCCGCACTGGGCCGGCGTGGTAGATTACTGCCCACTTCCTCTCATAGAGAGGAGGCCTGTGTCCCAGCAGTGGGAACATTATAGGCTGATTATGTATAATTTAGTTTCCTTAGTTAGAATTCAAAACTCCGATCTAGTTTTTTGGGTTCCGTTTCCGACTATGCCTCCGCCCGACCGTCTGTCTGTCTGTCAACGGGCTGTATATGTAAAAGTAGTTGAAATTTTTCCAGATGTTCTATTTCTATTGCCGCTATAATAACAAATAATAAAATTATTAAAGGTAAGAAACGTGTTTTCTTCGACGTTTTTTGCTCGATCTTAATACGGTTTAAGCTTCGTGCAGACTAGCGCGACGCGACACCGGTTATTGTTATTCAGTGAAATTTTCTTGGAAATTGTATTGTTCGAGTCGCGTCGCGCCGTCGCGTCGCGTTGGTCTGCACGAGCCTTTAAGCTTCGCACAGACAAGCGCGACGCGACAGCGCGAAGCGACACCGGCTATTGTTATATCGTGAAGTTTTCTTAGAAATGGTATTGTTCGAGTTGCGTCGCGCCGTCGCGTCGCGCTGGTCTGCATAAGCCTTTATGGAACCTTTCGGTGCGAGCACTCTGTATTTTGTTACTCTCATCGATATCGTTAGAGCCGTTTTCGAGAACGTAATTACAAATATATATATACAAATATTATCTTTTACCATCGAGTCGAAAAGAAGAAGAATTTCAAATCCCGTTTATCCTCATCGGGTCTCATAACTACATCACTAACCCAGTCCCGCGACGAAACCGGAGTGGTTCAATGGCGCTCTAGGGACGGTTCAGTTACGGTCTGATTTAATAAGCCAACATGATCGTGTTAATAAACTTGTTATATTTTAAGTTAGTTTAGACTCAACTGCTTTGTTGGCTTGCGAGTGGTTTGTTAAGTGTGGAGTTTCGAAATTGCGATTTGTGGGTAAATTTCTGGAGTGAATGTGAGTGTATGAGTATATGTGTGTGTGGGAGTGGGTTATATGGGTGTACTATAGGTAAGTACACCTCTGTCTAAGCCTTCGGGGAACAAGGCGTGATGTTACGTTTATGAAGTGAAAATGTGTTGGGAGAGGATGGGCTTAGAGTCCAATTATTGCTATGAACCAGGCACAAATTTGGACTCCGAGTTGCTACTAAAACATATTAATGGTAAATCTTTAAGAGCAAATCTCAATGAGTTCGCTCAACCTGGGAATCGATCCCAGGACCCCATGCTGGGTAAGAAGAAGAAAGAAAGAAAGATAAATATCTAAGTTTATTTATCACAGAAACACGAGCATATAAAAAGATAATTAACTCGAATAACAGAACAATAAAACGCAATACCTAGATCTAAATATAACCCAAAAATATGGGATATAAAAAAAATATATATATAATATGGGTTATGGGATAGGGTTATATGGTGTTGTGTGTATATTATACACCCAATTAAACACATCTAATAATTTATAATAATATTGAATTACTGCTTAGCCTTCTTCCTCTCTCCTTATTTTGCTGTGCCCGACAGGGTCCATATTGATCTCTTACTTATTAAACCATCTATGTAATACATATGGAATGCAATAAAGAATTGAGTATAATCACGACCACAAAACACAAATAGTCGACAGCTGCTGGCACGTCATGATTGTGACAAGAAGGCTTCCACTCAGCATGATGCTGTGCTATGGGAGCGCTGATTTTCAGTGGTCACCCGAAAAAGACGTACGAAAACCAAGTCAGGTTTAATGATTTATACATAAATAGGTAAGGGTGACATGGAGTCCCGCCTGTGACACTGGAGTCAAATCAGAGACAGTCCGAATTAGGGTTGGCAGCGAGGCTGACTGTCTGAATGACCTTTGTTCAAAGGCATACTATTCTATCAACTACTACTTAAATGATAAGAATAGTTGGTCGCTGTGATTAACTCAAGACAATTTTTATGTTCTTTCTCCAGAATTAGCTTACATACTGACAGGTTATATGAGTTTATGTAACATAATCCACTCATTACAATGTTTTTTTTTTTAATGAGTTGTATTGCAATATGTAACTAGTGACCTCGACAATTGATCTTAACTGTTTATTTATTCTACCTCGATGGTCCTAGTTTATCATTTATAACTTCCAGTTACAGCTTTATGTAAGCGGGCACGCCCTTTATGCCTGGAGGCTTTTATTAAGATGTTAAGTTTTGTTTACGTTTAGTTTTTATTTCTGCCCGAGTATAGTTCTCGAAGATTTTGTTTGGTATATTTGCGTGTGCTAGCTAACATATAGATAATAATTTAAATTAGGTTAATTATGTTCAATACTATTATATAGAATCATTTTTTTTTCTTTCTAACTGAACTTCATTTCATTTCATTGAACTGTGCTGGTTCTCAGCCTAGTTTGAATAAATGACTTTTGAGTTTTGAATTTTGTCGATGGTGCTCAGGATTTAACAGGTAATAGTTATAGAGACTGTCGACGAGAGAAGTGAAAACTTAAAACTATGAAATAACTGCAGGCTAAGCGCAACACGTCATACTTATAGCTACAGTTATAGATACCTACTGAATTCATAAGATTTTCCCTTACCAAAATTCACCCAACGCGCCTAAAGAAGTTTTCACCTAAATAAATAGGTGCTAAAGGTAGCTATGACAAAGGAGAATGCTCATGAAGTATGAAAAAAAAACCCAGAGCGAACAGATACAGAATGTAACTCAGAATTTTAGTGATATTAATTGAAATCATTCTATAAATATTTCACTACAAGATTCGATGGCTAAATGTGAGATATTGCTATTTGATTTTTATCAGAGGTGATTGTTTTTTCTTTAAGATATCTTTGGTTTGGGTGTGCCCGACGATATAAATACAGGGGGGATGCGCTAAGATAGCCCACGAAATTCAAATTTTCCTACGTTTTTTTTGTAATTTGCAGGTTAGTGTCAGGTTGTATGTTGATTAAAATATATGATTCGCGACCGTAACAAATATTTCACGGCCTACCCAGACGCTATAATGAGAACATAGTGGGGCCCAAAATGCTTCCTTGTGGTACCCCATAGTGAATGGAAACCTCGTCACTGTTATGGCCATCGATCCTGACTTTTTGCGAACGATTTGAGGGATAACCTTGGAAAAGATCCAGTGTTAACTTATAATAACGTCCACCAGTCACAAACACGTAACATAACTTGGCCTACTGCATATGCCTTTACAAAATCCACAAAAGGAGAACAGTCCATGCAAAGTGCACACAGTAAACTGTGGGTCTAATCTAGCTGCAGTCTGAAGCCGAACCTAAAGTTATGATTCTGTTCGGTAACGAACGCACACCGGACGTAACCATAGAATAAAAATGTACAGAAGAGACATTTTCATTCCCTATACAGGATGGCGATTTAGACACCTGCATTCGCCACCCGGCACTGTCATTCTTGGATCTTTGATAGTCGTTATGTGTAGTCAGAAGCCCGAAAGTCTGATAACCAGTCTTACCGTATCGATATCGTGTTATTCAGTAACTGGGTTGTGGAAGTCAGATAGGCAGTCGGTTCAGGTAAAATACTGGTATTCAGTTATTCGGTAAAACTAGAGGCCGACCCCAATATAGTTGGGAAAATGCTAGGCAAGCAGGCATCTGTTAAGGGGGTGATTCTACGCGTCATACTAAACAACTTTCACTATTAAACTCATATCCAATTCATGAGAAACAAATCTAATAGGTACCTATCTATACAACTCAACAGACAGACTATTTCGATTAATATACGAAAAGTTTTTTTTTTCAAATCATATACTTATTATTTGTTTCATAGCGAAACTTATAGCATGATAGGTACAATCACCCCCTTGACGTATGCAGGTCACTATTTCACCACCCTATAGTATCGGGGCTGAAGAAACGTTCTACAAAGTCAGGGTTGAGTCGTTGCTTGCAGCACAGGCTAAGGTACTATTTGGTACCCTTCAGCTGACGACAGAAGTCAGTGACGGCAACAATCAATCAACTGCTACGTTGACCACTGCTAGTAAGCCTCTCCAAACGCAGGCCATGTATTCAGCTACTCTGATCCAGCTACCAGGCACCCTGCAAAGTTCGTCGCTATAGTTACCGATTTGCGGTCTCTGCTCCGGCCATATTATCTCTAGAACCGGTAACTATTGGCACAGTATAAATATGGACAGTATGGTAAGTAGGCCTGTTCGTTGAAATAATACACACTATTTTTAAAAAGATCGCGGCGACCACTTGTCTCGTCGCGGCGACCGCAACTGACAGCACCGCGACAATCGCTTGGGGTTTTGTCAATGAGCGCGTCTGTGTGACTATGTCGTTTCGAACGTCTACTAAATTCTACAGCTAATATGGCTACTACCCCTTCAGCGTATTTCGCTTCTTTCTGGTTTTATTACTCTATGGCTAAACTTCGAGTGGTTGCAATTCAGTTATTTGCATACATGAAGGGTCGTTTGGTTATAGAGGAATACCTTACATATGATCCCATGCTTTGATTGGATGCTGTAACGATATTAATATTGTAACTTAATGGATGCATTTTCGGTTACACAAAGGCTTTGATTCTGTTAGTTACAGACTAAATTGAATCGGCCTGAAAATGTCCTGCTGCAGGGCACAGACAAGACATATTAATAATCCGTCGTATCACTGTTCCACTGCAGAGCAAAGGCCTCTTCTTATACAGAGAAGGCACGAGCATTGGTCACCACGCTTGCTCAAAACAGGTTGGCGATTTATGACTTATATTATCTATAAGTCCAGGTTTCCTCACGATGTTTTCCTTCGCCGTTGTCAGTAATGTCTATGATAAACATAGTACACAATTATGAATTTAAAAAGTCACATTGGTACTTGCCCGAACTTGAACTCACAACCTCGTGCATGAGAGGCGAGGCCTTAACCGCTGGGCCATCATGACATAGTAAATCATGTAGATTTGAAGGAGTTTGAATCTACAACCCTGGCACTTACTTCAAACTCCAGCCATGATGACAAAAATAATATTTTTTAGGATTCCGCCTTTCTGTATGTCCTTTGATTACCGGAATAGGTTGAAAATTTCACAGAATACGAGTTACTATGGCTTCTATCATGGCAAATAATGAAAAAAGATAAACTTCTTATCTTATCAAATTTTGTCTACTTTTATCTAATTTTTGCCTAATCTTGACTAATTTCATTTCAGCAAATTTTGACTACTTTTATGTGATTTATACTAATTTTAATTTTATGATTGTGTGTGTAATTAACTAATTACTAATAGATATTGACCTATAACTTGTATGTGTGGTGCAAACTGTTAATATAAGTTGGTTTTTTAATAAATAATACTAATAATACTTTAATGGTTTGGGTGTTATTTAACTTTTAACGTGCGAATCCGACATCATTCGTCACCATTTTGGTAAGGAACCATATAAATATGTGTCAAATGGCCAGAATGACACACAACCACGAGACGCCCCAAAATCATCTACCAAAACACACGAAAATACAAAGCAATAAATAGTCCCCCATTCCCCATAATTAGTCCCCGAAACACAATGCTGTTCATCAATAACCGAACAATGGTACAATGAGAGTAGTTGAAACAGTTATCAATACTACAAAATAGATAGGGACAGAAGGACAAATCCTCTCGGCTGTCAACTTATCTGGTCCAGATAAGTGTCAAATGGTCCCGATCTGCGAACTCTCCAGAATCTTACCTAAAATTGTGCAAATATTTTAGCGCGTGGCAGAAATCGGAACCTGCATTGCCATCTTTTTTTTCAATACCATTTCTGTGACAATTTCACAAATATTTACCAGGAATCAAATGCCATTCAAACGCCAAAAGATACTTGGAGCACAGTAATTATCAAGTTTTGGAACCATAAACTATTGATGTCTATGTAAGTATAAATTCCATTGCAACCAAAAAAATATAGGACCCATTTAGATAGAAAATGGTCACACGAAAAAAAAATTTGACTACCTACCCCTGAAGTAGGTAGTTGAGAAAGTGGCATTGGAACGTGAATCTATAAAAAATCCAAATTCAAGTACAGTTTGAGATCGTCTTACGTACGCGTCTATGTGTGCGTGTGTTTTGGCTCATGGAATGGAGCCAGACTTCTGTACTTCTCTATTTTGTGCCAGTGCCATTGTGCACCATCGTGCTTTCATCATTACAGCGTCTTCAAAGTCTTGGCTGAAAGCTAAATGCATCGTCTTTAGGGTTTTAAAAGAAGCCATTATGATGAATTAGCTTTTGATGTCTTGGTTTTAGCTGGGGAGAGGAAAATGCTGGATCTAGTAGCTGGCATGAGATATTGCTACTTCCAAAAAGAACTAATCGTTTTATTGCGAAACTAGGTTTAAATTGGTAGTTTTGAAAGCAATACAATTTTGGAAAACGTTTCCCTTTTTGTTTCGAAAAACTATGTAGTCTGTTCATTGCTATTTGAAAGAAGGTTTTACTTCAATCGGTTAATACGTAACTAGCATCCGCCCCTGCTTCGCACGGTTTTACGACTTAATAAAACATGAAGATTTATTTATGGTATGAGAGTAATTTTTTTGTAGTTCACAAACAAACGTTCCGGAATAAATTCTTTAAAAGATGGTGAAAACCGCGTCAGAATCCGTTACGTAGTTTAGAAGAACAACGCGATCAAACTGACAGACACGAAAAGTGACTTCAATTTATAATTATTTTGCTGAAAATATTATTTATCTTAAAATATATACATAATCTTAGATCTAATAATATACAACTAACACTAAAATATATAAATTATAAACAAGTACAAAGAGAAAAAAATAAAATAAAGGAAGAGCTCATTGGGCATCAAAAAATTCGTCGGCGTCGCTGTCAGTGGGAAAAGTGCCCAAAAGGCTGGCAGCATTGCCACGTTGGATGGCAATGCTGATTCTTTGACCTAAAAATTGGCCAGCCCTCTGGTGACGTGAAGAGTCGACCAACCGCTTGGCGATGTCCCGAAATACTTGTCAATTTATAATATGTTTAAATGACAAAACAAGTTTTTTTTATACCTTTTCAATTATACGATTAGATTTTCTATCTTATGTTATTTTGATACTAGAGAGTTATGCTGACGATACTACTTGTCAACAGTTCGGTAAAATTATTACTATTTTTCGATTCTGTTTGGGACCAACTAAACAGAAAAAATATTTTCACCTGAAGTCATCATCATCTGCCTAGCCTTTTCCCAACTATGTTGGGGTCTTGGAGCTGACTTCCAGTTTAACCGGATGCAGCTGAATACCAGTATTTTACAAGGAGCGACTGCCTATCTGACCTCCACAACTCAGTGACTGGGTAATACGATACCCATTGGTGTGACTAGTTGTCAGACTTTTGGGTTTTTGACGACGTGGTACGACTGTCAGAGATCAAGAATGACAGCCGGGTCCAACGGCTTAACGTGCGTTCCGAGGCACGAAGGGGTCTTGGTATGTAAAGATGGTAACTTATCCACGAACCGACCGCGCCAAGCGTGACCTAAACTAATCGATCGACCCGTGCGGCTGTTATTACTTAGCCACGGGGCCTGAAGTTACAGCTCGTATTTTCTTCCATTTCTTTCTTGTCTATGTAATACGTATTTCCGAAAAAGATATAAGCATTAATAGTCCATCAATCATATCTTCTAGCAAGTTTAGTTCACTTTTAACACTAACCAACAAGATCAGCTCCTCAATTCACCAATGAAGACAGCTGCCCCCCCCCCCCCCCCCCCTAACAAAAAACGTTCGCCCTTGACACACATAACAAGGAACTACACACGCCCTAATAGACTGATATCCCTGATCTCCTACATAATAAGTCTGGTAGGGCCAAAAAGGTCCACTTTATGGAATTTCATTATGGGAACGCCTCATCCGTTGGATTTATAGCATCCTATGAATTTTGATTAAATTTTCGTGTTAAGCTATGAAATTGGTAACGCGAGTGTACCAGAGGAATTTGGTATTGCAGTTCTGGATTGCAAGAAAAGGTGGGTGTGTCGCCAAAGATAGGGGTGTAATCGATGTTGTACTGTCCGCTTCGAAGGGTTGAATGTGTAGTCGGTATTCAATAATTAATAATGAATATAACGGCTAGTTCGTCGTGGACGTGGTACGCCCCTTTATATAGTTACTCTTTGGTGGTACGACTGCGGCTTCCCTGACATCATCTTCAATCATTAGAAGACAAGCGTCACGCAACTATTGATGCGACGCTGTACTGTCACCAGTGTCACTCTTATCCGACCTTTTCAGTGATTACAGTGACTTCGTAACAAAAGGGGGTGAAAAATCAAAATCTATTTATTTGCATCAAACCAATTGTGGCGATTTGAGAAGGCTGGAGTCTAGCTGTTAGTTGAAGTTATGATGATGATACATATCGATTTAACAATGTTCATCATTGACGAAGACGTCTACTGCAGTTTGCTGAACATAACACAATTATTCTAAACAAAACTTGTTTGGGTTCCCGACAAATACATCGGACACCGTCCCAGCCGCCGCCGGCGCAATCAATTTGCGCAACCGTCATCCAAAACTGTTGCCAGAGCTGAATCTCCAGTGTGTCGTACTTTGAAGATGCTTAACGCCCTTCTGACTGCCAACCCTGAATGCGATGTGTTTGCGGATGAATGGAATAAAATTATGCGTATATGTCTGGTGTTCTGTGAGAGAAAGTATGCAAGGGAGTCCACTGTTCCATGTTAGTTAAATTAAATTATATACAAAAAATTGACAATATAAAAAGATTAATTATTTTTATATTTCTTAATACTCAATACTCAATACGTTTATTGCATTCCACAATGTGAACTTTCTTTGTTAATTAATGTTGTAATTGGTGTTGTACCGTTTTAATTAACTATAAATAAATTAATTAATAATAAATGGGACTTAAACATACAGGTGACGTGACATTTGACGTATTCCTCCAAGACGTGATAGTGTGACCCATTTGCAACAATTAAGAACCCCATAAAGCCTAGGTGAAAATTCATGGGATTCGAGAAAACCCTATTTTTAACCCCCGACGCAAAAAGAGGGGATATCGTGTTTGGACTCATTAGGATGGTCTCAATGAATAGGTTATAGATAGATGATGAACAGGTTCTAGTGATGACTACATCACTCATCATTTCGTCATTTCTCTTTCCTACTAAGGAAAGAGAAATGACGAAATGTTTATTTCGGGGTTTTTTTTAAATATAATTTAATTTGTGCTTTAATATGTTTTCTTTGAACATTTCCTAGAATTCGTCACTAAATATCACTTTTCTCTAAACTCTCAAACTGAATGGCCTTCATTGCCTTTGCATGGTTTTTTAAAGTATTAGGTATCCACCTAATACTTTAAAAAACCTTTCGATGTAACAAAATTTTGTAAAACATCAAACAGGTAACCTGGGGAGTTGTGAATGTACTATAGGGACACCTTTGCTCATAATTTAGGCGTGATGCTATGTATAATCATAACCACAATCTATCAATTTGATCACCAAATGTGATAAAAGCCAAGTCTGTCCAAGATTGATGTAGTTTGAGCAGTCTCTGATTGAATTTATGGCCAGCAAAGGATATTTATAGGCTGTCATAGAGTTATAGATAGGCTTTTAGTCAATGCAGATAGGGACAAAATATAGTTTTGTCTACAATGTTTCTGAGGTCCTTACTAGGTACAGCATCTACAAAGGTGAAGGTAAAAGTTTTGCATTGATTGTTACAAATTTAATATAACAAAAAGTACGTGGGCGACCGAGCTCTGGTCGGGTGAAAATACGGAGAAAACGAATTTTCCCAGATATGAGATCTAGCTAGATTGATTGTTCGCCCCCGTAAACCCCTATATTGCAACTTTCATCGAAATTGTTAGAGCCGTATTCCAGAACGTGATTACAAATATACAGGGTGGCAGAGATATCGACGCGAAAACTGTTACCATGGATTCAATACATGATTCTGAACCCCTCTGTCGGTTATTAAATAAAAAATCAGCTGTTCCATACATTTAGATCGTGTAGGTATTGCACTTTTCTATGAAATATCTGAAAAAAAAAAAAAACAACTAAAAATTTCAACGCAGGCCGGTTCAGAATCATGTACTGAGTTCATGGTATCAGTTTTCGCATCGACATCCCTGCCACCCTGTATATATAACAAACATTGCTCAATCTATACATATTATAAAACAAAGTCACTTTTCGCGTTTGTCTGTATGTCCGCATTGTTCTTCTAAACCACACAACAGATTTTGTCGAGGTTTCCATCATCGTTAAAGAATTTATTCCGGAAAGTTTATGTGTAAAATACGTAAATATTAAAGTTACGTTTACCTAAGAAATCTCGATGCTTTGTATAGTCGTAAAAACCGTGCGAAGCAGGAACCGGTCGCTAGTTATTGACGTGAAAACTGATACCATGGATTCGGTTCATGATTCTGAAATGCGTTGAAACTTTTTGTCGGTTATTTTTTTTTTATCAGCTGTGTCATACATTTTGACCGCGTAGGTATTGCAATTTTCTATGGAACAACAGATTTTTTTAAATAATCGACGAAAAATTTTAACGCATGTAGGTTCAGAATCATGTACTGAATCCATGGTATCAATTTTCGCGGCGATGTCCCCTGCCACCCTGTATAACAAAAATATCAATCGGCCTAGCCTTTTCCCAACTGTGTTGGGGTCGGCTTCCAGTCTAACTGGATGCAGCTGAATACCAGTAGTTTACATTGAGCGACTGCCTATCTGAACTCCACAACCCAATAACTGGTAAATACGATACCCCTTGGTGAGACTGGTTGTCAGATTTTCGAGGTTCTGACGACCCATAACGACTGTCAAAGATCCACGAATGACAGCCGGGACCAATGGCTTAACTTGTTTTTCGAAGCAGGAATCTTGGAAAAGATTGAATATTTGCCTACATAGTTTTGCAGTGATATCTTGCTAAGTTCATTTTGAACGTAGTCAAGTGACTGCACTGTTTCAAAGAGTTAGTACGTACTTAGATACGGAAATGTGCATCAACTCAGAAGGTCTATCAATTTTACACCTTTAAATAATCATCCCAGTTTTTTTTTTAAATTTTCAACAAAATGGCAGCCAATTCCATATTATGATATTACTTTTGCCCCACTCTGTATTTACTTTTGCTCTTACAGCGTTAGTGTAATAAGTGAATTCTTCCAAAAAGTGAAAACACCTTAGACTTTTCCTTTAACCAAAACCCCACAAAACACAACCACTTAACGTTATAACATCTATACATAAGAAATTACGCTCATCCATTTTCGCTTACACAGCGAAATTATAATATTGTTTAGGACAGCCAAGTACAGTCGATCAAAGATATTGGTATACAAACAGCGAAGTGGAAGGCACGCAGTGATGGACTCACGTATGTGTGCCTCGGTTTCTCCTCGGCCCACATTTCACGTTCGTCTATCAATGCCCCTTTTGCAGGCCGCGGTAATAATGTACTGTATTTCTAATAAACCATTTCTCGGCCCTTTTGAATTGTCAGAGGGATGATTGGTTTGTTAAACGGAAAATTGAAGCTAGTTGCCCGTTGCAAACCGTAGATTTCTATGGAGAAGACCGGGCAAGAAGCTCCATCGAGAGTCTTTTAAGTCAAGTTATTACAAAATCCTGATTAGATGACTACTAACTTGCTATAAATAATTATAAAGCACACAATTGAAATGAATATTGCCAGTTAATTGGAATGATACATATTTTTGACTGCATACCAAACTCTTCGTTCAACTGTACAAAAGAGAAAGAACGGAAATGGAAGAAAGAGACAAAACACACAAAGATAATGGGAAAGAGAGGGATGGGGATAAAGCCGGAGACAAAATGATCACTGCGTCGCCCGCTAACAACTTCGTCAGTGCACAAACATGAATATGGAAAACTTTGGAGTAGAATGAAAAAGCTTACTTATTTTTTTTTTTTTGTTTACTTTGAATATTTTTAGGAAGGAGAATAGTCGGGGTCTTGGTAAATAAAAATGTTTGGTAAAAATATTTTTACTCCCGGTTTTAATTAAATAATTTGCTATTTCTGTTATGTAATATAAATAATAGTTGTAAAGAAAAATTAAAGAAATAAAACAATCAACGAACAATGAATTAAATTCAAGAGACTACCGGCAAAATTAGAAGTCTCGAACTCTATATCTGCCAAGCAAAGTTAACACGATCACATTGGCGTCGTCCATAAATCACGTGAAGCTCGAAAGGGGGCTCAGAGGGGCTTCGGAAAAAATAACGAAATTAGTTATTTTTCTTTCTTCCTATTTAAAGATAAAATATTCTGTATTATTTTAGATACTATGCACAAAAAATACTCGTGACTTTGGGTAGGGGGAGGGGTTAGTCTAAAACCTCACCACGTATCACCGGCACTGGGGGAGGGGGGGTGAAAAAGTTGCTAAAAAACATCACTTGATTAATGGACGCCCTCATAATATCACGCCTGTTTTCCTCGATGTAGCAATACGAGTGATGTTAACTCCACTTATCAATAAAATTATAACAAATTCCTCCAACTGCATTCAAAATTGTTCTGTATTTTTATCATATACTGTAATATCGTTCGAGAAAAACAAAACAACTTTCAAATCCCAGTCTAGACAAGAAAATTCCGAGTGTTATTGGTGCCACACAATATACGGATAAATATCTAGACATACAGAAATAAAGATCTGCATTTAGGGTGGGAGCGTGAGCTCGACAAACGTTACCCGATGTACTTTACAACGCTTTAAGGGTATCCCCGATATTACGTTGCATTTGGTTTCAAACAATATTTTATTTTTCACCAGACTCGACTAGACTTCGAGTCGAACGAAAATGTTGCATATATTTTTATTGTAACTACATGCGTTATGCTAATAAATTAATTAATTTCTTAACATAATATTTAAATACGCCAGCTTGGCGAAATTAAAGGCAGAATTATCTAAGCAATCATCTTTAAGAACTTTCTGTACTTTATTTACGTAAACAAATGTTCGTAATTTTTTATTTTATTTAAACGAAGTATGCTCAGCACGCGTAGCATGACCACAATAGAAACGAGTTTTGTCGACGGAATAATAGACAAAATGACAGATTGTGATTGTTTAACTGTCATTTTGTCTATTCTTCCGTCGACAAAACCCGTTTCTACGGTAGTCATGCTACGCGTGCTGGTGGCCTAATCCTATCATTCACGCCTATCATATCCAAACAAATGGGTAAACAGAGGTGTACGAAACAAACACACCTTACGGTACAATTTCCATAATGTGTCCATGTGCCCGTGTTCAGTTTCAGTCTAGTTCCGTGACTGAAGGGCAAGCATATTGCCATCAACTGGGCACAAAGCCAGACATGGGTCTGCTAAATTCTCAATCATGACCCTGAGATCGAGCCCAGGACCCCCCACCTACTCCCCCCCTACCTATACTCCACCCCTAGTCGCCGCAGGAGACGCGGGCCGCCGGGCGTCGGGAGCCAATTTCCGGCCACCGTAGGCGCAGGCTTGCGGACGGTGAGCGATGGGTAGCGCGCCGTCCGATAAGGACCAGGCCCGGGTCGACGGTGCGTTGTGTTCCACGCACGCCTCAAAGAGATGTCAGCACCAAGTCACGGGGTCCGTTAGGGCTAATGCCTGCCAGGGTTGCGAGTTTGTCCGAAAGGGACCTATCGTAGCCCTGGCACAGAGGTAACGGAAGGAACACGGGTGGGTTTTAGTCAGTAAAAGTCTGACACGCCCTCCCGCTCCGCCCAGAGTGGGAGAAGTTATTTGATAAATTCCCACCCTCAAGAAAAAAAAAAGGACCCCCATACTTACTAGTTGCATTTACGATCATTAACCTAAGAAAAATTTCTACAAGAAGTATCTACTAAATATTTTAATTATATTGTTTTCCATGCCTTCCTTTCATTTGGAATTTATTAAGACTTGCTTTTGAAAATTGTTAACGCAAAAAAAAAAACATTATACAAAAGGTACCGACTTAACAAAAGAAGGATCTTTCAAGTTTACGGTAAATACTGGAGACATTGTAGGAAATCGCCACAAACGTGAGAACAAGGAGCCCACTATAGTTTGCGGTTTAAAACCAATCCAATTTAGCAGACTCTCGCAATCAAAGAAAGACAAAAGACTATACATTGTTGAAACTTGAGGTAAAGACAATACAATGTAGTCTTGCAGCTTTAAGAGAGACAATGAAAATATATAGTATCTAGATTTTATTTTATATCCTTTCAGCGCATTTGTGCAGCTCACCAGTGATATCCTAGTGGTGTAACCGCCGCAGGACTGCCAAGTAAAAAAAAGTAAAAAAAAAAAAAAAAACAAAGTCTTGCAAACATCATGCATGAAAAATTGGAAAAAAACCAAGGTAAACCAGGTGGTGGCAGTGTTCCAGGTTGGTTTTTTTATGTCATGTGTGTGTGTATGGTAAATAAGTCATAGGTCTCGAGTTCAAAGTTTTCGACTTTCGATTCTGAATTTTTGAATTCATGTGCGTATTGTATCAGTTGCTTCAAAAACGGTGAATAAAACACTTTGTGAGGAAATCGGCATGCCTGAGAGATATTTCTCGACGGCATTTGAAGCCAAGTCAGAGGCCCATGGGCGGCATAAAAACTCTGACACTTGGTTAGTCACTAACCGTAGGAAAAGATGACGTTTCTGTAAAAATCATAGCGTAAAATTTTTGGTGAAGAGAGCTGTCAATAGTGTCAATTGAGACCTAAGACTTGGCATTCTGACGGTCACATCACTAGGCTATCACTGCTCTACAGAATAGATTAAAGTGTTGACGTTTGAATACTGCCTCAATTTTTACTTTATTGAGATCTTTCCTTTATGACGCTTCTTTGACAGTTCAATAAATAAATAAATAAGTCACCTTCTATCACTCAGAGTCACTACATTCAAAGCCCTAAATCATCCTATTATAGTTGCCCTAAGCCTTGTGCCGTATTCTAAAGTCTTTGTCTCCGAGTTTGTTTGTACGTGTGACCATTTCAATAAGCCATTTATCAAGCAAAATATTCCAAGCAAACGACTTATCGAAGCCCTTTTGCCTATTGTACTTAATCCTTTTTACAATTTAACACCTAGTAAACTGAGATTAAACCACACAAGCCGCAAACGTCACCATGCTACACATGATACGTCCCTGCAGACGAGAACAATTAACAATCTTGACGCCGATCAACCAATCACGCTTAGCTTACGGTACGCTGAGGATGCATCATGCAGATGAATATTAGCATCATACATCGAGCGACTGTCATCTGTCCTTCATAGTGGGATCAGCTTTAATGAATGGTTGTAACTCAGATAGGTTTTCCTTTGGAACAACTCTCCAGGGTCACAACGAACGGCGGCGATCTCTCGCGTCCGGCCCTGGTTCAGGCCATGGTTCGGAGCGAGAGTGCATGGGAGGCCGTCACTTCCTTCTGCGAAGCAGTAATGCTCGCGAAGGAGGAGGCGGAACGCGTGAAGGAGAGGCATGGTTCGCGCCCTCGCCCCCCTAGTCGCCCCAGGAGACGCCCCGTCGGGACTCGCAAGTCGATTTTCGGCCACCGTAGGCGCGGGCTTGCGGACGGTGAGCGATGGGTAGCTGTCCGATAAGGACAAGGCCCGGGTCGACGGCGCGTTGTGTTACACGCGCGCCTCAAAGAGATGTCAGCACCAACTGACGGGGTCCATTAGGCCCAATGCCAGCCGGGGTTGCGAGTTGTCTGAAAGGGATATCTTGGCCCCGTCACACAGGCAACGGAAGGAATACGCGAGGGCTTAAGTCAGTAAAAGTCTGACACGCCCTCCCGCTCCGCCACGAGCGGGAGAAGCTGTTTGATAATTCCCGAACTTCAAAAAAAAAAGTTTCAGAAAAAGTGTCACAACGAAATGGAGTTAACAATTAGATCGGTAATTAGACCCAAAGGCTTTGGCCGATTAGTAACCATGGGGCTAACCTTAAGCCGATGAATCAATGCCGCTTTATTTTTTAAGCAAAACTGGTACAAGGATCATTATGATTTTTTTTTACTAAAAGCCGTGGTGGAGGTGTAATAGAGCACTTTTTTTTCGCCATTACATAGCATAATCAGCCTAAATGTCCCCACTGCTGGGACACAGTAATCCACCACGCGGGCCCAGTGCGGGTTGGTAGATGCCACATATCGTCGAATTTTTGGTTCTAGGACGGGGATTCCCAATCGGTGGGGCGCGCCCCCCTCCGGGGAGACGCGAAAGAGTGACCAATGCGGGGCACGGCGATTCTATTAATTAACTATAGATTTATTAGACTTTGTGTTCTTGATTTAAAAAAGGTAAAAAAAACGGACCTATCCGAGGCGGTGTGATACAATTTTCGAGCTCACTTTGCTCGCTCCTACATACTCTTAATTCTTCAACTTTCCTGCATAAGTCGACAAATTAACTCCTTTTTCTTCTGTATGAATAGTCAAAAGAAAAATGTAACGAATCCGAAATTGTATGATTGTGAATAATTTTTCGAGCTCGCTTTGCTCGCTCTTACATTATGCATTCTCATAATTCTTGAGTTTTTCTGCAAAACTCGACAAAGTTACTTCTATTTTATTTTTATTTTTTTCTATATGAATGATCAAAAGAAAATGTAACCTATGCAGGTGGGTGCAAACATTTTCGACCTCATTTTCGCTCGCTTTACATTCTTATGCTTTTCTGCTTATATCGACAAAGTAACTCAGGGGGGCGAATAGATTTAAAAAATAGAGCGGTACGTATATTCAAAGGATGGGGACCCCTGTTATAGGACATGCCGGTTTCCTCACGATGTTTTCCTTCGCCGTTTTGAGAGCAGTGGTGATGAAATAATTTACACAAAGTAAAGCGCCTGGTATCAACATTACTGCTTACAACTCATAAGTCTCGGCCACCAACGGGGCTACCACTGCTTTCCTTATTTCGCCAGCTATATTATTATTTTTGTATAATAGGGGGCGAACCAATCGCCGTCAACCGACCGCAAGTCTAATCTCTGGACTGGTCATGAAAAACCCAACAAAACTTGGCCTGATAATTATAGCTGTCGTACCCAAAACCCTATACTACGTACATAGCAGACACGCTTGGGAAGCTGCGACTTAGAGTCCAAAAGCTCTAAAAAATATAACAAAAGAGTTCTGCTAACCCAACAAAGACTCTGCATTACAGTCATGCCGATGTCCTCAATACCGGCCAGCCATAATGTTCCGTATTTAAGCGTCATCCCGCAGCTATGCCTAGTTTCTAGGTCTTAACGGCGCGTAGAGCTGGTGCTGTAATTATTGAAACGACAGACAAGGCAAGAGAGGGGTGGAGTCGAATTTGAGCTAAAGATTTTTTGATTAAAAAAACCGATTGTTAATACATTTCCTTAAAACCTGGAGATTTAGGAAGCGAAATGATTTGGATTTAAACGCAGGCAAAATAAGAAGCTAAAATAAAGCACAAATGTTATTTATCTATGTATAAAATTATATATTTATTAACATAAATTTAATTAAATATGTTACAAAGAGATTATATATTAGTAGTAATAATAATGAATGTTGTGATATTGATATTTAGTAGGTATGCATTATAATGTTAACTTCCAAATATTTAACCTAGATTTAAGTTAAATGTAATAATACTTGCTGCGCCCTATCAGGGTCATGTACTCATAAGTTTTAGCCTAACCTGTAACTGAGTGTACATTATGCAATAATAAATAAATAAAAAAATAAACAGTCGAAAAATCAAAGATTATTTTTTTTTTTCCCTAAAATGATGTTGACCTGCCAGTTTGTTTATTGCTCGCATGCATATTCAAATCCTTGTTCCCAATTGATGTTGTTTCCAAATAAATAAATATCAACTTTACAACAATATAATTAAAGTTGATTTTAAAATTACTAGTATTATTGAAAAAGTCGCAATTTTTTTGAAAATGTAGCGCAAACTGAACTTTGTATGTTGTTAAAGTTATCTTTCCAAAACACATTTATTTGTTTACAATTCTGGAAACTAAATTGCTACCGCAGTTTAAACTAGTTTACCGGAAATTCAGCTCTATAAAACTATTCTGAATGAAATCTTCAATACAAAACCAGAATTTCTCTTAAGATTTAGAAACAAAGTCTATTGGAGTAAGGAACGAGGTAAATCAATCGAAGCTAATAAATTACGGCCACTGTCTGTCTTACCTAATGAATTGAAGACATTCATTACAAGGAAACCCAATTTCAATTCTCTGATATAATTTTTTTATTGTTTTTGTGGGACTTAAACATAACTGGCGAAATGTGGGTGTATTATAGGTACATCGTCTTCACATAAAATTATATAATTAATGTATATAAAATATTGTAAAAGATTTTGGGAGGTGGAGTTTCTTGCCCATTCTTCTCCATATGAAAATAACCTTTTGGAAGGGGCGACTAGAATCAACGATCTAATTACGCAACACATTTTCGTAAACGATTACGACTAATCTGTTTCATTTTGACAGTTCAACAACATTCATTGCGTTATTTACGTCGTTGAGCAGATTTTTTTTCGAACTTATGAAGCAATGGATTAGCAATCTGTTTCAAGACGAATCGGATTCTGATTGATCTTGTATTACGCAATTAGGGTACTGTTAATTTTTTTTGTAAATTTTGACGTTCATAAGTGCCTTTTAAGATTAAGAATAAATTTATTTCGCAATGTTTGCATTCAAGAGGATTGAATTCCTAGACCTCGCACTAGGATTGTCTGTGTTGGCTCCTTCGTTCCGTTAAGAATTTTACATAAAAAGGTAGGTAAATTTAAAAAACTTAAATAATTTATACATATAAAAAAGAGTGAATGCGTCAAATCACAGCACCATGCATACCTATGCATGGTGCTGTGATTTGTGTTAGTATTGTTAGTGTTGTAAGAGTGTCTGTATGATAAAGATATGTTAGTGAGTGCATATATATAATTTTATATTGTCAATGTGTATACTGTGAGTTTTTACTTAAGCTCAGAAAGTTTCTGTCATGTCGTAATCCAGTGTAAGTGTAATTGAAATAAATTATTTTACATTGACTTTGACACCTTTGGCACTTCGAGGATTACAGGCGTTATGTTATGTCTGTATTATATTTGTTTTAAAATTGCAGATTTTTTTTTCAGGTGCTTTGAATTTTTTTTTTACATTTTTATTGTTGGCAGTGGCCTAAGTATGTCCACGGTGTTATGACAACTTATCTGGTTTTTTCAGCGCTCTCTAGCATTTATGATGTGCCTAATCTATTAAAAAGCTTTAAACTTTTAGTTTTGTTAGTTTTTAGGGTTCCGTACCTCAAAAGGAAAAATGGAACACTTATAGGATCACTCGTGTGTCTGTCTGGCTGGCTCACTGGCTAACTGTCTGTCCGTCGATCACACCAATTTGCTCCGAATCTAATGGTCCAATTAAATTGAAATTTGGTACACATAAGTATTTCTGTGACGCAAACACGGACGTGGAACGTAAATAAATGAATTTTGAATGTCACTTTGGGGGGTCATAAAATAAAATTAAAAAGCCATGTTTACCGTGTGACATTTCAAATTAAAGGCTTGTTGCGAGGATCTCAAATATGTTTTTTTTTTAAAATAATGTAAATAAATATATTTAAGAAAATTTATGAAAATTGACTCTTATTTCCGAAACTACTGAGCCGCAAATTAAAAAAAAAATACAGAGGATGGTTTTATACTCATAGATTACAGGAAAACCTATAGGAAGTCTATGGTCTTAAAATAACATGGTAAATCTCTTAATATTGTACGTACAAACTTACATTTGCAATTGGAATGTATGGGAGAACATGTTTTTCAACTACAACGTTAAGTTCAAATTACAGAAACTTCATTGTGCGTAGTGCGACACTCACTTGGCCGATTTTCGCTTTAATCTAGTGGTCGCACGCGCTGCTGCTGAGTATAAGGACCTAGGTTCGATTCTTAGCGTGGGCAAAGTGTTATTGGGTTTTTCCATGATGAATTTCTTAGTAGCAGCCCGGATTGCAACAGGCTCAGGAGTAGCCTATTGCCATCAAGCGGGACAAAATCCAGACGATTTGTGCTCGCTTGATGGCAATAGGCTACCATAGGGTACACCTCTGCCTAACCCGTCGGGAATTACAGGCGTGATGTTATGTCCATGTGATTTTAGTTTTAAAGTTACTGGCCACGATAGGTGTTTTTTATTTTTTTACGGTTTTACTATCGTGGCCCGTGGCTAATACATGTCCACGGGGTTATGACAACTTAAGAAAAATTGTTAGAAAGATAAGACAGTCAATAGATGGTTTGGTCTATTTTAGCTACTTCCACAGTATTATGTCGTATGGCATTTTACTGTGGGGTCGGGCTGCTGACATTGAATCCATCTTTATTCTACAAAAGAGAGCTGTCAGAGCCATTTATGATCTAAATCGTCCCGAATCTCTCAGGGAACTATTTGAAAAGATTATATTATGACTGTACCTTTTTTTTTTTTTTTTTTTGAGGTGGGAAATTATTATGACTGTACCTTGAAAATCCACATATTTTAATAAAATAAGTGGTAGACATCATTTTAATACTAGAAATAAAGATAAAATAGATCAACCATTTTTCAGATTATCTAAAGTACATACATCTTTTATGGGGTACTGTGTTAAATGTTACAACAAAATACCTTGTGATATATTGCAATTAAATGAAAGAAAATGTAAAACTCACATTAAAAGTACCTTTTGCAAACAAGCATATTACAAATTAGAAGATTATATCCAAGATAAGAATGCTTGGACACATGCTGGTCCTGCTCAATAGGACAATTTAGAGTCTAGACAAAATCAAACTGGTTGCGAAGTTAAGTATATAGTTTGTTATTTTATTTTATTTTTATAACACTGATTTTACATTCTGTGATTACTTGAACTCACACACTGACATATTAGTATTACTTGTTAAAATGTTAGGAACATCGTATAATTTTGCAATGTTTGTAAGTATGTGAGCACCATGTATCTATCACATTATTAATTTATCTGTCATTGCTTAATTTTTCATTTTTTTTACCTATCGTGGTATAGTAATCTTATTCTGGATGCATCGTCTTCACATATAATTATATAATTATTGTATACAAAATATTGTAAAAACATTTTAAAAGAGTAACGGTGGAGTTTCTTGCCTCTTCTTCTCCATACGAGAACTAACTTTTGGAAGGGGCGACTAGAATCAATTCCATTTTGTGTAAAATTGACGTTCAAAAGTGCCTCTTATGTGCCTAATTGAAATAAATTGTTTAACTTTGACTTTGACTTTAAGTACCTACCTGTTTTTTGTATCATCATTATTGGCGGCCTAGTTCCACTCCACTGCTGGGTTATAGGCCTCCTGCTTTGATGTGCTTCCCTGGTCTGTGCGAGTCGAGTTTGCAGTTTTTCAATGTTCATTGGCATTTATGATGTGCATAATCTATTAAAAACTTACGAATTTGACTATCTTGTTGGTTTTCAATCTACGAACATTAAAAAAAAATCCAACGTATTGGAGTGAATTCTCTACCGAATATTACCCGAACTTACTTAACATAGTACAGTCGATTATATATATTACCATCTAAATTGATATAATATTATTCGTTACATTGCTTTTCAGGTTTTCATGTAATAGTTTAGAGTTAATTTAAATCTGTTCAGATTTTAAGCTACGGCCCACGGTTTCACCCACATAAGTCTCGATCCCTTGGGAATATCAGGATAAAAAGTATATGTTATCCTAATCCAGGTCTATGGTCTATCCATATGCCAAATTTCATCCAAGTCCATTCAGCCTTTTTAGCGTGAAAGTGAAACAACCAAACATACCAAAAATCAAAAAATCAAATCTTTTCTCTTTAGTATCCTATTCTATTGAACGAGTAATATTTCTATATATATATTTATTTAGAATAGAATAGAATAGAATAGAATAGAATAAAATTTATTTGCATAAATACATGGTATAGAAGATGGTACAAAAATTAAATACAGAGCTTAACATTATAAGCGTGCAAATTTGTCGTGCATACATTTCATTATATTATTAATTAATTAATTATTATATTACATTTGGTACATTTAATTATATAATACATTAAAATTTATAATTTATACATTTAAAATTTCAGTCATTTAATTTTTTTGTCAAAAAATTCTTTTACACTATAAAAACTATTTGTGGACAGCCAATCATACAATTTACTTTTAAATAATCTTGTATTTAGAATTTTTAAGTCGCTCGGTATTTTATTAAATATTTCTACACACATATACAAACAGCTTTTATTATATTTAGCTAGCCTTGGCATGACATCCAGTACGAGCCTGTGAGGATCGCGCCGGTTTCGAGGAACTACATCATCTGCTTTTTTAAATAATTCCTTATGCTTATTTGTAATCATGTTCTCGAAAACGGCTCAACGATTTCCATGAAAGTTGCAATATAGGGGTTTAAGGGGGCGAAAACTCGATCTAGCTAGGTCTCATATCTGGGAAAATTCGTTTTCTCCGTATTTTCACCCGAGCAGAGCTCGGTCGGACAAAGTTTAAACAAGATGGCTAATTATAGAATAATGACATGGCAGCATTGAATTAGTAAGTACCTACCTACTACCATGGCAGCATGCAATTAGTATGAACTGTCCTGAACTAATAAATGAGCATTCTCTATGTTCACCAGAGCAGAGCTTTGTCGCCCAGGTACTAATAATAATGTTATAATATTAATTTAGCGAGTTTAGATAATCGAATTTTGTTACTGACCGTTCCTACCTAAAGGTAACAATCATAGATAATAGCCCTTCAGTAGTAATAACCTCAGTCAACGCAATTAATTCTAATAAGTCGAGCTGAAAGATAAGCCTCTTATGTCTTTAGTAGGCCTTTTTCCGCCTCGATTTCTTACGAGATTATATTGATTAACTAATTAAGGTTAAGCAGCAGAATAAGCAACTATTAAGGAAGAATTATCAACTATTAATTGACGAAATGTGGGTGTACTGTAGGTGGACCTCTACTTAACCTTACGGGGATAACAAGCGCGATGAAAATATTTTTTTGTAGTATTCTGAAGTTCTGAAACAGATTTCAACTCAGTAGTATATCTGAATTGGTCAACTGTCGTTCTTATTGCTAGTCTATTAAAGCTTCTAATCCTTCATCATTGCATCTTTTCCCTACAATTGTCACAGTATAAATAAGTAACAGTATTATGCCTACATAGAAAACGGCCGAAACGACGCGCTTCTAAATCTCATTGTTTATCAGCACGCGTAACATGAAAACCATAGAAACGGGGTTTTTACGGGCTTTATCGACGGAAGAAAAGACAAAATGACAGATAAACAATCACAATCTGTCATTTTGTCTATTCATCCGACGACAAAACCCGTTTCTATTGTGGTCATGCAAAGCAAGCTGTACGCAACAGTATCAAGTGTGCGCCAATTACGCATGAGCGCGGAAGTTTTATCTACCAAGCGGCCGTAGGTAATAATTTCAAGGTCACTGTTGAGTCATAATACTGTTACTTTAGTATACTGTGACATTGTGGCCGGATTTTAGTCTTACCACATCTGCATGAACATGAGTATCTTACACATAGAGAATGCCATTTGAGAACCTATTACAGGGTATCGATATATCAAGGATATATCCGTATCGAGCTTACAGCCCAGTTTCTGACTAGCCGTATCTAGTTTCATAATATGTATTCTACCTATCATAACTGGATACGACGGCTTAGTCTTCTAAGAAGAAAGAAAGAAAGAAAGAAAATACGTTTATTTGCGGTACACATGACGCAAAGAAAGAACAAAACACAAAAATAAACAATTTGGGGGAAAATATGCGTCACATCCACGCAAAACGGCCATCGCTCAGCATAATGCTGCGACCCTATGCGAGACAGAGCCCCAACGCTGGTTTTCAGCGACAGCCGGCGTTGACGTGATGACGTCAACCGGTGCAGCATATAGTGAAATAACAAAATGAGACAAAAATAAAATGAATAAATACAATACTTAGTCCAAAATGTTTATATAAAATAAAATATTTAAAATGGTAACATTTCATACCGTCGGCGCAGCTGTCATAAAAACTATTTGTTACGTTTTGACATATTGGTTATGTAGTGGTTACGTAATATACTATAATATACGATAATAAATTCTAGGCACAGCACCCTAATTGTGTAAGACACTTTCAATCACAATCCGAGAGTTTTGAAGGATATTGCTAAAGCCTTGCTTTATATGTTTGAAAAAATCGTCTGCTCAACAACGCACATAACGCAATGAACGTAAGTAACCTTTCAATATGAAACTCCTTGCGATCAATTGTCAATTTATGTGTGTTATGTTCCCGCAGGTTTGGTGTGTAAACGATGGTCACCCATCCAATGTCTGACTCAGCTAGCGCAGGTTAACCCCTAATGATGTTTCCTCCCGCCTTATCCGGAACAGGAACTTCCCGAAACAACCATGTCCGGTGAGGACCTGCGTCAGGCGCATGGTGAGGACGCCATGGCACCTCTCTAACCACTCCTAAAAGAGGGGACATATCGCCACAATTGTGGCGTGCCCAACCTGTGGCGTGCTTTGGGCTGTCAAATAAAAAAACAAATACAACTGGCAGTTCCAGACACTAGCGCGTTTAAACAAACAAAAAAACAAACTCTTCAGCTTAATTATTACTAGTTATAAATATAGATCGAACCTAACCTTATTTCTAAAACAATACTTACCTACCAACCGTAATTTCGTTCAAAGTAATTAACTCCACCGCAATACCTAACTAAGCAGTCGCTCCAATATTAACTTTTGCCCACAATTATAATTTAGAGCCGAAATCTAAGGCACTTCGAATTGAATCAAGAATTTAAGGCAAGTTTAGATCCTCAGAGAAACCAACCAATTGAAAGTGTCGCTTTCAAACTGTAACCAAAGTTGGGAAACAAGTTTATTGAGCTAACACTATTAAGATAAATAATCTGTTTGTTTGCGCACAAAATCAAGAAAACACCTTTTATTCTGTATAAAAAATATTCGCTTATTGTCATTACCTCATTCTGAATTAACAGAAAAAAGTAGGTGCTTATACGTTTTTATTACACGAAAATATCTATTTCCACTTTTTATGTCATCTCATCTAACAACGAATGCTATTAACATTATTTTGAACTTCTTTTTCGACCCCCAAGACACAAGCCCTGCTTAGTTTGGGGTCAACGGTCAAACCAAAACATTGTGATGTATATACATAATTGTATCTATGTAAGATCACTATCAACTATTCCTTTGCTAATAAAACTTTTTATTGTATTTTTTTATTTTGATTCGAAGGTATTTTTTAAATTAGTTGGATCCAGTAGGTAGCCACGATAATAGCAGCGTCAGGGGTGTTCTTATGATACCGCGACCCCGGCACACAGGCAACGGAAGGAACACGGGTGGGTTTTAGTCAGTAAAAGTCTGACACGCCCTCCCGCTCAGCCTAGAGCGGGAGAAGTTATTTGCTAATTTCCCGCCCTCAAAAGAAAAAAGAAAAAAGGGGTGTTCTTATGATCTTCAGAAGTGCAGGTGTATGAACATTTAGGACACTCTAGCAAGTAGGTCATGTTCTGGACAGCACCGCACTGACATTGGGTATCAGATTCCTAATGCTCCATTTAGCCATCTTGTGTTTACAGCGGCATACCTGGATTCTGTTCATGTAGGCACTGCTGTTCACTTCAAGCTGGGATATATTTCTGGGGTTGGTTGGTCGGGTAGTGGTGGATGCTTTGAAACTATACCTACTTCCAGATTTGTAAAATACAGAGAAAAACTACATTAAGGAAAATATCCATTTTATTTTCCGATATTTCTGCCGCCAAGCAGCATTGCTCTGCTCTGCTCCCTAAACACAGAAGGAACATGCGTCTAGCATGTTCCTGTTGTGCACATGGTAACGTTCCAGTTTGAGGTGCGATGTAGGTATTTAACAAACAGAATTATCAATTTCTTCAAACTTATTCTTGAGTCAAGAAACTTGAATCTTAAACATAAGCAAGTGGACCCACGATCTTTACCTAGTATAGTAGGTAGTAATTATTCAAATCAACACTAGCATTAGTCTGGATTTCGACTACTTACTCCTAATTCTGAGATGGCAATTACGAAAGACAAAAGATTAAGCGTCCGAGCCACTAATCGCGTTATTAGTCTCGTGATAGATGGTGGCAACCTGTATTCGATTTATAGTTAGGATAGGTACAGGGTGTGCAACTCGAAGGTACTCAACTTTAAAATAAGTTTTTGTTTTAATTGTCAGATATTGTTTCATAATATTATAATAATTATTAATCTAAATATCTGCCTACTCAGTTACATTCAGAAGAATGTGATCAAAAATATCTGTAATCACTTTTGGAGCATGAAAACCTGACAGTATAATGTTTCGAGTTTTCTTCAATATCGCAATCAGAGCTGCTTATATTGAAAAACCAAACTACGACAAAAAAGTCAACTAAAAAGGTATAAATAAGACTTCACAGACAGACAAATTAAAAATCCGGAGTCACGCGTAATATGTTCGCTTTATGCCCTAACACATGTGACTCCGAATTTTGAATTTGTCTGTCTGTGATATGTTGTTGACCTTTTTAGTTGACTTTTTTGTCGTAGTTTGGTTAAAATATAATATACATTTTTGAAATCATGTGCTAATTAAGCCCTTTCATTTGATATCCATAATGGCATCATTAAACAATTGTTTTTAGTTCATTACTTTATGTTGTCTAGAGGGCGCCATATTCACTTAGGTGACGTCACATAGCCTATAACCAGCGGACAATCAAGACGCTTCCATTTGTTAAATTATGATGAGTAGTTTAGAAGTTATGAGGGAACATATCATATGTTCCCTCATAACTTCTAAACTACTCATCATAATTTACACATAGATACATACATACTGGTCAAAATCATAAACCCTCCTTTTTGGTTCGCCGTAGTCGGGTAAAAAATATGTGAAATCACACTAGAAGCATAAATATCACAGAGTGGTTAAATTCTGAAGAATATTATAATATTCTTCTGGATTTAACTGATTTGGCCTACGTTAAAAAAATTAGGTTTAGCGACAGTAACAGGTGTTTTTTTCACTGGTAAACAACATTTTATGCTCTCGGTTTTTACGCGATCAGCCATGAAGGATAATCCTCGGGACCATTAATTACAGCGGTTGAGTCAAAGGACTTTCCTGGAAGCCTGATCAAATAGTCAATAGCAATCATATCTCATCTGTCACCTTTAATTACTCAGCAATCAAACAACAACACCAATAAGATATGACAAAATTAATCAAAACTTTCAGAAAGATTATTATTTATCAAAGCCTAAATAAACAATATTGAGCAGTGGTGGCCCTGAGTGGTAACGGCCCCGACTTACGAGTTGTGGCTTTACTTTGTGTAAATTATTTCATCACCACTGCTCTCAAAACGGTGAGGAAAACACCGTGAAGAAACCGGCATGTCCTAGAACCAAAAATTCGAAGACCTGTGACAAAATCTACCAACCCTGACTGGGCCCGCGTGGTGGAATACGGACCACTCCCTCTCACAGAGAGGAGGCCTGTGTCCCAGCAGTGGGAACTTTGTAGGCTGATTATGATTACCTAATAATACTTATTACCTAATAATAAGAGGAAGAAACAAGAAGAGTAATTGAATGATGGTTTGAAACAGAAGTCTGAAACAGTCCAAATTATCTTGAAATAAAGAAAAAAAGGAGATTGAAAATTGTAGGCACATTTCCAGGATTATCTTACTAAGTAAAGATAGCGTAGAGTGGTAAAAATAAACCTATGCTCGAATTTATCACAAAAAGAGTTCTAACCTAACAACATCGGGGAGTCTCTTGGCCTTCATCTCACCTGATGGTAAGTGATGATCAGGCTGAAGGTGGAAGCGAGCTTCACCCGGAATCCACAACCACAGAGGAGCTAGCCATCTCACCTCTAACTGCCGAAACACAACATGCCGTTAACATTGTTGTCATGGCCATAGACTTAGATAAGATGGTGGTAGCTATCCAGGCGGACTTTGAACAAGCCTTACGACCAACCACACCGAACAGAAAATTTTACTCCCGCTGGGACCCTAACCCGGGATCACTGTGTCTAAGATAAGTGGTCTTACCACTAGCCCACAGAGGCGGTTAAATTTTAATTAGCTTGAAATACAGGATCGCTTTTCTTTTAGTGATGTATCCTTAGACACGCCTCTAACCCGCCGCTTTATCCTTTGGTACGTATCGCTAGTATATTGAATGACTAAGATAAAAAAATACAATATACACGTATAAATAAAAAATAGGCAGTCATGGGAAACGCCGATACAAGTGAAAACTTAAAACGATGTTATAACAGTCGTCATCCCAATAGCTACAGTTATACTGTTAACATAAGCATGTCGGTTACGCGAACCCATAAGCTTTTTCCTACCAAAAATCGCTCAACGCCTCTTAAGAAGTACATACATATAGATAGATAGATAGATAGATAAATCGTTTATTTGGTACACACAAAGGACAGCACAAAATACAAAAACACGATTAAATAATAACTAAATACACGCTAAACGCACGCACGCACGCTATGCACGCTATATGTGGCGACATTTACATCGCCACATGCGAACTAGGCATCACACCGAGGTCACGCAAAATCCTGCATCGCGCAAGCAGAGTTTACCGCGCGATCAGATATATTGTATAACTTCCCGACATCAATTTGTCAGGCAGTTGCCCACCACACACGACGTTAGTCTGGTCGGAGGATCTTCTCTTTTCTATGGAGGATGAGTGAACTTTACACCCTGTTTCTCATACCTCTTTACATACATACATAAACTCACGCCTCCTTCCATGGGCCCTAAATATTATGTTGCCAATTTGCCTACCAAATTGCAGTCAATGATATATGTATAATATTGGCTATTAGAAGCCATTTCAAGGAAAAAAACGACACTTTAAAATTTAAGCTTAAATGTCTTCGAGAGCATTTTTCGTTACACAGTACGCCGGTTGCGAGTACTACGCACTTGATCTTTCTGAAGAGCATCATCAATAAAGTCACTATAAGTAAAGTTCCTAAAGAAGTGTCTATCCACTTAAAAAAAAAACGCATGGTTGGAGTAAACTTAAGGAACGTAAGGCATTACCTACCTAAAGCTAGATTTCACAAAGTCTATTTTTACAAACCACCCATCCAATTTTACCCTGATCAATTGATCGACCCCGCAGGCCCACAAATTGGATGACAGTAACAAATCTAAATGGATGTAAGTCTATTTCTGGCCGGTGATTTACGTCGTATATTTAATCACTTCCTTGACTTGCAACGGTTTATTTTACGAGATTCGTATTTCGCAAATTAATGCCTTTTAGGAATTTGGGTCAAATTTTTTGCTTAAATGAGAAATGTTGGGAAGAGTAACAATGGCATGGGGTGCAGTTTCACTCTATTTGAAGGTGATAAGTGATAAGGAAGTTGTGTTTCTACGTTTGACAAGAATATTCTCTCGTATTGGCAAAAAATACTTCTTGATACAAAATGCCAACCAAGTATACCTTGATGCAAGTTTGCAAAGTTTGTCATTGCACTAAAACAAGATAAGTTCGGTATCGCGTACTTTCCCGCACTAGTGCGGGAATGCAAAGCAAAAGGCACGGGTGTTCAATGTTTTCATTGTGAACCTAAAAGCGATGTATTAAGAGTCGCTTTTCGAGTAATATTGAAATAAATATTTGTTAGTCATTGCACTCATGTTTAACCTTACATAGATTTACCTACCAACTCTATAACAAAGATTAACACACAATAGAAACATTTTTTGAGATATTTATTTTATTTCCTTCCAAATAAAATGAGAATAAAAATATAACTCACACTAACTTTGTTGCTGCAACAAATTTTCTAACTGACTGACTCCCTGATAATCCAAAAATATATAACAAAATGATACTTAGTCTAATTAAAAGAAAGTCGTTGACTGTGAAAACAAAAACTTTTTATGCGCAAAATAAATTCAATGACTTATGATGCAGGCAGTGCGGGCACTGCAACTATAAATAAAATAAAATTACTAGCAACGTTCACGGAGAATAAATATCTAAGGACTATCAACATCCTTGGTGGCAACTTGTCTTAAAACAACTGCTAATTGCAGTTCATGAAAACAACTTACTTTTTTGTTGTTAGTTAAAGCACAGAATAGATACGTACAGAAGGTCGGGCTATACAACGAGCCACAACGGGTGCACGTACACATTGACACGTACTCACGTACGTACGGCGGCGATCTCAAACAAATGCTAGTCGCGAGTGCGCTTACACTGGCTGTACGTGAAGCGTGTCTGTGTGCGTGCGTTTTTGCTCGTTGTATGGAGCCGATCTTCTGTACTTATTTATATGTTTTCTTTGATAGCCGTGGGTGGATTCCTGAGTTATATAGCAATGCAACTTTCCTTTTGTTACTTGATTTTGTTACAAAGTAGTTTTATTCAGATCAGTGAAGGAAATAGAATAAGTATGAAAATAATCTGAAAATGGTTATTGAAATTGAAACTCCTATATAATTTAATGGTAAAAAATTGGTAGGAACACATTTTTTTTTTGTTGTCCCACATTATAAATTCTTATAATAATGAAGAATTTGGAATGAATGGTAGAACAAATTAGTGGGTATCATTTATTCTTGAAGAACTAGAAACAACTATAGACTGTAAAAATAACAATTTGGTACGGGAGTCGATATTCCGGCTTTGCGACAGTCAAAGTTGAAGCAATATTCGATTTACATAAATTGCTTAGTCTTATAAGTTAACCCGTAACCTAATCGAAAAGCGATTATCGCGCGAACACGCGATTGCGCGATAGTTTACCTGAATACAAACGTACGGGACTTGAATGACCACGAGAGTACCTGCGTCATCTATACTATACTCGTAATATATACATATTATAATATAATACAGCTGAAGAGTTTAATTTTTTGTTTGAACGCGCAAATCTCTGGAACTTCCAATTGTATTTGAAAAATTCTCTTAGCATTTGATAAACCAATTCTTGAGGGAGGTTATATATAGGCTATTAAATAACACGCTACGACTATTAAGAGCAGAACAAATAGAAAAAAAGCTAAGCGAAAATGAAGTCAAGCGCGGGCGGGCAGCGCGATGCGACGCGGTCGGTCGAGGGAACAAGAAATTTCACGCGGTATCATATAAAAGAGTGTTAAGATCGCGTTCTCGCGTGACAATCGTCGCTTTCGGTTAGGACGCGGCCCGTATCAAATCAATATCACAATGTCCGAAACAGAAAAAAAACTCAGAATTTTCTCAATAAAATCGACGTTACTTCCGAACCCCCAAAAGACAGTCAACCGTTTTTACGCTACCCAAACAAAACGTAAACCAGCATTCATTAAGAGGGATTAAACTTAAGATGTCTAAAGGCGTTAAAATCCTCCGCAGCAGGGGGTCTCATTAATAGAACCTCAACTGGACCACCGATAAAGCCTACCATGATTTATTTAGGCCCGTCGAAAGCGGTTCGTTTGGACGATTTAATTAAATTGACCCCCATTTTTGGGGCTATGAAATTCGAGTGGTAACAATAGCTTTTTTCGTCGGAGATAACAACTTTTTAAATCGATATACTTACTGTTGGTCAATGTGATTTATCATTCACCCCTGTTTTCCCAGAAGTTGTAGGCAGAGGTGAACAGTACTTGCATTAACCTAATTAGTAATCAATAGTTTGTAACAATTTATTTAATTTAAAAGAGTGTCCGTGGAGTTTCTTGCCCGTTCTTCTCCATAGGTACCTACTACGCTTTGGAATGGGCAACTAGCTTCATATTTTTGACTGACCGATTCCTTGACAATTCAAAAGTGCCTGTAATGGTTTAATTGAAATAAATGCTTTGAGTTTGATTACTTCCTCCCCCCTTACAAAGAGGAAAAGGGCAAAGGGGGCCACTGGCGTAACGCCAATGACAAGTGACATTTCACCAATTAAATAATTATGTTGAAGGTTTGTTTGATTCGTGTAGGCATCAAACGAGCGAAGATTTTCTTACAGTCGTAGATCAAGCTGACAATTTGATTTATACAGAGTAGCGCTATCAATTTGTTAGTTCTTCCAATGCCACCGAAAAATTGATCATCATTGATTGTCCGTTGGTAAAATGGTCTCAATTACAACTGGTAACCAAGTGGGTAATTCCACCACTTTTCAGTAGAACCCTACACTGAATTTGTGCCCGTTGGATGGCAATAGGCTCGTCCATTATTACATAGGACTTTAACATAACTGGCGAAATGTAGGTGTACTAGATAGGTACACCTCTAGTTAACCCTTCGACCTTTAGAATGAATTCGTTCCTCATACTCTCTTCGTATCATAATTACTAGCTTTACTAAAGTCTATGACTATGCAGCAACACGTGGGCTCTTCATGCAAAATTAATTGATATCTAAATGGGCTATTCGGCCACCATTAACTATAACAATGAAGGAGGTCAGTACAGGTCAACATATCGGTTGTCCTCCCAAATTAGATGTTGTGTTTAATTATCGTCAATTAATCTCAAATAATTATTACATGAATCATTTCGATTAAAATGACAATATGCAAAATTAAAACTTTTAAAGCGATGCTGTGACATAAAAAAAGTCGGCCCGCAGCATATCTAATCTAAATTACCTCACAAAAACACTTTTTCCCTGTAAAAAAAACTTTAATTTGAAATATGGCTTAAGTACCTATATATATTTCAAATTAAAGATTTTTTTTCAATACATATTACAAATAAACTATTTTCGAGGATTTTTTAACGTCATTTGCTCAATAAAAAATACATTTAGTTACCTCAAATATTTTAATTTATTAATTTAAAAAAATATGTAAATTGATGTAAAAATATACCAAATGACGGACTACATGTACCAATAGCCATATTTAAAACATTCAAGAAGCCAATCCAAAAGTCAAATTTTATTTTCGTTTTCCCTCCGCCATTTTCAAAGCCCCGTCCAATCAGCATCGGCGAAATTTTTCCCCAAACACGAACGTCTGATAAGCTACTATTAACAAATCGAGTCTACCAAAGTCAATATTAGTCCTAGGTTGGTACAGATGTACAACATCAATTATGTAGATTCATAGCCGTCATCAATTTTGGTTTGGTTTCGATATTGTTACCACAGCGTTAACAATTCTGAGCAGTGTACCAACGACCAGTTGTGATGTGACCCTACACTTTCTTCCTTTCAAAACTGTCTAAGTTGTTGAACCTCTATATGAAGTTCAAGGTGGCTCTGTGTAGTTGAATAAGTGAAGTATTTGAACTTGAATAATTTATGATAGTCGTTTGTTTTGTTTTCGTGTACTTTTTCAAAACATTTGGATGGGCCTTACTGAGGTATCTATTTAGTACTTATAATCCTATTGTGTACGACATTTTGCACATTAAGGGGACTACAGGACCTAAACGTGCCTAAACGCAAGTTTTATAATGCCTAAAAGAATATGATCCACTGCAGTAAACAAAATCAGAAAAATATATGATATTCTTCAGGATATATGCTAGTATGATAGTGTGTTGAAAACATAATACAACTAATTTGATACGATAGAAAAAAATCATGAAGATACCTCTAAAAATTTCTTTTCACGATTAAAAATCATATTAATTTAAATGCAATCATTCTGATTTTTTGTCAGATTATTCTACAAGCTACATACTAGCATAATAGTGTTTTAATTTTCCAGTCCAATCAATAGATTTTTTGTAAATCGCTAACTGCTTCATATTTTGCAATAAATTACCTGCGTCGTGTCATCGCGCTTCTCTTTCATTTCTATGCAGTCCGACAGTGACCGCGCTTTAGCTGTACAACAGCTCTTAATGGGATACCGAGTATAGTTCTCGATGGTTTTGTTTGGTATATTTGCGTGTGCTAGCTAACATATGGATAATAATTTAAATTAGGTTATGTATGTAATTATGTTGAATACTATTTATTATATAGAATCATTTTATTTCTTTCAAACTGAACAGACAGCTGTGCTGCTGGGGAGTTTGTTGCTCCACTGCTTCTTCCCAGCTAACGCACTAGGAAGTGGTGAAGGGTGGGCGTTTTGGGGGACTGTCTTATGTAATTTTGACGTTCGAAAAGTGCTGATTCTCAGCCTAGTTTGAATAAATGGCTTTTGAATTTTGAATTTGAATAAGTACCTACTTTTTTTTGGTCCGATTTTAAATGGAAACACGGAACCTTTTTATGATCACTTTTTGTCCGTCTGTCTGCCACACAGATATTTCTCGAGATCTATGCAACTGAAGGAAATTAATTTTGGCAGTGTTAAGTTGCTAGTCAAAGATTATAAAATCCTTTTTTTTTAGATTAATTTATACATCTATATTCGAATAAAAATTAAAGTGTCTGTTTGTCATGTCAAAATAACAGCTTTTTACTAAATGCATATGAAAATATATACGGTATGTTTAACAAAAAATCAATTTAATTTTTTTTTGTCTGTCTGTCTGTCTGTCTGTTTGTTCCAGCTAATCTCCGAAACGGCTGGAACGATTATGACGGGACTTTCACTGACAGATAGCTGATGTTATAAGGAGTAATTTAGGCTATTTTAAAAAAGATTAGGGGACCGCACAAAAAAAAAGGATATTATTATTACTTAAATAAATATAGAAAAAACAAACGTTCCCTTGGGATATATTGCGACATTCACAGGGGCGAAGCAGCGGGGAACAGCTACTTTTAAAATATACCTAAATAACAGTCTTTTTTGCGAAGTTTATTACAGTTTACTTATTAATATTGACAAAAAACATGGTATCCAAAAACTAATTTCGCAATCATCACACGCCCATTGAAGCAATTATTCTCTCTCAATGGATGCGGCCGTATCCGATCATTAGCAATTTTATTTCCATCGAAAAGTGTCGCGTCGAACGCTCTTGACAGATTTATTCCGACACCCGATGAGCTTAATTACATTGCTGCCAAATTTAGAGGCCGCCCGGACGAATAATAAACGAATAAAACAGTGTTTTCTTTCCTTGCAGTGAACAATTTTAACGGCTATTTTGAAAGGGAATCGGGCTTTCATTTGTTTTGTTATTAAAACTCGTAATAAACCAATTTCAAAAGGCATCTGAATGCTGCAGGGTTGTTAACTGTATCAGGTTCTGGGTTTTACTTGTACGTCGGTTTTGCTTTTTTTTCATGAAATCAGGAAATCATCTCATAGGGACGTACCTACTAGCGGGATAAAAAGTGTATAGATACAAACTATCACATTTATAATATAAATTATATTATTAGTATATAGTAGGATACCGTTAGTATAATCATCATGCTCACTCAGATGTCTCGCTGATGGTGGCGCGTGTTTTGGATCATTTCGCTCCCTTCAAAATGGTTGAGCTGAATGGTGGTGATCCATACGTCATGTTCGTGAACGGGCGCTGTCAGTTGGGACTGGTCAACTCTTAGCGGCCATGGCTGATTTTAAATTTTTGAATTGTTCTTTGTTTTCAGCTTTGTATTACGGACGCTTCTAACGTGCACGTCTTTCTACATTGTTCTCACATGTATAATTTCAACATGAATGATGTAACCAATACTTTGTAACAATTTATTTTATTTAAAAGAGTGTCCGTGGAGTTTCTTGCCCGTTCTTCTCCATAGGTACCTACTACGCTTTGGAATGGGCAACTAGCTTCATATTTTTGACTGACCGATTCCTTGACAATTCAAAAGTGCCTGTAATGGTTTAATTGAAATAAATGATTTGAGTTTGAGTTTGATAATTATGAATGATACCTTTAAGTTGTACATGGGTGATGTAACCAGTATTTTTTCACAATAAAATTTTGATTTAAAACTCGTGCAGACCAGAGCGACGCGACGGCGCGACGCGACTCGAACAATACAATTTCTAAGAAAACTTCACGGTATTACAATCACATGTGTCGCGTCGCGCTGGTCTGCACGAAGCTTTAAAGGCCATGGAGTTTCTGACCCGTTTTTCTCCGTATGGACCTACACTACGCTTTGGAACGGGCAACTATCTTCAACTGTTTGACTAAACGACTGCGACTCCTTAGTAAATCAATGCCTGTAATTGGTCAAATCAAAACAAATATTATATTGGAACAAAAAATAGGTTCACAAAAATGTTAGTGTTCGTTAACAGCTACATTCGTTTAGAACAATGTGTTGCGTTCCAACATTTATAATACAAAAACAATAAAAAATGTAGTTATAATAAAACCTGAAGTAAAAGTAGTATCAACTACTGGTTTGATTGGAAAAAATGCTTTGAGTTTGAGTTTTGTCAGAGGAACGTATATAAAGGTGTCAACAGTTTTCTTGTCAAATGGCCGCTCAAACATGCTTGCCTTTTCAATGGCCATACGTACAGCAACGCTTGCTTTCTCCGTTACCTAACTTTGGAATGCCTATCAATATTGAAGTATGAGCTTTGACATGACTTGGAATTGTGCCAATTTCTGTAGCGTAGAATCAAAGCTAACGCAATATAGGCTTAGGTTACCTTTTGAAGTGGTACGTACAGCATCCAAAGTAATAATTTTGAGTTATTTTAATAGTCTTGGCTGGAAGATTACGGAAGGTTAAAGCCAAGTCCAGCAGAGGAACACAAACAGCACCTCCATTACGCAATTCTCAGTAGCAACTAGGGTTGCCAACTTTTTATATCATAAAAATATAAATAAAATAAGGTTAAAGAGGAATATTTAGAAGGCGTTGACGAAATATTCAAATAAATCCTATGTTTCAAATATGTTAATTTTTTTTATTGCTTAATTTTTTGCTACTCTGTGCCTTAACTATTATTCCTCAATCTTAATTAAGGTTTAAAATACCATTAATTCTGAATAAATGAGATTAATACTGGCTCTATTGAGCCATTTTGTATTCATCACTGAAAATATGCGATTAATAAAAACTGAAGTTGCTAGTTGCTGGAACAAAACTTGACAAGTTTCGTTCAGAAACAGATAAAACTGTGTTACGTTTAACACTTATTGAATTTTTCATCCAAAATATAGTCGTTTCGCCTACTATATATATGTTTGTTAATTAATATAGTATTTTACTTAGAGGCCTACATAAATACTATATTTAACCGGTAAAGCCCTGGGTGACCCTCAAGCACGTCAATTAGCACGTTAATTAGTTGTTTATCAGGCCTTTAACGGTTAATATAGCAAAAGTATTTAGTATAATATTAGAATATTATATAGTAGGGTTGGCAAGTCTTAATTTCTGCCCCTTTTGACTGCCTCATTGGTCTAGCGGTCACAAACGCTATTGCTGAGCATGAGGTCCTGGATTGGATTCCCGAGTCGGGCATAGTGTTATTGGGTTTTTCCATCTAAAATTGCTCAGTAGCAGCCCGGAGTCTGGATTTGTGCCCGGTTGATGGCAATAGGCTCGCCCCCTATTACATGGGACTTAAACATAACTGGCGAAATGTGGGTGTACTATAGGTGTACCTCTGCCTAAGCCTTCGAAGAATACAGGCGTGATATATTAAGTAAGTAAGTTAAACATGTATCTATGTGTTGTAGAGTAGATACTTATGAAATGCGAGTGTACTATTAACACCCCTTCCTATTATATTGTAAATATGTGAGCACCATGTATCTATCACATAATTAATTATTTAAAAAAAAGTCACATAAACCTACAAGGGCACTTATGAAACGTCAGAAGCTAGGTGCACGATTCCAATTGGTCGTTTCCTATGGAGAAGAGCCGGCAAGAAACTCCACGGTTACTCTTTTAAAAGTAAATGGTTTTTACAATGTTTCCAAATTACAGTGTTAAAAGGTATGAGAGGACAGTGTAGGGCCGCAGTGTAGTATCTGTTACGTCTACAATGTTCTCACATTCACAAAATTTAAAAGAAAATAATCTATATAAAAGATAAATAAAATAATAAAAATAAAAACCTATTTAAACCAAATGACAATGGTTGCCACTACAGTTGGAACAAATCAAATTTAATAAAACATATAGAATATTGTAAGTATACAATGTCAAATAATAAAAATATTATGTCAAGGAAAAATGTAAATTAAAATAAAATAATAAAGTAAATTAAAATAATTATCTGTCATTGCTTCATTTTTCATTCTTTTTTACCTATCGTGGTATAGCAATCTTATTCTAGATGCATCGTCTGCACCTATAATTATTTATAATTAATGTATAAAAAATATTGTAAAAAGATTTTAAAAGAGTAACGGTGGAGTTTCTTGCCCATTCTTCTCCATACGAAAACTACCATTTGGAAGGGGCGACTAGAATCAATTCTATATTTTTTGTAAAATTGACGTTCCTAAGTGCCTTTTATGTGCCTAATTGAAATAAATTGTTTGACTTTGACTTTATTAATTCGGGTATTACAAGCGTATTCTTATATTATCTGTCTTCTGAAATCGACAACAACAAAATGGCCTCACGCAACACTAACCAGTTTTAAATAAACTGGCAACTTTTGTTCCCCAACCTATACCAAAAATGACAAAAAAGATTTCTCCACAACCAAATAGGTACAAAGTCCTGAAAATACAGCCGTGTGAAATGCCGAAAAAAATCTTATCAGTATACTTTGTTCCTGACGTGTTACAGATGTGCCCGTATACTTAAGTGCCAGAATAATGGGTGGGGAAGATATGTTATCGATAAAAAAATTTGGTTACACGAGCTTTGGATTTTCAGTTCGGTGTTTTATTTTAGGGCTTAGTTTTTTGTGTCTTTTTTTTTTTTTTTTGAGGATGGGAAATTATCAAATAACTTCTCCCGCTCTGGGTGGAGCGGGAGGGCGTGTCAGACTTTTACTGACTAAAACCCACCCGTGTTCCTTCCGTTGCCTGTGTGCCGAGGTCGCGATATCCCTTTCAGACAAACCCGCGACCCCGGCAGGCATTGGCCCTTCCGGACCCCGTCAGTTGGTGCTGACATCTCTTTGAGGCGCGCGTGGAACACAACGCGCCGTCGACCCGGGCCTGGTCCCTATCGGACGGCGAGCTACCCATTGCTCACCGTCCGCAAGCCCGCGCCTACGGTGGCCGGAAGTCGGCTCGCGACTCCCGACGCCCGGGGCGTCTCCTGCGGCGACTAGGGGCGCGAGGGGGCGCATTTTGCCTCTCCCTCGCGCGCTCCGCCTCCTCCTTCGCGAGCATTACTGCTTCGCAGAAGGAGGTGACGGCCTCCCATGCACTCTCGCTCCGGACCATGGCCTGAACCAGGGCCGGACGCGAGAGATCGCCGCCGCCGATCGCCTCCGTGAGGACACGGCGGTGCTCCGCCCAAGCTGGGCAGACCTCCACCGTATGCTCCACCGTGTCCTCCGGGCGATCCACACAGTGGTGACACCCGGGCGTTTCCTCCCGCTTTATCCTGAACAGGAACCTCCCGAAACAACCATGTCCGGTGAGGACCTGTGTCAGGCGGAAGGTGAGGACGCCGTGGCGCCTCTCTAGCCACTCCTCAAAGAGGGGACTTATCGCCACAATTGTGGCGTGCCCATAGTTTTTTGTGTCTGGGGTAAGCTATAATAGGTTTAGGTATTATTGTAAGTAGATTCACTTGTATGTTGCGAGATTATCTGACTAGATGTAGACTCAAACGGAGGCTTTTTTGATAAACTTATAACTTCTCACAGTCTTCTAAAATAGATTCTGCCTATGGATTACCATAGACAACACCGTGGAAACCAGTTGTTAATCGTTTAGTTTGGTGATTTGATTTTGTTTAATGCGCTTCGGTGATTCCAGAGCACTCCGGGGTCCATAAAGTTTTCTCCACCAAAGTTAAGAGGTCTGTAACTTAAAATATACACAGTAAAAAGTAAAATTGGCAGTTCCGAAGTTTGAGCACCGTTCCCTGGTATTCAAACCATTACCTGCTAGTTTTTTAGCGTGTTTAAGCGCTTGCAAAACTAGCCGGTAAAGAAGAACAGTACTGGAGCGCTAATATATGAAAAAAGGAGTTTTAAAAGGTGGCTATCGCAGTGACAGACTCGATACTCTACAAAGCAGCACTTTTTTTTTAAACTAGTTGTAATGTGGACTGTATGTGGCCTGTATTTCCCGAAGTGTTGGGCAGGTGTACCTAAGTGGTGTACATCCACATTTTGTCAGTTATGTTTAAGTCCCATGTAATAGGAGGCGCGCCTATTGCCATCAACCGGACACAAATCCAGGCGAGATGATCAAAGGTGTCATAATAATTTACGGATATATTTAATATCGACATTTATTTTTATTGACACTTTCCCATCTCTAAAGCCGGTACCCCACCTGTCACGCCCGTATCGTTTACATTACGGCGACTTTGTTTCCCGCGAAATGGGGATTAATCTTTCAAGATACTGATAATAACCAAGGGTTGGAAAGTTAAATTTAGCTTTTATTGTTATTTGCATAGGATGAAAATTCGTCTAAATTACTGACGGTTTTTGAAATTGATAATTTCCTACAAATGTAGCAGTTTGCAAGATTATTGTTTATGTAACGTTATATGACACAATCTAATTATTTATTTTAATAATTATGTAACGTTTTAAATAAATGTAGTGTAAAGGTTTTTGTCACACTGCTTGGACTGACGACTTTAAGAAGGTAGCTTGGACAGACTGAATGCGTAAGGTGGAAGAGTGTTGTGGCGTAGCCTGGTGGAGGCCTATGTCCAGCATTGGACTGCGATGGGCAGAGTTGACTGCATGGCAAGCGAAATCGCGGCAAATAGATAGAGCAGGATAGTATAATCAGCCCTTAATATTCCCATTGCTGGGACACAGGCCTCCTCTTTGTGAGAGGGAGTAGTCCATTATCCACCACGGAGGCCCAGTGCGGGTTGGTGGATGTCACATGTCTTCGATTTTTTAGTTCTAGGACATGTCGGTTTCCTCACGATGTTTTCCTTCACCGTTTTGAGAGTAGTGGTGATGAAATAAATTACACGAAGTAAAGCGCCTGCTTGAGTTCAAACCTACGACCTACAACTCTTAAGCTGCGGTTGTTACCACTGGACCACCACTGCTCTCAGCTCTGCTATGATGAAAGAATTTTGAAAATTTTGAAACAATCTCCAAATCCATTGCTTCATAATGTTTGAAAAATTCGTCTGCTGAACTGCCAAAATGAAGCAGATTAGTCGTAATCATTTACGAAAATGTGTTACGCAATAAGATAGCAGATGTTTTGTCAAATCGTAAAATCCTTGCAAAACATGTGCTGGTCGCTAGAACTCGAAGGCTCAATTAATCGTACACCCAATAAATTCACGATCATCGCAAAGAAAAATTACCTATAATATACTCTGCAGGAGGCAAAATTAAAGAGGTAGTGAGGTAAAGTAATCTTTTCAAGAAAGATCCTTTCAGGGTTTTCGAGGATTAAAAGGCGGTGATCAATAATCCTTAAGACCTACATATATGCCTAATGAGTTACGTAACAACCAATCCATCATATTTGTTAGGCGTCGGCTGCAAAATTAGAGTTTTGCTCACATAATGGTTAAGGGGGAGCGCTTTATAAACTTTTAATGTTCGGGGTAGAATGTTAAGTACATTGTGATGTGTGTGTTGTTATAGTGATGCGTATTAAATATTAATAGGAATCATTATGGCCTTATTTATGAAGAATTTAATAAAAATAAAAAAAAACAGGCATAACCCACATTAAATTAAATTAAATTTCTTAATACTGAAACTTGGCCGGAGGCTAAGTATTGCCATCCAACGTGGCAATGCCGCCAGTCTCTTGTGTACATTACCAGTCGAAAGCGATGCGGAGGAATTTTTTGACGCCATATTTTAGTTTGTTAATAGTTTTAGTTAGGTAAGGATATTATATTTTAATTTTAATAATCTGTTAGTTAACAAGAAATTCATTCAGTGTATATCTTTATCCTATTCAATGTTCAACACCTTGCAAGCTTAATAAATCTTTAAAGAAGTTAAGTCCTTCAAATCAAGAGAATAAAAGCTACTAACTATAAAACAATAATCACCAATCCATAGGGCAAGCTTGGTGATATTACTGCTTATCCCAACTGCCTAAACAAAAACCCAAGTTAAAGACAGAAAGAAAAAAAAGAAAATTAGTTTATTTGCGGTACACATGACGCAAAGAAAGAACAAAACACAAAAATAACAATTTGGGGGAAAATATGCGTCACATCCACGCAAAACGGCCATCGCTCAGCATAATGCTGCGACCCTATGCGAGACAGAGGCCCAGCGCTGGTTTTCAGCGACAACCGGCGTTGACGTGATGACGTCAACCGGTGCAGCATATAGTAAAATAACAAAATAAAAAAAGCAAAGCAGTAAAGCATTTACAGGTTTTAATGGTGATGATGTCATCACTAAATGTGTACTAAAACCTAACCCAATCTGCGCTACCAGGTCCATACGACCAATCCACGTATTAAAATAAATCAACACAGTATCACAGATAGATAACTCCGATGGGTGTACTCTCAAACCACTAAAAAGATAGGTACAGAAGCCTGACTTCATACAACGAGTGAAAATAGGCGCATGCACACATAGACATGTACGTGCGGCGATCTCAAACGCCGGTCGCGAGTGCGCTTGCACTCGCTGTACGTGAAGCGTGTCTATGTTTGCGTGCGTTCTCGCTCGTTGTATGAAGCCGATCTTCTGTATCTACTATTCTCTGCTACAACCGAGTAATGGCTAAATGGCTAATTACTTTACTTTTTATCAGACACTCATAAATTGTCCAAATAAATTAGTTTTACGTGATGAAATTTTCAGAGAATAGATTTTGGTATTGAATACGACGAACGTTATCAGGTTAATTAGGTGTGCAGCTATTATTTATTTTGAAGTGGCGATATTTTGCCTTTGTTTTGTTGAAGTTTACAAGTCTCTCTTACTCTGTCTCGCTCTCTCTTCTCTTAGGTTGTGGGGTTAAAACCTAGCGTGACTATATTCTTTTTCGTTAGTAATTTTTGCTGCAAGTGAGTAATGGAAAAGGACAACATGGATTTGGTTGTTGAAGTAAGCAAGTGTGGTGATTAATGCTCGTTCATTCTTAGCTGCAGTTTAATTTGGATACGTGACAAAACTATGACTAGAGCTACCTATAAAAATATTAGAAACAACAATACCTAAGGAACGTAAAATTCTTCAACCATTAAAATTCCACAAGTACAGACTCAAGATCTCATTACCCCCTTAATTGTACAAAACCCACTACGTACGTAACTTTCTAAGCAGAGATGCCAAGCTAAACGCTCAAACGTCTCGGAAACTAACGTGAGAAATACTTAAAAATCTCCAAGAAAATAACTAAACGAACTAACCTCAGTAGAAAACGAGCAGAATTAAATCCTTTTCACTCGACGAGGTGCATTCTCAAGGATTTCTAAATAGAACGAACGTAATCCCAAAGAAAAAACCGTAACGGTTCAAAATGAACCGTTTAGACTTTTTGTAGACTTGAATGAACTAAATTGTGCTGATGGCGTGTTTAATTTAACTCTTTGAAGTTAAAATTAAAAGCTGATGTAGTTTAAAGTTCTTGAGTGTTTTAGAAAATTGGATTATAACTTGTTTCACCGTAGGTGAAGGGCCTCTTCTCTTACGGAAAGAATTTTATTGTCAATACAGGCCACAGAATACGCAAGCTAAAGCGGTAATGGACGGGCTGTATTAGCCATGAAACAATTGATCGTTGAGCTACCTCAACAGTCATGAGTTCTAGGTGTTCTTGAGTGGAATTGTGGAGACTGTGGACATCAATCTACGCAGAGAGGCTGGTAGTAGCTGGATGAGAGTAGCAGAGAATTGATGTAAATGGAATATAATTGACAGGTTGTCTAGTTATAATAGTCCTGACGGTGATTTTCAAACTTTCGTACATCAGCATCCGTTAATTTTAATATTTTTATCTTTTTCAAGCTCCAAAAGTCTAACCCTTAACAGCTCACGTACACGCTTCATTACCCGTATCCGTTCGCGTTCAAAACAACGGACATTATGTTATTAACTTTTTGAATTAACTTTTTGCTTAAATTAACTGTGTACAAAGCGTTACGGTTTTTTACCCGCATCTAAGTTTTACGGGATAACTTTTGCTTCTATTTTTTGTTTATTGTCGTTATTTTTTTTTGTTTTTTTTTTGGTGTTCGTTAAAGAGTTAGTTGGGGTGTGCTTTGGGTATAATGTGGCTAAAGTGGGGGTTGAATAATTTGTTGCTATTAATTATCACGTAAGATCGTAAACGTTGACTACTAAATATGAACGTTGCGATGGTGCGATGACCGCTACATTAAAGGGTCACAGGGGAAATTGCTCATATTATAATACGGTAATAACAGACGGATTAGTAGCTTAGGAGACGGTTTCTGCCCATGTTTTGGTGTTAATACCTACTGGTGGGAAAGGGGTTGAGTTTTCTTTGAGAGTAACAACATTTTTCCTTGTGACTACGTAACTTTAAACTGTAATTTATTCATTCTTATTTTTACCTATTGTGGTAACGTATTTTTTTTTTTAGGTGCATCGTCTTCTCATATAATTATGTAACTAATGTACCTACATATACAAAATATTGTAAAACTTTTTAAAAGAGTAACGGTGGAGTTTCTTGCCCATTCTTCTCCATACGAAAACTACCTTTTGGAAGGGGCGACTAGAATCAATTCTATTTTTTGTAAACTTTGATGTTCAAAAGTGCCTTTCAATGGCCTATTTGAAATAAATTATTTGACTTTGACTTTAATAACTTCAAATGTTCTAAATAGAAAGATAGGAAAAACTAACGTGTTTGACGTGAACATAATTAAGTTACATTGAACGTTAGTCACAGGACATGACAGGTTTTGATAGCCCAGCATACCTTTTAAGGTATTCTGGTCTCCAAACGTGGCGAACTCGTTGCGCACACGTGGCGTGCTCGCTGCGCACACTCAGCGAGCTCGTTAAACAATCGCATCGCTGGAAACACGCTCGCAAATCGCCAGTGTGATATGGTCCTTAAACTAAACTTAGGACCGGACCGCACAATATAAATCTATGCCCGCCGCTATCCTAAATTATTGCGGTAATATTTAAAAAGTCGGCTTTACCAGCATGCCTATAAATAAAATGTCAACAGAACAGTCGATGGTAAATCTGTTAAATGAAAATATAGGGAAAGGTGTTTTGGGCAAGAACGACGCGTCAAGTACCGGTATAGATAGAATATAATAGATTAGTTCTTTATTTGCACAGAAAGTATGTTAAGGTTAAATGTTAACGTTAAAATGATCCTTGACTACCTTAACTAAGGCATGCAAACAGTTTACAAATATTATTAACAAATTCAATCAAATCAATACAAGTTTACCAAGTCAAGATGAAATCCAGAAAAAAAAAATTAAGTAGGCAATACAACCCAAAATGTCAAGTTTAATAAAATGAGATTATAAATTCGTCAAGTTTGAGGTCAATACATTTAAATTAAAAATAAATGATTTAGTAAAAGTCAGGAGTACAGACGGAAGCAAAGTAGAGTGAGTGTAAGCATAATCAGTTTAAGGCGTTCCCACTGCTGGAAATCAGTAACCTAATTACGTAATACACGATCAATCAGAATCTGAATCGTTTTGAAACAGATTGCTCATCCATTGCTTCATAAGTTCGAAAAAAATATTTGCTCAAAACGTAAATAACGCAATGAGTTTTGTTGAACTGTCAAAATTAAACAGATTAGTCGAAATCGTTTACGAAAATGTCGTGCGTAATTAGATAGCGGGTCTCCTCTCTGTGAGAGGCCGTCATAATCGACCATGCGGGCTCCGGGTTGGTGGATTCCACAATATGTATGCCATTTTTCTGGATCTAGGATATACTGATTTGCTCACGATGTTTTCATTCTCGTTTCGAGAGCAGCTGGTCGATTCTGTAAAAATATCAACGTGAAACTTAGGTGAAGTGAACTGTCACTGTCACAAATCGACCGGCGGGTTGCTAGGGATTAACACTATTGACAGCTCACTTCACCTAAGTTTCACGTTGATATTTTTACAGAATCGACCGACAGTGGATAAATTACACAAAGTAAAATACCTGTCTGTGTGCGAGCACTCGCACTTGGCCGGTTTTTTTTTTACATCTGGCAAATTAAATTTTTTTTTCTTTCGAAAAATGATTGTCAATTTACGATAATTTTGATAGCAATTTCTTGAATCTTACCTACTGAAACTTTTAGATTTGTTTTTGTCAATAAAGTAAAATCATTTAAAGTCTTGTCTAGTCGAGGTTTTATGCAAAATATTATTATAATTAATTTGACAAAACGCTAGAAGCTAGTGGTAAAAACTTTTAAGGAATAAAGTTATAGCAAAAATCTTGCATTTTTTCCAGAAAATTACGAATCGCTTGGTAAAAACCGTTTAAGACTAAATAATGGCAGTTGACGAGACGCCTATCATGCAGCTTACGAGATAAAAAACTGTTTTCAAAACATACGAAGAAATAATTGTGGTAGAAACGCCGCGGTTCGAATCAAATGGTTGTCGAAAGTTCAACTAAGAACTCTCTTAGTTAGGGTCAACAGCAATAAAAGTCACTTTGATTACAGGCCGATACCAATACTAGTTTTATAGTTCCGTAACCGGAAACAGTATCTTGAAATAGCAAGCCAACATAAACTCATTTTACTAAAGGCAAAGTGCATTGATGTTCAAATTCGAACGTTCATTAAAAAAAACTATACTCGCATTTGATTGACCATGCAAAATAAGGAAAGTCAGAATTGAGGAATACACATTCGACTTCCTATGTAGGAAAACTGTTTTTTTTTTACTGGTGGTTTTTAGAGATATTTTTGCAAAATATTGGTGTCGGTACCACTGTACAATATTTGGCAAAAAACACTGAAAAAATCACGTTTCTTGTATCCGGACCCCCTTTTTATTAATTTTATTTATTGAAAAAGCGGCAATAATCTGTGAAAGTTTCAAATGCCTACCTTTTACGGTTCGTAAGATACAGCCCGCTGGCAGACAGATGGGCGGACGGACAGCGAAGGCTTAGTTCCGTTTGTCACCCTTCGGATAAGGATCCCTAAAAACTATTTAAATCTCTTTTTAATTGACAAACAACAGCAGCAGTCCCGTACAAACTAACCCTCCGTATATCCCCAACTAACTCCACCGCTGGGCATTAATTTGAGCAGCAATTAAAACTTTTAGCTGCCATCGGGCGGTTTTTAACGCCGAAAAATATATTGCAACGTAAAGTGAAAAACTGAAGAGTTTCAGTGACTACGTTGTTTCAGGATTGTTATTAACAGTCGAGTTTGTAACAGCTTTTCAGGAATGTTAAAAGTATGTGTGTTTATAGGGGATTTTGTGACTTTGCTTTCAATTATATAAAGTGTGAGAGTTTACAAATGGTCAACCTAAGGCCCTTTGTATACATACGTTTTTCATGCCGTGAAAAGCTACAGTTTATACGCCGTGTGTAGGCACGGTTGTCAGTGTTGTAGAAAAAAAAGAAAGCAGAAAAGAAGCTTGTTGAAAAACACGTTTTTTCTACTGCGCTGTTTATTTACCTTGTGTAGGCACGGTCGTCAGTGTTGTATAGATCACTACGGAAGCTTGTTGACTGACACGTTTTTTCTACGGCGCGGTATATTTATCTTATGTAGGTACGGTCGTCAGTGTTGTATAGATCACTAAAGAAGCTTGTTGACAAACACGTTTTTTCTACGGCGCGGTTTATTTACCTTGTGTTGGTACGGTCGTCAGTGTTATATAGATCACTATCATATGGAAGCTTGTTGATAAACACGTGTTTTCTACGGCGCGGTTTATTTACCTTGTGTTGGTACGGTCGTCAGTGTTGTATAGATCACTATCATATGGAAGCTTGTTGAAAAACACGTGTTTTCTACGGCGCGGTTTATTTACCTTGTGTTGGTACGGTCGTCAGTGTTGTATAGATCACTATCATATGGAAGCTTGTTGAAAAACACGTGTTTTCTACGGCGCGGTTTATTTACCTTGTGTTGGTACGGTCGTCAGTGTTGTATAGATCACTATCATATGGAAGCTTGTTGAAAAACACGTGTTTTCTACGGCGCGGTTTATTTACCTTGTGTTGGTACGGTCGTCAGTGTTGTATAGATCACTATCATATGGAAGCTTGTTGAAAAACACGTGTTTTCTACGGCGCGGTATATTTATCTTGTGTAGGTACGGTCGTCAGTGTTGTATAGATCACTAAGAAAGCTTGTTGACTGACAAATTTTTCTACAGCGTGGTTTATTTGCCGTGTGTAGGCACGGTCGTCAGTGTTGTATAGATCACTAAGGAAGCTTGTTGACTGACACATTTTTTCTACAGCGTGGTTTATTTGCCGTGTGTAGGCATGGTCGTCAGTGTTGTAAAGATCACTATGAAAGCTTGTTGAAAAACACGTTTTTTCTATGGCGCGGTTTATTTGCCGTGTGTAGGCACGGTCGTCAGTGTTGTAAAGATCACTAAGGCAGCTTGTTGACTGACACATTTTTTCTACAGCGTGGTTTATTTGCCGTGTGTAGGCATGGTCGTCAGTGTTGTAAAGATCACTAAGGCAGCTTGTTGACTGACACATTTTTTCTACAGCGTGGTTTATTTGCCGTGTGTAGGCATGGTCGTCAGTGTTGTAAAGATCACTAAGGAAGTTTGTTGACTGACACATTTTTTCTACAGCGTGGTTTATTTGTCGTGTGTAGGCACGGTCGTCAGTGTTGTATAGATCACTAAGGAAGCTTGTTGACAGATACGTTTTTTCTACGGCGCGGTTTATACGCCGTACCGTAAAGAAACACTGCCGTATACAAAGGGCCTTAGGAGGTACTTAATGTAAAACGCAATATCCCTAGTATTTTTCTGTTATTATGCTCAGAACTCAAGAACAACATATGGTTTTTAGATAAAAATAACATGTCAGGGACATGTTATTTTTATATTGGATTTTTGTTTTCTTATTCAGTCACTCCATGTAAAATGCTGGTGCAGTTCGACTAAGTAGAAGCCATCACCAACATTGTTGAGAAAAAACTCGGCAAATTATGAAATAGTGTACTTCGGGTTACATTGTCCCATGCTCTTTTTAAGATAACCATTGCAATAAAAATGCTTGGCAGTCAGATTGATAAATGCCCATCGTTTGTTTTCAGAGTCCATTGACAAAGTTTCCTCTAGTGGTTTTATTTTATTTTCGTTATTTAGGCAACCAATAAGGCTATATTTATAGTATGTTACATTACAGTATTGTATAGCTAATAATAATTTTCCCTGTACTAACTATCCTAACTAATATTATAAATTCGAAAGTATGTTTATTTGTTCAAATTCAAATGTCATTTATTCAAACTAGGCTGAGAATCAGCACTTTTCGAACGTTAAAATTACATAAGACTGTCCCCCAAAAACGCCCACACCCTTCACCACTTCCTAGTGCTTTAGCTGGGAATAAGTGGCGCAACCAACTCCTCAGTTTGTTTGTCACGCTTTCTCGCTAAAACGGCCGAACAGATTTGGATGAAATTTTGCACATGGGAAGTACCGTGACCTGGATTGGGACATAGGACACTTTTTATTCCGATATTCCTAAGGAATCGAGACTATTACGGGTAAAACCGCGGGGCTCTTCTAGTAACTATAAAACATGCGAATGGACTACTTAAAAATATTAAAATTCAAAATATGAAATTTTAGGTACATTACTTATAAGTATTTAAGTAAAAATTATAAAGAAGAAATAATAGTAGTAATACTGGACTCGTGAACCAGACTCCTGAACCGGACTCTTGACCCGGAATTTTGAACTGGACTCCATGCTATTCTGTAAACAACTCACCGTGAAAACTTGGGTGAAGTGAGCTGTCAATAGTGTCAATCCCTGTGTAATGACAGCTCACTCCACGCTCACTTCACCTAAGTTTTCACGGTGAGATGGTTACAGAATAGCACTGCTAAATCCTTATCGGTTTTTTACGATACCTGACATTAGATAGAATCGATAAGCGACATTCTGTACTGCTACATCCCTAAATCAGATGCGAGGAAGTCATCTTCTGGCTGGCAGCCCACGCCATTTTGGACAGGCAGCTTCCAAACAACCAAGCTTACTGATTGGTACAACAGGAACCTTTTTAGTACAGCATGAAGTTACGTCTCGAGACAAAACGAGAAAAAAAAATGAAGAAGTTACAACAGCAACGAGTCAAAAAGAGATACTTAATCTTTTATTCAAATCCCTAATCTATGTAAAATAGCTGGTTCCATCCTACAATGTAACTGGAAACTAAAACCCATTAATTTGAGCCCATCACACCGCATAGTTGAACAGATTACGTTAGGCCCTTGAACTCTGAAACACGAATGATCCCGAACTCATTAAAGAATGAAGACCGCTCTAATTCAAACATGGTTTACATCGGGTTTATCTTTATTGGTTTAGTGTAATTATCACAGCTTGGTTTAAAACGTGGTGGAAGACAAAAGGTTGAAGCGTGATTTGTTTTGTCGATTGAGGTTTGTAAGTTATACAAACTAAACCCCAACTACGACAAAAACGCCAACTAAAAAGGTATAAATAAGTCATCACAGACGTAGCATAAATCGAACAGATTACGTATGACTTCGGATTTTTAATTAGTCACATCACGACGCTTCCAATGATAACTCATTTGTCAAATTATGGTTAGTAGTTTAGAAGTTATGAGGGAACAGATGAACATACATACATACCGGTCAAAATACATACCCCCCTTTTGCTTCGCCGTAGTCGGGTAAAAAGCAATCACTTTTTGTTCAGAAAACCGGAAACCCTTTATCGGTATTTGCGTTACGATCGCTTTTGGTTATAGAACGCTATCGCCACTATACATTGACGGAAACTCATTTCTATCAAATGTAAATTATTCCCAACTCAAATCACCAATAAGTCACCAGAATGTCACAGCACTAGTATTTCAATGGTGGTCCGTAAGCGACGTGACTTACAAACGCGTTGTGGTCCTGGGAAGCCATGCCAGCCTTGAATAGCAGGCTAACCAGGCGTTTATTACGCCTGGACAGGAACGGCTTGAGCCTGATGACGGGGACCATCACGAGACACTGCTCGCTAAACAAACATTTCCACACAATAAGCATAACTGACAGTCCCTTGTGCAGGGCACGCATGGAGGCTGAGGAAACCATTGCGCATGTGCTCTTTGAGTGCACAGGCGTCACCCTAATTAGGACAGAAATCTTCGGGTCACCCAGATCTTTCACAGATGTTCTGAACAGACCAGGAGATCTAATTAACTTCTGGAGGGGGGTGGGCTGGTTGGAATAACCACCGACGGCCGCCATGGCCCACGCACAATGGTCCACCTGAAGGTCTAAGTGCGGAAACCAAACCCTATAACATAGAACAAATGCATTGTGATTGGTTGTGTTGTTTACGAACCGCCATTTAAATACTACTGGAGTAACATTCTAGCTACTCATTGGTGATTTAAGTACGTAACACGTTAATTTTGAGTAGCGTCGCATAATCAGCCTGTAATGTTATTTAAAAAGCTTCAGAACAAAGCTATCGATCCATAAGACCAACATATCGACATGAATTATGCCTAACAAGTTCAAAAACCGCTCTTATGCACAAGAGGATACTTTGCATGGCTCAATTTTTTTTTAATAAGCTACCAAATGGCATAAATGATTTGAACTTGACACAATTTAAACGTAAACTACAAACAAAATTAATAGACAAGTGCTACTATACTATTGACGAATTCCTAGTTGACAAAATTGCATGTGACTGAACATTTTTGGTATTTATGTTTTAATGTAATATCCTTATACATATGTCCATTAATTTATTACAATTGATTAAATCTTGAATTTTAATTTCTATAGATATTAATTAGTTCTTTATGTTGCATGTAATGTATAACTTAATCTCTAATCTAAATGTCTTATAGGGTAGATTTTTGAGCTACTATAAAATATTTTTAAGACCCTGTTGTATCACCAAAAATCGCATTAATAAAAACTTTGAACTTTGAATGTTCCCACTAATGAGACACAGTTCTCCTCTCTGTGAGAGGGAGTGGTCCGTAATCCACCACGCGTGGATTGGTAGATGTCACATGTCTTTGAATTTTTGGTTCTAGGACATGCTGGTGTCCTGCCCATGTTTTCCTTAGAGCAGTGGTAAATTCATCGTTTTGAGAGCAGTGGTGATGAAATAATTTACACAAAGTAAAGCATCTGTCAGGGTTCAAACCTATAGCCTATAACTCGAAGTCGAATGTGTGTTCTGGAAGTCGGCATCATGGACGAAGGGCCATAATTATTCATTTTATTTTCACATGGATACAAATTTTTAGCTATATCTGGTAAGAGTGGAAGCCAATCCCAACATGGTTGGGAAAAGGTTAGGCAGATGATGATAGAATATTGAATAGAATTGAATAGAATAGAGTTTTATTTTGCAAACATGGGTAATACATAGTTCTTAAGATTACATTTAGCTCAGCCACATTTTACCAATCGGCATGCAAACATTTGAAATTATTTAAAACACTATTATTACATATATATACGCATATTATTGGTTACATTAGTTCCTATTCCTGTTAACCTTTCTTATATTACTAAACATGCTTGTGCTAGGAGTTTCCGTCAATAGTGCAGTGGGTAGAGATCGAACTTATTACCTGTCGGTCGTTATTCTGATTTACGGCCACTTCGTTTTATTTCTATTGCATAAATTACATCACGCCTATAATTCCCTAAGAGGTATGCACAAGTGTATAGTACGCCAACATTTGGCTTTATGTTCGTCACATGTAATAGGGGAAAAGCCAATTGCCAATAAACGGGCACATACATAAACAGTGCTGCTACTGAGAATTACCTAGGAGTAAAACCAATAATTACTTTCCTCGACACGGAGCTCAAACTCAGAACCTGACGCTCAACAGTCGCCCTTCCACCACAAACCAATGTCGCAGTCTAAGTAACGTCAAGATTTTCCCCACTTTATGTCTCTCGACACCCAATAAGTTTTAAAGCTTTATTTCTCACCCAAGGGATGCAAGAATGTCAGCAAAATACGATTGCCCTACATATGTACACCATTAAGAATTCCATTTTCCTTCCACCCTTAACACAAGGGCATGATAAGTGGCCGATGCCATAGATTTTAAGGGCTACATACCCATTGTGAACCTTTTAGCTTTATTTGCATTACCTTATGGGGTCGCATATGTAGGTATATCAATTCGAATTTGACAGTTGAACAATTGGATTTGATTTCAGCAAAGAAAAGATAATTTTGTCTAAAGATAGATTAGGGTAGATACTTTATTAGGTCTTGGGTGAGTTTCTTGCCTATTCTTCTCCATAAGAAAATTACTTTTTTGGAAGGGGCGACTAGAATCAATTCTATTTTTTGTAAAATTGACTTTCAATAGTGCCTTTTATGTGTCTAAATGAAATAAATTGTTTGACTTTGGCTTTGGCAGATCTGAGATATGAGTAAGTTAATCAATAAGTCAAGTAGTAAGTAATTTATCTGATTGAATTTTTAGTTTTTATTTAAATTTTATTATAAGAATTGATTTTAGTTTTCCCTTAATTAGTTAATTCGTTTGTATTCTCGATGAGGCTAACTAGCTTAACTGTAGCACATTAAAACTTTTATTTTATTTAAAAATTACTAGAATCGTATACCTATTTAATGTTGCCCAAGATACACAGAGTGTGCCTAGTTTGAGACCAACGATACCTCCAAATTGTAATTTTGAATGTCGAAATAAACGATTTAAGTACTTTTTACTTTAACTTCATGTTTTAATAGAGCCTGTTAATTTCTCACTGTGGGGCAAAGGCTGCTTGCTTCTCCCACAAATAGTCGAAATAAGCATTTATCATGAACACGCTTGCATTTTAGGGTGCCCTACCCCATGGGTACCAAACGGAACCCTATTACTAAGCCTCCTCTGTCCGTCCGTCTGTCAGCGGGCTGTATCTCATGAACCGTAATAGGTAGACAGTTGAAATTTTCACAGATTGTAAAGATAAACATATTTTATTTTGGAAATATGGGTACAATACACGGTGTTATATGGAATAGGTTCAGCCATATTTTACCAGTCAGTAGGCGTGTAAAAGTTACAAAAATTAACTAAACTAAATCCACTAATCTACAAAATTATAACAAACAGAACAAAAAACAATACAAAAAATAAACATAATTCTTATTTTTATACATTACAAACAAAGTTAAAAAAAAAAAATTGTCACTTAATAATTCAATAAAAATAATATTATTAATTCTGTTACGCTATAAGCCGAAAGGCGCTATCTCAATCGGAGTAAGTTTTGAGAAAATTGACTTTTTGTAAATTGTAATTTAAAGGAAACATAAGGATATAAAAATCTTCTAGGTGGTTTTTTTTTTTTATGTTTTAAGTTAGATAGCGGTAGCGGCGTTTGGCTTATATCATTAGATGCAAAATTGTTAAAGCTATTGAATGGTATAAAAAAACTAAAAGGGCGTATCTCATAGATAGCGCCTTTCGGCTTAGCAGGGCAGTATAGTAAACTTTGACTATCAAGAAGCTTCGAAGCCTTTTTTTAAATAATGATAGCGGCAATTTTTTCCAACTTTTTTGGTATTTTATCATACAGGGTGTCAGGGACATCGACGCGAAGCCGGTTACCATGAATTCAGTACATGATTCTGAACCCCCCTGCGTTGAAATTTTTCGTCGGTTATTAAAAAAAAACAGCTGCTCCATACATTTCGACCGCGTAGGTATTGCAAAATTTCAACGCAGGGGAGTCCAGAATCATGTACTGACCCCATGGTAACCGGCTTCGCGTCGATGTCCCTGACACCCTGTATATGACCGGAGCCATGTAATAAACACTTTTGCGCATTAGTGCTCTCTTAGCGGACTTGTGTAATTCTATTGCCGTTATAACAGCAAATAATAAAATCTGTATAAAGTTAATAATTAAAGGGGGTCCCTTTACAAGAAACGAGTACTTTTCGGTGATTTTTGCTCGCTCTTAATACGGTACCGTACCCTTCTTATGTGACCTCTGTTTGTATTGTTTGCGATTCCAGACTATTGAAATCCAGCTTTCTTCTCGATGTTTCTACCCCATATAGGGGTTAAAAACGTATGCCTAAGTATGCTATCGTTTCGAAACTTGCTTACTATGCCGTAATAATGGCAGTCAGCAAGATTGGTAACAGGGTTGACAGCTCAAGCATAATCAGCCTACAATGTTCCCACTGCTGACACAGGCCTCCTCTCAGTGAGAGAGTGTGCAGTAATCCACCACGCGGGCCCAGTGCGTGTTGGTAGATGCCACATGTCTTCGAATGTTTGGTTCTAGGATATGCCGGTTTCCTCACGATGTTTTCCTTCACCGCTTTGAGAGCAGTGGTGATGAAATAAATTACATAAAGTAAAGCGCCTGTCAGGGTTCGAACCTATGACCTAAAACTCGCGGCCGTCTCACTGGGCACCACTACTGCACGAATTATGTATGCATCAATAGTGTAGAACGTTTTTCACAGCACACTATAACAGGTTGCTATAGAATTAATTTGTCCCAAACTGAACAAATTGCTGACCTAGAATGAGCTGCAGCCCCCATCTTATAGCTAACCATAGTTGGGAGCCCTTCTTTATAACCATGGCAACCGAGTTACTCTCACTTCCCTACAACGCCTCCGACCCTCCTTTATACAGCATGATTTATAGCTATACCGTTCTATTTCGTCCAATTTACAGTAAATTAAGGATAGGATTTTGGTTACAATATACATAAGTACCATCAAATAATTTCATATCTAACCAATTTCAAAGCAAAATTCCGTGAACACGATGACCACATCTGTTACCGGCCCGGTGCTATAGCCGCCGAGCGCTGCAAGCAAGAATAGTTCTTACGGTGGTTAGATATGAACGTCTTCGATGGTACTTGTGTTTTCGTTACATAGTATTTGATTGAGTGTGTTTGTATAGTTTGTTCAATCCGATTTTGATAAAAATGTAAACAAAACTGTATTTTATTTTTTTATTAAATTGGGATTATCACACTTATCTGTAAATCAAAGGTTGAAACTTGACATCTGACCACATTTTCCAACACAATTGACTTGTTATTAGATTTTTTTTAACGTAAAGTGAGGTTATGAAAATGCATGTATAATTGTAATGACGTTCTCGAAAACGGCTCTAGTGATTTCGATGAAAGTTGCAATACGGGGGCGAAAAATCGATCTAGCTAGGTGTAATATCTGGGTAAATTCAGTTTCTCTATTTTCACCCGAGCAGAGCTAGGTCGCCCAGGTACTGATATGTATTAACTTAAACATGACAGTCTAAATAGTATACCTACTCCACGTCCACAACTCTGCCTAAATCTGTAAGAAACAGGGGCGTAAAGTTTGTTATGTCATTAAAAAACGAATCATGTATAATTAAGTTACATTGTAACCGAACTCAACAAGCTAATATTACATCCCGCTATCTTTTGACTAACAAAGTCACTTTAACCGTACTTACGTTTTACAACCTCGTTAAAATTACCGTAAAATGAAACGACACTTTTTATTTATGACTCTTCATAATCGCGAAACAAAATGACCTCGTTAATAATTATCAGGAATTTTTATTAATGGCAATTTGCATACTTGAAGTTGGACTGTCGGATTTAAGATGGGAGAGGGAGATGAAGATAAAGACAGAGTATAGTCATGTCTCTTTCTATTACAAATTAATGACAGCATAAACATTAATCTGCGGTTCTTAAGGGCTTAAATCTATTATTAGACTGCCTCGTTGTTCTAATGGTCGTGTGGCGGCATCTACATCACCACATGCGAACTACGCATCAAAGAACTGACGTCACACAAAATCCTGACGTCACACAAATCCTTCATCGCGCAATTAGAGTTTACCGCGCGAACGACATAATATAAGACTATCCGACATCAATCGTTGGGTTGAAACACAACACCCGTTTGGTCGGAGGATCCTCCCTTTTCTATAGAGGATGAGTGAGCATGAGCTCCTAGGTTCGATTCCCAGGTTGGGGAAAGTCTTATTGAGTTTTTCGATATGGAATTTCCAGGTAGCAGCCCGGAGTCTGGATTTGTGCCCGGTTGATGGCAATGGGTGCGCCCTATCATGTGGTACTTAAATATAACTGGCGAAATGTGGGTGTACTATTAATAGGTGTACCTATGACTAACCCTTCGAGGAAACAGTGCGTGATTATGTACGTTATGTTATATTCTGTAAATGTATTAATAGTAATCTGCTTTCAAATCATGTCAATAATGCCTGCTGATGTGCTGTGATTGGTTGAAAATAATATGATGAATCATAAATGATAAGTGATATTTCTGTAAATTGGTAAATAAAAAAAACTTTTACACGTCAAAAATAAATTATGTTTTATATACATTATATTACATTATATATATATTATATTATCTGACTACTCTGAGAAGAAAGACCGAAAGAAACTCAAAGGACAGTTTCTTTAAGTCCAGACATAATCTTGGTCAGACCAAGAGGACCATGCATAACAAACAGTCAGAATAAGTTGACATTATAATTGTGAACGCTTTATTGAAGGTTCATAGAATGATTAGATCAAACTTTGCATTGTCTGCAAAGTTTGATGTAATCATTCTATGAACCTTGGTGATTATTATCTGGGTCGTGGAGGTCATATAGGGAGTCGCTCCAAGTAAAATACTGGTATTCAGCTGCATCCGGTTAGACCGGAAACCGACCCCAATGAAGTTGGGAAAAGGCTAGGCAGATTGACTGAGCCTGTCACTGATAGGCTAGCATACTTCTGCAACATCATATCTTTCGGCCGAACCTATATAAATGTTCCAGATATTTTTTTGACGGCTCGTAACAAAAAGTTGATCCCGTTCCTAACAACATGTCGAAGTTGGAACATCATAAATCAAATGAAATAAAATCTTGTGATACGTGGGTATTATAAGAAAAGTTTTCGCCCTGTCATGTATTATTACTTAGTTATCTTCAGAATGCGTTATAATACAGAATTTATCGGTTGTGTTTATATTAATCCCAATTATAATCGATTGCAGTTTCATGTGCGTTACGGAGTTACCCCACGGGTTTACATCCCATATCCACTATGTTTTTTTCTTTTACCTTGGATTAAAAAGTTTCAGTTTTGTGTTTATCCTAAAAGTTGGCAACGTCGCAAATAGCTGTCAAATATTTACTGTTCCGATTAATTTGGCAATATTACTGTATGAAAATATGCAATGTGGCTAACTAGCGAACTAAAATATTGATTATGAAACGCAATAATTAATATCGTAACACCGAATATTTCGTTTTAGATTTAAAATAAGTATATGGAAACTTTCCTAATACCTTTTTCACACCTAAAACATCAAATTCAGTGTTAATTACAATTTATTATTTTAATATTCTCTAGTTCGCTAGTTGATGCCCGCAGGAACTGGTAAAAAAAGACTTACATCTTGAGACATCAAGACGAAAGTCTTTTTTGACCAGTGCCTGCAGTAAATATAACGCGAAGATATTGCGAAGCTTCCGGAATGCTGCTCAGCAGAGTCGGATTCGACGATTGACCGCTTTCTCGAAGTTGGACCTACCTAGCTGGACAGTCTGTCCTAGGTAAACACACTCGTCCACAACTTCGAGCGTAGCGTCTCCGATCTTCATCGATCTTTTATGTATGTATTTAAAACAATTCCATTAGCGTACTTTGATTTAAAAGAAAAGTTTTTTGACAAAATATATACAGACTGAATTTGTGAGAAGGTATAAAATAGCCAATGAGAAACAAATTCAGAATGACGTCTCTGTCCACGGTTCAGCACACGTAAATCTTTAATATAATTGAATAGCTCAAACATTTAAATAATTTATATGATTAGAAAACAAAACAAACTGTCGATTCGACCAAAAACGTTCACAAAATTAAATTGATACAATATTTCACTTTCGATATAAGAATCAGCAAAAAACGAAAACTAAATAAATGAATAACTAAAGTTTATTCAAACCTTTGGTTCCAGTTGATGTTACACACATACTCCTCACGCCTTCATAGGAAGAAGGTAGGCAGAAACTGCAGAATGCCACCTATTACGATACTTAATTACTCCTTTCGCTTCGTTTACATTCATACTTCTGTTGATACTTATAATATAAACAAACATACATTGATCTTATTTGCACTTAAACAAATTAATATCAACTTAATGCAAGTGTAAATTAAGTATATTTCAGAATAACTAGTATTTTTCGATTGAAAAAGTCATAAAAATTATTAATGTTGTCGCGGAAACTAAACTTTAAACGTGAAGTTGCTTTTCCAAAAACACAACATTTGATTACATGTTTGGAAAGTAAATTTCGAACGCAGTATAATGTTACAGAACGTAGTTTTTAACTTGTAGATTGTTTCTTTTGACATTGGCTCGTGCGTAAAAAAGGCTTTTTGCTGACTGTTTCGTTAAAAGAAAAATGTGAATTGTCATTTTACGCTATTTTACCAATTACAAAAACGTCTTTCGATTGAGTTCGGTAATTTTGTGCCAAAAGATTTTTTTTTTACCTTACTACAAGACCAAATGTTACAAGAAAAACATCTTGTTTAAAGCCATCAAGAATTTAACTCTTTATCAAATCGCTTATTTATTTATTTTTTCTTGAACATAAATGGGCAACCTGCACATTACATTTGCTAAAGATAAAAATAGACCGAAAAAGATAAAGTAGAGATGTAATCAATATTTTGATTTAAAAGAGTGTCAATTTCTTGCCCGTTCTGTACTGCATAGGAACCTACTACGCTTTGGAATGGACAACTAGCTTCATCTTTCTGACTGACCGACCCCTTGAAAATTCAAAAGTGCCTGTAATTGGTTTATTTGAAATAAATGCTTTGAGTTTGAGTTTACAAAAAAATCGTACACTCATCTCACAGAACTGCAGACATAATGACATTATCGTCCACGGGCAGGTTTATTAGCGAGAGCACTAATCGCGGAGAGAGCGCGTTATTAAAAAAAAATGTAAAGACGACGGTCCACCGCCGACGGCTACGTAGGATGTGCACGGACGGCCTTGCCTAGAGAGGTTTGCTGTATTGGCTGTGCAGTTCATTTGCTGCTACTCGTGCGTAGCATGGGCTGCTATAGAGCGGCGCGTTTACTCTGTCATCACAATACTGCTTATAGTGACAGGGGAACCGTGAGATTCACCATAATAGTCACGTTCTGTGGACCTGTCATGAAATCGCGGAGGAAATGTTAACGTAAATTCAAACGATTTCAAAATTGGAAATACTCGTTTGCATATAAGATTTATTTAGTTGTAAGACTTTATTCTTCTTCGTGGCGTGTATATAGAGCAATGTATATAGAGTCAGTCCAGAATTTGGCTTCTAGTTTGACGCTTTCAGTAGCGTCTATCAGTGCCTGCATCGTGCAGGCCACATACTTAAGACTTTATTCATTATCTATGGGTAATTAAAATATAATTGGGAATATGCACGTAATTAAAAATTTATTCGTTATTTAAATATAATATCTAAACTAACAATATAAAGAGAAAATATTTGATTTTTTTGTATGTGTGTTTGTAATTAATAAACTCAAAAACTACTGGACCAATTTTAAAAAATCTTTCACCAGTAGAATGCTTTATTATCACTGAGTAACATAGACTATAATTTATAAAGATATCATGCGGGCGGAGCCGCTTATGGAAGCTAGTATATTATATAGGAGTCAAGAAACAAATTCCTATTTTTTTACATTTTTTAAAGCATAACTTATTTTACAATTCATTATTTCATGTTATGTTTTATTGGTGAAACAGAACACAAACTCGTAACGTGTCGTCTTCGAAAATCCCGGAAGTGACCTCAAAAAGCATGTGAATAAATATATTTTCTTAGCAAACTGCTTGAATTCTCACTAAGGTAAGTTTGTAAGTGCGATTCCTGCTTGAATAAAGCACAAAAACAATTGAATTTATATGATGTGGGGCTAAAAAATCTTAAAAAACTGATGTAAACAAAACAGTAGCGACCAAAGGACAGAAACGAACGTTTGAACTGTAGTAGAAAATTGTTGTAGTTTCATTATTTTTTTCAGCAACAAGCAGTAATTTGTCAAACTTTTCTGTGTCAATAATGGATACGAGGCTTTTGGCTAATCTGTAAAGTGGTATTGTTTTGTTTTTTTTGTAATGTGCGTCTAGTTTATGCAGTATAAACACTTTTTCTTTCTTTCAGTAGATGAATTTAATATTTAATACGTTTCTTAGGTTCATAAATTAATATCTTTTATGGATTAAGTGGAAAGAAAAATACAAGCATATTCCCTATTGTACTTGTTGCAAATTTTTTTACCAAAATGCTATAAGTCAGTTGTATTTTTGATTCCGAAATCGTTTGAAGTTACGTCACGATTACGTTGCGCGTTCGTACTTGGTCCACTGAATCTAAGGAAACATTTTGAATGACTTTCTATACAAAAGCAAATAAAATGTCCTTGCCAGTCACGAATAAGTTATAATGCAATCGTTCCATCAATTCCCATAATATCATGAAAAGATTATTATGTAGAGAGACTGACCCAGAGATAGTTTCTCAAGGCCGAAAAATTGCACTCCTAGCAAATTACACGTCAGAATGTTGACGTATCATTCACGAGTATGATTTTGCACTGTCAGCGTAGACGGGGGCATATTTGCCCCATGAAAAACTCCCTAATCCAAGGTCACAATATTAAGATAAGCTCGCTTCACCAAGTGAATTCGTGTCAATATTATCCAACACTATCTTTGTTACACTCACTTCCCCTTTCTCCCCTTTTACCCCTTTTACCCCTGTTTTCCCGGTTTACTCGCGTGTGCCAAATTGCGCTGGTAAAAACGGTGCTAGGGAATGCCTATTTGGTTGTATAGGAATGCCTTGGCTTATTAAATTTGTTTTTTTTTTTGGATGCAGATTGGCAAGGAGTTCCTATGTTAAGTGGGTTGGCTGTATACAGAGGTATTTTAAAGCCAAGTGAAAGTACTTTAAATTAACATCTCAACCGGGTGAGTTCAGCATACCGTCCTATTTTTGCCGCCAAGCAGATTTGTTGGTAGTTAGAAAAATATATGTATACATAACCCTATGTATACATATATTTTTCTAACTACCAACAAATCTGCTTGGCGGCAAAACCAAGGCTAAGATAAGGCCTAGTACACCCGTACTAGGCCTTATCTAAAACCCGACCTTTGGGTTACAAGGAAATGCCAAGGTAGAAAAAAACTAAATAATGAAAAAAAAAAATTAAACTATTTCTAGGTATTCTATACGAAATTAAAATATAAATTTAAAAAAAATTGCACACGAATTTTTCTGTGTGTATTTAGTCTTTATATATTTTTAATACCAATGTAGCGGCTTGCAGTCTTAGTTTGTTGTATAGAATCATATTTAAAAACTAGTAATGTAAACACTACACCGGCACATTTATTATCCAATTGCAACATAATTCTCGTTTGACATTTCAATCTGTCACATTCACGTTCCGTGCACCATAGACTTCAAACGAGTATTGCATCATTATCTATTGCTTAACAAAAGTATTACGTATTTACTATATTTACAACACACACAATATCTATAACATGTTTTATCAAATCTAACAATTATATTTACACTCCACATCTATAAAGTCAGGCAAATGGTAAATGCCTCAGGCATTAAGTCCGCCTTTGTACAGTATTTTTACTTGTGCATGAAGTTTTAATAAATAAATAATAATAAAGTGAATGTATATAATAAGTAAGAGAAACGGAACGTACGCTGGACCATGTAATGAAACGCACACATGATCAGCAGATTATCATTCTCAGAGGCCAACGACCTCAGTGCTCGATCTTGTCCCAAGACGAATACATGCTCCACTCTGTTCCGAAATCTAGAATTCCAAAGATCGCAGAAAAAAAAGAAGAAAGATCGCTTTTAGCGATAACACCGCCCATTGTATCACCCCATGTAAAATGTCTACATTTATATCTGTAATTTTTATGGTGTACATCAAGGCTGTCCAGACAACGGCCCGCTAGCCGCATGCGGCCCGCGGCTTGTTCTCATGCGTCCCGCGACGCATGTATTAAAATGTAAATTAGTCAGAAAATAGTTTTGGACATAAATAGTTTGGATAATAGAATTCTCTGTCAAATACTTTATAAAATCTAAGTATAGATCTTCACTGTCAGGGTGTACATAATAAAGAATATTCTATCTATCTTCCTCAAAGCACTAGATCTCCCTAAGTTAGCTTCTGTATTGTGTTTCGTTTATACAACTTGTCTTTTGTCCTATCCATTGTGTTGTATCTGTATAAGTATTAAGGAAGTGCGTGGTAGGCAGAAATACAATCAGTTCAATTCCAAAGCCATTTTATTATATCTACCCCGTAACCCTTCACCAATACCTAGGATGAAGCTGAAGTCTTTGTCCTTCTCCAGGTCCCAGGCTACCTATCTAACAATTTGATAATGATCTGTTGAGTAGATTAGGCGTGAAAAGGTAAAAGACAGACCGACAGAGTAACTTTCCCATTTATAATATTAGAGGTATGGATGGGTGCAGGTGATACCAAGCAGGGAATCTCTTGGCCTGCATCTCACCTGATGGAAAGTGATGATCAGGCAGAAGGTGGAAGCGAGCTTTACCCGGAATTCTCAACCACAGAGGAACTGGCTATCTCAGCTCTAACTGCCGAGACATACCAATGCTGTTAACATTGTTGTTATGACGACAGACTTAGATAAGATGGTGGTAGCTAGCCAGGCGGACTTAGAACAAGCCATACCACCGAGCAGAAAATTTTGCCACTGGGAATCGATGCAACTGAATAACAGTATTTTACATCCATGGAACGACTGTCTACTGGACCTCCACAACCAAGTTACTACTAGTAATACTCCTTGGTAAGACTGATTATCAGACTTCTTTTGGGCTTCTGACTACCTGTAACGACTGTCAAAAATCTACGGATGACAGCCGGAATCGTCGGCTTTCCAAGGCACGATTCGACGGGTCTTGATACGTAATGGTTGATCACCCATCCACGAAACGACCGTGGCTAGCGTAGCTTAACCACCAAACGACCGGCTGTTATCATTAGCCACGAGTGAGTGCAGGTGAAATTTTAGGGGTATGAGGAACAGGGTGTAAAGTTCACTCATCCACCATAGAAAAGGGAGGATCCTCCGACCAGACGGGTGTCATGTCTGGCGGGCAATTGCCCAGAGGTTGAAGTCGTGAGCTTGTATATATGTCCACCGCGCGGTAAACTCTAATTGCGCGATGCAGGATTTGAGTGACGTCAGGATGTTGTGTGACGTCAAGTCTTTGAAGCGTAGTTCGCATGTGGCGGTGTAGATGCCGCCACAAAATCACAGGCATAATTATGAAATTTTATAACTTTGTCTTGTACAGCAAAGTATCGTTAGCATGAGCATAGCACAATCAACCTATAATGTGCCCACTGTTGGAACATAGGCCTGAGTGGGCTGTAATCTACCACGCGAACCCAGTGCGGGTTGGTAGATGTCACATGTCTTCGAATTTTTGGTTCTAAGACATGCCTGTTTCCTCATGATGTTTTCCTTTTGAGTGCTGTGGTGATGAAATGATTTTACACGAAGTAACGCACCTGCCTTGGTTTGAACCCACTCGTAAGTCGGGGCCATTACCGCTGAGCCAACACAGCGTCTAAGAGAAGACACAGAATCGACCGACTGCTCTCTGCATCGTTAATCCCAATAAAATTGGTATTGCAGTTGGTGGTAATTACTTTCAATTCACGTCAGCTTTATTACCAATATTGTATAATTAAATGTGCAATTTTAACTTTAGTTAAATAAGTTATTATTACAATAACTTGAGTTTATCTGCGATAATGGGCAGTACAATTCGATAAAAGATTCTGCAATAAAATTGTATTCTGCTTTTTAATCAGAAATACCATCAGTGATAGCCTAGTGGTGTGACTGTCAGACTGCCAAGTCATAGATTTCGAGTTGCAACCCAAGGCCACACCTCAAAATTTTTCGCATTATTCACATCGGATTTATGTGCGTATTGTATAATTATCACTTGCTTCAAAAACTGTGAAGGAAAACATCGTGAGCCTAGCCTTTTTTTTTTTTGATGGTGGGAAATTATCAAATAACTTCTGCCGCTCTGGGCGGAGCGGGAGGGCGTGTCAGACTTTTACTGACTAAAACCCACCCGTGTTCCTTCCGTTGCCTGTGTACCGGGGACGCGATATCCCTTTCGAACAAACTCGCAGCCCCGGCAGAAACTGGCATGCCTGAGAGATATTTCTCGACGGCATGGGAAGTCAAGTCAGAGGCCCATGGGCGGTTTTAAAACTCTGTCACCAGGTTAATCACTAACCACACGAAAAGAAGAAGAATCAGGAATACGCTACATAATTTATTACCTATTATTGTGTTTGTCTTGAGATAAGTAACGAACTACAAAAAATTACGATTCGTTCATGTGTGAATGAGCTGGCTGGCTGTAACTTATTTTAGTCGCAAATTAGACCCCGGGCCTTGGTGTAATGACGTAGTTAGGTACTAATTCCATATGAGATTTAACATAATATCAAGATAGGATAACATCACGCCTTGCTACCCCGAAGCGTTAAGCAGAGGTGTAGGTACATAGTACACCCACATTTAGCCAATTATGTTTAAGTCCCATGTAAGTGGCGAGGCTATTACCATCAATCGGGAATATAAATCCAGACTTCGAGCTGCTACTACTGAAAAACCCAATAACACCTTGCCCAACCTGGGAATAGAACCCAGAACCTCATGCTCAGCAGTAGCGACCACTAGATCAACGAGGCAGTCTAGACCAGGGTTGGCCAACCGGTCGATCGCGATCGACCAGGCCGGTTTAATCCAGTAGATCGTGGCTAAGACAAAAAAAAGTGATATACTTATCTGGCGCCTTAAAACGGCCATTTTAGCAATTTTTCTTAAAGCGATTCAGTTCCTGAATTCCCAGAAATTAATTAGCAATTCCTCTAATTTTCGTGAAATGGTGACACATAAGCTGAACAATATCTCGATTCATATCTGAATCATATTTGATGTAAATATTGCCATATTGGAGGAATTGGACCTTTTATTTTTTATTTTTTGAGGGTGGGTTTTAACATCCACCCTACTAAAAACGCTAATCGCCTATTTTGTTTCCTTATTATTGTATTTTCTCTGTAAGTGATTAATGTAATCTTTTGAGAAATAAATGTCTTAAACCGCAAATGAATCGCTTTTAGCAGAATTCTTAAAGTGGCCGTTTAAAGTCCCCTGACAGCGCAGACTTTTGCGATACCCATTCGATATTATATTGCGAGGCTGTTGCAGCACTATGAGCAATACATGCCCGAAGGTGATGTTGGCAATTTCCAACTACAAACCTGAATTTGCTACTCTACCGGAAGATGCTCAGACGCAATGCTCACACTCATGTATAAAAGTAATTACAAAGATTAATTTAAAATATTATATTTTCCCTCTTAATAAAATAAAAATTACCACATAATTTTATACCTTTTTAATTTAGAATTTCAGTAATTGGTAGATCGCACAGGGTTAGCACAGTTCATCAGTAAACAGTTGATCTTGGGTCTAATCAAGTTGGCCATATAGACCAATGAGATTTAGATACTGCGTACTGGCTTAAATAATAAAGTTGCTACCTATTTACGTACGAAACTATGTAGTTACTAAGTAGTGCCTGCGCCTAATAGGACTGGCCTCAAAAAAACAAACATTACAACAACAATAACAACCTATTTTTAAATTATCATCATAATTATTACTATCCCAAATTACCTTTGCCACACGCACTATCAGACCCCTAATGACCTGTCACACACTCAAGCACAGCTCCTCGCTACTAAACAAACATGACAAAGAGACATGTTCCTTTCAGAAAGGTTTCCTTACCCTCGGTATAACAGACATGGACTCCGGAAATCTATTAAGTGGGGCCTCCAGGCGTCCGAGAGACTCTAATGCAGATGAAACGGGCTTTCAGTTACATAGATCTATGAAGAGAGGCTAGATAGTGCAACATTTCCTCATTTAATTTTAACCGAAATTGGTAAAATCTATTTGAAAGATACTTTCTAATTCTAACTTTAATATTTTTCTTCTTCTTTTCGGTAGACCATGACCTGGAAAAGGACCTAGGATACTTTTTATCCCGATATTCCCACGGGATCGAGACTTATGCGGGTGAAACAACGGGGTGCAGCTAGTGTGTTATAAAACTAAAGCTTTCTCGTGAGATGGCAGCACTGTTGAGTGTCCTGTCACTGCCATTATTTCGTTTCTGTTATTGTTTTAATCACAAATTAAATTGGACTGGACCTGATTGGTGACTGCCTCGTTGATCTAGTAGTCGCAAGCACCACTGTCGAGAGAAGCCCCTGGTGGAACGCTGAACTTGGTAAACTCAGAGATGCGCTACGTAAGCAATTTAACAGAGCAAAAAACACGAGACTCCCAGACGACTGGGAGATATACAAAGAAACACAATATACATACAAAAAGCAGATCAGAACCGCTAGGAGAACCGCCTGGCGTAAATTCTGTGAATCCATCGAGACTAATAATGAAGCCGCAAGGGTAAGGAAGATCCTATCAGCGGATCAGGACCGAACTCTTGGCGCGCTGAAAAAACCCGATAACTCATACACACTAACTGACTTTGAAACCAGTAAGGTCCTTCTCGAGACTCACTTCCCAGACTGTAAAATCCTGGAGGACAGGACATGGGAGGCTGAACCAGAATGGACCCCAACGGATCAAGACTGGTCAAGAGCCCGCAACATAGTAACAGAAGACCGAACAAAGTGGGCTATCAACACCTTTCAGCCATACAAGTCGGCAGGGCTGGATGGCATCTTCCCAGCCCTGCTGCAGTGGGGGGTAGATTATCTGACACCGTGGCTGGTGGAGATCTATCGAGCCTGCATAGCACTTAGACAGATACCTCTCGCATGGCGTGAGGTAAAAGTCATTTTCATACCCAAACCAGGAAAAACCGATTACACGCAACCCAAGGCTTATAGACCTATAAGCCTCACATCCTTTCTACTGAAAACCCTCGAGAGACTCTGTGATAGGCACATCCGAGATGGACCTCTTCGGATGAAACCACTCCACAAACACCAGCATGCGTACTCCACGGGCAAATCAACAGAATCCGCGCTACATAGCGTGGTTTCCAAAATCGAATGCGCAGTGGACCACAAATGCTCAGCACTGGCCGCCTTCATTGACATCGAGGGCGCCTTTGACAAAACCATGTTCAACAGCATTAACATGGCACTCAACAGTCACAACATAGACCCGACCCTGAGTGGCTGGATCACCAACATGCTCAAACTGAGAGCCGTACAAGTCACAGTAAATGATACTACGAGGGCCATCGTTGCGAAGGGCTGCCCGCAAGGGGGCGTCCTCTCGCCGCTCCTGTGGAACCTTGTAGTAGACAGCCTCATTAAAACACTCAACGACAAAGGTTACTTCACTGTAGGCTACGCCGATGACATAACCATCATAATAAACGGCACCCACGAAAACACCCTATGCAATCTCATGCGTCAAGCCCTAAAAACAGTAGAGGAATGGTGCAACAGGCACCAACTCTCAGTGAACCCTACAAAAACCGAAATGATTCTCTTCACAAAGAAGAGGAAACTGACAACACTACAGCTACCACGATTCTTCGGGACAACCCTAAGCCTATCAACTGAAACTAAATACCTGGGCATCTTTTTAGACAAACAGCTGAACTGGGCAAAACACACCAACCATATTATTACAAAAGCCAGCATATCCCTGTGGCAGTGCAAGCGGCTGCTTGGCAGGAACTGGGGAATTAGCCCCAGGGTCACCTACTGGCTATATACCACAATCATCCGACCAATCATCACATACGGCTCACTGGTCTGGTGGCCCAGGACAGACCTGAGCACAGCCCAAAGGAACCTAGAAAAACTGCAGCGGTTTGCATGTGTTGCAATCACTGGCAGTATGAGAACCACACCCACTGCCGCCCTACAGGCAATGCTTGGACTGCCTCCTCTGCACCTCATCGTGCGGGAGGAGGCGACTCTAGCCGCCTTTAGGCTCCATGTATCAGGAACCCTAAACAAAGACTCTAGAGTTAAGCACACACGTATAAAGGAAGATGCGATCAAACGACAACCAATGATGGCATCACCCTGTGATAAAGCCCCGAAAACACACCACTTTCATAGGCACTACAACATAATACTTACAGAAGAACAGTGTGACTACTCAGGCTCGAAAGAGATGAGAATATACACAGACGGATCGAAGACCGACTCCGGAACTGGGGTTGGAGTCTTCTCACACGACTTTAACATAAAGATATCCAGCCCGCTGGGAATGTTCAACACCGTCTATCAGGCGGAGTGTGTGGGCATCATACAAGCGGTCCACGCCCTAAAAGCTAGGAGAGTTACGGACACACACATACGCATACTCTCCGACAGCGCCTCAGTTCTTCAATCCTTACGGAAAAAACATATTACCTCAAAGCTAACACTAGAATGTCACAATGCACTAGAACAAATAACGGTATCTAGCCGCAACACGGTGACACTGCAATGGATAAAAGGACACAGCGGTTCGCTGGGTAACGATGCAGCTGACGAGCTTGCCAGACGAGGATCCAGCACGGCAGTCTGTGGACCCGAGCCCATCGTACCCATTCCCTTCAACCAGATACGCAGGTGGCTACAGGAGTTCACCCACACTCAAGCCGAGCACTGGTGGACCTCGACACCGGGCTGCAGGCAGTCCAAGGAAGCCATGCCATCCTTGGATACCAGGCTAACCCGGCGTTTACTACGCCTGGATAGGAACGGCCTGCGCCTGGTGACGGGTACCATCACGGGCCACTGCTCGCTGAACAAACACTTTCACACAATAGGCATAACGGACAGTCCTCTGTGCAGGGCGTGCATGGAGGCTGAGGAGACCGTCACGCACGTGCTTTTTGAATGCACAGGCGTCACTCAGATTAGAGCACAGACCCTCGGGACACCCAGATCGTTCACAGATGTTCTGAACAGGCCAGGAGACTTGATAAACTTCTGGAGGGAGGTGGGCTGGTTGGAGTAACCACCAATCGGCCGCTATGGCCCACGCACAATGGTCCACTGTAGGACTAAGTGCGGAAACCAAACCCCACAACATAGAACATAGAACACCACTGTTGAGCATAAAGTCCTCGGTTAGATTCCCGGGTAGGGAAAAATGTTATTGATTTTACCAATTTCTCAGTAGCAGCCCAGTCTGGATTTGTGCCCGGAGGATGGCAAAGGCTCGCCCTCTATTATGTACATGGGACTTAAATATAACTGGCTAAATTTAGCCAGTTATATATAGGTACACCGCTGCCTTACTATTCGGGAAATACAAGCATGAACTTATGTGTAAATTAAACGAGAAAAATGTATGTGAATTTGAGCCTAACGCATTAAAAGATGAGTTAAGGATAAGAAAAGTGTCTAAAATTGGTAAATGCGCAGATTTTGCGGAAAATTACTGGGTTACCATTTGTTTCAATCCAGAACTTTCTCCTATATTTGTTTATGCATAAACTCACGCGTTTTTCCAGTCAGAAATTACAGAACCCCACCTGCTGCGATCCATCTATTAACATATTTGGGAAATAAAATAATTTACATATTCATGCAATCAACCGGTGCGCAGAGTCACATTATTAATTATTTATTCGTAAAAGAATTTACAAAAAAAAATGTACTTACACAGTGACACGTAGCTGTTAAATTCATGAACACTCAAAAGTAGTGAAGTGGGCAAAGTAACAGTTTTTATCCCACTTAGGAGCATGGAGCGCGAATTTCATTTCTAAATTTATACATTAAGGCAATATTTTGCCAGTAGATTTGAATTGCATATTACAAATCTTGTGACTTTTCAATATTATTATTATCCTACGTACTTTTTTAGTTGAAAGGTTGTGTGGAAATAGGTTGTCATGTGTGATGCGGAGGTATGACGGAAATGTCGTGAGGAAATTTTTGAGTATGAATGTGGATAGCTAGCTATACAAGTAGGAAGACTAAAGAAACAATGAATGCACTGAATGCACTATAATTTATTTGAAACTACCATTACCAGACCAAATTGCCGATCATCACGCCATAAAGATAGACTTCAGCTACCACCAATAAAACTAACATTATTTAAGAAAAATACATACTGCATGGCCATTATAATATACAACCATTTACCAAATAGTGTGCAAGACCTACCGCTGACAATGTTTAAAAAGTATATTTTCAAACTGCTTCTACTGAAAAGTTATTATACGATTAAGGACTATTTAGAAGATAAGTCAATAGAATCTGTAGTTTGAGTGTTAAAATAATTGACATTATAAGTATGTATAAATTTGCACGCCATCGTTTTGGCAGGATATGCAGAAACAAAATTATTGTAACACCATTATGTACCATATTCTAGCAAATAAATATTTTTGATTTGATTTGATTTGATTTGATTTGACTGTGTGAAAGATGATATGGCTAGAAAGGGGGTGACTACCGAGATGACGACTAATAGAGAAGTGGGGAAGAAAACCACAAAGAAATTGGGGTAAGGGAAGGAGAAAAATAATAATAAGCAAATAAATAATAATGAATAATATTAAAGGTTTCTATAAAGTTACTAAATAAATAAACGTATATAAGTAATTTATAAAACAATTATTTATAATTCTTAAATTAAATTCTGTTTTACTAAAAGAGTATAACTTACTATTTAACTAATAATAAAATGTATCACATTAAACACCCAGAGCTCTTCCTCCTCTCTCCTACTTGATCTATGCTGTGCCCATAATAGTGACGAATATAATTATTTACCTATCAACTTTATACATTATGGTACGCAATAAAGAATTGAGAATTGAGAATGATGATGTCCTATTTTCTTAGCTTATGCTAGCAACCACTGATTAAAATTAAAATACAACATTGGTAAAAAATTACAATTTCAAACTGACGGGTGTGTGGACAACTATTCGGTCCAATATTCCCCACACTGGACATAATAGTTTAAAGTCGTTAATACGTAGTGAGCAACTATTACGATCAACACTTTATTCCTTCTCTGTATTACAAAGATCTTTGGCCACACTCAAGCTCAAAAAAAAAAAATCTGATAGTTAATTGACTAAGGCGAGACTTTGCAGAAATCCAGTATAAAATACAATAGACGACGTGCGCGCTGATAACGATCCTTGCCGAGGTGGACTGAGCAGTAATCCTATACAAATGGGGTTGTCGGGCGGTATGGCTCACACTGCGTTCGGCGCTTGGCGTGGCAACACGTCAATCGTCATCCTGGGGATGCCTCGTTGAGACCTAAAACACGTTTCGATTTCTTACAAGGTTCTTTATGAATCTTTAAGAACAGTGAAGCGTATTAGGTTATTAAATATACATCGTCTATTGCATTTATTTCAATTGATCCATATATAAGCAATTTTAAATTGTGATGGAGTCGGTCAGTCAGAAATATGAAGCTAGTTGCCCACAATGCCAGCCCAGCAATGTGAACAAGATATCCATAATATGAATGAGACACTAACACGCTGTATTCCAACTAAATTTCATTATTTACCTGCCTGATACTCTCAAAGAAATGACCAAAACTGTACTTTAAAACAATATAACATCACTAAACACACATCACAACAACAAACAAAAGAAACACTGAAAACAAAAACCAAAACACACATCTATTCAAATTTAGAATAAAATTTAAAAAAATCTCAGCCACAGGAAGCGGAAACACTAAATATAATAATACATCCATGGCGTCCCTTTTCACGAAATAATGCCTTATTTCCTTTATTACGAATGAAAAGCCTGACGTTTTCATTTTCGCCCTCAGAATTGAATCCTGAAGCCTCTTTAAGCTCATTAATTTGTTCTTTTTGAAGTTGTAAAATAATATTAGGATTGTGTGAGAGGTGATTAGTGTAAATGGCCACTGTTTTGTGGTGTGAATTTGGATTTAAATGCGTTACATATTAAGTTCAAAACTGGATTCATTAACAATTATTTCTGAGGTGTGATATGATGTTTTGACTACAAAATTTTACGACATACATTAAGTGAATGCAAAGATTTGATACGCTTATGATGCAAAAAACACTCATAAATTGTCTAGTGATCGCACGCGCTACTGCTGTCCTGGGTTCGATGCCCGGGTCCGGCAAAGTGTTATTGGGTTTTTTTATCTGGAATTTCTCAGTAATAGTAATTTATTTCTTTTATCTTCCGTAAGAAAGAAAGAAAGAAAATATATTTATTTAACGCAGACTAAAAAGTACTCAATGTATACAGCAAATAAAAATTAAAAATAAATAAAAAGTGTAAAATGCGATGTTAGAAATTATTAAATTATTATTATTATGGAGTATGCCTCACGGCTGCGCCAAAAAGGACTAGTTCAGCAAAAATGCCAAACAGTACACATTACATCAATGAAGTCTCGACCCCTTAACTAGGACATCCTGTATGACAGGGGTCGAGGTTTCTCCAGTAAAAGAATATTTAGAATCTAGCTTAAAATAAAGATTTTATCTCATGTACAAAAATGCCGATCTGCCCTATACAAACAATAAGATTTAGTCTATCCTGTTTAACTTCATATAAAACTATAATTATAATTTGTACTACCTGAAAAGGTTGACATTCATATTGTATTTAAATTCATTATTATTGACATTTAATTTTGAAATAACTATAATTTCTCAATTTAATTGTACTAATATAAAAGAAAATAATTAAGTAAGTACTAATAATGTTTAATGCGTGCTAATTTAGGATGTAAAGGGCAAGCGAATGACAATTGCAATGCTTGTAAAACGCTGCTAAGTCTTAAGTACTAACATAACATGACACCAACATTGTACACTAAGTTCGCAATAAACGTTTTTGACTTTAACTTTGAGTTACATGGGCCAACATGAAAAGGCTAGGTATAATTAAGCGATTTACAAAATAATGAAAATAAAATTAAAAACAGACAAAAAAGTAGCAGCCCAATCAAAATTAAAAAAAAAACAAAATTCAAAGGTCATTTATTCAAACTAGGCTGAGAATCAGCACTTTTAGAACGTCAAAATTACATAAAACAGTCCCCCAAAAACCACCCTTCACCACTTCCTAGTGCTTAAGCTGGGAAGAAGAAGTGGCGCAACAAACTCCCCAGCAGCACAGCTGTCTGTTCAGTTGGAAAAACTTGATTCTATATAATAATGCTTTAATGCAAAAATAATTTACATTAGCACAAATTGCAATCAACACATAAAATAAAAACATTTTAATGAGTAGATTATGTCAACAATAAATGAATACAAAATTTTAAATAAATTGACTTACAGTCAAATAAAATAATCCAAACAATTAGATGAGCTCATAAAGTATCATGCAGTCTTTGATTCCAAAAACACTTGTTTGTTGCTTGGGTATTGGAGTAGCTTAATTAGTCCCAAGCCTTTTTGTCGTCTAAGTAATCTTTAACTTTATAGAAACCTTTTTGACATAGTTTCTGTTTAATAAACGATTTAAATAAGTCGAGATCTGTACACGGTCGATAGCAATAGGCTCGCCCCCTGAAACATAGGAACCTTCGGGGAATGCAGGCTTGATGTTATGTTACATAAATTATACCGATAAAAGATAAGACAAGATAAATAATCACAGTTTATTCCAAGGTTGCCTGGAAGAGATCGCAGAAAGCGATAAGGCCGCCCATTGTATGTTTTGTATTGTTAAGTTTATTTTTGCTATGTATTTTCTGGTGTGCAATAAAGTATAATATAAATAAATAAATAAGGTGAGGAGCTCGTGGCTAAGTAACAACACCCGTACGAGTCGATCTATTAGGTTAAGCTACGCTTGCAGGGGTTGGTCCGTGGATGGGTGACCATCTTTGCATACCGAGACTCCTCCGTGCCTCGGAAAGCACGTTAAGCCGTTGATCCTCGCTATCATTGGTGGATTTTTGACAGTCTTTACGGGTCGTCAGAAGCCCGAAAGTCTGACAACGAGTCTTAACAAGGGGTATCGTATTACCCAGTTACTGAGTTGTGGAGGTCAGATAGGCCGTCGCTTCATGTAAATACTGGTATTCAGTAGCATCCGGTTAGACTGGAAGCCGCCCCAATATAGTTGGGAAAAGGTTAGGCTGATTGATTGATTGATAAATAATTAAATAAGATTAATAAAACAGTCAAATCATACAGACAAGTAGATTTATACGTTTATACATGAGTTAACAATACGAGAGGGAAAAAAAACCCAAAAGAAAGTTAAATGAATAATCTGTTTCATTAATAATTATGTTTACTCAATCTTGTTAATTACGCAGTAACAAAAGAATATCTTTTTATTAAAATACAAAAGAGAAAATTGAACAAATAAAAAAGATGAAAGCTAACAAGGAAACTAGTCTTCAGATTTAATCATTCTAATTTGTTTTTACCCTATTACGTCAAATTCCCGACGAAGAAACTCCCTAGATAATGGCAGCAAGACAGGAGTAATTATCTAAGCTATAAATAATCATGTATTTAACACTCGGAGCAGGTACTCACAACCTTTATAATATAAGTATTATTTTTTTCCCAATGGTTTTGAACTATATATTTTCATTCACAGTGTGCCTAATTTAGCTTTATGAAAAACCTGTGTTACTAGTCACCAGGCATAATGCGCAGCTTTGATGCGTCATTTCATAATGTTGCAAGAAACGTTGCAAGTCGGATAACTTTTGATTAAAATGAGCCCGGTGGCAAAGCCCTTAACCGTCAGGCTATAACCTCTTCTAAACGAGCTAAGCACAGCGTTCGCGACGTTACTCAATAGTAAACTGTTACAAACTCATATTTCAAATGAGTAGCCAGACTGGCACAGCATTAGTATATCAATGGCAGTCCGTATAAGACGCGACTTAATAACGCGTTCTTAACTAGTTTGTGATTGGTTGCTTCGTGACCACCACTGAAATACTAGTGCTGCGAAATTCTAGCTACTCATTGATGATTTGAGTTTGTAACTGGTTTCGTTTGAGTAGCGTCGTGGACGACAGGATTTTTTTTTTTTTTTTTTGATGGTGGGATATTATCAAATAACTTCTCCCGCTCTGGGTGGAGCGGGAGGGCGTGTCAGACTTTTACTGACTAAAACCCACCCGTGTTCCTTCCGTTGCCTGTGTGCCGAGGTCGCGATATCCCTTTCAGACAAACCCGCAACCCCGGCAGGCATTGGCCCTTCCGGACCCCGTCAGTTGATGCTGACATCTCTTTGAGGCGCGCGTGGAACACAACGCGCCGTCGACCCGGGCCTGGTCCCTATCGGACGGCGAGCTACCCATTGTTCACCGTCCGCAAGCCCGCGCCTACGGTGGCCGGAAGTCGGCTCGCGACTCCCGACGCCCGGGGCGTCTCCTGCGGCGACAAGTGGACGACAGGCCTTAGAAGAAGAAATACTGTATTACATACATTTATTTGCTTATAATGTAGGAATACAGATAAGGTGAAATTGTTATAAATAGTCCCCATATAATGTACCTAACGGCGTGCAAAATGTTCAAATGATATTTGAATTTAAATTATTAAAACATTTATATTATACAGGGTGGGTAAAAAATCGTGGATCAAACGAAACAGGGCGATAGTTGGGGTTATTTGTAGTAAAAAATATCTCTGTGGCAGAGCACTAACTTGATCTCCTTAAAAGTTATGACTATTTGAATGCTTTTTTTTTTAGAAAATACCAAAATTGGTAATAAATAAGCAATTAGAGTAAAAGTGCCAATACTCATAAATCATGGTACCCACTGTCATAAAAGAACTTTTGTAGTGATGATGCATTTCCTAGAACTAACTAAACACCATTTATTGTTTTAAAATATGTACCCATTTTAAGGAGACTTTTAAAGAGATCAAGTTAGATATTTTTTACTGCAAATAACCCCAACTATCGCCCTGTTTTGTATGATCCACGTTTTTTTACCCACCTATATAGGTAACTACAAAGTTCAAAGGACCAAGGTTTAAACTTTGCCTATCACAACTACAATACTTCATAGATCACTTCCACCTAAAACATACAAGCTTTTGTAACAAGAATCACAACTTCGACAAAAAAAATACATTCATTAATTTCCCCTCACTATTCTTTCACAAAAGAATAGCACTAATTGACCGTCTGAAGCCCAAAGATTTAGCCCTGAGTGCCAAAAAAGGTCACTTACCCATCCTGGTATACTGGTAGGATCATTTATCATTTAGACTAAACTCTTGGGCGTTGATACGTGAAACTGTCTAAGATTTCCTTTCTTTCTTAAGCTTTCGTTTGAACAATTCGAGATTAACGTTAAGTCTGAATTATTATTCTTCTTTTGTTTGTTTTTTTTTTGGAAGGCTGGCTTTGTTTTACTTTTGTTGAAAAAAAATCTGCCTATTAACCTTAACCTGAATACATGGATTCAATGATCAAAACTAATCAACCAAATCCTAATTAGTCTGGTGCAGACATTTCGACTATTCTGTGTGTCCAAACAAAATACAATATAATACATATTTTATTGTTCGCCATATCAATTACAATGAACTTCAGTTAGATTTTATAGCCCTCGATCATTTCTTAGCAAACTCCAAAAAGTATGATACAATTCGTAGCAAATTGCTACATACGCTACAGGCGCTACGACTGCGTAGCATTCGTAGCAAAGCCGCTACGCCGTAGCAACTGGACTGTCCTTGATATCAGCAAGCGTCAACAAGCGTCCCGCTCCTGCTTTGCGCGATTTTATCAAGACTTCGAGATTCCTTTATAATACGAAAGTTTAATATTAATTTATTATGGTACATAAATCTTTCAGAATATTTTTTTTATGGTGAAATCCGCATGAAAATCCGATGCGTATTGAAAAAATAATAATAAAGTAACACAGACTTGCACGAAAAGTTATTTGAATTTATAACATTATGTATTATAGATGGATAATAATGATTAATGATTCAACAATCGTTTCCACTCTAAAGCGTGAGATCCTATGTTGGAAAACTGGGTCGTAAAAATTAATACTCTGGGATTTAAATCGCCTTGCAAAAAGCATCGACAACCAGAGAGAACTTTAATATTTACCTACTTTCTAACCAACAATACCCTCATTTGATCGCTCTCGCAGACTCTTTAGCAATAAATCATTAATGTTAATCTTCTCGTAAACACCTTTGTTTGTCTACATTTACATACTTTATTCGGTTTACATGAATACTTAAGTTTACGTAACTTGAGCCGAGCAGTCGTTTTGTCCTCACGTAAGAATGGCAGAAGAAACAAATTAGATTCGTGTGACATGTATTTTTCTCAACACAACACATGACATAACATCACGCCTGTCATCCCCGAAGGGTAGGGCAGAGGTGTACCTAGATAGATAGATAAATCGTTTATTTGGTGCACACAAAAGACAGCATAAAATACAAAAACACGATTAAATAATAACTAAATACATGAATATAGCTATAAGGTGCCAATATACGAAAAAATAAAATAAAGAAGAAAATAAAGACATTGTGATGACTATTGGCTAAGACACTTTAAAAAGTGAAACATACAAAGTGCGGTGTGCGTCTCAAGGTTGCACCAAATGGGAGTCCAACTCAGCATGTGTCAGGCAAATATACCTGACGGTGATATTCTGGTGGATCCCTGCAGTGACATACGGACGTCGAGCAGATGCGATAATAAATAAGCGAATTATTGGTGATGTGAAAAGTGGAATATGCATAATGAAATTACGTAAGTATACCCGCAATTTAAATAATGATATAATTTTTTAATGATAACCGTAAAGTTTATCATTTGGAAACGTTCTTGTTCGATAGTGATTGTGTATTTGATAGGTACTTGATTATTTAAATACATAAATGTATAATGTATAAATGAGTAATGATACCTGTATCACTCCCACGTTTCGTCAGTTATGTTTAAGTTACATGTAGTAGGAGGCGAGCCTATTGCCATCAACCGGGCACAAATGTAGACCCCGAGCTGTTTCTAAAGAAATTCTTGATGGAAAAACCCAATAACATTGCCCGACCTGGGAATCGAATCCAGGTCCTCTTGCTCAGCAGTAGCGCTTGCGACCACTAGAGCAACGAGGCAGACCCGCTTAGTACTTACGGTGTAAATTAAACGTAAAGGTATGTGTAACAGAATAGGGATTTAGACTGAAGAAAAAAAAAACTGTTTAGTCCGTCAGTCAGATAATAAAAAAATATTAGACACGTATTTTTTGCTTCATCATATTAATAAAAAATGTTTTAGTTAAAACGCATTTAAGTTGGAGATTGGGGGCTCGCTACGTCACAAGTCAGTTTAAAATCTACCGGGGAGTGACGTCATGCCACATTTTAACGTATTGCCTACTCAATGTATTGCCGTAAAGCTTCGTGCAGACCAGCGCGACGCGACGCCGCGACGCGACTGGAACCATACAATTTCTAAGAAAACTTGACGGTAGAACAATAACCGGTGTCGCGTCGCGCTGGTCTGCGCGAAGCTTAATTCTTTTGATTACGTAAAAAATAAAAAATACGTGTCCAATATTTTTAATTTTTTGTCAACATCCGTCTGTTGCGTTAATTAATCATGCAAAGGCACTCATTTACTACAGGACATAGAATACTTATTTATTTATTTACACATACATACATACATATACTCACGCCTTCTCCCCATGTAGGGTGGCAGAAACTACAGAACGCCACCTGCTACGATCTTAACCTACTCCATTTGCCTCGTTTACGTTCAAACATCTGAGAGGTAGGTACTCGTAATTCCCGTAATTTTTAAGAACGTTCGCAATCGCATCCTAATTCGCAATCTGTCAAAAATACAATCAATTTACCAAAATTATTGACAAGTTTGACAGATGGCGACATGAATGTGAACGTAATTTAAGTACGAAAATTGGCTTTCAGGTTTGTTTTCTTTATTTACTAATTACTTTTACACACAACTTTACAGAAGCGGACTTACTGCCATAGGCTTTTTCTACCAGTCAACCTTTGGGTGATGCGGAAATAATCAGTGGTACAGTTCGCGTCAAATAACTTTGCCGCTCTGAAGTTAGGTTGCCCATGCGCTGGTATGCGCGCTACTGTTTTTTAGGGAAGATTGACTACTGCGCAGTCATTTGTAGCCTACTTCAGAGCGACAAAGTTATTTGACGTGAAAAGAGGTCCAATAACCAAAATTGTAGAATAAATATTTATTTATATGAAGGATCGTCAGGATGGTTTGAGCTACGATCTGCCATCAGACAGGTTTATGTGGATATCGTGCAAATAAATAACAATGACTTAGGCTTTTGGTTTTAGGGTGTATTCTATTTTTTATAATGCCAATAAACGCATTTTTCTTTCTTTTCTTTCTTTCAAATAATCACTTTATACTTTAATCACTGGTTACAATCAACAAATAACACAATGGTATAATGATGATGGTTCAACAAAACGTAGGACAGTTCCGAAGCGTCTTCACTGCTCGATCACCAGGATAAGGAATACCCCGACTTGGAGCGTTCTCTTCAACCTCGTAACCGACTGGAAACGCCCCGACTCTGTCTAGGCGCGCCAATTCTAGTCCTGCCGAGCTATTCTGCAAAAATCTCACCGTGAAAACGAATGTGAAGTGAGCTGTCAATAGTGTCAATCTCTAGCATTACGTAGAATGACAGCTCACTTCACGCACACTTCAACTAAGTTTTCACGGTGAGATTTTTACAGAATAAACTAGCAGATAGTTGCCGCTAGGTGGCGTGCCTTGTTTTGTTGTAAACGTCAATTGCCGGATGCGTCATATACTCGTATATAAGAATATACATACACCTAAAGAGGTATGAGGAACGGGGAGTAAAATTCACTCATCCTCTATAGAAGACACTGCTTGCGCGACGCAGGATTTCGCGTGACGTCAGTGTGACGCGTTCGCATGTGGCGATGTAGATGCCAACACACATACAGCTTGCCTATATATTCATGTAAAATTAAGTCAAATCTGTATTCTTCGAAAGGATTGCCAGAAATTGTTATATATTACACCCACATTTTGTAAATTATGTAACAAGTTAAATCAATAGCTTTCAAGTTAACTGCTGAGCAAAGGGTCTTGGGATCAATTTCCAGGTAAGATGAACTGTTGGGATTTTCAATTAGTAAGTCAGCAGCGGCCTAGAGCCGATATTTGTGTGTGAACGATATTACGTTCATCCTCTATTCCAAGAAACTTTATTCTTCGGATAATCGTATTTTCCATCCACTATACATATCCATCCACACTATACCATATTATTATACAGGGTGGCAGGGACATCGTCGCGAAGCCGGTTACCATGGATTCAGCACATGATTCTGAGCCCCCCTACGTTGAAATTTTTCGTCGGTTATTAAAAAAAAAATCTGCTGCTCCATACATTTTGGCCGCGTAGGTATTGCACTTTTCTATGAAACAGTTGTTTTTTTTAAAATAACCTACGAAAAATTTCAACGCAGGGGGGTTCAGAATCATGTACTGACCTCATGGTAACCGGCTTCGCGTCGATGTCCCTGACACCCTGTATACTCTATATTATATACTATTTACTACACAACACACAAACACAATACACACACAAAATACAATACACAACAACACAACACACAACACAATACACACAATAACACACACATCACACACAACACAACACAACACACACAATACACACAACACAACACACACAATACACACAACAACACAACACAAACACACACACACAATACACACAATATTATAAATAAGAAAGTAAGTCTGTCTGTTTGATACCTTTTCCGGGCCACACACCCGGGCTAGGACATGGAATACTTTTATCCCGATAGGACGTTCCCATGGGTTAATTTCTGACTTCCACGTAGGTGAAGCCGCGGGCAAAACCTAATCTGCGTTCGCAATTTATTTGCCAAACACTACAATTTTCCACTTAGACAAATATCAACTTTATTTCAGTGAAGATAAAGTTGACTTTAGACCGACTAGTACTGTTGAAAAAGTCATAAAAATATGAACTTGCAGCGCAAACTGAACCTTATGTGTACGCATTACAGTTGTTTTTCCTAAAACTCGTGTTTGTTTACATGTTTGGCTAATGAATTGCAAACGCAGATTAGTTGTATAATTATAAGCTATATTTCCGAAAAGGCTCGTCGCCTTATTGCGTGGGACTTAAATCATAACTGGCGAAATTTGGTAGTACTATGTGCTATGCATCTGTGTCCTCGCACAGAAAGGCCTGTGTCCCAGCAGTGGGAACATTATTGGCTGATTATGTGTGTTATGTACACATCTGCTTACCACTACAGGGAATGAAGACGAGATACAAAAAATAATCATGTATATGTCGGAAATACATTACTGATTTGACTGACCGGCCGGGGATAAGCAGAGTTGATCGGTGGCGGTCAAGCAGTTAACACGTTTTGAAACTGTCATGCGTTCCGTATTGTTGTGTCGTGTACCTATAGTGTGTGAATTGCTAGTGTGATTAATTTGATAGTAAATTATAATTTGATCTGAATTGCAAACAATAAATAACTAACACGACCCACAGTACACCCACAGTAGTTAAAATATGGCTGATAATAACAAAGAAAGGAGTACCCTCTCCATCGTGTATACAATGTGAAATTTAATTTGTAAAATAGTGAAAAAAAATCTGGTGTTCCATACATTTATGTTTGCATAGCTCGTTATAATGTAGGGAACAGCAGATTTTTTTTCGCGATTTAAGGTTGGCTCCATTGTGAAAGTTGTTCGTAATGATGAGTACAATGACCCCTAGACTTAAACTTCAACTATTTAAACTGGCATCTCTTCAGAGAAACTCCACCATTCTCTATTTGGGAAATAATGTAAAGCATTTCACAAACGCAGAGTCCCATACGTAATTTGTAAGACCATATATTTGTCGACTAACTTAGATTTAGTTCGCTAAGCTCGCTTGATTAAACCTCTTGATTACTTCACTTTGCTATTTGAATCATTTCTGTGTAACGTAAGGTGTGTATGTAAAGCCGTGTGACGTGTAGCCTTTCTCTCTTCTTCAATAAATTATAAATGATTACAAATGATGACATCACTTTGACACGTCAATTTAGTTTTCTAGATGAGGTTGGTGTTTCATACGACAACTCTGAGAAAAAACAAACTCAGAGGTCCTCTTTTAAAGTCCAGCCATTATCTTAGTCAGATCATGACTGTGAGGACCATGTAGATTAGTGTCTGAAATTGTGTCTTGAGGAACCACACAGATTTGTTTCTGCCTTCCCCCATGGGATATGGGCGTAATGTTAGGTCTATTCAAATCCTTGTTTCCAATTGATGTTATTTCCACTTAAACAAACATAAGCTTTATGAGAGTGTAAATAAGGTTGATTTTAGACTGACAGATACTGTCGAAAATGTCATAAAAAATATGAAGTTGTAGCGCAAACTGAACCTTATGTGTAGGCATTACAGTTGTTTTTCCTTGAACTCGTGTTTGTTTACATGTTTGGCAAATAAATTACGAACGCAGATTAGTCTGTCTAGCGGTGACCTGACTCAAGCTAGCCGTTCTTAAGATGGTGCTTAAGAACTTTCACTAAAATATTGATTACTAGCATCCGCCAGCGGCTTCACCCGCGTGATATTCTTATAAATAATAGCCTATGTTACTCAGTGATACTATAGCATTCTACTGGTGAAAGAATTTTTAAAATCGGTTCAGTATTTTTTGAGTTTATTCATTACAAACAAACATACTAAAATCTAATCTTTTCTGTTTATAATAATAATTATTATTTTAGTGTATTAGATGAATTACATTTTTTTAAATCATAAAACTGAATATTAAATTTCATTCAGTGTTTTTATTGCAATTCATAAACAATATTTTAGTGCACCACAGAGTGATATTTTATAATTCAGTTTATTTTAATAACTAGCCTCTACCCGCGACTTCGTCCGAGCCAAGAAATTTTCAAATCTGACTGGCAGTTCCGGAGATTACCCCCTACACACAAACTTACAAACAAACAGATTTTACCTTTTTATAATATTATTATTAGAGCGGCTTTGCCTGCGTGATATTCTTATAAATTATAGCCTATGTAACTTATCTATAATACAGCATTCTACTGTAGAAATATTTTTTTAAATCGGTCCAGTAGTTTTTGAGTTTATTCATTACAAACAAACACACAAAGAATCAAAGCTTTTCTCTTTATAAGTTAGTTAAGTTTAGATATAGTATAGATATTGAAACATTAATCATAATATACAAGTGGAAGCTTGTAATTAGCAAATTTTCCTACCTATGAATGATTTTTATTAAGTTATTAGTCTGTAAGATTTCTGAAAAAAAAAAAACAAAAAGAGCAGCGAAATATTCGAAAGTTATTTGCGAAATCGGCAATTTCCTGAATGCACCCTCTTAAAAGTCTTCAGTCACTGCAATACATCTTCAGGCGTGGCGAAGAATACTTGAGATTTAAAGGACACTTAAGCCCGATTGCACCACAAACCACAAAATACGTTTAGTGCTAAACGAATGAAAAAAACATCGTTCTATTTCTGTCCATCGTTTGAGGATGACACAGACAGAATTATGTTTTAAATGTTTTTCGCGCTAAAGTCATTTAGTGATTTGTGATACAAGTGGACCTAAGAATTCGGTCGTAAGTAGATTGAACAAGTGAACATAATTATGACCCGCTGAACTTTATACCATGTGAGACAAAATTTTGGATTTTTGCGATTTCATTATTTTTTTTTGGGTTTTTTCTTACTAAATTTTTTCCTTAGCTACCCCAGTATAACGTACTCGAGTTTTTGCACGATTAACGCACAGCAATTAATTTTTATATTAGATATTTATGAAGGCAAATTATAAGCAATTTTCTATCAAAATAATTCGGATTGTTTGTGTGATTTTGTTCTGCAATTAGGTGCTGGTTTAGTTCGCCGTTTCATAAAGTTTTTTTTTAAATCAAGGTATAAACTACCGTCTGTACCCTTTACTGATACTTTAAAATAATAATGACATTGAAAAAAAAATTGAACTTGGGTGCTAATATCGTGTTTTATTAGGGTTCCGTACGTCCGTACACTTTACCAGTTTTATTTGTTTGAATCTTGTTCGTTGCATTTTTTTAATTTAAATTTATCAAACGTATAAAGCGATGGATTAGTAATTTCCTTTAAAAGCTTTCGGGTTGTGATTGAAATCGCAATCGCACTTAAGCTGCCGACTATCTCTTAGAAGCCTGTTGCAAGACATTCAAGCAAACGGCCCGGTTGACCCTTAGTGTCAGTTCACACCGAGCCGGGACGCGACGCAACGATGCTTGAAGAGGCCAGTGGTTTCGCGCTGCGTAGTGCGGCGCCGCGAGACGCAGCGTGACATCGCGAGGCGCATCGTGAAGTCGCTGGCAGCCCCACGCGCCACGCCTCGCTACTTCGTGATACGTCGCGCTACGCCGCGAGGCATCTCGAGGCGCAACGCGATGCCGCCGCGAGGCATTTTCTAATTATCTCAATTTAATGTAGTAAATAAAGTTATATTTTGTATCACTATCTTAAAACGTGCGCACAGCCTCGCTGCGCGTCACGTCTCGGTGTGAACTGACCCTAAGTCGGGGTTTTCGCGAAATAACAGTGTGTGTAGTGTTACTGCAGCAATTAACAGAGACGAGTGTGAATAGTGTTTGTGGTGTGATTACAATAAAACCTGTCGGAAACTTAGGTGAAGTGAGCTGTCACTGTCACAAATCGACCGGCAGGATGCTAGGGATTAACACTATTGACAGCTCACTTCACCTAAGTTTCACGTTGATATTTCTACAGAATCGACCGATTGTGGTAATAGTCTTTTAATATAGCTGTATTTGCATATTCTCATGCAATAATATGGCACTTAGAATATTTTTATCAAAAATTTGAGATAAAAAGTGCACTGTTATTCTCAAAGTCAAAGTCAAGTCATTTCTTTCAATTATGGAAATAAAAGGCACTTTTTATGTCAAAATTTACAAGAAAACATAATACGGATTTCGATTACACATTTATTTTTTGTCTGATTACGTAAAAATATTGGACACGAATTTTTTGTTACGTACCATAAAAGAAGTTCATATCTAACCACCGTAAGGACTATTCTTGCTTGCAGCGCTCGGCGGCTATAGAACCGGGCCGGTAACAGATGTGATGTGAAACTGGTTAGTTATGAACTTCTTTGATGGTACCTACCTGTTGACGACACTGCTTGCACGCTGCAGTAGTTGGTACAGTTTTAATGATTAAATTGTCCTCTCTATTTTAAAATAGCTTTTTAGGGTTCCGCACCCGAAGCACCTGAAGGGTGCCAAACGGAACCCTATTACAAAGCCTCCGCAGTCTGTCCGTCTGTCTGTCAGCGGGATGTATCTCATGAACCGTAATAGTTATAATCATTTATTTCAGAATAAAACATTCCATACATATATATTAATTATTTTAAAGCATGCTACTTTTCATATCGTATTAAATTGTTATGCCCGACAGGGTCCATGTGAACTTTATAACTATTTTTTTACGTATGTAATCAAAAGATTACTGCAATACATTGATTTAAAATGTGGCATGACGTCACTCTCCGGTAGATTTTATACTGAATTGTGACGTAGCGAGGCCCCACTCCCCAACTTTAATGCGTTTTATCGAAATCATGTTTTATTAATATGATAAAGCAAAAAATATGTGAGTAATATTTTTTTTATTATCTCACTGACGGACTAAATAGTTTTTTTTTTCGCCAGTCAATGTCCCTATTGATTTTGGAAAATTTGGGTTTAACTATTTTAAAGGAGAACAAATGGATTCTTTGAGTTTCAGTTTTTGAGCCGTGGAATTAAATTTTTGTAATTTTTTTCAGATTCTACGAAACTGTATACGAAATAAAATAGTATGAACTTTAAAAATCAGCATGTGGTGGATTTTCTTTAAGATGTTGCATCTTTGACATCTAAAGATTATATCTATCATCTATCTACTAACTATCTCCAAAAGGTATCTCAATGAAACATGGCTTTATTCAGTATATGTTTTTATTTTTCACCCAAATTTTAATTTTTTTGGAGGACTGTCTCTTAAGATACAGGCCTCCTAGTTTAAGAGACAGGGTTCATATTATTTTTGTATACATAGACTATTTCTTGTAGACTTAAATCTTTTGTGCTCAAAGCTATATTATTATGCTCATTGTATTTCTGCCACTTTCCTTTGAACTGTGTCTGTGTGTATTATAATTTGGATAAATAAACAATTTTATTATTATTTCATCTAAGCTTTCCGTAGAAACCTTTTGATTTAATCTAGAAGATGGATAATTAATTATGTCGGACTCCTGTCGACTTACGTTTTATTGCAAAAACCATTAATAAAGCTACTTACCATACGCCCCAAAGTACTTCTCGCCGCCTGTGGAATCGTACTCATAAGACAGTAAATACCACCCCATATCACACTAGTTGCGTATAATATGTATGTTAATGTATTTCAATGTTTATAAAGAACAGAGCTCGTACTGTTATTACATACCGAACGATAGCTCCTAAGTTTTCTTCTACTCATAATCATAGCCCAGACTTTTTGTTTTGTAAAGAGATTTTGTAGCTTCGAAGACTACAAACTTTTAATTAAACGTTAAGTTTTATTCATAAAAATCCTATACTTTTTTTGATCTTTAGGATATTTTTTTACCTTTTGAATAAGTAATAGGTACTTCTACATTATGATGCTTATAAATAGTTAACAAGGAAACATTTTCAAAGAAGAAACTAATAAATACCACTTTGCCCGACTGGGAGATCGAACTCAGGACCTGAAAGCTCAATTACTCGCACTCATCGTCTCGGATGAAATGGATAAGTAATCCTTGTAAATATTTCAGCAGCAATAAAAGAAACCACACCTACCGCACTATGAATTCCCCCCTCAAGGAATGCCACCAAGTGGAGCAAAGCATTTTTCATCGCTATGTTGAAGAATAAAATTTCCCGTACACGGACTAAACGGTATTTATAAGTTTTATTTTTATTGAATTTGATCGCGTTTTTAAAGTGAACAGAGTCGATTTAATGTTTAGGTGATTGAAATAAAAATGGATGGATAAAAATTATTTGAAAATCAGTAATTTATAGCAAGAATGTGGAAGAAGGGTCTGAAAAGTATCTATTTAAAGTGATCGGTAGTGCTATTGAGGGTCGATTTTTCAGATAAATTTTATTTATAAAACACTTAACATTACGCCTGTATTTCGAAAGGTAAGGCAGTGCCCAGAGGTGTACTTATATGAAAACTGCAAAATATTGGACAGCTATTTGCCATGTTGCCAACTTTTATAATACGCAGCCTTAAGGCCCTTTGTACACGGCACGGTTTCTTTACGGTACGGTGAATAAACCACGCCGTAGAAAAAACGTGTCGGTCAAAAAGCTTACATAGTGATCTATACAAAACTGACGAACGTGCCTACACACGACGAATATACCGCGCCGTAGAAAAAACGTGTCGGTCAACAAGCTTCCATTATTATCTATACAACTGACGACCGTGCCTACACACGGTGAATATACCGCGCCGTAGACAAAACGTGTCGGTCAACAAGCTTAAATTATTATCTATATAACACTGACGACCGTGCCCACTCACGGTGAATAAACCGTAGTTTTACACGTCATAAACGTCACGACACGTCATAAGGCCAATCTGTCGCATTGGATCATAGATCTGCAGTGCTATTCTGTAACCATCTCACCGTGAATACTTAGGTGAAGTGAGCGTGGAGTGAGCTGTCATTCCACAGGGATTGACACTATTGACAGCTCACTTCACCCAAGTTTTCACGGTGAGATGTTTACAGAATCGCATGGCAGTAATGATAGTGTAGGTAAGATTGTTATAAATAAATAAAAAACATGTGTACAAAGGCCCTAATTCCTGAAAAAAGAACAAAACACTTTCGCAAACAAACTAAATTACATACCTTCTCGCAAATCCAGCTCGACGAGCGTTTGATGGACACGATTCATTTTTTACGCTCGCAGACGGAAATTCCTTCAAACTTCGACGCGTATTTATGACTTAATACTTCGTATTCGAATACAGAAGGCAGCTCATTTGATTGGCGTGTTATAACGGCTTTTATTTATGACTTCAGGAATGGGGGAAAAGAAATTGGGAGCCAGATGTGGTTACGTTCGCGTGGGGGATTCCTTTTTGATGTATTGTAGCTGGGTGTCTTACTTTGCAAACCTTTAAGATCAAAAGAAAGGAAGCTATGAAAAAATCGTAAGAATTTGGACCTTCGACCTTGTCCCAGATTCTAACGTAAGATTAAATGCTTTGATAGAAATAATTATGAATTTAAATAAAGCCTGGAATTATAACACACACAATATTTTAGTCAATCAAGCTACTGACAATTCTAGACGAGATTTTTACTGATTTATGAAATAAGCTAGCTACTTGAGAGTGAGACGCAGTGAGCGTGCACTTCAACTTCTGAACGTGAATAATATTTGCCAAAGCGGAATGATTTTCGGGGAAGCCAAAAGATTCTTTCAAAACTGACAAAATTCATCCGCATACAATACCTACTACAGAAAACTTACATCAAACTTATTTCTGCTTCGAACTTTTTCTAAACCTTCCCAAAATACAGTTTCTACCCAACATCCCAGAACTGATTGAGTATGTAAAAGAAACTGTTGTTTACCCTGTTTACCCTTGTTTACCCCGTTACCCTACAAATGAGAGGGATCGGGCAGTTAATGAGGCTTAAAAAGGTTTGTAATCTGTCACTCTTTCGGCACAGTTGGTACTCTAAGTTAGATAAAGATGTATAAGATTGGAAACTGTGTTTATTTTCTTCTGATAAAAGTATATTGAGTACATTTTTTAGGAAATGAGATCGGAAACCTTGATTTTTCTGGTTCAACCTTGTCTATACGTAGGTATGGTCAACCGACTTCAGTGGTAACACCTTGAACAATAAAAAAACAAAAACGTAACTACGACAAAAAACGCAAACTAAAGCGATATAAATAAGACACCACAAGCAGACAAATAAAAAATCCGGATTCGAAAAAACGAACGTGAAAAAACGTGAATAAATGAATTTGAATTTTGAATTTGAAAAATCGGAGATACATACATACATACATAGCCAGTTAAAATCATAACCTTCCTTTGGCTTTGCCGTAGTCTAGTCAAAATAATTCTTACCTACTGCTACGACATAAATGCGCCTTCAATGTCAAATAGATGGCGCGTTAGATGAAGTAGTATCATGGATTCAATTTGTGCGTTACAATTTTTTTTTGCCATCTTACATATTGTAGTGAACTTTGTGTAGCATTAGATCAATTTTAGAACTTCGTATAAAACTAACGACCCGCCCATGCATCTCACTGTTTTACTCCTTGACAAAACGCCGAGAATTCTTAGTTATATGTAACTTTAATAATAACGTATTATACACATCACTTAAACCTTCCGGAATAAATTATTTTTGGTGAAAACCACATCAAAATCCGTTGCGCAATTTAGAAGAACAACGCGGTCACACACAGGCACGTAAAGCGACATTTATAATGTATAGACATAGATTAAGTAGAACTACACAAAAAGCAGACCGCTTGACTAAAAAGCATATTAGAAATACCGCTATCTAATAAAATAAAACTAAGTACTTAAAAATCTCCTACAAAGTACAAAGATAAAATTCACTATTTTTCACAGAAAACTCGATCAAAAAGCTCTCGCTGATGAACCAACAAATAGAGAAAGGTGACTTTTTACCACTCAACAGACTTGTCGGCAAACTGAGGTCACAGTTGATGGCAAAGTTTAGACACACTGAGAACTTACCTATTTTTATGTTTGTAGTTTTTTCCAGACTGTGTAGGTGTTGACTATTGAGTGGCAATTAGATTTTCGTATCAGTTTCAGAGTAGGTACCTAGCTCTTTTATATAAAAACCAGCAAAATGCGTGTTGGACCACGCACAATTAAGGGTTCCGTAGTCGGGATAAATATTTACGCATGCACAGTATTGATTTTATCGATCGTAAGAATAAGTTTAAATTTCTCAGTGTTTCTGGAAAAACTTTGAAATAGAATGTTATTTTTGCGGTTGTAACCGAAAATACAAATACAGAAACTGTTTGCATGCCTTTAGTTAAGGTAGTTAGTATAAGGATAATTTTATCCTTAACATCTGTAACTTGTACCTACTTTCTGTGCAAATAAGGAATTATTCTATTCTATTCTAATACTTAGACTTAAATAGCCGTCACTTAGAAACCTCATAATCTATAACTTTAATTATGAGATCCAACAACCCCCCACATAAATAAGTACATTGCAATTTATTTAGTAATCCCGCGGTTACATGTATGGGAGAGCCTCCTTTAGAATTTTTTTCGTAATTTCACTAGACCATTGTTTAGCGGTGCACAGGACACACGTCCTTTACAATTTTCATCGATATAGTGCTAGTAGTCCCTGAGTAAAATATGCTGTGTCACTTCCGCACAGACTCAGACAGACTGCTAGACGGACCGAAGGACAGACGAACATTACGAAATTATAAGGGTTCCGTTTGCCATTTGGCTACGGAACCCTAAAAACGGACGAAAAAAAAAGAAGATTAGCTTTGTGATGTATTTCAAAGAACAGCAGTCTTGTGTGGTGTTGATAGCCATTCTATTAAAAATGTTATTTAAAATCTTTTCGCAAAATAAAACACGTATTATCGCCTCCATAAATAACTGATGAAGTGTCGGACTATCCAAAATTGTTTGGTTGACCGCGACTGATCAAACCACCAACATAACATTTAATTTTTAGGCATTTATCAACCAAAAGTCTAAGTCGCATTATGGTGGTTGTTATGAAGCATAAGAGAGCTTCCGCTTGTTTTCATGAATAAGCCGATGACACACCGGGTATAAAAAATGGTAATCAAAAACATTCGACCTTGTAACGTCACCCTTGAAGATCTCTTGACTCATAAACCGTCAAGACAAAAATTCAAATAAATGCAGTCAGGTTTTTTGATGTTTTAATTATTTTTTTCCTTATGAACAGTGATGTTGACTGGGGTAAAAAAAACCAATTTAATCTGTCAGTCAGATAAAAAAATATATTAGACATTAATAAAAATGATTTAGATAAAACGCATTAAAGTTACAAGTCAGTATAAAATCTACCGGGGAGTGACGTCATGCCACATTTTAACTCAATATATTGCCGTAATCTTTTGATTACGAAAAAAAAGAAAAACTACGTGTCCAATATTTTTTATAATGTACCTGAAGCACAAAAAAACATTTTTTCATCATCCATATTGATTTTTACAAGGCCCGGTATGGAAATTTTATAAGGAGTGAAATTTATACAAGCGTTAACTCAAAAGCGTTACGTTTTGTATTATGTTTTATTCGTAAAAAAACGGATAAATTAAAAAAAAAAAATACTATTTTCGATCTAGATATTTCGGCCGTGCGTGCGATACACGATTACTTTACTGTATCCAATTAATCGCAAAGACAAGCCTAAATTATCACCAATATTATTTTTTTCCATTTAAAAACTGGTATCCAGCTGCATCCGGTTAGACTGGAAGCCGACCGCAATACTCATTAAAATGATTTTATTTTATGAGTTGATTGCAATTTGTGCTAATGTAAAGCATTATTATATAGAATCAAGTTTTTCCAACAGAACAGACAGCTGTGCTGCTGGGGAGTTTGTTGCGCCACTTCTTCTTCCCAGCTTAAGCACTAGGAAGTGGTGAAGGGTGGCGTTTTTGGGGGACTGTCTTATGTAATTTTGACGTTCGAAAAGTGCTGATTCTCAGCCTAGTTTGAATAAATGACTTTTGAATTTGTTTTTTTATTTAATTATAATGTAGTTGGGAAAAGGCTAGGCAGATTGAATGATATTTTTTTTTCTATTTGAGTTATATTAGGGGTAGGGCAGTTTTTTTTTTTTTTCAGAAATACTTTTTTTTACCCTCTTTGCCTATTGCATATTCAAAAGACTATCGTAATTAAGGAGTAAAGTCCAATCGTGCTTCAGAGCTGACACACACACACACTTTTTTATTTCAGCTTTTGTAATGTGTGTTATCAAAGTCAAATAATTTATTTCAATTAGGCATATAAAAGGCACTTTTGAAAGTCAAAATTTAAAAAAATTTGAATCGATTCTAGTCGCCCCTTCCAAAAAGTGGTTTTCGTATGTAGAAGAATGGGCAAGAAACTCCACCGTTACTCTTTTAAAATGTTTTCACAATATTTTGCATACATTGATTATATAATTATATGTGAATACGATGCACCTGGAATAAGGTTACTATATACGTAAAAAGAATGAAAAATGAAGTAATGACAGATTAATTAATTATGATTTTGATTCCCCACATGGCCTGAATGATACTACATTTGTTTTTTCAAGACTTTACTTATTGACTTCTTAATCCGCCATTTTGATTTAAAAAAAACAAAACCTAGTCTATTACCAACACGCGACTTATACGAGTCGACACCTCATGTATTAAAAAATCCATCCAGCCGTTAGAATGCTTTGCGTGAAAAACACAACCTGTTTGCCGTCGCGCAGTTGGGTACAAAGCTTCCCCATTGCACCACCTTCCTTACAGCCTAGCCCCTAAACAGCCTTCAGTTTTAAAGTGAAATCACTTTGATATCGTTTCGTGCCCGTCTCGTTCCCGTCACTCAAGCTCAGTTACGTGTTAACGCGTATAAAACGCCTTTGAACTTCAACTTGATTTTATTTTCGACTTGACTTTAGTTATGTTTACGTTTTCCGGTGTATACTTGACATTTGAGATTAGGGAAATTTTTGCTTTGAAAAGTGTTACTTGAGTAGTTACTTCAGGCTCTGTTTATTTATATGTCTAGTTAGAGTGTTGCGTTGCAAAAAAACTAAAACAAACAAGCCAACTTTGCTATGCTGGTGTGCGTGATAGCTGTCGGCTTCGCGCCACGCCACGCCATTGTGCTGTTATTGATTACTCATGGGTTGTTGCAGCAATGATCCACCATTATTTGTTGTGTTGTTTGTATATTCAGTGTTTACTAACATAGTCATAAGTTTTACTAACAGGTTTTGAGTCTTGGATACTCGAATAAATATAATTCTATTCTATTCTATTGAGCTTGTCTAGTGTGCGTGCATTTAGCGGCTAGCAGCTGGACGCTATTTATTTCGACAAGTTCACAGCTTTGACTGTCTATCTAGATGTATTTATATCTTTGACTTTTGGCAAAAAAGGCTTTTTCTTACGTAGTAGCAACATACTACCTTGTTAGCGGTCGCAAGCGCTACTGCTACTGTACTGTCACATTACTGGACTCGTATAAGCCTGCCTTGAAGTAATAACTTAAAATTAATTTTAAACATTGAAATGCCGTGCTATTCTGCAAACATCTCACCGTGATAACTTGGGTGAAGTGAGCTTGATGTGAGCTGTCATTGCACCTAGAGCTAGGGATCACTATGGACAGCTCATTTCATGCTCAGTTCACCTCACTCTTCACGGTGAGATGTTTGCAGAATAGATCGAATGATTTTCAACTAAGTACTTTTTTCAAATTTGCTTGAAAATTCTAACAATACTTTGACAACCTTCTTTGAGATAAATCGAAAATGCGGTACTGGTCGAATACATGCGAGGACAAATAAATTACCTAATATGAAAACTCATAACTGTCGTGTTATTTAAAAATGGAACGTAGGTACTTTTTAATTCAACACATGGCAACCAAGGAGATAACTTATCAAAGATTTTATTTAAATTTCGAGTTGGATTGCAAATAGAACTATTAAAAGTAAAGAAGAGACAAATATGAACATAATGGCGCGTATCTAATTATCGTTTTTCTTCATTGATTCTGGAATTCAATTATTAATTAGCAGTAATAGCCTAGTGGTGTGACTGTCAGACTGCCAAGTCCTAGGTCTCGAGTTCGAATCCAAGACCTCAGACTTTTCGGATTCATGAGCGTATTGTTTAATTATCACTTGCTTAAAATACGGTGAAGGAAAACATCGTGAGGAAACCGGCATGCCTGAGAGATATTTCTCGACGGCATGTGAAGCCAAGTCAGAGGCCTTTGAAGCTTCAAAACTCTGACACCAGATTAGTCACTAACCACAGGAACAGAAGATTGATTCTGGAATTTATAATTAATTTAAATAGTTTGAATTTCCGCGCATTATTTGAGAAAAGTGCTATACAAGCCTTGGCCGCAACTAGGCATTGATATATTCACGTAAATGTGCGTTGGTTTCGCCACGGTCCACATTTTCACGATCATCCTTCAATGTTCCAGTTGCAATCTGCAACAGTAATGTACTATTATGTAATGCCTGAGTCTTGAGTAATTTTTTTACCTTTACTGTCCCATTGCTGGGCAAAGGTCTCCCCCATACTTCCCCATTCATCTTTGTCTGCTGGCTTTTCCGGCCAATCAGTTAAGACAGACCCAAGGTCGTCGCGCCAGCGTTTCTTAGGCCTACCTCGGTGACGACGGCCGTCTTCAGGCACCCACTGCGTGACGACCCTGGCACATCTGTCCTGATGTATCCTGTAAGTGTGGCCCGCCCAGTCCCATTTCAGCCTTGCGGTCTTATCGCCAACATCGGATGACTGTAATATTTAAAATTCTTAGGGGGATTATTGATGTTCCTGATCTGCATAACGAAATCTGCAATCTATTTGTCCCAGACAATTACTGTCGTGGCAGGAAACACAAGTTCACAAGGACACACTCCAAGTCACCTATTCCTCGGACATTAGCCGCTATTAACGCTCTCCTGAACTCAAACACAGATATTGATATGTTTGCGGATGAATGGAAGATGATGCTGTCAGAATGTTTGAATTTTTGTGAGAAGAATGCATGACTGTGTTAAATAAATTATGTTTAAATAGTGTAATTGGCTTCGGCCGTTCTATTTAAATAAATAAATAAATCGGCGATGCTGTCTTCGAGCGTATTACTGTGTTGCGAATTCGATCCGTTAATTTTATTTTCATAACGCTACGCTCCATCGCTCTTTGGCAGACCTTAAGTTTGGACTTCTGAGCCTCGGTCAAAGACCAAGTCTGGAGGTTAGGATTGAGTTATGTTTTGTAATACAAGCCTTTAATAGCACATAGTGAGCAAACATGGCGATCAATGCTCATTTCTTTTCTGTACGTGCAAAAGCTTTTATCTTTTAGTTGACATTATGAAAACCGTTATCAACTCATCCACACGAGCAAAAGGCTATCAAATTCATAAAGAATGAGCAAATAAACTATTTACAGACAACGTTACGATAGGTCGACGACACGTTAACGACATCAGCTCGTAATCGCTCGCGTCTCAGTGCCCTCTATCGTAAAAGTACCAAAGAGTGTTCTATGTGTGCGCTCCAGTTCATTAGTGATGGGATGAGGTGGTGGACGTTGTCGATAATTTAAAATATTTAACATTTTGTAAAACATTAAAAAACGTCATTAAGTCTATCATCTACATATATGCGTTTTCTGTCCCGCAAAGTGTTATTGTTAAATCTGCCAAGCCCTTTTTCCAACTATATTGGGGTCGGCTACCAGTCTAACCGGATGTACCAATATTTTACATGGCGCAACTGCCTATCTGACCTTCACAAGCACAACCCAGTTACTGAGTAACACAGTACTCCTTGGTAAGACTGGTTGTCAGACGTTTGAGCTTCTGTCTACCCGTAATGACTGTCAAAGATCTACGAATGACAGCTGGGACCAACGGCTTAACGTGCTTTCCGAGACATAGAAGGGTCTCGATATGTGTATGTGTTTCCACCCATCCACAAACCGATCGCGGCAAGCGTAGCTTGACCTTCGATCGACCCGTACGGCTGTTATTATTTAGCCACGAGCCACTCAGTGTTATTGATGTATCAAACATAGTATAAAAAAAAAGGTTTCTGACATAGAATAGTTGTCAAATTGCAAATGAAGTCGGCTTTCACGTTGGTTGTGCGATTGCTTTAAAAGGTTTTAGTCTAATGGCTCAGTTTCATCAAAATATTTGAATGCAAACCTACATATATTTTGATTTGGGCCTGGGTATTCGTTTCATTGAGTGATTGCACCATCAAAAACAAATAGACTATAAACGTTTGAAAGTTTATAAAAAAAACGTGTGAAAAACATGTTGGTAGCTTTAGTACTTAGAAACTGAGTAGTTATGAATTGACATAAACGCGTTGCTTGCATACTTGAATCTTGAATTCATTCATTCACTGACCGACAACGTACAGCCTAGACCGCTGGATCCAGAATCTTGAAATTTTGCACAAGGTTTCTTTTTGTAACGAAGGTGAGCACCAAGGAAAGATTTTTGAAAGTTCGTCAAAGGGGCTAAATAGGGTTCCTTTAAAGGAGCTAAATAGGGGATGAAAGTTTGTAGAGAACTTCGTCAATTTCGCCGATGGGAAATCTCACCAAGCACACGACTTGTAGTATCATAATAACACCAAGTATAGACTTGTGCATGACTCGGTATTAATCAGTCAATCACTATCTCCTCGGCAGCACGCCACTTCAAGTAGCACAATACCCTCTTAACTCCAGCCAATTTAGCCATAGTCAACACGATATAACAGTATTAATTCCCTAATCGATATATTACGTAATTATCGCGCCACGTCACTATATGCACGGTCCGTGCATCGGCCCACTCGAGCATATGATCGGCAAAGGTCTGCGTAGGGTTGTTACTGAATCGGGAGTTTGGTTATTAGGTCCTATGAATAAATTAAAATAATAATTGAGGCAATAGGGGTTATGACAAAATTTACATGTATTTTTTCTATTTTTACGTAATCTAAAGATTACGGCGATACATTGAGTTAAAATGTGCCATGACCTCACGGGTATGTAGATTTTGTACTTACTTGTGAAGTAGCGACCCCCAACTTAAAATGCGTTTTATCTAAGTAATTTTTTTATTAATATGATATAGAAAAAAATACGTGTCTAATATTTTTTTATTATCTGACTGATGGAATAATAAGAATTTCATTTTTTTTACCCAGGCATCATACCTATTACAAAGTACCATCGTGTTAAAGTAAAGTAACAACATGTTTTTGCAAAGATTGTAGGTACCTTTAGGGATGAGGAAGAGGGTGTAAAGTTCACTCATCCTCTATAGAAAAGAGAGGATCCTCCGAACCGACGGGTGTTCTGTCTGGTGGGCAGCTGCCCAACGATTAATGTCGGGACGTGGTATATATACTCGTCGCGCGGTAATCACTGCTTGCGCGATGCAGGGTTTGTGTGACTCTTTGATGCGTAGTTTGCATGTGGCGTTGTAGATGCCGCCACAGGTACAATAAAAAAAATGTAATATAAAACATAGGTGATCCTTGTCCAATCTACTTTATATTAGGCATGCAAACATTATTTTATGATATTGTGTAATTTATCATACTGTAGGGTATCATCTTTTATATTTTTTTGAAAATAATTTGTTAGCAAGTTCATCCACTGTTAGCGACGACAGAATAATTTATAGTTATTGTCTTGCCCTATAAGTGTGGCTTGAATTTAAAAAACAATATTTGTTTTCTAACACGTACCTTGCACCTTGGGTGAACAAATAAACGTATTTGACAACAACAAAATTTAAATGAAGCTGTCCTCGATACGTTTACAGTACGAAGTATTATTTATAATGTAAATAATAATACAGGGTCAAATTAAATTAGCTAGCAAAACTCCGCAGACGTGATGGTATTGATATCCAAACATGATAAAGCAAAACATTCAAGTAATTAAATGACTTTTTTTTTTGCAAATCGTTGTTAACAAATCGCTAAAAGGGTTTTTATGGATGACACTTTCTTGTTTAAAAATACGATAAATCCAAATTAAATTTATTTTACATTTTAACAATAGTTTCTTCTTTTATTAATGTATTTTAAACTTTATGATTTATTCTCTTCGTAGATGTAACTGCTTGAGCACAAAGTTTTAGTTAAATTTATAATAATATTTAAGTATATGTTAATTTATTCCGTTATACGTGTAGGTATATTTTGATATTTTTAGTATAAGACTTTTTAGTATAAGACGCAAATTTATATTTTTCTCTTTTTGTTCTCACACACTATTGTCTACATTTCTTTCTCATTTCTCCTTTCGCAGGTCTGTTGCAAGAAATTTCTTAAGAAATAAGCAGTACCTTTGTACTCAAATTATAATTATGTCGTATCTCTGTGTATTTTACTGTGTGTACATAAATAAAATAATAATGTTGTTGTTTTTTTATGTATTTAATATAGGTATATATTATAGTAAATATGTATGTATGTGTATGTAGTTTGTAACCTATTTATGTATTGTTGTATTTATTTTAGTTATAATGCATTAGTTTTTTCTTTTTTTTTCTTTGTTCCTCTCAAATAGAGCACCTGCCATCTAATCTCTTCAGCACTCTTGGTTGACTGGTTGAGAATGCCTAAGGCAATAAGTCCGCCTTTGTATTTTTTTGAGTGTGAAAAGTTTAAATAAATAATAATACATTATTTCGTAAACTTCAACAAATTATAACGTTGCTAACTTGCAGAGTACAACTGTGACGTAAAATGACAACTGAAGTGACAGGTATTACGTTTAGTCAGCTACTTGATGTCTGTCTCGTCACGTGGTTTTTTTTGTTTACCTTTATTTAACTGCCTAAACATACGGAGTATAGTTGAGATATCAGTTTAAAAAATAGTTTTTTTTTGTGTAAACTTCACAGATGTGATGGGTATCGATATCTCAACATGATAAAACAAAAAAAAAACTGATTTCTCAACTCATACTTCAAGTAATAAGTTTACAACAAGTTAGTTAAGTCCAATTGCATGGCAATCAAAATCTTCAAAAATTTACCACCAAGCATCAGAGTGTTGCCCACTAATAAATTCAGGAAAACAATATTTGCCTGGGTTTTAGACAACTGTTTCTATTAAATTTTTTTATTATACATTTTGACATTACATTTTATCAATATTTTGTGTATTTATTGACTTTTTTATTTAAACATTTGAAATTATATTATTGGTAAATTTTGACTTAACATTTATGAATTAACATTCATAAATAATAATAAGAAAAAAAATGTAATTGATATTGTATTCAAAATTACCTATTTTCATTTCAAACTTAATTATTATTACTGATGGTGGATATTAATTGTACTTTTTAATTTTGATATAAACATTTCTGTACCGGCAACGATAGTATATGTGAAGCTTTTTATTAATATTAAGATCTTAATGTAACATGTACTGAGAAATAAATTATAACTTATCTTATCTTATCATATCTAACAACATCAGAAGCGGTCGCAGACCCCAAAAAAAAATCAGCAATTCTTTTTTATTTTGTCGTGTTTAGATATTATTGATACCCATCACAACTGCGGAGTTTCGCTAGCTAATTTTATTTGAACCTGTAGATAATGTCTCAATACAGTGAGTATGTGAAACTTGTCCCCGGAAAAGTAATACTTTGAACTGTTTGTTAGTATAAAATAACTTTAAATGATGGGATGACCACACTTTTAGAATTTAAGTTTGTTTTCATGCAATCCACTTCTAAAATTTAACACTAAATTTTATCGTTATTTTCTTAATAAATTCCTAAGTTATTATTACCTACATAAGTTAAGAGTGTTTATTCTGAAAGTTGGCAACGTCGTAAATAGCTGTCAAATATTTACCTGTTTTGATTAATTTGGAAATAATACAGTTTAGAAATAAGAAATGTGGCTAACTAAGTTACTAGAATATTGATTATGATATGCAATAATTCATATTGTAACACCGAATATTTAGTTTAAAAAGCATTTCAAGCACAAGCACGCCTAAAACGGGTACAACATCAAATTCAATGTTACAATTGCATAACATAATCAATATAAATTAGTAACAAGTCGTGGGTTCGAACGAATATAGGCGCTTTACTTTGTGTAAATAATTTCATTACCACTGCTCTTAAAACGGCGAAGGAAAACATCGTGAGGAAACCGGCCTGTCCTAGAACCAAAAATTACCCGCACTGGCCCGCGTGGAGATTACAGCCCACTCCCTTTGAAGAGAGGAGGCCTGTGTCCCAGCAGTGGGAACATTATAGGCTGATTATGCTTATGCTAAGTTAGTATGAAATAATGAATGTAGTTATTACAGCCTTGTTGATCATACTTGCTTATTTGCGTCCATTCAAGCGTCCAATTCAAACTAAACTTCAATATTGACCGGCAAATTAAAGGTAAACTCGGAACACAACATTTGACCATTCGCTAACTTTAGTTAAGTTTGAACTGTGTTTAGATTAAGTCTGCTGTGACCCTTGCTTTGAACTTTGACTATGGACTGACTCTAACTCAAGATACTCAAGGGAATATGAGGAGTTAATTCTGGAGAATGTAGCATCTCTGAGTAAATATAATTAACTAGTTGCGCCCCGCAGTTTCATCCGCATAAGTCTCGATCCCGTAAGAATTTCGGGATAAAAATTATTTTATATTCTCTTACAAATCATGCTCTACACATGTGACAAATTTCATTCAAATCCGTTCAGCCGTTTTAGCGTGAAAGTTTAGCAAACAAACAAACCAACAAACATACTCACTTTCGTATTTATAATATTAGTAGCTGTTGCCCGCGACTTCGTCTGAGATCCAAGATGAAAAATCTCTGTCCTTTTCCAGCTCATGGTCTACCTATGTTCCAAATTTTATCCAAATCCGTTCAGCCGTTTTAACCTGAAAGCATAACAAACAAACTCACTTTTGCATTTATAATATAATAGGATACTTAGTTAGGATAGGATTGTTGAGAATAATGTTCCTTGGGGTCAGTTAGACCATAATCAGCCTATAATGTTCCCACTGCTGGGACAGGCCTCCTCTGTTCGATAGGCAGTGCGCTGTAATCCAACAGACGGGCCCAGTGCGGGTCGGTAGATGTCACATTTCTTCGAATTTCTGGTTCTAGGACATGCCGGTTTCCTCGCGATGTTTTCCTTCACCGTTTTGAGAGCAGTGGTGATGAAATTATTTACTCAAAGTAAAGCGCCTGCCTGGGTTTGAACCCAAGACCTAAATCTTGTAAGTTATCACTGGCCCACCACTGCTCAGTTCAGGGTCGGTTAAATGACGACGTAATTAGAGTTAGCTATCTCGTTGGTCAGTAGTCGCAACTCGCAACCGCTACTACTGATCATGAGGTCTTGGGTTCGATTCCCGGGTCTGGCAGTGTTATTGGGGTTTTCTATCTGGAATTTCGCAGAAACAGCCCGGAGTCTAGATTTATGCCCGGTTTATGGCAATAGGCTCGCCCCCTATGAAATAGGACTTAAACATAACAGACGAAATGTGGGTGTACTACATGTAGGTACATCTCTGCCCAGCCCTTCGGGGAACAAGGCGTGATGTTATGTTATAAAGAAAGAAAAGAAAGAAAAAGTGTTTATTTTGCACAAACTAAAAGCACATTACAAAAAATAAAGAAAACAATACCACTTTACAAATTAGCCAAAAGCCTCGTATCCATTATTGACACAGAAAAGTTTGACAAATTTTATCTATTGCTTTTTATCTATTGTTATGTAATTAAAGTTAGCTAACCTATTAAAAACTGATTCTCTGAGTAATTACCAAGAGCTACAATATCCCTTTCGAAGTGTATCTGTTTGATAATTTACAAAAGACACTCATTCTTTGGATACCTTCCAATCATCTTATCCCAAAGGTTAATTTTATTCAAATATGTGCCTATCTGGAGACTGTGCAACAGGCTCCTAATTTTTAAGCAAATTGCTTATGTCAATTGGCCGTATAATAGCCATTTCATGTGAAAAGAATATACAGACAATTTAAGTTGTCAATTTGCTTAACTTTATTCCCCGGAATTTACATAGTTTTTATTTATTGGTGTGGCAAGTTATCGTACCTTTGACTATGTTTTGATTGTGTGTGGCGAAACGGTGTCTATGGCCGATCTTAGTCATAATATTGCGGCCGGCGGACATATCGACAGGGTATCTGGAAGAATCTAGCAGTGACAGCCAATGACAGCTGTCAATTGAGAAAAAGTGCGCGCGCCATTCTCACGCATTTTAATTACTCCGAGAAACTCATCTCACCCACTTAAACTATTAAATGTATGTGTATTATCCCGTAATCCTTGAGGTTTTGCCATTGCATAGTTTAAAATTAATAATATATCACCCCGCGTCCATTTAATAATTAATAACACTGACTTTCAAAGTGAACCAGTGTGATTCGAGTTTTGCATTATTTGCTGGGGTTTAGCTACATATGCCACCTTACCGCCACCAATCACCCAGTAATTCGTCAGACACAAAAAAAAACATTTTGAATCGGCGCGCATTCCACACGCAGATTTTTTAAGTCCTCATTCCGCACAGGAAACACAGCTATTTACACGCCTGTTCTTCCATTTATAATAAAGTTTTAAAGCCAGCCACTGGTAGAATTGGCTACATTATCCTCTTGAGAAATACCTAAACAGCTTTGAAACGCCTAACTTATATCCAAAAGCTCCAAATTCCTTGAATAAGGCTTATTCAGAAATTAAATTATAATTTTATTAGAAATAGACTAGCAACTTAGAATGCAAATTCTCGAAATTTATCAGTTTGAGTTTGTGTTAAAGGCTCCATATACTTATTAATGAAGGCCTTGTATTTCATTTTAGAGCCGAAAATATTTTGATTATATAAGATATTTTCCTAGGAAACTTAATCCGCTTTGATACAGCATGCTTGATGAACACCTTTATATTAATAAAACTTTAATAATCAGCCGTCCTATACATTTGGGTCGAGTAGGTATTGTAGTTTTGTGTGGGATGGTTCATATTTTTTTCTCGATTGTGATGTTCGTCCCATGGACAAAGTGGTTCAGTTTCATGGTCCGTACCACACCCTGAACTATGATAACACCTTACTGATACACGCCGTATAGGTCCTATTTAGGGAACATTTTCTATTCTGACTATTTGTGATATTATACTTCCTGGGAAACTAAATCCGCTTAGTTACTGCTATTTTGGAATCAGCTTTTGTTTTATTTTGAAAAGATTTCAGATATTAATAAATGGAGAGTGCTACTGATGCTTGCTCCAGGTCCCAAAAAAAAGACATAGGATACTGGGGGATAAAAGTACTGTCGGAATATCATTGAAAAATCTAGAAACTGGCCTTAGTAACTAGATTTTGACTAACGTTTCTTTTACCAGTTGTGGTTACCAAAATCGCTTTTTAGGCATATTATGGTTTCAAAACGAATGTTTAAGATCACAAAAGGTTTTTTTTTGTAACTAACAATATGCCACTTGGTTACGGATAAGTAACAATTTAAAACTATAATGATTTTTTAAACTATTATATGATATCGCCAGCATGTAGTGCAATGCAGTCAGCAAACATTGTAATCAATGTTCGTTAATTCTCTGTCATTATAACCTTAATCAGGCTATATTGTGCCCACTGCTGGGACACAGGCCAACTTTCTTCGCGAGGAAATGGGCTGTAACCTACTACGCGGGCCCAGTGCAGGTTGGTAGATGTCACATGTCATAGAATTTTTGGTTCTAGTACATGCTTCTCTGTATAAGCCTTTAACCTCGAACAGAACAATACTACCCCACAAAACACAGGAAATCCACTATACATTTTTATTTTGTCACACTGAAACAAGGGTGACCTTGACCTCCAAACGATCAATCTTATACGCTGTTTGTAGGTGGAAAAAAACATTTGCCTATCACCATAACCTCTGAAGTGACATCCACTGACCTTGATACTTCAATACGTCACGGGTAAAGCCAGGCGCTGTCAGTATATTTATTTTTTACATAAAGAATGGGATTTGTTTGTTTTGTGGTTTTGGTTTCGAGTTGACCTTGATTTTGAATATTTTGTCAATGTCATGGGGATGTTTTGTTTACTTTTGTATTGGTAGAACCTTTTTAAGAATTACTCATGTTGTGGTATGAAGATTAGCTAGGCAGCAAGTATTTAGAAAATTATTTTATAGCTGTTGAAGTTTTTTTGTTAACTTTGAAATTTTGACCTTGAATTAAATGGAAACTACATCTATTTAATCAGATAACTGTTTTCTGTCAATAATCGGGGCTAAGACCGCTACAAAATTTAATAAATGTTTTTTTTTAATTTTCTTGTAACCATTTTAAACGAACAGATGGAAAAACTTCTTGAAACTTTTTCTATCTCAACGTATAAAATTGGTACAAATATTTTTAAACAACATCAACTCCACACCAACTTCATTCAAAGGTTTTCTAAAAAAAACACTATTCATTTCACTAACTTTCCTAAGCAGGAAAAAGCAATCTTCATTTTTCAAAACAGAAGACATAGTTCGTCCTCACCCCTATCCCACTAAGGTCAAGACAAACCCAATATGAAACTTGAAACCCAGCCGAGTGGCGAAATAAAACCGAGTCTTTATTACAACTGCCAAGCAGAACCAACTTGCGGAAAAGAAGGATTATTAAGTCTTGTTATTCTGTCTACATTGTTTTATTTAGTGAGTCGAAAAAGCTGTTTAGCTTTTTTATGTTTGCTGCGGCCGCATCTGCGTCTATCGTGACGAAGCTTCGCACAGTTATACGATACACGCAAATGTGACCAACCATTATCGGTTATCGTCACGATAGTAGATAGCACTTATCGCCCGGGTGGCGGTACATAATAAACATGGCGAAGCCGCTTATTTGACCACCGCATTAGCGTGATAACTTCGGCTTGATGCGACAAGCAGATTGCCCGTCTGTTGTTAAGTGATAACCGCCGTCTTTGGACTTCTGCAATACCAGAGGCACCGCTGACATATAAGATGAAAAAGCACCTGCTCTGTCACTGCTATTGCAAGTGTCGCCGTCAGTAGGGACTGGTCATATTTTAGCTGCCACGGCTTATTTTAATTGTATGGGTCGTCGAGAAGCCCAAAAGTCTGACAACCAGTCTTACCAAGGGGTCTCGTATTACTCAGTTACTGGGTTGTGGAAGTCTGATAGTTTCTTGCCCGTTCTTCTCCATGAAGATCTACGTTTTGGAACTGGGCAACTAGCTTCAACTTTCTGACTAACTGACCGACTATTTGACAATTCAAAAGTGCCTGTAAATGGTTTAATTGAAATAAATGCTTTGAGTTTGAGTTTGAGTTTGACCGACTTCCGACTCAAAGCTTTGCTCGGCTGCCCGAATGTCCAAATCTGGATTGAAGGACACACTTAACTTTTCAGTTGAAAAATAACTTTTAATAAAGTAATGAAATACAAAATAATTGTTACTTCAAAACACGGCCCCCAGCGGCGCCGGCAGCGGGTTTTTGATCCCAGATAGAAGAAAAACTTAACGTTGCAGTTCAATAACAACTAACTATAAATAACCAATTTCATTTTCAAGTGTCAAAATATGCGGCATAAAAGGCCGTATTTTTTTATTGCGATGAGTTGGAAGTTTGAATTTCGTTACAGCTCCAAGAAACCGTAGATCTAAGTTTTTGATATCTATTTCTACTTGATGCCTCCACGCGTTCCTGAGAAAAGGGGTTTTGACAGACACCGAAGTCATCCATAAGGGTTAAAATTTTTCATTTTGAAGTATGGAACCTTAAAACACATTTATTATCTGCCTGTTACCTTTTCATGCCGTAACGGCTGAACGAATTTTGATGAAAGCCATACAGATAGGCCATGACCTGGGTTAGGATATAGTATACTCTGAATCCCGGTAACACGTTCCTGTGGAATATTTTCCGACATCCACGCGGGCGAAGCCGCGGTAAACATTTATTTCAAACTAGCTTTTGCCCGCGGCTTGACGACCCGCCTTTAGGTTAGTAGTAACCACCGTCTATAAATATCTGCCATTCCAAAGGCATCAATGGTGCGCGCTATCCCAGATGCAAAGCTGAAATGTCTCATGCTTGAAACTACACCGGTACTAAGCTGCTTGCAGGTAGAAATAAGTATGGTTTTATTCACGAAAAGCTACATGTTTGTAAACGTGATACATACCGTGGATAATGTTTGAAAAAGAGTTACTATAGCTCCTTTCATTTTTAGATAAAGTTTAATTGAGAGGAATCTGAAAACTATAACTAATATTAACTTTTAGTAAGCCCCTAAAGTTGAAAAGTTATTTAAACTTACAATTTGTCTGTCAAAGATACTTCTTCTAACAAGTCTACTTCAACTAGACTTTATAGTTTGTACCAATTAGTGTTAGGTACTCATTAAATCACAAATTCCTATAAGACCCATTTAATTGAGTTATTTAATTAATTAAAACTAGATGGACAGAACAGGTATAGTCCTAGTAATGGATTGCCTCGTGACCTTTACGCGCTTTTAAGTGTAGTTAGTAGTTTTTACCTAGTCATGGACTGGACTGCGAGACAGCCAAATAAAGGCAGCGCGACGCGACGGCGCGACGTGACTCGAACAATACAAATTTCTAAGAAAACTTGACGGTATAGCAATAGCCGGTGTCGCGTCGCGCTTATTATTTCGCTGTCTCGCTGTCCAAACAAAATATTACTCTTGATTTTGAGTGTCAATTCTATCAATCACTCAGATCTGAAATAAAAATGGCTAGTCATTCTCTGTTGTAGGAAAAATAATATACCGTAGTGAGACTGACTTTTGGGGGTATGCCGGAAGTACAGAATTAATAACAGGTACAGCACGAGGCTCTTATTCAATATTTTTTTTGTTGGATGCAAGTTAACCTAAATACAGGCGAAAAATCCTTTCAAAACTTAAAAAACCCAACTACAATTTTAGATTCTTCCAAAAAACCCCGAACTTGTAACAAACCTATCTAAACCACACGTCGACCCGCTTGACTGCGTCAGATCAACAGCTAAAAATGGCGGCTTGCACATAGACAAACGAGAAGCTCCCGAACTGAGAACATACCGCACGTGATAAAATATAGTGCGAGCTCTTTTGAGTCGATTGATGGAACGGGAGGTAATGAGTTTACGTCTGGATGCGTCAGTCAGGTTGAGGGGTGTGGCGTTATTTAAGCTTTTTGTAGAGGAAAGAGTGAATAGAATGTTTTATTAGTTAACTAGATTATTAGTTGGGCTAGCTACGACCAAATTAAGCATGAGCATTATTGGTTAATAATGTTCCCACTGCTGGGACACAGGCGTCCTCTCTGTGAGGGAGTGGGCCGTAATCCATCACAGTACAGGGGTTTTTCTTGAGGGTTGGAATTTATCGAATAACTTCTCCCGCTCTGCCCAGAGCGGGAGGGCGTGTCAGACTTTTACTGACTAAAACCCACCCGTGTTCCTTCCGTTGCCTGTGTGCCGGGGTCGCGATATCCCTTTCGGACAAACTCGCAACCCCGGCAGAGGTAGGTATGCCTGAGTTTTGAACCCACGACCAACTCGTAACTCGGGGCCGTTACTCCCGACATTTATCTTGCGGTTTTCAAACAAAATGCTCAAATCTTTGAGCTATATCTGTCGACGGCTTAATAGCTATATAGAATATTGTATTTTATACAATGTGAAATTGAATTCGTTTGCATCCTCTTAAGGGGTCATTGTACTCATAATTATGAACAACTTTCACTATGGGGCCAACTCTAAAAACGCGAAAATAAAATCTGCTGTTCCCTTCATTATAATGAGCTATGCGAACATAAATGTATGGAACAGCTGATATTTGTTCGCGATTTATTATATACACATTTAATTCAATAATTGTATAATGATTTTATTTTTAATCAAATATAATATATCTCATTGTATGCTGCACCGGTCGACGTCATAACGTCAACACCAGCTGTTAATTTTGAATTTTTATCAATTTATGCCAATTTTATCAATTTCTTTTTTTTTTTTCATTTAATCCGTTTTAATTTATTATTTAAAATTCGTTCCGTTTCGTAGTTTAGAAGAACAACGCAGCCACAGGATTTTTTTTTTGTTTTGAATCTAGGCATTATTATTACTTTCTATTTGTAGAGGATAGATTTTTATTTTTTATTTTAATGTACTAACTATTATGACACAGATATTGGGTATTTATTTATTTTAGTTTCTCATTCACAACACACCACACACATTCATGTATGTCCCAACATTTTATTTGTAACCGTGAAGGAAAACATCGTGGGGAAACCGCCATGCCTGAGAGATATTTCTCGACGGCATGTTAAGCCAAGTCAGAGGCCCGTGAGCGGCTTTAAAATCCTGACACCAGATTACTTAGTCACTAACCACACAAAAAGAAGATTTGATTTCGTGAGCTTTTCATATTATCCTATCTTTTTCTACTTACCTTTAATTTATTCAGGTTTTTTTTTTAAACGGACACACACTTCCCTGTCTTTAATATTCTAGCGTATGGCACTCGTGTGTTGCAGCTGAAAATCAGCGTCAGGTGGTACACTTTGTGTTACTTTCTGACATTATGCTGAGCTGAGGCTCTTTTGGCGATATAATCAATCAATCAATATTCTTTATTTTATAATCATTGTTTTCTGTTTTTTTTAGTACTACGGTGTATTTTTCTGTTACTCTCTATTTGCACAATACAATGCCAGTGACGACAAGCTAACTTCAAAATAAAATAAACAAATGCCGATCGGACCCTGCTCAAATTCGCGAGCGTTCCAATTTTTCGCTCCAAAAATATAGCCGATATTTTCGGGCCAATGGAATTTCTGCCATATGCACAAATATGAAACTGCTGACTGCTGCTGGGTTTTGGAGGCTAGATAGGCAGTCGCTCCATGTAAAATACTGGTATTCAGCTGCATCCGGTTAGACTGGAAGCCGACCCCAACATATTTGGGGAAAGGCTAGGGAGATGATGATGCACAAATATGAAAATGACCAGTTGGTAACATACCCAGTTTACTATAAAATATGTGTAGGTAAACATAAGCGCATCTTGCTTGAAAGAGCTAAAATGGATGCCAGTATCGATTGAAGTTTTATGTTCATTCATTTATGAAGTTATTTTAGATTGCTGTAAAACTTGAGCCTACTAAAGTGTGAACAGTTTTGAAGTACCTAGAGTGGTGTTCAATATGACGCTCGTTCGATGACGATGTTTTGTACTATGAAATAGAATACTTATCCATAATTCACACACACACACACACACACACACACACACACACACACACACAACACACAATATGCGCTTTAATAATTTCTAACGTGACGATTTAGTACCGTAGACGTCCTCGTCCACGGCTATAAAATGTATGGAAATACACGTTAACGTTATCGCGGACGGAAATTTAAAATTATATTTTCATACATTTTACTTCCCTGTGTTATCGTGATGCCGTGGACGTCCACGATAATATAGTCGCGCATTCTTCTAGAGAACATTTTGTGACAGAAGATTCAAATTAAATGGCAATGAGCTTATGGCTAAGTAATAATAGCCGCATGGCTCGATCCATCAGGTTAAGCTACACTTGCCGGGGTTGGTTCGTGGATGGGAGACCATCTTTACATATCTCGGAAAGCACGTTATGCTGTTGGTCCCGATGTCATTTGTGGATCTTTTACAGTTTTAAGACTGGAAGCCAACCCCAACATAGTTTAGAAAAGGCTAGGCAGATTGATTGATACCAAAATTAAATGGCCTCCAGAAATGGAAATACTTGAGTACAGAACCCTGCGTTCACATGTAGTCCTCATGTATATACTTACCTTGGGAAATGGGGTAACCGTTTAATGCCATCCGTACTTCTTTTTTTTTTTTGACGGTGGGAAATTATCAAAAGAGCGGGAGAAGTTTCCCGCTCTGGGCGGAGCGGGAGAGCGTGTCAGACTCTTACTGACTAAAACCCACCCATGTTCCTTCAGTTGCCTGTACGTTGCCAGAGGCCACGGTATCCCTTTCGGAACTTCACGCGACCCCGGCAGAGATCCGTGCCTCTGGAGCATAATTATTTGTAGTAAATTCAGCAACCAACCTTGATGAAGGGTAAATTATTCACCAGGGCATTCATTCGCGTACTGCTCGTGTTAACACTAGAAAAATAGAATTTTAGAACCTTGAATTTAATACCAACATAATTATTTTGTGGAGCAGTGGAGGCCCAGTGGTAACTTACGAGTTGTGTAGTGAGCTCGATCCCAGGTAGGCACTTTACTTTGTGTAATTTTTTTCATCACCTTTGCTCTCAAAGCGGTGAAGGAAAACATCGTGAGGAAACCGGTATGTCCTAGAACCAAAAATTCGAAGACATGACCAATCCGCACTGGGCCTGCGTGGTGGATTACTGTCCCCTCCCTCTCACAGAGAGGAGGCCTGTGTCCCAGCAGTGGGAACGTTGTACGTAATAATTTTGTAAGATTAATTTTCTTTGGCAGTCAGTAGGTACCTACAAAGACCACAATTTTAGTTGAATAAAAAAAGTAAGAGGCAGGAAAGAGGTAATCTATTTCTACGCCGGAAATCGGGATTTTTGTAAGTACAAAAAATAAAACGTACTGCCCATCATATAATCCTTAGTAGCCTTTTATGACAAGAGTAGAAAGGCAGAGGATTATTCTAATCCGGGGATAAACGAAAAACCTATCTACTTATTCCTAATAATGTATAAGTATACAAAACTAAAGGTTTTTCTGTACCTAATTTTGTATTGGGATCTCTATTACAGCGACCCTTGAAACTGCTAACTATGATAAGTAAACGCATGGACTAGAGCGAGTGGCGTTTGTGATAATGGGTTCAGTATTCTTAATCCGTAGCTGTTTTTCTACCAAAACATTGAAAGTTTTTAAATGTCATACATAAAAACTGACTAAACGAAAAACTCTTTCTAGACTCGGCTATTTAGCAGCATTATTAAGTAATTTAATTTAAAATATAACTTTAAAAAATAAAAAATATTGTACTTACGAATTACTATTTTCGGAGTTTTTCCTTTATATATGCTGTGGGATCTTGATTTCTGCCAAATTTCTTCGCAAGGTGTTGATTTATTTATAACTATCAAAATTTGCCGCATAAATGGTTAAATATTTTATTGCGTTAACTTAGAAGTTAGATTTTTTTAGAACTCCAAAAGACCTACATATTTGATATTATTGTCAATTTGATACCTCAAGCGTTCCTGAGAAAAAGGGTCTTGACATACTGACATGCAAACAGACAGACGGACAGACGGACAACCGCGCCGTTCAACAAGGTTTCCGTTTTTTTTCTTTTGAGGTACTGAACCCTAAAAAATGGATTTAATTAACGACATAAGCTCGTTACCATCTCCGAATTTTAACAAAAGATCCCTTATTAGTTTAAATCAATGATTGCATTCATTCTGTAGAAGAGAACACAAAATATACCAACACGTTTCTGACCCTCTTTTTCGTTTCGTCAAACTAGTGTGGCGGCATCTACATCGCCACATGCGAACTACGCATCAAAGACCAGACGTCACACAACATCCTGACGTCACACAAGTCCTGCATCGCGCAATTAGAGTTTACCGCGCGATGGACATATTTTATATACAAGCTCCCGACTTCAACCTCTGGGCAGTTGCCCGCCAGACACGACACCCGTCTGGCCGGAGGATCCTCCCTTTTCTATGGTGGATGAGTGAACTTTACATCCTGTTCCTCCTACCCCTAAAATAGCCAAAAATGTATCAAAACAACAATGATGACAAGTATTTTATATTACCTGTATGCGATGACCCCAATTCTCTCCCAACAAAAGCCCACGGAACCCTGAACAAGAGACACAAGAAGGAGAAAATACAAAGATATTACGTGACCAAAATTCAATACTCTATACTCTAGGAGCTGTACGTGATGCGAGTGCGTGATACGACTCTATATAATAGTCGGGGAGTCAGGCAACTTGCGGTGATATTTATGTCAATTTTGTTAAAATTATTGAGAGATTTTCGTGGGTTTTGCAATGTTGGTAACCTGGTAAGTTGTAGGGAAACTAATGTTGGTTTGTTCAATGTTTTGTATTGTAGATATAACAGAAATCGCTCAAATTAATGAATATACAGGGTATCAGGGTAATCGACGCAAAAACTGTTGACCATGAAAAAAATAAACAGCTGTCCAGTGTCCATACATAATCACCACGTAGGTATTGCACTTTTATATGAAACAGCAGATTTTATTTAAAATAACTGACGAAAATTTTAAACGTAGGGGCGTTCAGAATCATGTACTGAATCCATGGTAACAGGCTTCGCGTTGATGTCCCTGCCACCCTGTATTTATTTTATTAAAAAACATATGATTGCCGTCAAAATACATTTTATTTTCCTATGATTTTTTTTTATTCTAATATCTACCTTCTGAGGTATTAAACACGAAAGAATAACAACATGGTCAACAACACAAAAAAACACATACATTTTCAATAGCACCAACAAAAAAAAACATGTTTTTTTTACATCCAGTACCCTAATTGCGTACCACAGTTTCGTGTAAATTGAAGATTGATTTAAATAGTTTCATGTTTAGTCAATATTATCAACTTTAAGTATAGATTATTGCTTACTTTAAAAATAAGCCTTACTATTAATATTTCCATGCTAAAATATGGCGAAATGTGTCATCGCGCAAGAATACATATTTAATAACATCTTTGTATTACCGTATTTAAAGCAAATAAATGACTTTGACTTTACTAAAGTTAATCCAAATTAATGGCTCCTAAAAAACGACATCAATTAATAGTATCCATAAGTAAAGTATTCCGCTCTTGTTTTGTATGACGTCTCCTGGTCTAAATAAATAGTTTTGGCACAGGATAACTTACACAATCACGAGCAGAACCGATAATGACACTTGTTGTTTTAAATCGCCAACACTTATTTGAGTTTCATGAAATAACTAAAGGCACGACACAACACGACACAGTAGTGTAAATCTATTACACTACTGTCGTGTTGTGTCGTGTCACACAAAATTCACACATTATTAGTATTTCCTTAGCAATTATTATAGAAAGAAAAAAAAAGAAAAGAAAGAAAGAAAATACGTTTATTTGCGGAACACATGACGCAAAGAAAAGAACAAAACACGAAAATAAACAATTTGGGGGCAAATATGCGTCACATCCACGCAAAACAGCCATCGCTCAGCATAATGCTGCGACCCTATGCGAAACAGAGCCCCAACGCTGGTTTTCAGCGACAGCTGCCGTTGACGTGATGACGTCAACCGGTGCAGCATATATTGAAATAACAGAATAAGACAAAAATAAAATGAATAAATACAATACTTAGTCCTAAATATTTATATAAAATATAATATTTAAAATGGTAACATTTCATACCGTCGGCGACTCACGCGCCGCGGTCTTAATGCAGTCTGTGCTATCATAAAAACTATTTGTTTGACGTTTTGACATATTGAATAATAAGTAGAGTGGCATTATAATGTGTTTTTAACGATACAAAGTGTATGAAACCGATATGCTTCTGACGCGACACGACACAACACGACACAGTAGTGTGTTTCTAGCTTAACTAACTAGTTCAATCCATACTTCCATACTAATAAGTATTACAAATGCGAAACTAAGTTTGTCTGTGGGTGTGTCTGTCTGTCCCCTTTTCACACTTTAACGGCTGAACGAACTTGGTACACAGTAGTACGTTCTCATTGGATAATTTCCGACCTCCAAGTGGGCGAAGCAGGATCCTAAACAAGGAATATTTTGGGGATAGTCATTAATAACTACTAAATGGTTCGGTTTGTGATATCTGATGGAATGTTGTGTAGTCGCTAATATATGACTTAACTGTTTTGATAGTGCACGACTTGACAAACTTTTTCTTTTTTATGTATTTTTTCGTCTACGTTTTTATTAACAAACTAAATTTTTTTTTTTCTTTTTCTTGGTTTGCAATTCGTTGTTAACGAACATCTAGTCAATGCAAAGTATTTGTTACTAGATGTATCCATGTGGAAGCTTGTAATTAGCAAATTTTCCTACCTATGAATGATTTTAATTGTGTTATTAGACTGTAAGCTTTCTGTAAAAAAAAAAAAAAAAAAAAGCTAGTGGAAGATAAAATATGAGTATAATCATTTATTGTTTAGTGAATTGCGCTGGTACAGTCAAATGCACATCAGTAACACTTACACTACCAAAACCGCCTTTACTGCGACGGCATAAAAGCGCTGTCAATGTCAAATTGTTACCATGTATGTGAGGTTTACTATACGTGTCAACTCTATCATACTTACATGGGTACTTAGAAGCGTATGGACGCTTCTCAACCGAATTCCCGGCGTCGACTGTCCAGTAGTCGAAGCGTTTGAGAGGGGGGCTCTTATAAGTAGCCCCCTATCTAATTGCGTTACACATTTTCGCAAATGATTGACTAATCTGTTTCATTTTGACAGTTCAATAAAATTCATTGCATTATTTACGTTGTTTGCATTTTTTATCGACCTATGAAGCAGTGGATTAGCAAGCTGTTTCAAAATGATTCAGATTGTGATTGATCGTATATTACGAAATCAGGATGCTGTTTGAAAACCAAACAATCTTTATCCATTAACATAATGCAAACGCCCATGTTTTATTAACGCCTGCCAACATTAAATAAGATAACTCCAAACCCGCCATTTTATTCACAAGAAGTAGGAAGTTTGTTTACAAATAAAGTACGTACTATTGTTTGCAACAGAATTAAAACTTATTGTGACTAGTGGACACAGAGTAGGTAAGCACAGAAGTTTCACATGATACATCATCTGCCTAGCCTTTTCCCAACTATGTTGGGGTCGGCTTCCAGTCTAACCGGATTTAGCTGAATACCAGTATTTCGCATGGAGCGACTGCCCATCTGACCTACACACTCTAGTGACTGGGTAATAAGATACCCTTAGTAAGACTGGTTGTCAGACTTTCGGGCCTCTGACGACCCGTAACGACTGTCAAAGATCCACGAATGACAGCCGGGACCAACAGCTTAACGTGCTTTCCGAGGCACGGAGGGGTCTCGGTATGTAAAGTTGGTCACCATCTACAGATCAATCGCGGCAAGCGTAGGTTAACCTGATCGATCGACCCGTGCGACTGACCCAGCCACGAGCCCCTCATTGTGTAATGACGGAATGGTTGTAACCTAAAATAAAGAAAAAATAAAGAATAATGTTTATTTCGACACAGTTCGTGAAATACAAAATAACAAAGTGAAAATAATCTTTTAACATTATTAGTGCGTGCGTGCGTTACATCATTCATTATGGAACCTGTCGGCTGTAGCAAGACTGTCATTATGTATTACGTTTTTTATATTACAGTTTAGGGGTATGAGGAACAGGGTGTAAAGTTCACTCATCCACCATAGAAATGGGAGGATCCTCCGACCAGACGGGTGTCATGTCTGGCGGGTAATTGCCCAGAGGTTGAAGTCGGGAGCTTGTATATATGTCCATCGCGCGGTAAACTCTGCGCGATGCAGGATTTGTGTGACGTCCGGATGTTGTGTGACGTCAGGTCTTTGATGCGTAGTTCGCATGTGGCGATTTAGATGCCGCCACAACAGGATTACCGTAACTAAACGCTTTGATACTGGCATTTCTTGGTATGTTGGTGGTACATAATAACATGTCCTTTGCATAGACCCAGCAAAAAAATCTTCTACTGAGAGAAAAGGTCCCCATGCAGAGCAAATAAACTCTAAACGAATAAAACCTGTGACATCGTCTAGTTTAAATAAGAAAATATAGGTACGTGTAAAAGTGTTATTTTTAAACAATTTCCTGAATAAAAATCATTTATCATGACATTTGTTTGGTTACTATCCCCAATAGCGTGAGAAGTAATAAATATTCTCGTAAGAAGCTGGCAGTATCATCACAACGGTAATGTTTTCCCATTGTTTGTCTTATTTGTTTTAGTATATTCGTGTATTTATCTGTTCCTGTATTTATTTATATAGTATTACATATATAGGTTAATAGGTATATGTATATCCTTATATTTAAATAAATATTTATTCCACAATTTTCGATATTGCACCTACCACTGTTTATCTCTGCATCACTCAAAGGTTGACTGGTAGAAAATGCCTATGGCATTAAGTCCGCCTCTGTACATTTGTGTGCTTAAAGTGTTAAATAAATAAATAATAAATATTCTGATCGTGCGGTAAACTCGCATGAGGCGATGTAGATGCCACCACACCCACAAGGCCTCAATCTTGTATCAAAATATAAATTTTCATTGACAATGAAGTTTTTAATATTTCGGAGAATAAAATTGGTACCGGGAGTTACTTAAAAAAAATTCAGGTACATAACAATAATAATATACGAGAATAGACACTTGTATTGCATTCCAAATTTATACTGTTACTGTGACATTATTCCCTATTCTCATTCATTTATTAATATTGCACCTTCTGTAACTTCGTCTCCCTTACTAATAAAGTCCACAAGTATTTGTTGTAGCCAACTTTCACTTTCGGAAATGAGCAAGTTTCAGTTGAATGTTGCCCGCTTAATCTCTGAAACGAGCGATAAAACCGTTGTTTTGGAAAAAGAGTTGCTTTTTTTCGCTTTTTCGTCGTTCTCTTTGCCATATTGGTTTCGGCAAACTGCTTTTGGTGTTCCGAAATTGGTTTTTTCTATTTGAAACTGTGTGGTTTGAAATGGGTATCGTTCTGTGGTTCTACATAACGTACGTACTTAAGTAGGGATGTTTAATGCACTGAGCAGTTAGCTTAGCTATCAACTTTCTTAACCGACAGCAAAGAAGGGTTATGTTTTCCTAGTTTAAGAATAGTGTCTACTCAAATATTCTTTTATTATTCTGACATTGCAAATTTCACGCTATTGAAACAAGGATTAACTTTTTAATGATTTAAAGGTGTTATAGAATACATCACAGAGACGGCTGTAGATAGATGGGCAGGCTGGGCAGAATGTCCATTTGTATTCTGCGAATAAAAACAAAAAGGTAATTGATCCTTCTTCAACCCAAAAATAATTAATATTTACGTAAACACATTGTTCCTGACGTCACATCGGGCCGCACACCACAACGCGATCGCGGGCTTCCCCCACCTTTCACTCGCTTGCCGACACCTTGAGCGTGCGCAAAACACCGTCTCAATCTCATCAAAATCGACAAATAACGACATAATACAATTTCTTTCCACCAGGGAATGGTTACAACTCCAAACCAACTCGAAGTTAGAAAACTAGACTTACATAGAAAATAACTCATATCTAAGTTACGTAGGTACTAAAATATCCAATAAGCCATCTAAGTCCTTTCTAAGAAATAATATCCCCCGAAACCTGGCTTAAAGAATAAGTCCTAATAATCGAACTTCACGAAATAGGTCCGTTGTCCTTGTGTTCATCCCGACCATATTTTTCTTCTCTCTAATACTCGTAAACTTAACTTATGGGGTTCGTAAGCTGCCCAGTAAACAGATATCGGGAGGGTAGAGCTAGGCTTTAGAGTTCTAAAGCCGAGAGGGGATAGACAGAAGGTCAATTTGATAAAAGTGTTACGAAGTAACCATTTGGAAGGCCAGTAAACCTGTTTCAGTTCAGGCTTGAATGAGAAATACAGGTCTCGCAAAACTTAATGAGCCCTCTGAACATAGGCCCGAGTACGAAACGGCGCATGACAGAGTTGACTGCACAAGCATTTTTTGTAAGATGTGAAGGATTTTTTTACTTACTGCGCAGTCACTCGCGTGCAACTTCCTAGAACTCATAAAGTTTTGCACGTACTGTATAACGTTTTGTCTATAAGGTCGACATTGCTAATTAAAGTAACACTTGTTGGCTCTCAAGTAGGTTTTCAACCTGTTTGCTCATATTGCATGCAAGACCAAAATCAGTCTTGCTTGTATTGTAAAGAGAGAGCCAATTTTGTGAGTTTGTATATATGTGTAGGGTAATCTCCGGAATCACAGCTTCTAGTTTGTAGAAACCTATTTACAGAAAATCATTATGAAATATCTACAAAAAGAAGTACTTAATAATAATAATAATTAAATTTAAACTTTTATTGTCTAAGGAACAATTAATGCAGACATACTGACACATTAGTTATCTATACATTTAAATTGTGAATATGTACAAGTATATAAGAAAGGGGTTGGGGGGGAACAATCATAGTGCATCAAAAAATTCGTCCGCATCGCTGTCAACAGGAAAAGTGCCCAAAAGGCTGGCAGCATTGCCACGTTGTATGGCAATTCTGATTCTCTAATAATAATTAAATACTATCTTGATTTCATACAAGCCTAGTACTTTTTGGTAGGATACTGCTCACTTGCTCAGAAGTTGTCAACAACGTGTCGTGAACAGAATACCATTTTCACAAAAGTAAACTGCACCCGTGCGAAGCCAGGATGGATTGCTAGTTTACGTTAACTTGAAACCTAGCAATCATCATCAATGCCAAAAATCTACTGTTATATATTATCCAACAGTGGCTGACTGTGGTAATAGACGATCATGAGAATATCATCATAAGTTGGCAGACCTTACTCTCAGATTGTGGATTTTTTTATTAGTAGACATGAAAATTACAATAGTGTGCTAGTGCCCGATATGTATGTAAGTGAATGCTGGGTGTGGCAGACGAAGCATGAAAGTGGAATAAATGCTGTGGAAATGCGGATCTTGTGAAGCATGTGTGATTCGACTATGAATGATATGCTAAGGAATGATGTGATAAGACAACGGTGTGAGTTAAAAGAAGATGTAGTGATAAAAATTGAAAGGGTACTAACAAAATGTATTTATACCATTCCCCCTCTAAAAAGCTTATTTTATTCACTGTTTTCAGTGAATAAAAAGCTCTTTTAATCACTATTTTAGTGTTTAAATTTAAAACACACCAATATATGCGACCTCCATCTCAATGCTATACAACCTTGCGAAACGTACTCGATACAGGAAATATATATTGCTTCACAAGTTGACCATCCTAATAACAATAATAAGAAAATTACTTTTAATTTTAGTTATTGTTCCAATTTTAAAGTGCATTTTAATTAATTCAACCTTCCTTTTTTCTTCATTAAATGTCTATTTTCGCTTAAATCTTTATTTTTCTCGTAGTCATGGTATAAAGTATGCAACTCTTGAATAAAACGGATTAATATCGAGGGCCATGAATAACTCGCGTCGCTCAGGATTCTAACACTTGAATCACTCCCTATGGTCGTGATTCAGTCGTTAGAATCCTTCACTTGCTCGTGATTCATCTTTGGCCCTCGCTTTAAATCCGTCCTTTATTCACTAATTGCATAATGTACAAGGCAGGGATATGACTGAAAATTCCGGGAGGGTACGTCCCAGGACGACATGTACTGCCAAAAGCTGAGGTGCGTAGTACTCGCATCCGGCGTGCGTGTATGACCAGATGTATGAACGTAAACGAGCCAAAAGGAGTATGTAAAGATCGTAGCAGGTGGCGTTCTGTAGTGTCTGCCAACCCCCTTGGGATGGAGGCAGGAGTTCAGCACCTAAACAAACTTATTGCTATAAATGCTGTTTCTGAATGTGATGTTATAGAGGACGTATATCACATCTTGATGGAATGTGTTCGTAACGAAGCATTTAGATATTTAGTACTTCAAACCGCGGTGTCCCCTTTCAATGTTCAAATCAAATCAAATCAAAATCAAATCAAAATATTTTTATTTCACATAATCCTACAAGGGCACTTATGAAACGTCAGAAGCTAGGTGCACGGTTCCAATTGGTCGTTTCTTATGGAGAAGAGCCGGCAAGAAACTCCACGGTTACTCTTGTAAAAGTAAATGGTTTTTGCAATGTTTCCAAGTTACAGTGTTAAAAGGTATGAGAGGACAGTGTAGGCCCATCAACAAGTACCATGTTGGATGGTGTAATAGCATTTTGTCCTTTCCTCTATCGGAGGAGGCCAAATTGCTTTATAGGCTTACACATTAAGAATAGGTCACCTTAAGTTAATACATTGTATGATTTGTAGATAAAGTTGATTTTTTTAGTTATGTTGTTCTGGTATTGTATTAAGTGATATTTTCATGTTTGTCCTTACGGGGGTGACATGTTCAAATATGAACAAACCTCCATTAATAAATAAAGATTAAAATATAAAAAAACACTTTTCTTACACTACCTTCGTTTTAAATAAATAATTAAATTAAAAGAAGAATCAAACCAGAACTTCTACCATATTTCTGCATCACAGCTTAAGTGTAAACTCTAAGTAGGCATGCAAACAAGATAGTCAGGAAGTATGCAGCCAATTATGTCGAACTCTCAAGCTTACTCCGCTTCGGATATAAGCAGACAATAGGGTTGTTAGCATAGCTTGTCGCCAAATATAAACTGGGTTTATCGATCGATTGGTGAGTTAATGGTACGCTAGCTGAGGTTAGTTCATGAATGGAAACACATTTGTACAAGCTTTTAGATACTACTTTCTCTTGGCTTAGGATAACCAGCCTATAATGTTCCACTGTTAGGACATAGGCCTCTTCTCTGTGAGTGGGCTATAATCGACCACACAAGCCCAGTGCGGATTGGCATATGTCACATGTCCTCGATAATTTGGTTAAAAAATGAAAAAAAAAAATGAAAAATGTTTTATTATTTTTACAAGTAAATACCTTAACAACTAGTGATTGGAGCCCCCTTTGAAGCAAATAAGCCTGTGTTAGGAGAATCCGCTCTTCCAATATCTTAAAAACGTACAATTTCCTTGTTTTATTTTTGATTCTATACAAGTAAAGATGCAAAATGAAATAATAATACAAAGAAAAGAGAATTAAAACTAAAAATGCATGCCTGCATACGGGCTGCGTTTTTAGTTTTAATTCTTTCAGTATGTGAGTGCGTGAGTGTGAGTGTGAAGGTGTGTGAATGTGAATGAATTAGAGTGTATGCATGAGGCTCAAAGTGGCATTAGGCGTGAGGTTACTTTTTACTCCAGCAGCGCCTCTGTGTCGTTATAGATCAGCGGTTTTATCCAACTAGATACATTTTTAGAGAGATACACTTTTTTTTCAGGTTCTAGGACATGCCGGTTCCCTCAAGATTTTCCTTCACGAGCAGTGGTGATGAAATCAATTACACAAAGTCTGGGTTCGAACTTGTGCCCTGCAACTCGAAATTCAGGGCTGTCACCACTGCTTACACTATCTTGGCTTATCAATTTAAAACCTTGTACTTATGCTCGTTTGATTCTGATAACAATACAAAAGTTAGTAGAAATAATAATGACGGTCGCTCTTTGTAAAATATTAATGATTGTAGACACTAGTTTTTTCCTAAGAAAACGCAGGACAGATGACGCAGAAATCAGTCAGTTTTAAAATGTTAAGGACATTATTTGGCCTTGATGTTGGGAACAAGGGAACGCACACACGCAAAATATGTACTGACGTAACAAAAACATGTTCCAAAGAAAACTGTTCCAAAAAACCTGGGAATTCCTGTTTTGGACTGAAACAAAAGCAATATCTAACGTAACTCTATGATTTACGGAAGACATCTTGAATATCAGAAACTAATATACCTTCGTTGGATTGTTTGCTCTGAGGACAAATATCTATGTAATTGGATAAGAACTGGTACTGTGGACATGAAAAGTCATTCCTATGCTGATCTGCGTACAAACAAAAATGTTGGCATCGGTTCTTGCACTCGAGTAAAGTTACCTACTCTAAATATTACAAATATTTTGCTGTGTGTGCAGTTCTGACAGGTTTTATATTTCCAATATTAATAATAATATTTTGTGTTTTGGATTACGATTCTACAACAGAATAAAGCATAATAATGTCACATAGCTAAAGAAAATGGAGAAAGGAGAAAAACATGCGAAATTACTCATTAAGTAGAAACAAGAAAATACTTTAACACTAAATCTAACAACAAACTAAATGTCGTCGAAACAACCGACTTTCAAAAAAAACTACAAAGTGAAAAATAACTTTAATTTCGGAAGTCGGTGTTTTTGGTTTTGAATTTTCGTTTTTTGCCACCGACTTCCCAAATTAAAGTTATTTTTCACTTCTTTTGTTTTAATAAAAAGTTTTTATTTTTTACCTTTTTGTTGTGGAACCTACCCCACACAATTCGAATACCACTACCTGCTAATGTTAATAACAAAAGGAAAACTCCACCTTTTTGGAAGTCGGTTAAAAATCCATCGCATCTGGCGGCATTGCCCACGTTGTATAGCAATGCTTAACTTGTGGCTAAAGTAAAAGCCAGGTCACAAAAAGTGTTAGGTAACATTTTCTTACATTAGTAATTAAATGTTCAAACAAATTATTTATTCAGGTATCAAATCTCTTATGCGATACTGCTCAATCAATTTCTGTTTACTCTTCGATGGACTTTTAGCAGTTCACTGTTAGACATAGGTAAGCTTCTCTAATTGCATGCAACTGAGCTCAAGCTCGTCGGCCACTCTCAATATGCATTAGCAACCACCTTGCGAAGGATCACTCCACCTAGCCGCGGCTGGAGTGACAGAAGCCATTTTTTATTGTATTTCAAGCCGACTTTTTTATTGTGTCTATGTGACTGTGTGTCATATCCTCTAATTTAATAACAATATATTATTACATTTATTTTAAAACCGTCACATATGGGCTGGTTCCGAGTCCTTAGAAACGCATTAAATCTCAAATTTATGGGTTGACAGCTCGACACGTTACCCTAATCAATAACAAAATATCCTCTTTCTTTAAAATTGTAAAACAATATTGAACCTCTTAGAATTCCATTCCATTTATACTTTATGGGAAGCATGTTGGCCCTGCAAATTTTAAGAATTTAAACCAAAGCAGGGATCATCAACATGCGGCTCTCAAAGTTAGTGCGAACAAGCGTGCGCTTATATAAATATAATATAATGTAAGGCAAAGAAACCAACAAACAAATAGAAATCTAGAATCATGCTTGAAACTTAAAAGAATAACTTATGAACCATTCAATGGGCATGCAAAGCCGATGTTCCCATTGATGGATCTATCTATTATCCTATAACTGTAGTTATGATATTGGATTAATTGTTTTATTATTCTAGCAGCTAGCTAAAACACTTGAATAGGTTTTGTGCTAAAAACATAATTGTATGTTTTATATGATACAATATAATATAAATTGTAACTTTGACTTTTCCATGGCAAAAGATTGACATTCCCTGGAACCAAAGCAACGGACAGTAATAAAGCCACATCTGGTTATCATAAATGTCCCGAAACCCGACCTATTCAGGTTTTTGAGAAACAATTAAGAGATTTTAAGTCTTTGTTGCAAAAACTTGTAAAGGGGCTGAGAATTCGATGTTCAGCATGGAATATTTTAGGAATGGAGAGGACGGATATTGGAAGACAAGAAAGGCAGTTGGTTTTGAGTCGCGAAAGGCGACAGACATCAGAATCCGTAGCTAGGCTAGTGATATAAGGAGACTGGTGAAAGCCAGAGGCCATGTCCAAGTGGGCTGTCGCAAGATAGCGGGTATTATTTATTAAGTTAAATATACATAGTTGGGTTGAAGCCCAGATTAGACTAATGTGGTATTTAACGTGAGTTTTCCATTATAATAATTATCCTAGGCTGGTAATATAATCGAAGTTCTTGTAACTCAACACTTATTTAGTATCGTGTTTATAACTAATGTTACCGTACCTTGGCAGATTATTGTCACTGGCATTTGGCTATAGGGAAATGGCGAAGGCCTTCCACCATACTTGACACAGAGCAGTAACGCTCCTGACTTTTGACGACCGTTGACCTTGAGTTGACATACGACATTTGGAAGGCAGAGCCATAAATACTCACAGGTCATTTGGAATTGATCTAGGCTATAAAGCCAATCTGTAATTGCATTACAAAACAACCAAACGTTAGTGATGATTTCTGTATTCCGAAAAGGTCTTGTCACAGAATACTTCGCGTGAGGCTTGTTGACGCATATTTCCAGGGAGTGGGGTTAGGCTTCACCAAGTAACACAAACTGAATGGATAGTTCGTTCTAAGGAACGCTAGAAATCGTGTCTCGTTAAGCCACCGACAACCGGCTTTCGGGCCTCTCATATATTACAAATATTAGCGAGACACGTAATTTGGATGCCTAGATCGAAACGCCCCGTTGTCGATAAGGACGATCCACACGGCTGCCGATTACATTGAAAGCAAAATGGGACAGATTAAGGAAATATGAAGTGACGAGCTACCGCTTCGGCGTTCACCAAGTACGATCGTAATGTATTCTGCTAGAGACTGAGTCTACGGTGCGCTTGTGCTAGTTTTGTGTTAATTTTGTAGAAATGGGCTAGGCTGCCGTAAGGGTATCTTTTATATAAGTACGCGATTAGAACTATTCAATATTAAACTTGTTTTCCTCAATAACAGTTGGACTTCGCAGTACTCTGTCTTAGGATTGAGTAAAACATTTCTTTAATGCTTAGGGAGCGTGTTCCGTTAGAATCGTATTAGTTCCTCAGAGGTTCTATGCGTTAGGTTTAGCAGGACACTGATTTCACTGACAATGTTGTAAAACGGTTCCCGGTCTCACTGAAGTGGGTACATTGTAAACAGACAAATTAACGTAGTATTACGTAGACGTATTTAAAGCGCAAGTGTAACGGTCCCTTTACCCCTTCACCTTATCTAGGCTGTATTGCAGATATTGGTGCTCAACTGCGAGAGGCGGAGACGTTGGCGTTCCAACATATATAATACTAAAACATATACTTTTGCATACCCTCTTGTCTTCTTAGCTTCATATTATATAATACTTTTGTTTACTAACAGTCAATTCCCAATATTAACTTCATCTTGTACCTTTCCCGCCCCCTAGCTTTTCGAAGACGGGGCAAAATAGTTTAGTTTATGAGAATGCTTCTCTTTCTTATGTCGGTGGGAGAGTGCCCAGTCCGGAGACGAGCTCTACAGGGCCGTGCGGCCCTTCCCCCTAAGGGGGGAACCGACTTAAACACTAATATTAACATAATTAGGAAAACCGAAAATTTTATCAGCCTAGGGTAATTTAGGTACAGTCACATCTAGAAAATGGTAGAGAAGATTACTATAAGTTCTCGTTCACGGCCTCGAGTGACCCGACTTGCGTCAAGCGGCACGCGCGCGTCACCTGTTTTCCATGGCTCCACAAGTTACGTCGCGGTGACTCGTAGCTTGCTCTCAACAACTTCTTTCATTTGTTTTTGCAGTCGCTGTCGTAAGAAGCGTGGCGCTTGAGCGTGTAGCTCGTGGCCACGGGTTATAGGGATGATTGAAAGAAAAAAAAAAAGACATTATGGTCAGTAAGAGTCTGACACGCCCGCCCGCTCCGCCCAGAGTGGGAGAAGTTATTTGATCATTTCCCATCCCAAAAAGAGGGCAGGAAATCGGTAATTAATAGTTAATTCTAAAACAGCGTTAAACATAAACTTGGACCTGGAGCTGTTTAACAGCTCTAACAAATTGTTTGTACATTATTTTGGAACTCTGTCTACTCAATAACGCTGCAATTTGCATGTAAATGAGTTTCAAGCGTCAAACTTAATTAGTTGGCATTAATTAGATTGCTCCAGTGTAATTACGTGTTAATTTTTGTATGATTCATTTTTGAATAGGTACGTCAAAGGGACATTTCAATGTATGTTTTAGCTCGTTAAAGACCACACTGAATAATAGGAATAAGGGAACAGCAATTGCTAGTAATGCTCCATATGTATGTATGTATGTTCTTGAGTAGAGACCGCGAATAGGGAAACGTAGGGTAGGACGCCCTCAGGCTAGGACTGACTACCTACGTATCAGCTGAATGAAAGTAGCCGAGAATCGAATTAGGTCTAAAAGTTCATAAAATTAAATTCTTCTTCTTTAACGCGTATTCACCCAGTACTAAGTACTTCACATATAATTAAATAAAAAAAGGAAAAAAAAATGACGAATAAATGAATTCATTCATTTTTCTTAGGCACTTTTTTTTTTTATTGATACAAAATATTGAAAACATTTTAAAAGAAAAAAGAAAATATTACTAATTTTTTCGTTTCAAGTTTGTGTTCTGCACTGTGGTGTAGATCTTAGTAAACACGCTACAACCGTCAAGACGCATCGCTTAAAATTCTGCTGTTCCTTGTGTAGAACTACCTACTTCTGATTTTTTTTATTTGATACTAGCTATTACACGCGTCTTCGTCTGGGCTGCAGAATGAAAGTAACCTATGTCCTTCTGCGGGTCATGGTCTACCCATGTGCCAAATTTCATCCAATTCCGTTCAGCCGTTTTAGCGTAAGCGGAACAAACAAACAAACTCACTTTCGCTTTTATAATATTAAGTAGGATATATAATATAAATAGCCGTTTAGTACTGAAAAATTCAAACAATTTTCTTTCTAAGGTAAAATATATTTATTAATTTAAAGTATTAACTCTCATTGTCTATACATTTGTGCCATCTCATGGGAAGGTCATTTATGCATTTGCGGTAGAACTCTGAGGACCTGGACTTAACAAACTGTGTGATGGCATTTCGTATTGCATCCTGGGAAGAGCATTGTTCCGGCGTTTGACCAAGAGTCAGCCAAAGCGTTGTTTGCTTGCGATTATCATAAAGAATCCACTTTTCATCACACATCACAATTCGCCCCAAAATCCCTTTATTTCTGTACCGGTTCAACAAGATAGGGGCAAGCTTCAATGCGCTCTTCGCTCTGCAAATCAGTCAAATCATGGGGCACCCATTTTTCAAGCATTTTTTATCTTACCGATTTTAATTTTAATTTAATTTATTTATTGAGGGATAATAAACAACTACAACATATATTATACATAAAATTAACAATATTTTAAGTGGTAATGTTGCAGTCCACTACATTATCCGCAGATAGGACATATTAGAGGCCAGTGGTTGCCACTAGACGGGCATTACCAAAATTAACAAATGATTTAAAATAAATAAATAAGTTACTATAAAGCTAGCTGTAGCTATAAAACCAAATCAGGTAAGAGAAAATTTCACTTACCTAAATTATTCAATCAATTAATAACAATGAAATTTGAATTATAGGATTCCAACATTCTATGAATAGGGCAGCGTAAGCCAGAGTTCGTACGATTTGATGCAAAGGGGTCAATATTGTGGATATGCTAACATCAAACGTTTAAATTAACGTAATAGTAATTAACGTTTATTTATTTTACCTCGATGGTCCTAGTTTATCATTTATAACTTCCAGTTACAGGTTTATGTAAGCGGGCACGCCCTTTATGCCTGGAGGCTTTTATTAAGATGTTAAGTTTCGTTTACGTTTCGTTTTTATTTCTGCCCGAGTATAGTTCTCGATGATTTTGTTTGGTATATTGGCGTGTGCTAGCTAACATATGGATAATAATTTAAATTAGGGTAATTATGTTGAATACTATTATATAGAATCATTTTTTTTCTTTCTAACTGAACAGACAGCTGTGCTGCTGGGGAGTTTGTTGCGCCACTTCTTCTTCCCAGCTAACGCACTAGGAAGTGGTGAAGGGTGGGCGTTTTGGGGGGACTGTCTTATGTAATTTTGACGTTCGAAAAGTGCTGATTATCAGCCTAGTTTCAATAAATGACTTGTATTGTGAATTTGAATTTAAACCATGCCGCTAATTCTTTGGTAGTTTGATAGGGATCGGCTCCCACCATCGCATTCATTTAATCGTTATTTACCTAAGTGGCTGGTCGTCCTCGGGGTTTCACTCTTCAAGTCGAAGTTTCGACTACGAAAACGATTAAACCAAAATCGCACAATGTGTTCATCAGCCATATAAGACGTAACCATTCGGACTTACTAATACTTCATAAAATTATAAACGGTTCCATTGATGCATAGGTAATTAATTAACTATTTTAACTGTAAGCCTAGCCAACGTAGTAAGCGTCATCATCGTATTTTTGAGTTACCTACATCCACCTTGAATACTACATTTAATAGCCCTCTTACACGTATGGCAAGGCAATATAATGAAAGGTCCAATTTGACGGATTACCCTATTGATATTTTCTCCATGACTTTCGCTTCATACAGGCGCTCCCTATTTAGATAGTGTGATGAGTGCTCGTCTATCTAGCTCAAATTGGTTAGTTTTGTCGTGTTGTAGATTTATGTCTACTAGACACTTTTTATATTGTTCTCCTTTGTCTCAAATTTTCATATCTGAATGTCATGCATACCTGTCATTTGCATGGTTATTGAAATGTTAATTTTAGATCTTATTTAATTTTCAATTGTAAGTGACTGAGCTGTTGGTTTGCTTATGATAAATAAACATTGATAATGCGGGCTGCTTCTGCTGCGTAAGTTTCACGCCGGAACTCGTATTAAAAAATTACTCTAATTTTCAATGTACGAGTATCCTTACATATATAATATCTTTACTTTAGAAATTGAATGAAAAACTGAAAATCGAACAATCGAATGTTGTACAGTTTTACAAATTTAGAATGTTATAGTTATCTTGTGAAAAGTTTCTCTCGAATCTCACACCATGCAGGTATTAAAATTAACATTGCCTGTTTGTTAAAACGGCAATTTCATATTTAAACCCCTATTATAATAATGTTAGTTTGAAGATAATTACGTACTATGTGTAGCAATGTTTAATTTTAAGCTACGCTTGATGGCACATAATTTTGTTTAAACCTTTTTATGTTTTCCCTTTAAGTGAATTTGTAATTCTTTAGAGAAAATAGAGTTTCTATCCTATTCTTCTGAATAGGATAGAAACTCCATCGTTACTCTAGAACCATCGTATCGATCATCGCATCGGATCGTTGGAGAATCATACGAAACTACCTTTTGGAAGGGGTGACTAGAATCAATTGAACATGACGGGGGATGGTACGTGTCTCTTTCGTTATTATCAACCATATTTTAACCACTGTGGGCGTGCCGTACTATGGGTAGTGTTGGTTATTGCACAATAAAAAACCGTTCGCAGTTCAGATCAAATTATAATTTACGATCACATTAATCACACTAGCATTGCACACACTGTAGGTACGTGACACACCTATTCGAAACGCACGACAGTTTCTAAACGTCTTCACTGCTTCACCGCCATCCATGAAGTCGGCTTAGGTCCAGCTCCGGCCAGTCCAAGTGTTAAGTTGTAGACTCTGTCGAACGCCGCTAGGCGTTGCTGGCGTCCCGATTAGTCTAACTCAGTAACGTATTTCCGACAAACATATTATCTTGTAAATGTTGACGTTAAAAGTGCCCTTTATTTATATATACTTTATTGTACACCAGATTATACATTACCAAAGAAAAAGTAATACACTATAAAATATACAATGGGCGGCCTTATCGCTTACTGCGATCTCTTCCAGGCAACCCTTTATGTGCCTATTTGAAATAAATTATTCGACTATGTATGTATGTTCTTGAACGGAGACCGCAAATCTTCAAACGTAGGATAGGACGCCCTCAGGCTAGGTGGAGTTTAATCTTTCCTAGGTGGCTGATAGAAGCTGGATGAAAGTAGACGAGGGTCAAGTTACGCCTGAAAGTAGGTACATAATATTAATTTTTTCTTGTTCTACCCATATCCACAGAATACATAAACCCATGCCTACTTCCCATGGCGGTAGACAAAAACTATAAAACGCCACTTGCTGCGCTCTTTACGTCCTTCTTTTGCTTCGTTTATGTTCATACATCTGCTCATACAAGCACGCACCTGAGCTTTCTGAGGAACATTATCCACCCGATACTAAGTACTATTGCACGCCATGCTCGAAGCAGTAATGCTCGCGAAGGAGGAGGCGGAACGCGTGATGGAGAGGCAAATTTTGCCGCAGGAGATACACTGGGCATCGGGAATCGCTGGCCGATTCCCGGCCACCGTAGACGCGGGCTTACGGACGGTGAGCAATGGGTAGCTCGCCGTCTAATAAGGACTAGGCCCGGGTCAATGGCGCATTGGGATGTCAGCACAACAGAAAGGGTCTGATAGGACCGATGCCTGCCGGGGTCGCGGGAATGTCCGAAAGGGATACCGTGGCCCCTGGCTACGTACAGGCAACTGAAGGAACACGGGTTTTAGTCAGTAAGAGTCTGATATGCCCTCTCGCTCCGCCCAGAGCGGGTGAAGTTAATTGATAATTTCTAATAGTTAATTGATAAAAGATAGGTAGACAGTTAAAATTTTCACAGATTATGTTTTTCAAATAATAATTATATATATATACTCTCCTTCTTAATTTGCCGTAAGCGAGTAAAAAATAAATATAGTTAATAATTAAAGGGGGAGTTCGTGGCTAAGTAATAACAGCCGCTCGGTTCGATCCATCAGGTTAAGCTACGCTTGCCGGGGTGACTGGGTTACCATCTGAACATACCGAGACTCCTCCGTGCTTCGGAAAGCACGTTAAGTCGTTGGTCCCGGCTGTCATTCGTGGATCTTTGACAGTCGTTACGGGTCGTCAGAAGCCCGAAAGTATGACAACCAGTCTTACCAAGGGGTATCGTATTACCCAGTTACTGGGTTGTGGAGGTCAGATAGGCAGTCGCTACATGTAAAATACAGTATTCAGCTGCATCCGGTTAGACTGGAAGCCGACCCCAACATAGTTGGGAAAAGGCTAGGCAGATTGAATTAAAGGGAAACAAGAAACTTGTTTTTTTGCTATTTTTACTCGATTTTAATACGTTACCTACTCAACACTTCTGTGAGATTCGCACTTGGCCGGTTTTTTTACATACACACGCCGACGAAGTCTCAGACAACGGCTTGTAAATAATTTTCAATGAGTTAGCTGTTAATTAACACAATGATAAAATCCATTTCATTTATTATATCCCGTGGAAAATAAATACAACTTTAATATTATTCCCGGCACAAAGCAAACCAGAGACCACTTAAACAAATTAAATGATAGAATGAAAGGTCACAGAAATATTAAATTGTTGAAGGTGTACAATAGTTCAAAGTCTTCCTCTTCTTCAACGTAACGAGATACGTTTGTCGGCTGGCGTACTAGTGGTTACAAACTCACTTAAGTTCTGTTTACGTTTAGTTTTTATTTCTGCCTGTGAATAGTTCTCGATGATTTTGGTTGGTATATTGGCGTGTGCTACCTGAAATATGGCTAGTAATTTAAATTATGTTTTGTGTTTGTTGCGTAATGTAATTTATTTTGCATACTATAATATCGTTTTTTTTTTCTAATTGAACAGACAGCTGTGCTGCTGGAGAGTTTGTTGCGCCACTTCTTCTTCCCAGCTAACGCACTAGGAAGTGGTGAAGGGTGGGCGTTTTGGGGGACTGTCTTATGTAATTTTGACGTTCGACAAGTGCTGATTCTCAGTCTAGTTTGAATAAATGACTTTAGAATTTTGACTTCTAAAATTTCAGCGTGGCCCGAAATTATGACGTCTTACCAAGTAACGTGTTACCCAGTAACTAGGTTGTGGAGGTCAGACCGGCAGTCGCTCCAAGTGAAATATTGGTTTAGCTGGCAGAGTTATTCAGTTGCAATCGGTTAGATTGGAAGCCAACCTCAAGAAAAGTCTAGGCAAAAGATGATGACTTGTAAAGGCTTTTAAATTATAATTTTCAGGTAGTTTTATACTGACTCTTCAACCACATTTCGCCTTTTTTGTTTAATTGCGGTAAACATGACGCAAAGAAAGAACACAAACGCGAAAGAACAAGTTGGGGGAAAATATGCGTCACATCCACACAAAACAGCCATCGTTCAGAAAAATGCTCGCGCAGACCAGCGGGACGCGACGGCGCGACGCAACTCGAATAACACAATTTCTAAGAAAACTTCACGATATAAAAATAACCGGTGTCGCATGACACTAGTTTGCACGAACCTTAATGCTGCGACCCTATCCGAGGCAGAGCCGCAGCGCTGGTTTTTTACCGCCAGACGGAGTTGACGTCATGACGTCAACCGGTGCAGCATACAATGAGATAAATATTACAAAATATAAAATAAAAAATAAAATAGTCCTAAATGTTTACATAAATATAGGAAGAAAAGATAGAAGAATAAGGAGGCAAAAATTTTGATTTCTACTTCTGCCTGCCTTAGATTCCCCCATATTTTCTCTCCCTCTCTTGTCATTCATATAATTCCTCACAAAACCCATCCATTTTTTCTTCGGTCTGTCTCTTCCCGTCCTTCACTCTACTGCATCCATAACTCTCTTTCCTATTGCCAAATTAACCAGATACAAATCCTGTTTCTGAGCTTCCATTAAGAATTTCGTAATGGTTCTTAAACTTTGTCCCGACCAGAAGTCCCTAAACAGTCTCGGTTGGAGTCCAAATTCAAAATATTTTATTTCACATAAACCTACACGGGCACTTATCAAATGTCAGAAGCTAGGTGCACGGCTGCAATTGGTCGTTACCTATGGAGAAAAGCCGGCAAGAAACTCTACGGTTACTCTTTTAAAAATAATTGACATAATTTGTTAACACATTTGGTATCACAAAACCATGATAAATTAAAAAAATACAATAGACGTAGATTATATTTAGGAACCTATTCCTAAAGAGTCATAAAAATCTCTCAACGAGGCCCCCCTCCATCCATCCAAGCACAGCGGGTTGCCACGCCGAGCGCCGCGCGCTCCGTCCGGTGCTCGTGGTGGGTACACGACAAGTCAATCGTCATCCTGAGGATGCCTCGTTGAGAGGTGAAACACGTGTCGATTTCTTACAGGGCTTTTTATGACTCTTTAGGAATAGTTACGCAGAATAGGTTACTAAATATATCTACGTCTATTGTATTTTATAATGGTTTACCGCAAGTTCACGCCTGAACCAATTAACTATTATAAATCAAGTTAAAGTGACTTAAACCAATAGTAAACCCTCTGCTCTGAAGAGACGCCACACAATCGCGAGGCTAACGATCACTTGGCTTTGTAAACTACAGGTAACACAAGCTCTCTGTTTGATTTTTACAACAACAGCTCGAAACAAAATAATAATGCTGGTTAGTTGCACAAAGGTATGACAGTGTTTTGTTATTTTTGAGACACTGTCACAAAAAGAAATTGTAGGAAGCTACACAAAGTTTTTTAACGAGAAGACAAAAATAGCGTTCTCGAGTGGCGTCGAATCGCCCGTTGTGACTTGAATAGTCAGCGTCGCTACTCTGTCTGTTGACTGGCTATTCTTATAATTTTGCTGAGAGAAGAATAATAAAAAGAGTACTAAATACAAGGTCGCCCATGGGCATGTGACCGCTCGTATTTTAAAGGGGGGGGTCTAATAATTTTTTGAGTAGCGTTTGCCATATTTCCGATGTTATTGGCTCGATTTGGATTCTGTTTATTATTCCTAAAAGCTTATGAGTTATTTAATCGGATAAACAATTTTTTTTTGTTAAAACTTATCGACTAAAGGAAAAAATAAAGGAATGTGAAAAAAAAAAACAAAAAGAATCCATAAAATCATAGGGTCCCCCCCTATGATTTTATGGATTCTTTTTGTTTTTTTTTTCACATTCCTTTATTTTGAAAAAAAAAAAAGAAAAAAAAAAATGAATTAATTAAAAGGGTAGGTAGACTTTTAGTAAAGTTTATTTTATATATTTTATATTTTTCATGAATATTCAGAAAAATACGGGCGGTCACATGCCCATGGGCGACTTTGTATAGTGTTATATTATTGTTCTTTTGGAAGTTAGTGTGTTTGATTGTTCTCTTCAAACAATAGGAAGCGTAATTTAATTAAATCGTCTCAAAACTCCTGAACGTCGACAAGACAAACACATCTCCTCAAACAGAGAAAATAACGAATCCAGCCAACAATTCCCAATTTCTTCATGATGATTTCTTTTGCCGAAAGTCATTGGTAACTAAGATTAGAAAATTCATGATGAAATGAAAAAAAAACTTGACTCTTTCCACCACATGCAAGACTTCATTTCTTTTTCAAAATGTCAAACAAAACAGCTTTTATCGTTCAGAAACAATAGTGGGGCTCACAATAAAATCAGTACAGCGGATAAAATCTGGGCATAAAAGCGTGCATGTAGTGTTTACGTCAAAGGCACTCAACCGAGGCTCATTTTTACGTAAAACAGTGGTGCCGGTGGTAAAATACTGACAGTTTTAATTTAGCGTTTATTAAATACTAGCGACCGGCCCCAGCTAAAAACATCGACATATTATCTGTGCTATATCTAAGTTAAATATGAATGAATTATACCGATATGCAGTATGTTTTTTCATTTTAAATATTCACAAGAAATATTAAATTGATACGCAAAAGAAACACTCTGTATACGGGCACGTGTCAAATTTTTTGTATTTTTTTTAGCATGCGTGAAATTGATTTAAGCTTCGTGCAGACCAGCGCGACGCGACAGCGCGACGCGACACCGGTTATTGTTATACCGTCAAGTTTTCTTAGAAATTGTATTGTTCGAGTCGCGTCGCTGCGTCGCGTCGCGCTGGTCTGTACGAAGCTTTATTCATGATTTTTTTTATTTGTTAACAAGCCGTTTGTGCGTAATGGGGTTTCCCATCGGCAAGATACGATCTGTTCATAAGAACGAAAACGATTTTTATCACCTTGTTCTTCACTGAGTGTAAGTTATTTTGGGCCATTTATACCCAGGTTCCCTCACATTTTCCTCGGGCGTAATGCCCTATTTACACGACTCAAGTTTTTTCCTACGGCATACAATATAATTGAAGCAACTTACTAGTTTTATGGTCACTTCAACTAGATAATGGAATGCATTGGATATTAAATTGCACCGTAAAAATCCTTCTTAAGAGCGTTCATTCTAAAACTTGGTAAAGTTACAAACAGCTGTCAAATATTTACCTGTTTTGATTAATTTGCCAATATTACTGTATGGAAATATGAATATCGCTAACTAGTGAAATAGAATATTAACAATGAATTGCAATTAAAACACAAAATTTGATATTGTAACCGTGGACACCGTTTTAGTTTAAAACTAAATATTCGGTGTTACGATATTAATGATTTCATTTCATAATCAATATTTTAGTTCACTAGTTAGCCATGTTTCATATTTCCATACAGTAATATTGCCAAATTACTAAAAAAAAAACGAAATATTTGACGTTTATTTGCGTCGTTGCCCACTTTCAGAATGCACGCTCTACGTAGAAGATACCTTTCTGAAATAAAACTGTATTTTGCTAAAGTTCTTCTTTTCATTATATATGTAAATCTCTTGGTTAATAAGATTAGTCAGGCAGCAAGGTAGCGAGCCTGACAACGATACCTAAAATGCAACATTCCTACTTTATTCCTGGAAATCATTTAGCCCCTAGGTATTTGTATGGAATTTATTAGTTTTCTTAATATAAAACATTAATCGGATAAAGATAAAATCCTCAAAAGAAAATATAAATTTTAAAATGAACATTTTAAATTTTATGAAGCAGTAAATTCAAAGAAAAGCCCTATAAAGCCTTCGAACGATTTGCGGGAAAATAAAAACGTTGGGTATATTTTTGTATTGCTAGTGAAGGGACAGAAATACCATTTATTAATGCATTTTCGTTGGATTTACTATGAATTAAACCTTTCATATTTTATGCGTAGGGGGTTCTATATTCATACATTAAGGCTGTTTGACATTACGGTTTCTGTGAAAATAAATAAAGGCATGTATTAAATCAAGCCTCTAATAATTCTCATTTTGAGCCCCTAAAAATATTATTGTAGGTACACTCTATTATAATGATTGCGCCTCTTTTTGTGAACCGCAAATAATTCGTATTTTGGGGTCCTAAAAATACTAAAAAGCCACATAACTGCGACCGACTTGGATGTAGCGCTCGCTGGCCGCATCACCACCAGTTTAGCCGTGGTACTCTTTATAGCTCTTTATAGCGACTAACTGAGAAAACGCCAGAACGTTAAAAAGACGCTCAATTATTTAAAAAAGTATGCATCATTAGAAGGTCAATAAGTTTTTAGAGGATCCGTTAAATAAATGTTTATTTTTATTTTTAATAAGTAACAAATTATAATGCAAATTATAACTAGTCGAAAGTTTCAATAACTAGTCAAAAGTTTCTATAACTACTCAAAAGTTTCTATGACTTGTCAAAAGTTTCTATAACTAGTCAAAAGTTTCTATAACTAGTCAAAAGTTTATATAACTAGTCAAAAGTTTATATAACTAGTCAAAAGATTAAAATGCATAAATATCAACTATTTTCGCAGAAAAAGTCTTACCATAACCATGACGCCTTTAATACCTGAAGGGTTAGGCAGAGGTGCACCTATAGTACACCCACATGTCGCCAGTTACGTTTAAGTCCCATATAATAGGGGGCAAGCCTATTGCCACCAACCGGGCTCAACTCCAGAATTCCCGGAGTCTACTGAGAAATTACAGAAGGAAAAACCCAATAACACTTCTGCCCGACCCGGTAATCGAACCCAGGACCACTAGACCAACGAGTCTAACAAGTCTTGTTGGATTTAGAAACATTTTCTTTTCTGAATAGAGTTTTAAAAATCGGCCAAGTACGAGTCGGACTCGCAAACCAAGGGTTCCGTACAATATTAAGAACAAAATCAAAATCCATCCATTCAAACTTGGCTGAGAATCAGCACTTTTCGATGGTCAAAATTACATAAAACAGTCACCTAAAACGCCCGACCTTCACCACTTCCTAGTGCTTTAGCGGAGAAGAAGAAGTGGAGCTAAAAACGCAGAAAAATACAAGTTTTTTTTATGGACACCCTCTTTAATTATTAACTTTATTTAATTGTTATTATTTGTTATAGCGACAATAGAAATACACAATCTGTGAAAAAACTATCTACCTAATCGTCGTCGTCTTCTTATTGTTCATGAGATACAGCCCGCTGACAGACAGACGCACGGGCGGACAGCGGAGTCTTAGTAATAGGTTTCCGTTTGGAATACTTTTTTTTTTGGTCCGATATTATCAAATAACTTCTATAACGGAGCGGGAGGGCGTGTAAGACTCTAACTGACCCCGGCAGGCATCGGTCCTAGCGGACCTCGTCAGTTGTGCTGACATCTCTTTGGGGCGCGCGTGGAACACAACGTGCCGTCGACCCGGGCCTGGTCCTTATCGGATGGCGAGCTACCCATTGCTCACCGTCCGCAAGCCTGCGCCTACGGTGGCCGGGAATCGGCCTGCGATTCCCGATGCCCAGGGCGTCTCCTGCGGCGGTTATGGGCGTGAGGGTGCGAAATTTGCCTGTCCCTCACGCGTTCTGCCTCCTACTTCGCGAGTATTACTGCTTCGCTGTTCGTGAGATACAGCCCGCTAACAGACAGACTGCGGAGTCTTAGTAATAGGTTCCCGTTTGGCACAGTGCAGGTACGGAACCTTACAAAGTAACCAAAAACTGTATCAACACATAGTATGATATCCGCAGAAACCAACATTTTATTGTTTAAGGAACTACGTAAAACTATTCGAATGGTGTTCCCCATTTCAAAGTGCACGAAGTACAGTAAACCACGCAAGTTTACGAGCAGCTAGCGCAGCGTTGAACCAATATTTCGACAAAACTTTAACGATAATGTGTTCGGAGCAAGTTTTCTAGGAAAAATTCTTGTATATTGACAATGAAACATTTTTCTTTAGGAAAAGATGCGAAAAGTTGTTTTAAGGGGCCTATTACATTTCGACTGATTTCGACGGTGATTTTTGCGTTAAATGGGCAACTTTGGCGTTTTTATTCTAAGAAATTGAAAGATTTCGACAATAATTATGACTTATTGAGTGGTGGCGAATAGTTATTAGTATAGTTTATAGCGGCCTCAATATTCTCAATTTTTTCTTATCTATTTATATAAACCCAAAATTCCGAATCAAGTTTTTCATCAAATGTGCAACGGCACTTTCACGAGCTCGTGGATTGAAATGTAAAATATATAATAACATCTCTTAAAAAGTGGTTTAGTTTATAGCGGCCACAGAATTTTGAAATAATATATGGAATATCTAAAATAAAATTATTCAAACAAAAAAAACGCTCAGAATTAACTGTAAATTTCTCCTTATTATTACGTAAAATTTATACCAGAATCCACGTTGGTTCTTATGAAATTAAAATTGCATACTTTAAATAAAAACTTAATTGTTTAACTCAAAATAAACATAATAACAACTACCAAATTGCTACTTAATGCGATGCGTCGGCTGCTCGAACTATCAAAACGCAATTTTGTGATAGGCCTCATACGTAATATTTGCAATGGGAACTGTTTTGTTTGCTGTGTGCGTTTTTTTGAGTTTGAATTTGTCCTGTTATTTACCGGATTTTTTATAAGCCGGTATAAAAACGGAGAGGTTGATGTTCAAATTGTTTATTTTCGTGTTTTGTTTTTTCCTTACGTCATGTGTACCGCAAATAAATGTATTTTCTTTCTTTCTAGTGCAGTAAACACCAGTAGGTTCATTTTATAGAAAATGAATCTACTGATTTTTACTGCACTACTGCTGCTGCTGTACTGGTTTTTCCATCAGAGAAATCTATAAGTGCATATATATTATAAATTAAAGTCGCTTATCGTGTATGTCTGTATGATTTTGTTGTTCTTCTAAACTACGCAACGGATTTTAATGTAGTTTTCGACATCATTCCGGAGTTTATTCCGAAAAGTTTATGTGTTTTATATAAATATGAAACTTATAATTATAAAAAAGAAATCTCGATATATTGCAAACTCGTAAAAGCCGACCGAAGCAAGGGCGGGTCGCTTGTATAAAAATATTATTAAATAATAAAACTTAAGGTAATGCACTGGGCGAGGCCTATTTTGATCTGTTTTGTGTTCCCTCGAACAAAAAATGCTTATTTTTTTTATTATTTTTTATTAAGGTTCACCAACAGTTGTTACAGATAATAAACAGATAGGAACATATCGGTAATAGTGTCTTAAATCTAACTGCACCACCAATTACATGCAAACACCGCATGCAAAATGATCTTTGCGACTATAACTTTAATTTTAAAGACTTAATGTACTTAAATTCTAAATAGTAATATTAAAACATTAAACGTATAGATACAATTTCAATCTATAGGTACATAATAAATAAAAAATAACAGCTTTACACTAAATGCATATGAAACTATCGGTATTTACAAAAAAAAACATATTATCTTAAAATTTTGTCTTTCTGTCTGTTTGTGCCGGCTTATCTCCGAAACGGCTGGACCGATTTTGACGGAACTTTCACTGGTAGATAGCTGATATTATGCGACAAAAGATAGTCGACAAACGCCCTGCACAACTTCCTAATCATTATCCTAGGAAAAAGAAATAGCGCAACTAATAAATAAACTCAAACTGAAAGCATTTATTACAATTAAATCATTTACAGGCACTTTTGAAATTTCAAAGACTCGGTCAGTAAGTCAGACAGTTCAAGCTAGTTGCCCATTCAACGTAGATCGCTATGAAGAAGAACGGGCAAGACACTCCAAAAATGAAAGGAACAAGAGATAAATAACAATGATACATGTCTTCGCAACTAGCGCCACAATCAAGGATCAACACACACTGGTCGCTGTATACGGTTTTTGCACACATCAAGTTTCATTAAGTCCTTAAGGGTATCAGATTTGGGCCCGTTTAGCCGTTTTTGTGACGTCACTGTTTATAAATGTTTGTCGTGTTATGTTTCTATGGGATGTTTTTAGGCTATTTATGAAATATGGTTATAGTAGATGTATATTCTAATGTTTTAGAGGAGGTTTAGAGGAAAAGTGTCGAAAAGTTTTTGTCCTGCCGACAAACTTTCACGCAGTTTGGCAGGTTTATAAAATGTATGCAAATGTTTAGTTCAAAATAAATGATTTATAATTTTTTTATTTTGAATTTTTGCTTGTGGCAGGCCCAGAAGGCGGGTTGAGCTGGACTTCTTTAACAAGCTGGTCCTTAGCAGCTTTAAAAGAGAGAGGTGGAAAGAGAGTATAGGAGGCTTTGCCCTGGAGTGGGATATCACAGGCTTTTTAATATGTAACATCTTTGAAAAGGGACGGAAATGTGTAACAGGAAGCCGGGGAAGCGCGCGTTATTTGATTTCACCAATGAGCGCGCCCGTCAGGATGGTGTCAACCCATTTTCCGAGAGTCCAAACTTTTCTGTGGATACGAGGATATGGATACGAGGCTTTTGGCTAGTTTGTGAAGTGGTATTGTTTTGATTTTTTTTTGTAATGTGCGTTTAGTTTGTGCAGAATAAACATTTTTTGTTTCTTTCTTTTCTTTTCTTTAGAGGTTGGTACTGTCAGGTAAGATGTCAGATGTCATCTTATGCGACTACTGTAAGGCAAACTCGTTTTTTTTAAATAATAATAACTTTATTTAAACTTTTCACACTCAAAAACTTATAACTAAAATAGGTACACCAAAAAAAAAAAAAAACGTAAATCTACAAGGGCACTTATGAAACGTCAGGTGCTAGGTGCACGGTTCCAATTGGTCGTTTCCACCAGTACATAAACTACATACACATACATACATATTTGCTATAATATATACCTATATATATACATATATACGAATTCAAGGGAGAGAGGTATTGAGATGACTCTATTTATTTTGAAAATAACTCCACAATTTCCGCTTAAATGCATACCGACTGGTGGCCGTCCTGATATCGGGTCCCCTCAATAGGAAGCGCATTCCAATGAAGAATGGACTGAATATGAAAGGAAGAATGAACAAAGTTCAACTTAACTTCAACAACTTTTAACTTTACTGATCAGTTTTATATTATTTTGTTTTATATTATTTTGTTTTATTAACTCATTGCGCTGCATACTGCGTGCTTAGTTCCGCCCTGCCACCAATGTATACAGTGTAGGTAATCTGTATACATTGTACAGCCATTTGTAGGGATTGCTTGAATCTATATATAGATAAATTGAAGCCCGTAGATTTTAAGAACTTATGTTAGCTACCTATATTCTTCAAATAAATATATCATTCATTCATTCTTTTGTCGTGAGAGTTAAAGAAAATAAAAAACTTAAAAACACCCGGATCAATATAAGCTACTCGTATACCGTATACAGGGTCATATTCTATTAGCTAGAGAAACTCCGCAGACGTGATGGGTTGGAACTCCACAGAACTGATTTTTAACTCCCGACGCAAAAAGAGGGGTGTTTTAAGTTTGACAGCTGTGTGTGTGTCTGTGACTGTCTGTGGCACCATAGTTCTTAAACGGGTGAACTGGTTTGAATGCGGGTTTTTTAATTTGAAAGCAAGTTTTCTAGTGATGGTCCTTAGATACGTTTTATCAAAATCGGTTCAGCTGTTTGAAGATTATCAGCACTTTTCTAATTGATGAATGGATGTGAGCGTCTTCCACAGGTCTGATCGATTTGAGATTCGGCATTCTGTTACTTTAATGATATTAGAAGAACCTTGAACTGATGCTGCAGCATCACCTGGAATTTGCAGGATACCCATCTCCCTTACCAACTTACAGCACAGGTATCGTGTTTGGACTCATTGGAATGGTCTCAATGAATAGGTTATATATAGATGATGAACAGGGTCTGGTGATGGAGTAGGAAAGAGAAATGAGGAAATATTTGTGTCGGGGGTTTTTAAATTTTAATATAATTTAAATTGTGTCAACTCTTACTTCAAGTAAAATCACTATCAGCGGTCGTTAACGCCACCAAAAAAAACATCAAAATAATTACTGTTTTGTTTTATCATAATGACATATCAAATCCCATCACTTCTGCGGAGTTTTGCTAGTTAATTTAATTTGACCCTGTATTTACGTTTCAACGTTTAGTTGCATTGCACCAATGAAGCATCAAGAAACGAAACGAGCATCCTTGATACATTACGTTTTTTTTATTTTTATTGACAAACACAAAAAAAAAACTAACTTATTCAAAATCCGATTATAGAACTATCCAATCGAAGGATCCGGCCAGTAACGATCAAAGTACCTACAGTCACGTGCTAACCTACATGGTTACTCGTTCAAAACCACACAAAATACAGAGAGCTTGACTTGAATCCCGTGTTTATGAACCACGGAATAGAAAATAGATGGAGTGTTATTTGCTTGAAATCATTTCTTGCAAAAACAAAAATCATTGTAAGAGAATCAAAGACATAGATTTAATAAACACGTAGCCGAATTCTGGGCTTAGTCCTTTTGTCCATTTAGATTGCCTCGTTAGTTTGCACAAATCTATCGCCCATGCCCACTGCCACGTCATATTTACATGAATAATCAATCCATTCCGATACTAAATCAATATTCGCGCTTAGTAATGTTTTTTATAAATGCGAAAGTACCTAACTATGCTTGTCGGTCTGTTATATTTTTTTTTTTTACCAATTTAATAACAATTTATTTAGTGGTTTAGGCTTGACCTAAACCACTAAATAAATTGGACAGATTGGCATCCTAGAATCAGCGGGGTAATTGTGTAACACACATAAAATTGCAATTGATCGCAATGCGTTTCATTTTGACAGTTCACCCAAGTTCAATGGGTTATTTACGTTTTTGAGCAGACGAATTTTTCAAACCTATGAAGCAATGGATTAGTCATATCCTTCAAAACTCTCGGATTGTGATTGAAAGTGTGTAAAGACATCGGCTACTTTTCAACTGGAATTTATTAAAAAAATATGAAATAAAAATCATACGCAGACGAATTCGCGGCCAACAGTTAGCAAATCAATAAATTATGATCACTCCATTCACTCACTCATCTCTGTCCCAGCCTACCCTTTAATTTCACAAGCCCATCAATTCGGTAGCCGGTTGACAGAAGTGTCAGCCATTTTGAAGAGGCAACGGATATTAATTGGACGCAAAACACGTTATTTTGTGTTGCTGACAGGTAATTACTGGCATTATGTAATAATAAAATTGGATTAGATTTTATCTGTAGGTACGTTGAAAGAATTTAATTTAATTTTCTTGCTTTTTGAAAAAGCAAGAAAATCAAATTAAATTCCTTCAATTCCTGTTCGTCACTAAATATTACCACCACCGCGACCACTGGAATCAATTGAACTGCAAGGGTAACTAAGACTTAGACCAACAAGGCCATCGGGGCCACAAATGTACTACAAGGTACCAAGTGCAACTATTGTGATTGTGGTTTCAATATCCAGGTCGAGTGGAGTGCTATTAGGTTTTTCAGTCAGGAAATTTTCGCGCCCAGGAATTTGGAACTTAGCCGTAAATAGCAATTATCTGAAACCAGTATTTATCTGACCTCCACAACCCAGTTACTAGGTATTACGGTACCCCTTGGTTAGACTGGTTGTCAGACTTGGTCGACAACCACGACCCCCCCCCCCCCCTTGTTTGTCAGGCTTTCGGGCTTCCGACTAGCCAAAGATCGTTACTCCAAAAAGCCTGTAGAAAATTACAGTCCATAATTTTCAAAACTCCCTCTTTATCAGATTTTAAAACAATAAACTTACGAACGAACCCATCCTTTACGAGAATAGAAACGCAAAATATGCAAATGAACTACAGCCACCCTTACCTTACATACATCAAACTGTGCTTACCCTTTACAACTAAATATTAGAGATGGGCAAACTATGACTTTGTTGGACAAGCCGACTGGCCGACTACTCGGCTGCAAAAAGGCCGACTATTAGTCGGCCAAGCCGATCAAATCTTTCGATGGTGTACAAAACCGAAACTGCGAACTGCAAACAATAGGTTATGTAGTCGTACGATCTTCGAGTGTATTTCATTCGTTCGACAAATAAGTGTGCGACATGTCATTAGGTCGACAGGTCGATAGGACATTAGTTCGACAGATTGTTAGTGCGACAAGCAATGTATGTTTAACAAATATGACTTGTAGGTATACAATCACTTTATTGTCCGTCTGTCTGTCTGTCAAGACCCTTTTTCTCAGGTCATTTCTCATATCAAATACTCAGATCTACTGTTCCTTGGAGCTGTGAAAAAATCAAACTTCTAAGTCAACGCAATCAAAAGATACAGCCGTTTATGCTGCAAATTTTCGACACCCGCAAGGGAATCAAAACCTACAGGGTACTTCTCGTGAACTCAGAATCTAGAAATTTGGTACGAAGCAACGTGTTATAGCACAGATAAAGGAAAAATTGCGAAAAGCATAAATTTTTAGTAAGTGAGTCCGACTCGCACTTGGCCGGATTTTTTATAAGTTCTACATAGAAATTTTAAGACATGTAGATATTAATAGACGGATTATAGCAGGTGAAAGAAAGAAAACACATTTATTTAGCACAGACTAAAACACACACAATATAATTACACAGCAGAAAAAAAAAAAAAAAAATTTGCTGATCTGCAGTTTCTGCCTACCCAATAAGAACTAAAGGTAAGACCTGCCGTTTTTTGCCGATTAGTTTCCGACTTGCCGCCGACTACAAATACAGCCAGATAGTCGACTTTCCCTACCAGTCGGTACATCTCTACTAAATATATAGCGTGAATAAACAAAGGGCAGGACTACATTCAAATGTAAATGAAGTGGAGTGAAGGGAATTTTCTCTGTTGTGTAATATGCCTTAGTGAGAACCGCTTCTGTAATGGTCAGTTTTGCATATTATTGTATTGTGGAGTAGTGGGATCATTTCTTGAGAGGGAAATAGGGAATTATAACTTCATTAAAATATGTATTATATCAACATACTTTGCCGAACATTTTTATTTTGATCTATACAGGTTAGCCGGCGTTCGGATAACTGCGTACTATCTTCACGTCTCATAAGCCACAGTGTCTCAAGACGAAAGTTTTTGACCAGTTTGTGTTGCCAGTGAAGACCTAGGGCACTGAAACGTGGTCGCTCACAATAGGCCTCATTAGAAAGCTCAAAGGCACCCAAAGGGCAATGGAGAGGGCTATGCTTGGAGTTTCCCTACGGGATCGAATCACAAATGAAGAGATCCGTAGGAGAACCAAGGTAACCGACATAGCTTGAAGAATTACCAAACTTAAGTGACAGTGGGCAGGGCACATTGCTCGCAGAACAGATGGCCGATGGGGCTGAAAGGTTCTGGAGTTGTGTCCGCTTACCGGAAGACGTAGCGTTGGAATCCCCCCCACAATGTGGACCCGTGACGAGGCCTATGTCCAGCAGTGGACATCTTTCGGCTAAAATGATGATGATGATGAGGACAACCCGGTCAAAAGAAAGAAAGAAAGAAAGAAAAAGTATTTATTCTGCACAAACTAAACGCACATTACAAAATAAATGTTGTTGTGTTGTTGTTGAATGTTGTTGTGAGTTTTGCAAATACAAAACTCTCATTCATTGGTTTACCTTGAGCCATTGTTTAAATCCTTTACCAGCAATGACGATGAAAGCACGTTAAGCCGAAGTCGCAGTAAACATTTGTATATATAATTTCAGTCAGAAATTCGATAGTCTGGCATTCAGTCTTACCAAGGGGTAGGTAAGTATCGTGTTACCCAGTGACTGGGTAACATACATACATATACACATACAACACACACACAACGCATGCACACACACACACACACACAATACACTCACAACACACGCACACACACACACCCACACACACATACACACACATATTTATTTTTGCTAGTAGTAGTATATATACATAATAAACTCACGCCTTCTTCCCATGGGAGTAGGCAGAAACTATAAAACGCCACCAGATGACAATAATGTTATTGTAAACTTCACTTCACTTAAGTGACCCCACAATGATTGACGCATACACACATACACACAAGGGAACTCATGGGTTCCCCATTCTCACCTTCGCAAACCAAGACGTTACAACTTCCAAGTGATGTTTTGAGAATATTCGATTTCGATCTAAGTTACTAGCTTACTACAGTGGTCTACTAATCCAACTATAAAGTTTATGTTAGCAAATGCACTCTACATATTTGCATTTGGCTTTGTGCAGAACATTCTAGCAAGGTGCTCCAATAGAACTCCAAAGTTACTGTGAGTGTGGAATTAGGTAGGTAGTCTGCTAAAGGCAACTGTCCCACCGCTGGCGATTACCGAGAAGCGAGTAGAGCAACTAAAAAACCGGCCAAGTGCATGTCGGATCACTCACAATGAAGGGTTCCGTAGTTGAGATGAATTTATCCCAAGAACAAACTTAACATTGTAGTTGAAAAACATGTTCTCCCATAAGGAATGTATGGGAGATCTGTTTTTCAAACTGCAAATTTAAGTTGGTCGATTATTACTCGTTCACCTTTAAAGCCTACTTAGCTGTGATATATTTCCTTTTAATTTCGTTATATATACCTACTACTACCGTGAATTTTTTCAGATTTCCAAAACCAACCATTTAGCTGGCAGGGGGGGGGACACTTGACTCTAACCAAAAAAATCAGTTAAAAGCTTAATATACAGGCCGAGATACAGGTCTCACCTAGTTCGGCTGCAGATGCTCCTATTTTGTATTTTATTTTAGCTTACTAGTTTTTAACTTGTTTTTTGTACAATCCTTTTCTTGGCAAAATAAAAAAAATATTATTATTATTATTTTGCAATCGGATCCCTGAATCCAAAAATGGTTTTCACAAACTTACAATATTTTTGAACGACCTTTCTAACGATATCGCACAACATGGGATAGATGAGAAAAAAAAAAACATTTCCACTTTACGTGTAGGGGAGGTACCCTAAACAAAACCAATTTGTCGACATGATTAATATGTATACCCATGCCAAATTACAGCTTTCTAGTACTAACCGTCTCTGAGCTAAGCCGCGGACAGACAGACGGACATGGCGAAACTATAAGGGTTCCTTGTTTACTACGGAACCCTAAAAACGAGTTGGCGAGCAACCGGCAGTGACTGCACGACAATAACGAGCGAGAAAGAGAAACCTTTAGAAACAATATAAATATGACATAAATTTGCTTGTTATTAATAATATGATTTATTATATTATAAAAGTACTTATGTAACTGCCATTCGAGTATACAACACGTTACCGCCAGTAATAGGGCAATTAAAAGGACATACGTTTAAAAAAAACAATCATAAGTAATGTATTTTATAATCTGCATTTTTTTAGAAAAAATCATTCTTGTAAGTTTGAAATTTATTTGCCAAGAACACTTTTGCATATCCGACATGGGTTATCGTGAGTCTCTTAGCGAGTGTTCTGCCTGCGAAACGAGCGTCGCTGAGTTAGTAATCTCTTTGCAAGCTCTTGTCGCTGCGAAAAGCAAGTACTCGAAAGCGCTGTGAACAGTCAGCGATCAATGATTAATATATGTATCTCTTTTACTTACACGAGACCTGATATCTTTTGGCCGTTTCTAGAGCGATAAAATCGTTGATAGCTAATCGCTTCCTCGTTGGCAATGGGACAGGTGCCAAAGGAAAGCTTACATCATGCAGGCTGGCAGGAAAATTATTCTGGTTGGCTTTGATCATTGAAGCGAATTTAGAATCGGTAAGAAAAATCGGCTTCCTCACGATGTTTTCGTTTGAAGAGTACATAATTTGTGGTACACAATAAGACATTATGAGCTCCGTCTCTAACCTCGGCAACACACTAGCAATCCCCTATGCATTGATCACACGCACCACGTAGATGGGCGAGACAGCAAAATTATACAAGCTCGAGAGAGTTGGGTGGACGAGTAGGTATTTACACGTATCTTTTAAAGCCTCGTGTAGACTAAGCGCGACGCAACTGTAACAATACAATTTCTAAGAAATCTTTACGGTAGAACAGTTACCGGTGTCGCGTTGCACCAGTCTGCACGGCGCTTAACTTGGCACCGAGTCAGTAAGTCGTTTCACAAAAATCGCGGGAAAAGGTACCGGGCTGCAAGCAACGTGCTGAGTTTTCCGAGTGGCGACTACGCATCGAGTGCATGTTTATACCCGCCGAGTGAGTAAGCGAGTCAGTGCGGGGAAGCGCGGGGGGTTCGGCACTCTGTTTAGTAAACAGAACAGAGTTCGAGTGACTGTTTTGAATCGCCCTTTAACTCCGCCGAGCACTCGGTGATGCGTTTACACTCGGTACGTGTGATCAAGGCATTACTACTGCAGTTTACACTTGGTAACCTCATTCCATCAAACCGTCATGACCTGTTTCAAGAACCTATAACAAAAAAAAACCTTTTTCCACCAAAATTACAGTACAGTGTAACTCGAATCCCTGAAATGTCCCATACAATATAAACAAAAGCCTATTTTGCTGGACAGAACTGTCAACCTTATTGAAGTCAACGAGATAAGAGAGGTTCTCAACACCCCGAAGTGAATAGGTCCGGATACAATGCGATAATATAGCACTATTAACAATGAACAACCGTTTTCTATAGATGTTTCGTATAAAAACGTTTTTAGGGTTCCGTACCCGAAGGGTGCCAAATGGAACCCTATTAGGTACTAAGCCTCCGCTGTCCGTCCGTCTGTCTGTCAGCAGGCTGTACTATCTCATAAACCGTAATAAGTAGACGGTATTTTTTTACAGAATTTCTATTGCCGTTATATAATGTTAATAATTTAAAAACGCCGAAAAAAACACTTTTCTTGTATGGGGAGACCCATACAAGAAAAGTGTTTTTTTCGACGTTTTTTGCAAGATCTTAAAGGCTCCCGTAAACTGGTGCGACCCAAAACAATTTCTAAGAAAAACTTCAAGGTAGAACAATTACGGGTGTCGCGTCGCGCCGTCGCGTCTTGCTAGTCTGCAAGGGGCTTTAACACGGTACCGAACTCTTCATGTGCGACTCCGACTCACAGTTTTTTTATATAGTAGCTTTGTGTTTTTCAAGGTATTGTAAAGGTGAATTTGTGTATCATAATATTTTCTTCTAATGATAAGGAAATATGAATGAGCTGAGATGAATAGAGGGCTTTTGATTTGTTCGTGTTATATTTTCCGCTTAGAGGCTTTTTGGGTTTGTAGCTAAATACTGAAAGCATGAATTCGTAATTTCTTGAGGGTTAAGCTGCACTTGTTTTGTTTAGTCTGTGGAGAGTGACCATTTTTTGCACTTTTAGATGAGATTTCTGTGTGGCTCAGATTTGAGAGATGACTTCCAGTGCTTGCGATCCGTGCTAAGTGGACTGTTGGTCGTTTGTGTTGTACAGCTCGTCCTGCCATCTTCTAAGAGGTTTGCCGCGATGCCTTCTAGCTGGCTCAGGGCTCCACACAGTGGTTATTTTGGCTCACAACTGCTTGGGCATGCGGCAGACGTTACCAGCCCAGTCCCACTTCAACTTTAATACAGTAATCTGTGTTTTGAAGCACAGTGTGGTGTTGCGAATCATCATCATTTCAGCCAAAAGACATCCACTGCTGAACATAAGCCTCCCCAAAGAACCACCACTTCGACCGATTCCGTGCTTCCCGCATTCAGCGGATTCCTGCGGCCTTCACTAGGTCATCGGTCCATCTTGTTAGAGGCCTTCCCATGCTTCGTCTTCCTGTACGCGGTCGCCACTCCAGAACCTTTCGGCCCCATCGGCCATCTGCAGTGCTATTCTGTAACCATCTCACCGTGAAAACTTAGGTGAAGTGAGCGTGGAGTGAGCTGTCATTCCACAGGGATTGACACTATTGACAGCTCACTTCACCCAAGTTTTCACGGTGAGATGTTTACAGAATAGCATGGCTGTTCTGCGAGCAATGTGCCATACCCATGGCCACTTAAGTTTGGCAATTCTTCGGGCTATGTCGGTTACCTTGGTTCTCCTGCGGATCTCTTCATTTCTGATTCGATCACGTAGGGAAACTCCAAGCATAGCCCTCTCCATTTATTCTGTAGTGTGTGTGTGTTGTTACGAATGTCGTTAATTTGATGCATAGAATACTGAGCTCTATCACACGTAACACAGGTCTCATTATCTAGGCCATAACATTTTATCGCGACTACTACCTACCTATCACCTAATAACTATACCACAGAATAAATAAGTAACAGTATTATGTATTCATAGAAAACAACCAAAACTACGCGCTTCGAAATATCAGTGTATCTATACCGGTACGCCACAGTCTCGACTGCGCGGCAGTTATCCACGGACGCGGAAGGTTTATCTACCGAGCGGCTGTAGGTATTTATTTCAAGGTTAGACATAATACTGTTACTTTATTATACTGTGAGTATACTATACCCAATTGACAAGTTTCAGATACCCAATAATGATGATGACACAAATACCTACCACCAAGTTAGCTGCTCACCCCATAAGCTAAGTGTTTGAAGATAAGCTCGGTGCAAGTGTTTATGTCTAAATTAGCTCTCGTTAAGATACCGTCAGAGGGTTAGCTTAGTTTTAAACGTAGATTTAGGTTACATTCGGTGATGACGTAATGAGGAGTAATTTTTTATTTAGATATTTTTTGGGATAGTATGAAGAATTCTACAATGGTACCCCTAAAATGATGAATGAATTAATTAATAAAATGCACTGACCCCAGCGTGGTTTAACCAGACTTGATAAATCTTATGAATTCTAACATTTGCACTAATTAGTGCCTCATGCTTTATGGGGCTAAAGAGGTGATTACAATGGTACCCCCAAAATGATATACTCGTATAAAAAATATATTTAAAATTTGCCATTTTCTTGGTAAAATTGGCAAATAAGTTCTACTGCTGAAATCTTATTATAATCCTATTTCTCTTCAGATACGGAGAAATAAAACGAAAACGAGTTTGATTACCTTGTTCTTTACTGCGTGTTAGTAATTTTGGGCAATTTATACCCAGGTTTTCTCACATTACTTTCTCGGGCGTAATGCCCTATTTACACGACACACGTTTTTTACCTGCGGCATGCAATAAGATTGAAGCAACAAATTACTTGCTTCGTCGTAAATAAAAGTTGTAATAAAAGTTGCACCGTCTAAACAACATGGGTGTTTAGATGGTGCAACTTTTGTTTTTCTTTTTGCTTTTTTGTTGCTTCAACTTAATAAATAAATAAACTTACTAAGTCATTCAAGATCTGAATGTATTTTTTTTCAAAATCTGTGACTGCAGATTAGAATGTCTTTAAAAGCTAAAGACAGATTACAAAAAAAACCGGCCTTGTGTTTATTGGACCACGCACAATGAAGGGTTCCGTAGTTGGGATGAATTTATCCCAAAAACAAACTTAACATTGCAATTCAAAAACATGTCTTCCCATACATCGATACACGTCACGGTCAATTCTCCAACTGCAAATGTAAGTTTCGAATCGCAAAAAAAAAAATTGTGTGATAAACCTACAAGTTAACGAATTTCCAACTTTTTCGTTAACATGTGCTATGAGACCTTGCTTCGTGCCAAATTTAATTGTGGTCAACGGGAAGTTCCCTGTAGGTTTTGATTTATTTGCGAGTATCAAAATATGTCGCATAAATGGCCGTATTTTTTTATTGCGCAAGGGACCATAGACCTACTACGTATTTCATATTAATTTCAACTTGATAAGCGTTCCTGAGTAAATGGGTCTTGACTGACAGACAGAAGGATAACTAAGTGATCCTCCGTTTTTTCCTTTTGAGGTACGGAGCCCTAAAAATCCCTGTACAAGGTTTTGAAGCCTTGACTTGGTGATTAAACTTCTAGGCAACTGACACATTAAACACATACTTGGACGGCAAAGAAAATGTCAGCCTATATTCAACTCAAAATTGAGTGCTTGGGGAATAGAGTACCGTGTACCTACACAATTACTTAAAGCACGCACGCTTCCTTATCGGCAGCCTTAAAATTATGGTTGTAAATTAGCCTTACACTGTATTTTTCTTTCATGACCGGACGTCTAAATTATGCCGTGAACACTCATTTAATGCTATTAAAATTATACATCACATAACACCTTAAGCGTAAAATTAGTTATTGCCACGGCATAGGAAATTTTAAAAAGTCCCATTCTTTACGTGATGGTGAATACACGTTCAAAAATAAATGAAGACTACACTAACCAGAGAAAACACTTAAAAAAAAAAAATAAGTTACACTTTCCTCAATCCGAGAACTCAACGCTCAGCAATTGCGCTTGAGCACAGCCGACCGCGTGTCAATGGTAACATTTTGACATTAACAGCGCCTTTATGTCATATCGGTAAGGGCAATGTTTCTAGTGCAAGCGTTGCTACTGTTGTGCACTTGTCGGTAAGAAAGAAAAGAAAGAAAAATGCGTTTATAAGAGCAGAAAACAAAATGATTACAATGCCAAAAGGACCTCAGCTCAGCATAATGTTAGATGACAACACAATATGAACCACCTGACGCTGATTTTCAGCTGCAACCCACTAGTGCCATACGCTAGAATAATACACATAGGAAAGTGTCTGTCTGTTATAATAAATAATTTAAATATAGTATAAAAAATAAAATAAAACTCAAATAAAATTTTGTGACATGTATGTGTGTGTGCGTTGTGTTGTGATTAATGAGAAACTAAACTAAATACCCAATATCTGTGTATATCCTACATAAAATAATAAATGTTTTATCTATAAATAGAAAGTACCTTCAATGCAAAATCGTGTAACTGCGTTGTTCTTCTAAATTACGAAACGGAGGTTGATCCGGTTTTTGTTATCAATAAAATCGGTACCTACCTAGTCAGTAAAAATCTTTACTAAAATAAATTCCGCCTATTCCAAACCATTCTCCTATCTTTATTTACCCAAACCTCATAAAACAGACCTTCTATACATCACCTTTATAGGTAACCAACAAAAAAACTGTAACACAGCAATAACATAACAGCTTAATACCGCCAAATAACCGTTATTAATACCGCTAAATAACCGTTATTAACATGGTAAGCGCTACACGCACTTGACGTCACTGTAGTGGCGTTAGCTGAATATATCAAGGGGCTTAGTCTGCCTCATTAATATACCATTTCGCGAAATCCCTGTTACATACATACGATAACCTTGGGGTATTTAACATAAATTCGCCAATGTTAAGACGGCTATTTTCGAGATGAATTTGAGAGGTATTTTCTGTTTTTTTTTAAATACTTATATAGTTGTATGTAAGGCTTGAAAAATCCGCGTTTCTTAAATATGATTGATGACTTCTAGACAATGATAACATGCCAAGGGTTAGATTATTTTTTTATAATTGAATAATTAATGTATGAGGGAATGTTCCCCTTTAGTTATTAACTAACCGACTTCCAGAAAGGACGAGGTTCTATGTTCGTAGCGCATGTATGTTTTATTTTTATTTTTTTAATATATGATTTATTTGTGATATTATTTTCTTTTATAACTCATAGAAAGATTCCAGGTGGTGCCAGGGTCAGCCTGTTGTTATAATAATTAATAATTTATTTCAGGAATACGCCCATAAAAAAATTGACACCAAATTACAAAATATTACAAATCAGTATAGCAATATTTAAAAAAAAAATCTGTTTAGAAAATGGTTATGACAAATAAATCACAGTCACTGTAACAATATATTTTTCTTTTCATTAGGTCTAACGTTAATTTTAATTCAGTCATATTCCGTGATCCAAACAAAAGTAATCTTAAACAATTTTCAGTATTACGTTGGACGACATTCAAAGCGCGCTCACATAATTTTTTAGTGTTCCTGTTTCTTCGGTCTCAAGTTTCCGCGCTCGCTGCCGCTTCCGCCACAACATCCGTCCTGCCCGCTCCGCCTATCACTAAGGTACCTGTCCCACCGCTAGCGATTAACAAGAGGCGAGTAGAACTAGCAACCAAAAACGAGTTAGCGAGCAACAAGCATGAGTCTCTCATCAAATGTTCTGCCCGCCAAGCAAGCTCTTTAATAGCTATTGTCGCTGCAATCATGGTATAATAATATACTTCGCCAGGTATAGCATTCCGAGACACAGTGGTCACGTGGGTGACACAAGTCTACGTCATCACATCTGTGTTACCAGAAGTTTTTAATAATAACTCCTCAACCACCTTTATTACCTGTGCGAATCCGATAAAACAATAAGGTTTTAATTAACAATTACAAGGCGTTTTTGTTGTCGTGTTTCTGTGACAAATAAACTTATTTTTCTTTCTTTCTAATTACGTTGGTTTATGTTTAATTTTAATTGTTTCGTTTGATTAGAGACACGAAACGACATTTTAAATGCTTTGTACATATTTTTTAACAGAATGGTGGCTGATTTTTTTTCCTTAATCGTGTTTTGTTGCAATAAAGTGACGTAAGCATGTGTTAGTCCCGGAATGCCAGACCTTGTTTTATTAGACCGTGGTTGCAATAAACGAGTACCTACACGCCGGCGCGCGGTGGTATGACCAGGCAGCGATAAACTATTATTATAATTATTATCTCTTTTACTTACACGGGTCCAACAATCTTTTGTAAGTTTCGTTCGTAGCGTTTTCGTTGATATTGATGTGTATCGTTGATAGCTATACTCCATTTGAAATAATATTAGACATTTAAACAAACAACCTTTTTTACAGTCCGTTCAATCGATTCTGACTTCTATACCGTAGGCATAAAGCATGGCATTAAAAGCAAAAAAGTGGTAACAATACCAACTGTTTACTGCAGCTGCCATTTGTCATGCCACCAACGCAATAGAAGTCAAAATCGGTTGAACGGACTGTAAAAAAGGTTTAGTTATATGTTAATCTTATTTCAAATGGAGTACAGTGACTTTCTAGTCGATAAATTCAAATTCAAAAGTCATTTATTCAAACTGATAATCAGCACTTTTCGAACGTCAAAATTACATAAGACAGGACCCCAAAACACCCACTCTTCACCACTTCCTTGTGCGTTAGCTGGGAAGAACGCCAATATACCAAACAAAATCATCGAGAACTATACTCGGGCAGAAATAAAAACTAAACGTAAACAAAACTTAACGTCTTTATAAAAGCCTCCAGGCATAAAGGGCGTGCCCGCTTACATAAAGCTGTAACTGGAAGTTATAAATGATAAACTAGGACCATCGAGGTCAAATAAATAAACAGTTAATTACTAATAACATTAAATAATATGATCTATTGTCGAGGTCACTAGTTACTTAGGGCAGTACAACTCATAAAAAAAATAAAAAAAGCAGCAGGACAGGTGCAGTTCACGGCCTCGAGCGACGCGACTAGCGTCAAACGACAAGAGCGTGCATCACCTGTTTCCGTCCGTCGTCGCTCCGCAAGTCACGTCGCGGTGAATCGTGGCATGCGTTATACAATTTCTTTCATTTGTTTTGTAGCAGTCGCTGTCGCAAGACGCGTGTCGCTTGAGTGTGTTGCTCGTAACCGGATGCAGCTGAATACCGCTATTTTACATGGAGCGACTGGCTGTCTGACCTCCATAACCTAGTAACTGGGTAACACGATACTCCTTGGTTCCTTGGTTTAAAGTCCATTTTTTTTTATTATTAAGATATTATGTGAGTCTAACAATGTGTGTTGCGCCGACCCCACGTTCCGTGGAACAGGGCCAGGAAGATAATGATGCTGTGAGTCTAACAATGCACGACCATGTCTGAAAAGGCCACTTGAAGAAAGAGCCATTGCAGGCTTGAGTTGACCTGTCCCGATAGTCGGCGTACATCAGTCATCACCGAACTGTTTAACCTTAAGACGCAGATATATGCCAGTGGCCTTGACTGGTTAGCTTGCGTGTTCTGTGCTGAGCTCACCCAACGCGTCGTACATCCAGCCAGGACTAGGACTCGGCCATCAAGGAGCGTTGTCCCACATTAGACGCATTATTCATTTATTATACAAAAAACAAAAGGTATTTTAATAAAACACATATACTAGAATTTAAATAATATTTATTATCTTCAAAATGGAGAAGGTTTCAGAAAGTAGTAGTTATAGTATAACTTTACAAATTAATTACATAGTATCTAATATTTACGTCATCTCAAATATTCACAGATTAAGTACGGTAATTAAGAAAATTTAACATTATATTTTTTTTCCATATCATTAACACTACTCGTTTAGAAGTGATCTTCAGTATAAAATCATTAAAAGTCGGTTAGTGTCGCCTTAATAACCGAGTTACTACTTATCTCCCGACACACCATGGTAAAAATCTCTTAAGGTCACCAAGATCATAATACAACTAATCTTAATATCTGACCCAAAAACCCTTAAAACAGACAAACATCTACGTAGAATATTATCCAAAGCATATCTCTAAAATTTATGGTACCCTCCCTCAGGATAAGGCTCTAAATCTACATTAAAACTTCTGAATAACGCCTTAATTTAGAAAAGGGTAGGCAGAACTCTCGAGTTGCTATTTGTTATAAAAATTAGGCTACTCTGCGAATTTAACTGATTAGTGATTTTTGTGTAATGAAGCTTTTTTTTAACTTTTTGTTATGTATTTACACAATGCATTTTATAAAAGGCATAATAACCTATTATAAAACGAAAATAAAAAAAAAAACGTGGTTTCCTATGTAAGCGATGCCGACATTTATGAGGACAGCTATCTATAAAGATAGCAATTTTTAACATCATTAATACCCGTCCAAATTATTGCTTTTAAGGCGAGGATAACCGACTTTTAATGATTTTATACTGAAGATCACGTCTAAACGAGTACTGTAAATGATTTGGGAAAAAATCAATGTCACATTAGAGCATTTTCTTAATAACTCAATCTATGAATATTTTAGGTTATGTTTATATTACATAGTGTAATTAATTTGTAAAGTTATGTCTAACGTGGATAAAAAACTGAGAATCACGCAAAAACTATCAACCGTATTTTTCTGAAACCTTCACCATTTTAAAGATAATTTAATTATTTATCCATTAGTAAACGTGTTTTATTAAAATACTGTTTGATTTATGTATAATAAATTAATAATGCGTCTAATTCGGGACAGTGCTCCTTGAAGGGCGAATCGTATTACTGGCTGAATGTATGACGCGTTGCGTGAGTTCAGCACAAAACACGCAAGCTAACCACTCAAGGCCACAGGCATATATCGGCGTCTTAATGACAGCCGCCATTTTGCTGCCGGTATAATGAAGGTACCGTATTTTTGGGAAACCCAAGTTTAATCCAAGTAACCAAGCGACTGAGACACACCACGCGGGCCCAGTGCAAGTTGTGTAATTTCAAACGAAAAAATCTGCAGAGTAATTGAGTAACACAAATACCTACAGTAGCAAGGGCTATCATTTAGACAGTTCAACAACATTCACTGCGTTATTTACGTTGTTGAGTAGATAAATTTTTGGAACATATGAAGCAATGGATTAGCAATATCCTTCAAAATCAATTTGGTTGTGATTGAATGTGTCTTACGCAGTTCCGTGCAATAAGATAAAGATAGTTTAGTAATATAACCGCAAGTGATCAAATTAAGTAAATAGCCGAGACAGTAAAGGTACAATTCGTAGCCGACTGCAGGCAGCAGCAGCAGGGCGACGTGTCGTCGCGACACTATTGATTTCTAGCTACGAATTATTATTTGTAAGTTTGTTTCTATATATTTCTATGATACACGATTATTCACGACGTTTCGCGAGCCACGGAAGGTATTTCATAGAAATACACAGAAACGTCACGGCGACATGTCGCCTGCTGCTGCTACCTGCAGTCGGCTATGGACTTGTACCTTAAACGAAAAAATATTTATTAATAAGTAAAACACAGTAAATGTTGCTATGTATCTTCATAGCGTAATCCTGTAGCCACCCACACAGTCTATACAAGAGTATCTATATACTGTTGGTAGTACCTATAGAGTGTGCGTGGGTGGGTACTGGATTACCCTGTAGGCATAGGCATTGAGGGTAATCCTCTCCTTATTCGTAACCGCCGTCGTGGACCCACCAAAAGACAAATAAAAACAAAAATTAAACAGCCCACAACACTCAAAAATATTCAGATATTTTATTCTCACACATAAAACCTAACCAACTTATCTTGAACCGCGGAAACCAACAGAACAAAATTCAAATGTAACGTGTTTTGACAGTCCATCTGACAGTTCTCTTCGCCAGTGGCGCCACCCCGAAATGTCAAGATATACCGGTAGCCTGTTAATGAAAGGAAACGAACTCATTAATCTCTTCCTTTGTGTTAGTGATTAATACACTTTTGTTTAGTCTGTGGTTGTAGGGTTGTTCGTGAAAGCAGCGTCAAATTGTAGGGTAGTCGGAAAATAATGGGAAGTGTTATTAACTTTGTATCGGGGTTATGTAATGTGGGGATTTACGAAGGTTAAGAGAACCTCTATCGTCTTTATGATCATTTTTCTTTTCAGATTTTTTCTTGGCTTGTATTTTATCGAACCTCAAATTATTCCCATTTTGCTTTCCTAAAAATATGATTGGGCACTATTTGTGAACATCAATTCTTCCTGTTTTGGAGTCCTTAAAATAGCTACTAAATAGCAAAGGAACTGCGGCCATCTTGGATGTAGCGCTCGCTTTGCTAGCTTAGCTCAAGCGCGATTGGTAACAGTTCTAAGGTTTTTTTTTGTTGTTGACGGCGTGGAAATCCTCATCAGGATGTCCTCCGCCCTGGGGTGGGCAAAGAGGTCTGTCAGACTTACTGACTAAAATCACTCCGGTGTCCCTCCCGACCTTGCGTCGGGGGTCTGCGGGTGCAAATGCGAGTTCCGCCTGCGCCGTGCGTAAGGGATGTGAGGTGTTGAAATTCCCCCGTTACATTTATTTTAGTTCAATCTCAGATTTGAAGCTACCAACTGCACCAGACTGCTTGAAAAGTGAGTTTGTTTAGAACTTTTTAGTTGCAGTCGGGTTTTTAGTTGCAGTTGGGTTTTTGGATTTTTTGTTTTGTTTTCACACTTTTAGTGTGTTATATTTTATTAAAACTTTTAGTATGTTATATTTTTGGAATCGTTTCCTCAACCCCTTTATTTTGATACCCCACATGGTAATAGCACATTTTTTTGTCCTGGTTTACTAATTGATTTAGTAACAAAACTTTGTCTATAACCATAGTGAAACCCAGAAGAGTCGATAGACACCTCATGTAATCAAATCCATCCAGCCGTTAGGCTGCTGCGAGAGTATAACCCGAGTATAACCCACATACAAAGATACATAGATACATACATCGATACGCGTGAAAAACATAACCCTATCTTTGCTATCGCACTGTTGGATAAAAAATGGAATCAATCTGGGTTTAGATTTAGGTAGCTAGTCTACCATCAAATGCCAATAATGTAGGCAGTCTCTGGGCTTCCATTTTAATAGCATAACAAATAACCAAAACCTCAAATAATAATTGGAAAAACCAACATGCCTATATTCAATTGTTTTTCCGTCGGTTCTCTAAATAAGTTGTCTGGCTGTAATGAAATCCTGTCCATCAACGAAATACTTGAAAATAAATTGTTTTCTAGATGTTAGATAGACTCGTTCATTTCAGCATTTTCAGTTACAGGACTTTCTATATATTTTGCTCGAGTATTGCTGAATGGTCTATTACGATTTATGTAGTTAAACTTTTCCGGATTTGTGATTGTCTCATCCATCATTAAGAGCAATGGTGGCCCAGTAGTAACGGCCGCGACTTACGAGTTGTATGTTATAGGTTCAAACACTGACACGCGCTTTACTTTTATTTATTATTTCATCACCACTGCTCAATTTTTCAATTTCAATTTAATTTATTCAGAAACAATTCACATTGTGTTTGAAATCATACATAAAAAAAATAAAAACACGTTCATTAAAACTATAGAATACATTCATGATACAATAAGTTATAGAAAAAAAAAATAGACAAACCAATAAAAAAAAAATTCAATAACATTACAAATTAAACATTCAATACAATTAAAAATTCAATAACATTGCAAGCTACTACATACTAATATTACCCAGTCTCACATGAACTAATATCATTTTATGTGGATAATGTCATCGTCTATTGAATACAGACATTTCTCCAATAGCAAAGCGCCAAATCTTGACTGAAAAGCTCTCTTATCGGTGAAGGAAAACATCGTGACAAAACCGGCATGTCCTAGAACCAAAAATTCAAAGACATGAGACATCTACCAACCCGCACTTGGTCCGCGTGGTGGATTACGTCCCACTCCCTCTCACAGAGAGGAGGCCTGTGTTCCAGCAGTGGGAACATTATAGGCTGATTATGCAAGTGACGATCTGCCTTTTTTGAGAATAATAATTATCTTCAAACCTAGACCTGTATTAAGAATCGATGGCTGGGAAATTAAGGATCCATAATATTACCTGGTGATTTATTGAATGTGCTGATCAACTCAGAATATAAACAAAGACTCAGAAATTTACACGATGACTGAGCATGCCGACTGTCGGGACAGGTGAACTCAAAGCTGTGGCTTCTTCAAAAGGCCCTCCCAGACCCTGCATTATTTGAATCAAACATCTTAATAATATAATGTTTGGACTTTATAAGAGATTGTTTAACCTCTGAGTTTGTTTTGGCTTCATCTCAGGGATCAGTCTGCTAAGAAATGCCAGCGCAGTTTCATCAAAAGACCATTTCAGACACTAATCTACATGGTCCTCTTATGACTAGACCACTTAAAATATTATGTCTGGACTTTAAAAGAGACTACGACCTCTGAGTTTGTTTCGGCCTTTCTTCTCAGAGTAGTCAGATAGGAAACACCGACCTCATCTAGCTTATTTTTAATATTTTTTTATATGACGCGTAAAAGTGTTTCCGATATCCTATTTACAGAATAAACAATTTCATTTCATTTCATTCAATACTCAATACGTTTATTGCATTCCACAATGTGAACTTATATACATTATAATATTTACCAAATTCACTTGTATTTGAAGATCTACTTACAGAAAATAAACCATTTCATTTCAAGATCATGTTTATCGTATCTCCAAAAACCTAGAAAACATTATAAAGTATTAACACTCACCATACGAGACACATCTTATTGAAAGTCAACATTCCTTGTTTTTCCCAGTATTTCTAAATAAATTGTATTCTATAATGAAAAGCTGTCCGTCAAACGCGCTCTACTTGAAAATAAATTGTTTTCAAGAGCTTCGTAAGGGGTGTTAGAGTACGACACAACTTAGATGTAACATCGGCAAAATTCGTAAAACCGATCACCATCCAAACTGAGTGCGTCTTCAAAATCACCAATCTTTATTACTTATTTAGGCGAAAATGATCTTTACGCAAACGCAATAACTTGTAAAGTCATGTAACCAAATACATTCGTAAAATTTAAATGTGTGAATACAAATTATATGCTACACCTAAGTTGTGTCGAGGTGTACCCACTTGTTCGAGTCGGCACATTAAGGTGAGTATACACTAGCTAGAGCATTTTCTCGAGCATTAACATGTAATTTAACGTTCTTACGAATGATAGAATACAAAAAAAGCTCAATTTTAAAAAGCGTTTCCATGTAATATTACGTTCCTGCGAATGTTTGACACGGTGGTCGAAGTAATGCTCACGGCAAGTGAGCATTTACCTGTAACATTCCTTTTTGTTTTGCGTTTACTCTTCGTTGAAATGTCGGATCTTCAAGTCGCGTGTGATGCGTATATCTTGCTCTATGAAATGTTACACAAATTCGCGCGTTTGTTTGCAAACTTAAGTTGAGCTACAAAGCGTCGAGGGTCGTGCTGATTGTTTGGTTGATTCTTGAAAGGTTGACACATTAGAGCGGCTCGATATTTTGTTACAAGTAAACGCTCTAGAATATTATATTCGATTTCACTGTCCGGCTGTGCCGAATCATGCCGACCCGAACCAGTGTATAGCACCCCTAAGACATATGCATGGAGGGATTCAATGTAGGAGAGTTTCATTCATTTTTCACGAAATCATTTGACTGTATTCATTTGTTTTCATACGAAATGAAGTGTTCACAGCTGGTTGGTTTTCGCAAGAAGCAATTTTTCTGCTTTTCTGGGCTAAACTTTATAACAATAGATAATATAAATATTAGCCTGTCAGCAAGATCAAGTGAAATAAATCTTTTTGGTTAAGGTGATTTCAAAATACAATGTCGGGTGTTCAAGGCGTCGAAGTATTCGTCCGCATCGCTGTCATCCGGAAACGTGCCCAAACGACTGGTAGCATTGCCACGTTGAATGGCAATGCTAATTCTTTGGCCAAAAAACGCAGCGAGTATTCAATTAATAATAATCGCTGGGTCGTTTTTTGGCCCTAAAGCACTCAATTTCTAAGTGGCGCACAAATTGGAAGATTTTTGATTTCTGATACGTTTATTTACATTTTTTTAACATAATTTTGGAACAGACCATAATCATAATAGGGAATAGGCTAAGCAATTCTTAAAGCTCGTTCGAATATAGTTAGGAAAACGCTTGGTAGATACCACTTCGTCTAGGAAACGATATCGGTGCCAAATAGCTTATGTAAGAAGCTGAATATCTTTGGCGAATCATCGGCAGATGGTAGTTATAAATCATAATCTATTGAAAAGACATGGTATACTGATTCATGCGATTGGTACAAGGTAGGAGAGTAGCGGTTCTTAGACTTTATAACACTGGAGAAGCCTTACGAACACTTCCCCTCTGTGAAAGTACAAGAACAAATATTCGAAAATCGATTCTAACGCATTTCGTAAATCGTTTTAAGCTGTGCTGTTAAATTCAGTGAACACCGTTCAAATACGTCCAACTTACGTAAAGGACTGAATAACCTTCCGTATGACAATATTTTATTATTAGCTCATGTCTGACAAAATTGACATGTCGATAATTACTTAATATAAATCACGAATTTTTTATAATTATGTCCATTGAAATGGTTTCATAATTAGTTTTTTTTAACGTTTCTTGTTTTATTATTGAGATTATTACAAAAGTTACTTTTATTTCATGTAGTTATGTTCTCTTCTTATTACAATTTAACTGTTTTATGCAACAGCTGTTTTATTTCATGGATTCAAGTAAAATTCCGAATGAATGTCGACATCGATAAAAAAAAAATATGGTGCAGACTTTTGTTTTTTTGTAGTAGCTACCGCGTTCCCCACCAAAAGTGACACACTTTTTTGTTCGAAATAATGCGCATAAGGCTTCTCCAGTGTTATATACTCTAAGTAGCGGTTAAATTAATGACTAGATACAATTAATTAACACTTAACACCCGTCAATCATGTTTTAAAAACTTGATGAGATCGGCGTTTCGTATCTAACTACTCTAAGAAGAAAGGCCGAGACAAACTCAGATGTCACAGTCTCTAAAAGTCCAGACATAATCTTGGTCAGATCATGTGAAAACTATGAGATTGGTGACTGAAATGGTCTAATGAGAAAAGAACCACACAGATTGAGTGGGCCAGCCAGTGCACGCTCAATAAGTATTAAAAAAAAAAGATCAATAAGTAATCGTACAGCTCAAAAAAAAAGAAGAACACTAAGGTACTCTTTATTTCGACAGATGTTTCTTGCAGCAGACCTGCAACAGAAGAGTTGGATGAGCGACGCAGACACCCCTTTTTTTGTTTGTAATATTTTAATTTCATTTATTTATTTAATATTTCATAAATTATATTACAGAATAGAATCCCAAGGAGTTGTAAAGTGCAATTTACAAATGATTAAGTGACACACATACCTACGTAAGTATGTTAGGTAAAATACAATATAAATAATAATTATAAATGTAAACACGAGAAAATAAAACAATTACGAACAAAATAACACTGGTATAATAAACGAAATGCAATGAAGAAGAAAAAACAAAAAACCTTTGAACTGTAATTTTTATTACTAACTTTATAGTTACACAACCTTAGTTTTTGTTTACCCTAAACCTCTAAAAGGATCATTGTACTCATCATTATGAACAACTTTCACTATGGGACCAAACTCAAACTCAAAGCATTTATTTCAATTAAACCATTTACAGGCACTTTTGAATTGTCAAATAGTCGGTCAGTTAGTCAGAAAGTTGAAGCTAGTTGCCCAGTTCCAAAACGTAGATCTTCATGGAGAAGAACGGGCAAGAAACTCCAAGGACACTCTTTTAAATATAGAAAATTACTATGACCGACGCTGAAATCGCGATTAAAATATCAGCTGTTCCCTACATTTCGACGAGACAGACGAACATAAAGGTAGCAGCTGATTCTTTTTTCGCGATTTCAGCTTTGTTCCCATAGTGAAAGTTGTTCATAATAATGAGTACAATGACCCCTTAAGAGGGTTAGTGTAAAAAAAGCTAAGGTTGTATAAAACTTCAAACAGTACCAGGTACCTAAATGGTCCTAATCAAAAACAGTGTTACTCAATTCCAGTTGAGTGTTATTTCTGTAACATAAAATACCATTGAAAACTCAGGATCAACGTTTCCCAAACTATAATGGGATGGGACCCACTGGTGGGTCGCGAGCGAATATTGAAAGAGATGGGCCATTAATCAATCCTGAAAATAAATTTATTCAATTATTTTTAGATATGATTAATTATTAAAACTAAATACCAAAATAATTTGGATGTCTCATCAAATTAATTGCAATTAAAAGTAACTAAAATAGAGGTTACATAAGGCTATAGCTATAATGACAAAAATATTTAACAAATATATCCTTCTTATTGAAATAGCACTCTTTGTATTTAATTAATTATTAAAATTTTCGATTGTAACTGAATGTTTTTTTCTTATTTAAACAGTGTCTCATTCATATAGTTATGCCCCTTTTCTCCATGACAGCTAAGAGGTGAGTACCGAATTTGGAAGTTTTTTTATAGGTAGCTGTCCAGCCAACCTTGGAAACCACTGCTCTGGATAAATGAACACCAATTTTTTTTAAATGTTTTCCGTATGTACCATTACATAGTTTAGGTTGTACGAAGGAACTCACATAAATAGCCAGTGAGATTCATAACGTAGTAGGGTAAATACACCACCTCTTACAACCTAACCGCTGTCACTCCTAACTTGCACCACACGAATATTTTCTTCCAAGTTTAAAGGAAATTGGGTTACCGTCGTTAATCACAGGAAGTGACGTCGTCGCAGTGTACTTCCGGCCGACCCTTACAGGCTAACCGACTTTCAAAGTTTCTTTTGAGGCTTTGGGACTAGTCTGATAGGATCTTTATTACGGCTTACAGGCTATTAGAAGTGGTTAGATAGGTTCTATAGGGTGTATAGGACTTTTTTATAGGACGGGTTGTGTTTGAAGTGTTATTTTGTGTTTAGAGCTTTTGTTTTTTTTTTTTTGTTTTTATTGATATCGGTGGACGTGAAATACGCGAAAACTAAAGTAGACTAGCGTAATTAGTTAGGTTAGCAAACAATAGAAAACAATATATAATTAATGAGTATCAAAAATGAAAAACATATTGTATAACTAATATATCGAGAAAAATATATTATTGAGAATTAAAAATGAAGGTAAATATATAAGAAATATATTTTAGTGAGCATTAAAAATATATATAAAAAATATTATATTGAGAATAAAAAATTAAAAACATAACTTGGCAAGGATAGCCAGTGTGTTTTTTTCAAAAATCTCAAGCGCTTGTTGTTGAATAATTATCTTATAATATAATATATTATCTATATTCTGGCATGTTTTAGACTGTATTATTATATTCATTGCTCATTCTTATAATGGGATACTGAAAGCCTAGTTTAGACTAGACTAGATAGAGTTCGCGACTAAATAATAATATTGAAACTTTCATCGAAATCGTTAGAGCCGTTTTCGAGAACGTGATGACAAAATATACATAATATAAATACAAATATTGCTCATGAGGCTAAGTAATAACAGCCGCTCGGGTCGATCCATCAGGTTAAGCTACGCTTGCCGGAGTTGGTCCGTGGATGGGTGACCATATTTACATACCGAGACTCCTCCGTGCCTCGGAAAGCATGTTAACCTGTTGGGCTGTCATTTGTGGATCTTTGACAGTCGTTACGGGTCGTCAGAAGCCCGAAAGTCTGACAACCAGTCTTATCGAGTGTCTCGTTTTACCCAGTTACTGGGTTGTGAAGGTCAGATAGGCAGTCGCTCCAAGTAAAATACTAGTATTCAGCTGCATTCGGTTAGACTGGAAGCCGATCCCAACATAGTTGGGAAAAGGCTAGGCAGATTGATTGTAAGCCTAGATTGGGAATTTGATCGTTTCTATTACCATCTACTAATATTTTCCATCCAAAAGCTTACCGTTCAAGACTTAGTATACTCAAGATCAAACGTATAATTTAATCCACCGATAAACTTTTATTCAAATATTGGCAACTGGCAATATGCCTAGAGCCAGAATCTTTTTCCAGCAATTCTAGAATCAACTTATAAGAAACCCAACAAAAATTACTCCGAACAATTCCCTATAAAGAAAACAGTGGAACACAATTTGTCTACATTAATTAAAACTTGTATATTTTAAGTTTGAAATGAGAGGAAATACGAACTTCGGGAAAACAATCTTCTTTTAAGTAATTTCTGGAAACCCTGAATAATGTTATACGGTTATAAAAACCTTATGGTTTAAGTTATAGAGTTCAATTTGGCATGTTTTGTTTATTAAATGAAAGATGTCTTAGTTATAATGTTATGCTGTTGTAAAAACCTTAAGGCTTTGCTGACAGAGTTCAATTTAGCATGTTATGTGGAATAAATGATAATAGATGTCTTAGTTCAAGAGAAGTCTTGCAATTCGTGGTATAAGTTGTGTTAGGGTGCGGTCAGATTGCTATTTGAATTTGGAATATTGTCTAGATTTGAAATGAATTCCAAATGAATCAAATACAATGTTCTAACCATAGAACGAGCTTTGCTAACAAACTAAACAAATGGCAGACACACGGATGATAGCATAATCAGCCTATAATATCCCCACTGCTGGGACACAGGCCTCTTCTCTTCGAGAAAAAAAAGGAAAGAAATAAAATACATTTATTTAGCACAAACTAAAAGGCACACAACACAACATATTGTACTACAAGTAAAAACCAAATTAAAAAAGAAAAAAAAACAAATTAAAAGTGTAAAGTACGTTCTAAGATATTAGCAGCGATAATAGCTCCCTCTCGCGATATTAGCGAGAGGGAGTGGGATGTAATTTACCACGCGAACCCAGTGCGGGTTGGTACATGAGCAGCTAGATTTATCATAACATCACGCCTCGGCTCCCCGAAGGGTGGGCAGAGATGTACCTATAGTACACCAACATTTCGCCAGTTATGATAATGTCCCATGTAACAGTGGGCGAGCCTATTGTCAGCAACCGGCCACAATTTCAGACTCCGGGCTGCTACTGAGAAATATGTAAGAACCCAATAACATTTTGCGGGACCCGGGAATCGAACCCAGGAGGACCTCATGCTTAGCAGTAGCGCTTGCAACCACTAAACCAGAGACAGTCAGTAGGTTAAAATAATATAATATAATTAATATTAGTTAATTATGACTGTTTGGCGTGGATGTGACGCATATTTTCCCCCATTTTCTTTTTGTCCTTGTGCGCTTTAACTTTGTCTTTGTGTATAAGACACCGACTTCCGAAATTAAAGTAATTTTTCACTTTGTAGTGTTTTTTTTCTAAGTTGGTTGTTTTTTTATTTTGAAATGTCATTGAAATCTCCTTCGATCACTTGTTCCTATTCCCCATCTCTTTTACACATAAAAATCTTACTACTCAGACAACATATACAGCAAATATATTCCCTGAATACATATATGTGAGAAGAAAAACACCATTTCTTTTGTTTAGCTTGCCCTACTTTCTGGAACTACTGCATTCTTGAGGATAGCTCGTTTAAATGATGATGAGTTCACACTTAGCTTGCGTTACTTGACACTTTTATTTATTTGTTTCATTTTCATGATTATAAGGCTGTGTTTAAACATCTTAGTTATTTGAGATATTACGTAGGTAAGTAAAATGTTATACTAGTAAAAAAAGTGCGGGCTAGTACTAATTTTAGGTTTTGGCGACATAAAATTGCCTACCGTGAACTAAGGCCGTTGTATACAGGTTTATAAGTAAGACACTATCAACCTCATAGGGGGTCATTGTACTCATCATTAAGAACAACTTTTACTATAGGACCAAACCTGGAATCGCCAAAAAAAAATCTGCTGTTCCCTACATGTTCGCACTCGTCAAAATGTAGGGAACACCAGATTTTTTTATTCATTAATAAAGTTCATGGTGATGAGAACAAGAGGTTGTTAGTGTTTTTCAATACCGTTGAAAAAAAACACGGTATGCAATACTGTACTAAAGCAAAGACTGAAATATAGTAAACCCAACCAAAAAGCCATAACCTCGATTTCTAACAAAAATAAAACTAAAAAATTTCTATTCGCAAAATATTCGACTTCTTCCTAAACTTTCATTAAAAAAAACAACTGGATCTGGCCTAGAAAAAATACCTTCATTTTCTACCTAGGCTGAGTTGTATAGGTCAGATGGGCGCTCCATGTAAAATACTGGTAATCAGCTGCATCCGGTTAGACTGGAATCCGACCCCAACATAGTTGGGAAAAGGCTAGGCAGATAATAATGATACCTTGGCTAAAAAAACGTATTTGTTTTTATTCTTCAGTACAATACTTCCCGACGTAACCTCAGTATACTTCGTACACAAGCACCATGTTTATAGCAACAACACCATATTGCTTATTTTGCGTAAACTTTGCGTTTATAAAGTAGTGTGCACGCAGTTTACTTTTATGGTGGATAATTTCATGGAACCTGGTAAAAATTCCGGGTTATATTTATAAAGTGGGTCACAGAAAATGGGCATAACTATGCATCAGCGAGGTCTTTATTAATACCGTGGAGTTTCTTCTTTTTCTTCTCCATAGGAAACGACCAATTGGAATCATGCACCTTCCACCTGCCTACCGTGCACCTAGCTTCTGACGTTTCATAAGTGTCCTTAATTTTATCGCACGCAATAAACAAAAATTGTTCATTTCATGACGATTAGCCAGTCAGAATATCAAAACCAGTGTGCTCGAGTGCCGTAAGCTGTGGAAACGTCTGCAATAATAGAATCGACTTAGGATAGTTAAATCTGGCTTAGGTTAACCCTCGTTCTGCAAGATCAGTACCTAGGTATTTAAACAGGGTGTCAGGGACATCGACGCAAAACTGTTACCATGGATTAAGTACATGATTCTGAAGCCCATGCGTTGAAATCTGCTGTTCCATACATTTTGACGGCGTAGGTATTGCACTTTTCTATGAAAAAGCAGTTTTTTTTTTAACCGATGAAAAATTTACAGTACACATACAAATCGCACATAACTAACAAAAAAATCGTCGGTATGTTTCTGTCAACCGTATGATGTAAAAATGAAAAAGTCAGAATGATGATTTAAATATGTTTACTTAACACTAAACGCATTTATACTCCATTTATTATAGCATTAGAAAAATAACGCCAAAATAACGAGTTATTTGTAATATTGTTCAAGTTATTACTCTTTAGTTTTTTTATAAATGTAAATGGGTAAATAGATTACATTGCTTTGTATGTATCATGTAATAACGGAGTTTATTATACGTTTATATCGATAAAACGAAAGCGTGATAACCGTTATTTTTCTAAAGTTATAATAAATGGTAGCTATTTGTGGTGGAGTGCAGTCCAGCTTCCACCTTGCGTTTTTAACGCATTTCGGACATTCGGTTATTTAAAAGTAGGTCAGGTTCCACATATATCTCTCAAAGTTAGCCACCATTACAACATTTCCTACCTTCCAAGCAGAATTCAACCGATACTAAGGCGCAACTTATTTCCCTATAGCGTCCGTAAGAGGCAGCTGTATCGATAAATTCCTTTTATCGTTCTCTACCGATCAAATAGATTCCAAGGTTTATCCGTATCGTTGACCTTTCCGGCCGGATTGAAAAGTATCGTGATTTAGGTATTCGGGTCAAACTAACAAAATGTACCTGCGATTAAGAATAGGTACTCGTAGGTAATGACCAAGAAAGGGTACAGGCTGCACTCAAAATATGTAGGTACCTACGTATGGCACAACCTGCACAAGTAGCATGACCACCGTAGAAACGAGTTTTGTCGACGGAAGAATAGACAAAATGACAGTTGAACAATCACAATCTGTCATTTTGTCTATTTTTCCGTCGACAAAACCCATTTCTAGGGTGGTCATGCTACGCGTGCTGGGCAGTCGGTCTCTACCACCTTACTGGAGTATACTTATTTTTTTACCACGCCTGCGCCATGAGTTATTCTTATACAAGATGACTAATTAGACACCTGTCGATCCATTCTGTAAACATTTCACCGTGAAGAATGAGGTGAAGTGAGCATGAAGTGAGCTGTCCATAGTGTCAATCCTTAGCTTTAGGTGCAATGACAGCTCACATCAAGCTCACTTCACCCAAGTTATCACGGTGAGATGTTTACAGAATAGCGCGGCTGTATCCTTCCAGGGGGTGACTTTACCCGACATACTAAACAACCATGAAACTCATATATATATATATATATATACCCTATACAACAGTAGACAGACAATTTCGATTCATGTATGAACGGTTTTTTTTTACGAATCGTATAACATGTGTTTCATAGCAAAAGTGCGAAAACCGCGCCGATTGCAGCAATAAACTTTGAAAACCACACCACTATAACACCCCACCACACCCACCACCACTACAACTATGTCGTCTCTACATATATGTATTTTACTGTGTGTACATAAATAATAAATAAATAAATAAAACCGGCGACGCAGGGAATCCTAGTGTGAGGACCAGGGAATAAAAAAAACTCAATTATTTTTTCTTTATTTCATTTATATACATATAATTTACATTTTTAAATATTTTTATAAAAACAAAAGAGAAAACAAAAACATTTAAAAATATAAAAAATAGTAGCCCACCGGTATCGGGAACAGAGTCAAAGCTACCGGTGGTCAGGGTTCCTGAGAGAGAATATGACCAAAAACGTATGACCGCTTTCTGGATCAAGCCCTTGATCTCTGATATCTGGTTTATTGAAGTGTATGGTTTTGTCTGTTATTATTGTCCTATCCCAATAGATTTTCTGATTCCTATTTTGTTGTATAATTTCTGGTTTATCGTATTTATAGTACAGTATCATCTCACTTATGAATTTATATTTGTAGGCTAAATATTGGTGTATAATTACGGCAACTTGGTCATGTCGGTGCTTATAGTCAGACTGTGCAAGTGATTTGCAGACTCCTAGAATATGTTATATGGTCTCAGAGGCAGTGTTGCCATGTCTGCATAAGCCAGTCGGCTGACGAGGGTCCTTTATAGTGTATTTTCTATAATTGCGAGACGCTATTACTTGGTCTTGTATCGTCAGCATGAATTCTTCGGTCTCGGAAACAGTTCACCTCGTTTGAGCCATTCGTTCGACTTAGCTTCGTCGAATTATTATTATTCATTTATTTATTCAAGTAACAACGACTCATACACAAATATTTAATAAATTACACACACAACAGATAATACATTACAATACAAATTAACAAAAACTAAAACCATCGCACTATCATCATATATACATTAGTGACCAACGACGGTAGGTGTCGTGCAACTGCAAGTCACTGCAGCAGCTAATGTATGGACAGTCGAGCCTGTCCGCTATCATCATCAGCACGCTGTTGGGGCTACCTAAGACTCCTACGTCACCTGTTACTAGTTTTTTTTAATATTGTATCGTGTTTTTTCTGAACTGAATAAACTTTATATTTATTTCTATTTTCCGGAACAGCCTGTCGATTCTGTAAAAATATCACCGTGAAACTTAGGTGAAGTGAGCTGTCAATAGTATTAATCTCTAGCATCCTGTCGGTCGATTTGTGACAGTGACAGCTCACTTCACGCTCACTTCACTTAAGTTTCACGTTGATATTTTTATAGAATCGACCGACTGTAATCAAATAAACGTAATTAAACACAAATATCTGAAGCCCATTGTCCATAGGATTACTCACTAATTGAATTTAACGTAAGGCGTCAATTTAATTGAAGTCGCGAAGTCGCAATTAATTCAATTATTGGGATCTTCCCATTAATTACAGCATTGATCCACAAAGAGAGAATGAACTGGGAATATAATATTTTTTTTGCCAATTAACAGTAACGGAGAATATTCTTAATTATTTAATGTAATTGTGAAAGAGATCTCTTCCATTAATTAACAACGATTTTTAATTATGCCTTAAAATATACTCGAAGTGGTCGCAAGCGTGATTAATAAGCGTGGGGTTTTGGGTTCGTACCCCGAAAACGCAAAGTGTTTTTTGGGTTTTAACCGGCTTAAAAAAGGAGGAGATTATGCATTCGGCGAGAATCGAAAGTCGGTGGCATAACATGAAAATACAAAACCAAACTTCCACAATTATTATTATATCTCACGTTGCAGTGTTTTTTTTGGAAGAGGGCTGTTTTTTTTTGGAAAAAACTTTTTGTCATTTTGTTTCTCTGTAGCAGCTCGATGTCTGCTTTCGAGTCTTTTTGGCTCGCCGTGTATAACATGGCACTAAACAGCATCTAGAATCTGAAATCCTGACTCAAACTTAGTTAAAAAAATGATTCCGAAAATTTTCCTTCAACAAAATTTACCATCGCACATGGCACTAAATAAAAATAAAAAAAATCTTTTCATCATACTATAGAAACTTTATTAATATTATTCAAAATGTTAATGGTATACTAAAATATTATTAATATCCACAGTGAGCTTGCGAAACACAATTTATCAGACCCCTGGGGGATTTAAGGGATATCCTTCCGTAGAGTTTAGGGATGTAACGCTGTTTATCGAGCTGATTATTTTTAATAAACATTTCGCTTTCGATTATATAAGAATAAACTATTTTAAAATACAACTCATTGACCTCCCACAAGTACCGCCTCTTCGATCGGTTCCGTGCTTTTCACATCCAGCAGATTCCTGCGGTCTTCACAAGGACTTCGGCCCACCTTATGGAAGGCCTTCCAATGCTACGTCTTCCGGTACGCGATTGGTACTCCAGAACCTTTCGGCCCCATCGGCCATCTGTTCTGCGATCATTGTGCCCTGCCCATTGCCACTTAAGTTTGGCAATTCTTCTGGCTATGTCGTTAACCTTAGTTCACCTGCGGATCACTTCAAAGAAAACTCAGTAACGCTTCAATATGACCAACAACACCTATCTTTTAATGTGTGTCTAAAGTCAAACTGCATACGAGTAGTTATTTTCCTTATCACACTATTGCAAACAAAAACACGAGATGTATCGCGAAGCGTTACTAGTGAAGTTAATGTTGAAAGTTGTAAGCTAAACGTCAATGTCATTATACTCTTTGTGTCAGCAGCTGTCAAAGATACCTGTCATTCATCTGATCTGCTCTGATGATTCAAGAATTAAATCTGTCCTCATCTTATAATAATTATGTTCTTCTTTTCCTACCAATTCTAATTTCAAAATTCTAAATTACAAATCTTTTCCTATCAGTTAACAATGGCGCATATAGTCTTTTCTTTGTCTTTGACTTCTCTTTACATATACGAGACTGCTTTGTTCGTAAAGAAAAACGGTGATTTATTTAAAAAAGCTTCAGAACAAAGCTATCGATCCATAAGACCAACATATCGACATGAATTATGCCTCAGAAGTTCAAAAACCGTTCTTATGCATAAGAGCAACCTTTGCAAAGCGCATTTTTTTTAATGAGCTACCAAATAACATAAAAGATTTAAACTTGACACAATTTAAACGTAAACTAAATATTTTTTTAATAGACAAGTGCCAGACTATACCATTGACGAATAAGACGAACAACTAGGAGTTGACAAAATTTCATGTGACTGACCATTTTTTGTATTTATGTTTTATGTAATATTTAATGTAATATTCTTATACATATGTCCATTAATTTATTACAATATATTAAATCTTGAACTTAGTTTCTATAGATATTAATTAGATCTTTAAGTTGCATGTAATGTATATAATCTCTAATATTGTAATTTAACAATGCATGTAAGGCATGCATATATATTTTTGAGCTACCATAAAATATTTTTAAGACCCTGTTGTATCACCAAAAATCGCATTAATAAAAACTTTGTACTCAAAGTGAGTTATTTTCATAAATAAATACATTGTTGTTGCATTGATACTTGATGGAAGTTTACGGCTTAAATAATTAGGTGTAAAACATTATTATTTAAGTAGTAATGATGAAGCAGTGCTGTTATTGTGAATGTGAGTACTAATACAAACCATGTCTGGTTTAATGGTACGAAACAAACACGGATCTGTATTAAGAATGTATGTATAAATACAATAAATAAAAAATAAATCACACAAAACTTAAATGCCTTTTCGTGATGAAAAGAACGTAAGTAATTTAGTACGTTTCGCTCACGCTGGTCAGTCAGTTCCTATAAAAAATATTGCTGGTAGGCTTACCTTGTCGTGGCTTCAGCTCAACTATGTATTATAATTTTTTGCGATACAAGAGAAAAAGTCTTCAGTTTTAAGCTTCGTGCAGACCAGTGCGACGCGACACCGGTTATTGTTATACCGTCAAGGTTTCTTAGAAATTGTATTGTTCGAGTCGCGTCGCGCTGAATTGCACGAAGCTTTATCGTTCATAATGCCACTTTAGCTTTAGCTTTAACTACTATCACGCTCCCGAACGAATACTAATTTTGAAAAAAGAAAACATAAAAAAAAACAATCTTTCGATATCTACTTTCCCATCCCTAAAAAAGTAGAAGGTGCAAAATATGTACTTATAAAATACGTACAATTTAAAAGTGCCGGATATTTTCCGGACGGTTTTTCCCGTCAGGCTACGGTTAAGTCTCGTAACCCTTATGATCTCCTTTTAACGCTACGGTTTTGTAATTTTTAAACGTTTAAGTTTCTAAAAGAAACTTTACCAAGATATTTCTCCGGTATTTAGTAATTTTATCCTGGAAATTGTGGTTCTGAATTGCTAATTTAGCTGTTCTGTTTTTCCGGTTGGGTAGTGTAGTATCAACTTTAAGGCCGCATTCACACCAAGCGTACCATCATTTATAGCATATCATTTTCAGCCAAAAGGCATCCACTGCTGGACATAGGCCTCCGCCAAGCATCGCCACTTCGACCGGTTCTGTGCTCCTCGCTTCCAGCGGATTCCTGCGGCCTTCACACGGTTATCGGTCCACATTGTGGGAGGCCATCCAACGCTGCGTCTTCCGGTACGCGGTCGCCACTCTAGAACCTTTCGGCCCCATCGGCCATCTGACCTGCGAGCAATATATTATACCCTGCCCATAGGGATGTTGGAAAAAAAAACTATTTAGTCCGTCAGTCAGATAATAAAAACATATTAGACATGTATTTTTTGCTTTATCAAATGAATAAAAAATGGTTTAGATAAAACGCAATTAAGTTGGGGAGTGGGGGCTCACTACGTCACAAGTCAGTATAAAATCTACCGGGGAGTGACGTCATGCCACATTTTAACTTAATATATTGCCGTAATCTTTTGATTAAATAAAAAAAGAAAAAATACGTGTCGTGTTTCTAATAATAGGTATACATGACAAAAAAAAAAAATTGTCAACATCTCTATTGCCACTTAAGTTGGACAATTCTTCGGGCTGTCTGTTACCTTGGTTGTCCTGCTCTTCTGATTCGATCAGGAAGGGAAACTCCAAGCATAGCCCTCTCCATTGCCCTTTTCGTGGCCTTTAGCCTTCTAATAAGGCTCTTTGTGAGCGACCACGTTTCACTGCCATAGGACGGTCATCACTGGCAACACGCACACTGGTCAAAGATTTTCATTGACAAGCTTATAGTCGGTGTAAATGACAGGTGTAAAAAGACGCTTAACGAAGTTAAATCACTTGTAAAATAAAAGTCGTTTTCCACAAATTATTTTTATACAACGTTACTTTTGATGTACAGAATGCGTGGATGACGGCTCTGTGGTGGGTCTATTTGCACCCTGTATGTATAAAAAACCAAGGCCAGTCAGTCGGCAGCTGAAGTTGTTTTTTCAAACATTTTGTAATGGACGCTCACAGGCCCCGACCGAATATACCTCGGCTTTAGTGCGAACGCGGCCTTAGTTTACGATTTGTAGATTAAGGAGGATGCACTAAGGTAGCCCGCGAAATACAAATTATCTTACGTTTTTTGCAATATTCAGGTCAGTGTCAGGTTGTATGTTGATTAAAATATAATTCGCAACCGTAACAAATATTATAATCATTAGAATCAGCAATACAAATCCTTAAGTTAGAATTGGCCTCAAATGTCAAGAATCCATGAAATTAAGTACAAAACACTACTTACAACAACTGCTACAAGCTACATAAATAGTCATTCAATAGGGTAATAGGAACTTAGAGAGTTGTATTGATGATTTTCATGATTATAATTCTATAAATAAATATTTGATACGGCCGCGAATCATATTAAGATCATCATTTTGTATGATGATCTAAATATTATGCGCGGCCGTAAATTCCCAAAATTTCCAAGGAAATTTTGGGAATTGCAAAATACGTAAGGAAATTTGAATTTCGCGGTCTACCCTAACGCTTTCGCCTTAAAGGTATTGCATAATTTATTATTGAATAACTTTAATGATACTGTTGGTACCTGTCCCACTACATGTCAAACGGATCTTTTCAAACAGAATAAGAACATTGATCATTACTCTTGCTTACTGGTTCATCACTATGATTTCCTTCACTTTAAGTCTGTGGTATCGACGTTTAAGACAAGCATAAATTTAAAATTTTAAAAACTCCCGGCTCAAACATATCCTCATTTCTCTTTCCTACTCCATCACCAGACCCTGTTCACCTCACATCTATCTATAACCTATTCATTGAGACCATTCCAATGAGCCCAAACACGGTACCTGTGCTGTAAGTTGGTAAGGGATTTGGGTATCCTGCAAATTCCAGGTCATGCTGCAGCATCAGTTCAAGGTTACTATGTTCTTCTAATATAATTGAAGTAACAGAACACCAAATTTCAAAACGATCAGACCTGCGGAAGATGCTCACATCCATTTATCAACTAGAAAAGAGCTAATAATCTTCAAACGGCTGAACCGATTTTCTTGAACACTCTCTATCAAGTTACGTTTCAAACAAAAAAACAATCGGCTCAGCCGTTTGGGAGCTCCGATGGCACAGACAGATACACAGATACACGTGTACACGTTAAAAATATAACACCCTTGTTTTCCGTCGACGGTTTAAAATACATTTGGCGTAAAAAATAACTGAAAGTCTTTTCCCATAAATATAAATTGCCTTTTTTTTTCTTTGTCGGTCTAATTAAATTAGCTTCTTCAACATCCTTGCCACTTCAACACCTGACGCATTCCGCTGTGCAAAAGGTCATGTTATAAGATTAAAACAAGATCCGGTTCTCTACCATTCTATGATCGCCGCCGGTCCATCTAGCCGAGGGTCCGTCCCTCAATACCTTTATCACAACAGGTATCAGAGCAATAGAAAAGAAACAACATTTTGTGGTGCAATTTCAATCCTTTAACTCAATTCCACTTAGCAATTTAATCCCTATAATACAGCTAAGTCCCTTTAAAATCAGGAAAACGGCACAATAATATATTAGACTGTTTACGTTAATAAATAGGAAGGAAGACAACCCGAGCTTTCCGGTACATTACGTCACCTGTAAAGGCTTCAATAACTCAAGTGGTAAAACGCTGTTTAAGCTTGTATGGGGCCGACTGTCACACCGTGTGTTGACAACAATTGATTTATATGCGTTTGTTTTTTTTACGTACTGATTCTAATAACAAGAATTTAAATCGAAAAGCGACCTAAACACGTAATGAAATCTTGAACATAGAATTCGTATGCGCATGAAACAATCTTTTTTACATAAAAGTATCAGACGGATAAAGCAAATATTTCAAAGACACATACACCGACAAACCAACAACACGGTTTATTGATTCATTGTTAGCTTAGAAATGCAGTTTTAATAACTTATCTTTTCACGCATGCCCTTCAAACTGAAATAATAATAATATACTTTATTGATACAAATCCTTACAATATGCTTAATATCTAGTAAGTTCACAATAGTTAAGGCGTACAAAAGCTGAAACCCTGACTCCTAAACTAGGAAAACCTGTGACTTAGGAGTCAAAATTGGAAATTCAATAAAGCTACAGTACGACACAACTTAAATGTACTCGTAGCATCGGCAAAATTCGCAAAACCGATCACTACCCGAACTGAGTGCGATGAATGCAAATTTTCAAATTTATGTCGTTGTGTCGAACTGTACTTAGCACCACAAACAAGTAACACAGTAGTAACACAGAGCACTTGTAGACTTTGCCGTTCTTAACACTCTTCAATTATGATAACGCAGTCCACTCCCACTTAAAACAAACAGCACAGTCCTTTCTCCAAGCGTACGAAGACTTGGAACTTTCAATACGTTACTGAGCAAAGTCGCCGTTCCACAACAGCCCACGGCCACAGATTAATACAGATACTTCAATCCACAAAATCATTTAAATAAAAAGCGACTCTTGCCACGACACAATAAAGTGCAATTCAGGTCACACAGCACTAAGTACCTACAGTTATATTCACCTAGAAGTTGCCTCTCTTTCTATCGCGTAACTCTTAGATCTGCTGACTATGTTACGCTCACTGAATTGGCCCAACAAGTCAAGCCCGCTGTGTACTTGTAGCTTCATACCTAAAATACGGAGTGAACCATGTTCATCTGTACCACGGCTAAGCTACGCTAAGTACTCCGTTTTGTATGAAAATGTATGCGGGATCGTCCACTGTGGCCCGCGGTCGAACGCACGAATGCGTGGCTGGCAAACAAATGAACAGCGCATCTAACGTGACAAACCTCTCCGTATACATTCAATGTCAAAATCAAATAATTTATTTCAATTAGGCACATGAACGGTACCTACTTTTGAACGTCTAAATTAACAAACAAAAATTTTTTTTTCTTCTAGTCGCCCCTTCCAAAGGGTTAGTTTTCGTATGGACAAGAATGGGCAAGAAACTCCACCGTTACTCTTTTAAAATGTTTTACAATATTTAGTATACATTCATTGTATGTGAAGACTACTCAAAAATTACTATACCACAATAGGTAAAAAGAATTAAAAATGAAGCAATGACAGATAAACTAATTATGTAATAGATACATGGTGCCCACGTATTTACAAACATTGTAGTTTTTAACAAGTAATACTTATAAGTCAATGTGCGAGTTAAAGTAATCACAGAATGTAAAATCAATGTTATAAAAAACAATTAAATTAGCAACCAGTTTGATTTTGTCCAGTCTATCCTACGAAGAAGTGGACGGCCGACTTAATGTTCAAGTCTCGGTGGAACAAGTTTAAGTGATGTAACTGCACACAAACTTGGGAAGGAGGTAACTTGTGTGTGACTAACTAGACAGCACTCTTGAGATACTAAGAGGAGTAGTACCAAGAGGTTCCTATTTACGGAATAAATGTAAATGAACGGATGCTAGGAAGACGGTTTACAACAAAGATATTAACTTGTCTTTAGAAACCTTTGACAAAACGAAGTGTATGTTTGTATCATCTAAAATATATAAAAGTATATGTACTTAACATAACATAGCATCATTGAGCCTGTAATCTGTAGGGCTAGGCAGAGGTGTACCTATAGTAGGTGAGCACACACACTGACTTACTAATTGTAAAATTTTAAGAAAATCGTCTACTTTTACAATGTTTGTAAATATGTGAGAACCATGCATCCATCACATAAGTAATTAATTTATCTTTTCTTGCTTCATTTTTATTAATTCTTCTTTTTACCTATTGTGGTAACGTTTTTTTTTTTTTTTTTTAGTTGTTTCGTCTTCTCATATAATTATGTAACTAATGTACGAATGAATGAAATGTAATTATGTAAACTAATATACAAAATATTGTAAGACTTTTTAAAAGAGTAACGGTGGAGTTTCTTGCCCATTCTTCTCCATACGAAAACTACCTTTTGGAAGGGGCGACTAGAATCAATTCAATTTTTTGTAAACTTTGACGTTCAAAAGTACCTTACAAGGGCCTATTTGAAATAAATGATTTGACTTTGACCCACATATCGCCAGTTATGTTTAAGGCGAGCCTATTATATACAACCTTAGTTTTTGTTTACCCTAAACCTCTTAAGGGGTCATTGTACTCATTATTATGAACAACTTTCACGATGGGACCAACGCCGAAATCGCGAAAAAAAAATCTGCTGTTCCCTACATTTATGTTCGTATAAATCGTCAAAATGTAGGGAACAGCAGATCTTTTTTTTCGCGATTTCAGCATCGAAGGTTGTATATTGTGTACTTACTAAAAGAAATAAAGAACTAAGTGTAAGTACGATATAAAACAGAAACAGCCTAGCTTTACCGGGTATAGTTGGCCGAATATCAATATCACACATTATCAAGATTACTTGCAGTATTAAAGGACTACATAAGGACCCTTTTGCGGGTTTAATATTTCAATATAAATTTAACAATATCAATGAAATTTCGATTTTGAATTTCGTGAGGGAATCGGCATGTCCTAGAACCAAAAAAATCGAAGACGTGACATCCGCCAACACGCACTGGTCCCGCGTGGCGGTTTTTGACACAATCCCTCTCACAGAGAGGCCTGTGTCCCAGCAGTGGGAACATTATAGGCTGATTATGCTTATGGTTAATGAAATTTTCAAGATTGTATTATTCACGACCGGCGACACTTGGGGAGGCCTGTATTCAGCGCAGAATGCCATTATTAGACGGCTTTCGGCTAAAATTATGATGATGATACTAAAGAAAACAATTTGAAGAAACCAAGCCTTTCTCTACATCACCCACTAGCTTTTGCCGGCGACTTCCTCCGCGTGAAAATTGTTTTAACATAAAATATATCTTACCAGCTGTTGCCCGTGACTTTATCTGCGATCCAGGATGACAAGTAGCCTATGTCCTTCACCAGGTCATGGTCTACCTATGTGAAATTTCATCCAAATCCGTTCATACGTTTTAGTGTGAAAATGTAACAAACAAACTCACTTTCACATTTATAATATTATAGTTAGAATGATACTTGGCAATACTGTAGCTTCCATTAGTCAATGAATTATGGGAATCGGATCAATAGTTCTGAATATTACCCCCTACATACAAACTGACAAACTTTTCCTTTTCATAATACTTTATATACTTCGATATAGAAAAGCTAACAAACTCTCACTTCGGTGTAACAGACAGCCAATTAATCCAAGTTTTAGAGCTCGCGCTAATCCGCGGTTGGTATTTCACTGACGTCAGATTTATTAGCCAACCAAGGATGTACCGAATTATTCAATTAGCCCCCAACTATTAAAGTGCCGTCATTATGTTAGAGATAAAAGGAAGGAAGGGGGGAAAGGGGGGTAAGGCATCTGTCCCATCGCCCTCGAAGAAGCGATTAGCTTTCAACGATTTTGTCTCCCAAGAAACGTACAAAAGATTGTAGGTCACGTGTAAGTAAAAAAGATACATATACAGGATGGCAGGGACTCATACCATGGATTCAGTACATGATTCTGAACCCCCCTGTTGTTTCATAGAAAAGTGCAATACCTACGCGGTCAAAATGTATGGGACAGCAGATTTTTTTTAAATAACTGACGATATATTTTATATGTCCTCGCAGGGGCGTTCAGAATCATGTACTGAATCTATGGTAACAGTTTTCGCGTCCCTGTCGATGTCCCTGTATTAATAGTTGATCGCTGACTGTTCAGACTCGCGAATACTCGATTGTTGCAGCGACAAGAGCTATCAAAGACAGTACTCGCTCATCGACTCTCGCTTGGTATGTAGATCACTCGCTGAGAGAGTCACGCTTGGTACATACGCATACAAAATACAATAAACGACGTATATTTAGTAACCTAATCCGCTTAACAGTTCTTAAAGAGTCATAAAGAATCCTGTAAGAAATTGACACGTGTTTCACCTCAACGAGGCATCCTCAGGATGACGATTGACTTGTTACGAGTCTAACGTACGAACGTGTCGATTTCTTACAGGGTTCTTTATGACTCTTTAAGAACAGTTAGGCGGATTAGGTTACTAAATATACGTCGTGTATTGTATTTTTATAATGCATTTCCGTAAAGTCACGCCTGAGTTTATAAACATACGCATACAATACGCGCCACGAAAGATGAGACGACCGCGTCTACCGCGCTCTTTCCGCCACCCCGATGACGATACCGCTAAAGAAACCTATAAATCGTCTACAGCGCAAGGTACTAGCGAGTAATCGCTCTTTGACGTCGCACACTCGCTGCTAGTTACTCGCCAACTCGTTTTAGTTGCTAGCTCCACTCGCTTCTCGTTAATCGCCGGCGGAGGGACAGGTGCCTAAGAAGGGGGGAAGAGGGGACGATTTATAGGGCCTTTGTTTCCCGTTGGTCTTTCTATATTGCGTTCGTTTTCCTGTAGTGTTGAGAGGTTTAGTGGAGCGCGGATACTGCTGAAAAAACGTAGGAATTTAATATTCTTTGGCTCTATTCTTGATACAATAGTGCAATACTGTCGCGGCCTGCAACTGGGGCATTGACGGACGATCGTGAAAATGTGGACCGAGGCGAAGCCAAGGCACACATACGTGAGTCCAACAATAGCTGGTTGTGGCCATAGTGCTTTTCTCAAATAATTTGCGGAAATTCAAACTACTTAAGTAAATTAATTATAAATACCAGAATCAATGAAGAACAACGATATTTTTTTAGGGGCCAATGTGTTCATTTGTTTATTTTATACAGCTCTATTTGCAAACCAAATCGCAATTTAAATAAAATCTCTGATAAGTTACCTCCTTGGTTGCCATGTGTTGAAGTAAAAAGTTCGTGCCATTTTTAAATAAAACGACGGATAAGAGTTTTCATAGTAATTTATTTGGGCGCTAAACAGAACAGCTATAGATTTTCATTACAAACATTGCCGGCCGGACGCTCGCATGTACTCGGCCAGTACAGCAATTTCGATTAATCTCGAAGAAGGTTGTCTAAATAATTCTCGAATTCCCAAGCATGTTTTTAAGAAATAATCATTATCTCATCTATCTAGCCTTTTCACAATTATGTTGAGGACGGCTTCCAGTCTAACCGGATGCAGCTGACTATTTTACATAGAGCGGCTGCCTATCTGACGTCCACAACCCAGTTACTGGGTAACACGATACCTCTTAGTAAGACTGGTTTTCAGACTTTCAGGCTTCTGGCGACCCGTAACGCTTGTTAAAGATCCACGAATGACAGCCGGGACTAAAGGCTTAAAGTGCTTAACCAAAAAAAAAACACTACAAAATAATATAACTAGCCCCTGCTTCGCACGGTTTTTACGACTTGCTAAAACATCGAGATTTCATAGTTATATGTAACTTTAATACTAACGTATTATACACATAAACCTTCCGGAATAAATTCTCTAAACGATGGTGAAAACCTCATCAAAATCTGTTGCGTTATTTAGAAGAACAACGCGGACATACAGACCTTTACCCAAATATTAACGTACCTTTAAATTTCGGTATGGCGTCATACCGTTAAATAAGGGTTACCAAAATATTTCGAAACCGTTCTTTTTTTCAGTAGCGGAATTTTGACGTTGTAAATGCATACCGGTATATTTCGGTAGAAAAATCGGTACCTTTATAAATGTATCGGCAGCAGTGCCTAAACTTTCATAAATACACAAGTTCTAACGTGTTCGACCCCCCCGCCCACCCGCGCCGCGCCGTCTCACATGTTTTTCGGTACCGAAATCGTGTAAAGTTTACATAACAACCCTTATTTTAAACCGGTACCGGTATATTTTGGAGGTATCTTAACCTTTAACCGTAACCGCTTTCAGTCCCTGATACAGACAAACTCGTAAAGCGACTTTAATTTATAATATATATAGATAATATTAATATCATGAAGAGGTAGGTTTGTAAGTTTGAATGCTGGACGTAATCTCCGAAACTACTCATTCAAACTACTCATTAATAAATAGATAGGTACACGGCTTTTGGTGAAAATAAAATGATGGTAGGCTATCTTATAATATCATAGATCCTGAAAACTTTTTTCGTGGCTGAAAACCCGTGTAAAAGCGAATTTAATCTCCGACATAAGTAGATATTAAGGCAAATGGCCTCACGACGCATATTTGCATCTATTTGAATAACATTAACCCATAAAACCATGGGGTCAGTTTTCTATGATATTATTACATAATACATCACGCCTGCATTCCCATAAAGAAAAGAAAGAAAGAAAGAAAGAAAGAAAATACATTTCCGTAAGGTTTGGTTGAAGTAACTGTAAAAATATCACCGTGAAACTTAGGTAAAGTGAGCGTGAAGTGAGCTGTCAATAGTGTTAAGCTTCGTGCAGACTAGCGCGATGCGACGGCGCGACGCGACTCGAATAATACAATTTCTAAGAAAACTTCTCGGTATAACAATAACCGGTGTTGCGTCGCGCTAGTCTGCACAAAGCTTAAATCTCTAGCATCCTGCCGGTCGATTTGTGACAGTGACAGCTCACTTCACGCTCACTTCACCTAAGTTTCACTTTGATATTTTTACAGAATCGACCGACATTTACATATTATTGTGTCCTATGTAATAGGTACCTATTGCCATTAATCGGGCACATCAAATCCAGAAACAAAAATCAATCTGCCTAGCTTTTTTCCTACATATTGGGGTCGGCTTCTAGTCTAACCGGATGCAGTTACCACAATAGAAGAATTAATAAAAATGAAGCAACGAAAGATAAATTAATTTACCTGTTTTGATTAATTTGGCAATATTACCTACTGTATGGAAATAAGAAATATGGCTAATTAGTAAACTAGAATGTTAATAATGAACTGAATTTGATGTTATAACGTTTTAGGTGCAAAAAAGGCATTTGGAAAGTTTCGAAATACTTTTTTAAATCATTTAACTTTTTTTAATTATTGCATTTCATAATCAATATTTCAGTTCACTAGTTAGCCATATTTCTAATTTCCATACAGTAATATTGCCAAATTAATCAAAACAGCGAAATATTTGACAGCTATTTGCGACGTTGCCCATTTTCTGTATAAAAGCTCTTAACGGGCTTTCCGAGGCAACAAATCCAGAAACAAAGCTACCAAAACTAAAAAAAAATTTAATCCCAACTCTTTCCTTAATCTGGGAATCGAACCTAGAACCACGCAACCAACAATTAAATTTTGATTATGTTTATTTTCGTTGCTACTACTAATCTATTTCTGTTTTACCCGACTAACAAAAAAGCTCAATTACTCCTTACCAGACCCGAGCATCGAACTCACGACCATCACTTACTACGTTAGAACTTCCTAATCTCATAACAAGACAGTCGCTTAGACAAAAAAGGTCTTTTAATATACTACATTTCGGAAAAGAAGCCTTTGTAAAAACTTTCATTACAGCACTACCTACTCTTTTCTTTTGTAAAGGAACGCCATTTTTTACTATACACTTCACAAAAAACTTAACACCTTGCTATAAGAACTATATTCGCTTGTTTGAAGTTTAGTGATAACATTGTCTTAAACTGAGATGAGTCGTCAGTACAAACTTAACTTTGCAGTTGTAAAAGTCCTTATGCCATAGAGATAAAGTGGTTTATAGTTAGGGCAAAATAATGTTGATTATAGTGTGTTCTAGATTAGAACGATAATAGAGGTGTACATAATTACTATGTTAGTATGCTACGTCACTAGATAAAGATATGAAAATAGAAAGTGCTGGAATCATCATGCTTGGTTAACGGATTGGATAGCTGCTATCACAGCTTTCGCTTTACTATTGCCTGTTCTACAAGTATAATCAAAATGTAAACAAACAAAATTCAGTCACTCACTAAAGCGAATTCGTAACAAATTCGTCTGTATTTAGAACGTTTCAACTTTATATCTCACCACTTTTTCCAACAATTATTGTACAATTTTAATTGAAAAATAATCAACGTAAATTGAGGTTATAAAATTAACCTCAAATTTTATTTTTAAAAGCATCTTAAAAGTGATTCAAAATTAGAATTTCGGGTTTCCATAGTCAAATAATGTAATCACAAATACAGTGTTATTTTATTAATGACACTGCAGATTGGCATCAACAGGTACGTTTTTTAATCAATTTGTTTACATTTTCAACAAATACTTTTTGAAGGCGCTTCGCTATGGTCGGTCATAATTTGCGTGAAATAACACATTTTGCGTAATCCTCTTGCGCGAAAGGCCATTTGGACAAAAAACATTACACACTTTTGCAAAAGTGCATTCTCTTTAATAGAAAGAAAAAAAAGAAAGAAAAAGTGTTTATTCTGCACAAATTAAACGCACATTACAAAAATAAAACAAAACAACACCACTTTACAGATTAGCCAAAAGCCTCGTATCCATTATTGACACAGAAAAGTTTGACAAAAATAATAATGCCCTGCTGCAAGATTTAAAGTCTCCCTTTTTGTTTAACTCCTCTCGATCTCTAGCTAATACGGACTAATATTGTCTTTTAGGCCATGTAGACTCATCGATGCTTCGATTTGTTGACCATTTATTTGGACAGGCCTGTGCTGTCGGAATACCTATTATCAGTGTTATTTGAAAACATTGTAAAAACCAATAATTTTTAAAAGAGGAGTTGTTACCTTCCGGCTCTTCTACATACGAAACGGCCAATTGGAGCCGTGCACCTAGCTTCTGACGTTTCATAAGTGCCCTTGTAGGTTTATGTGGCATAAAATATTTGGGATTTATTTATTTACTGGGTTATCAATGTTAACATACAACGTTTGTTAGCAAATCTTAAATATAATATAGGCACCATCTAACACTTAAATATTATACTATGTATAAGTACAAAAGGGAAAAAAAGAATTTGAATAGATGCCAAGCTGGTCCCACCGTCTTTGCCTGAGTCTGCCGCAACGACTGGATTTGTGGTCCTTCCCAGTCATCAAAGCTGTGTAGTTCTTTCCTCAAGAGACCACCTCAGATATCAACCAAATTATTTAACAAAAATATATACTGCATGTCGATTATTATTTACAATCATTTACCAGATAGTTTTCAAGACCGCTGACAATGTCTAAAAAAATACTTTTTCAAACTATTACTATTTAAAAGATATTATACCATTAAGGACTATTTAGAAGACAAATCAATAGAAGCTGTAATTTGTCAGTTAGATTAATTGACATCGCTGATTGTAAATACATTTGCACGCCATGTTATGGCAGGATATGCTGAAACAAATTTACTGTAACATCTTATGTAAACTATATCACACACAAACACACACACATACACACACACACACACACACACACACACACTACACTACACCACATCACTACACTACACCACACCCACCCACCCGCCTACATCTTGTGTTTGTTGTCTTGTTGTGTCTTATGTTGTCTTGTGTGTTGTGTGTCTTATGTATGTGTTCTTGTGTCTTGTGTCTTGTGTATTCTAGCAAATAAATATTTTTATTTGATTTGATTTGAACCAATGAAAAACGAGGTCAGCCTAATTTAATCATAGACAATAATAATGCCGGTAAGAAGAATGTTATCCCAAGTCCGTCTTCTGACAGAAAGGAGGCGTAAATAATTGAATCTGAGGGCTGACAAAGGGATTATAGTATTGCCTAGATTTCATTACTTTGGTATGAGTTTTCCTAAAGGTATTTCTACACCGGGGGCGTTCGTAAGATATTTTGCGACAAGGGTTTGGTACCAACTGCAATTAATTTCCCAGAATATTGTCAATGACCTATTTATCTCGCTTTGACAAATCTTAAATACAATATACCAGCTAAGATAGGATTAGATATTACTACCCAATACAGCAATTTCGATTTAAAAAAAAACTTATTTTCTCAAAAATCCGAGCTTTTTTTGACAACCTTCTTCTAGATAAATCAAACATGCTGTACTGGTCAAATACATGCGAGCGCCCGGCCGGCAATGTTTGTATGAAAACTCATATCTGTCACGTAATTTAAAAATGGAACGAACTTTTTTATACTTCGACACATGGCAACCAAGGAGGTAACTTATCAAAGATTTTATTGAAATTTTGATTTGGCTTGAAAATAGAGCTGTTTAAAGTAAAAAAGAAACAAATTAACATATTGGCGCGGGCAAAATTATCGTTGTTTGTCATTGATTCTGAAATTTATATATAATTAGTTTACTTAGTTTGAATTTCGACGTATTATTTGAGAAACGTACTAAACAAACCTTGGCCGCAACCAGGCATTGATGGACTCACGTATGTGTGCCTCGGCCCACATCTTCACGATCGTCCATCAATGCCCCTGCTGCAGGCCGCAGCAGTAATGTACCATCGAAGAACTTCATATCTAACCACCGTAACGACTATTCTTGCTTGCAGCGCTCGGCGGCTATAGCACAGGGCTGGTAACAGATGTGGTCATCGTGTTCACGGGATTTTGTTTCGAAACTGGTTAGATATGAACTTCTTTGATGGTACTATACATGGGCGAATACGGTTAACTATGTATGACATCTCAATACCGAGCAATTTACAGCAATACAAAAATTACCATGAATTACACAATTTTAGTTGCCCATACTAAGGCTCTGTTTTTATTCAATACATTCTTTGATAATCTTAAGAGCCCAGCAACTAAGAAAAAATAATCCCACGCTTATAATGTCAAACCATTTTCATAACTTGCGTATTTTCTGTTACCCGCGTTTAGAACCCAACGTAATAACATACTTTTACACAAACATACCCTTATCCCTTTAATATCCTATAAATAAATAGGTTTTCGTTTACAGGTTATTATGAGACCGTACGCTGTGGGGTGCCAACGTAAAATATTGCTGTTTCTAACAGTTTTCTAATATTTACCCGACTTCCAACTAAATGGAAAGGGTCGTGACAAGCTATATTTTAAACATCGATCTCATGAGCCCTTATAGGGCTGAATTACGAAGCACTTCGACGACGTTTGGTATATTTAAGACCAAATCAAAAACCAAGACAGAGCGCTATCAACAGTGAACTGAAGCCGTTTTCGTAAACATGTGTGCAGTTTGTGTGGTGTTGTTTGATTGTAATGTCATTGTAAAAGGTTGTAAAGTGCGTGTGAGCGTGTATGCACAGAGCGGCGGTGTAGTTATGGCATGCTTCACTGTATTGTTCGCAGCGCTCTGTCTTGGTATTTTTTATTTGGTCTGAGATTTAACACTATACTTTCCGCCAGATAACCGTGCAATAATAAATAGTACATTATGATACAAGTGTGCTGTGTTGGTCACAAGGCGGTTTTATTCTAATTATTATTTATAATTTAGCCGAGTGGGTAATGATCAATGCACAAGCGTTTCATACGAACTTTTTCAACAAACTTGCGAGGAAAAGACAAAATTGTTGTAAGAACTTATGCTAGAATAACGTAACTATAGAGGTGATAGATTTAGATTTATAAAGTTCATCTGGCCTTTGTTGCCAGGTACCGCCAATCTTTTCTATGAAAACTTCGCCGTCGCGTCGCGCTTGTCTGCACGAGGCTTAACACCACAGTTTTTTAAATCTTAATTATAAGTAAAGCAAAATATTTAGTTATTTTAAAATCGGTACAGAAGTAAAATATAATTCTTAGCTAATAAAAGAAAAAAAAAAAAACCCCTACACAAACATTTCCTTATTCCTCTCTCCGACTCCATCACCAGACCCTGTTCATTATCTATCTATAACCTATTCATTGAGACCATTCCAATGAACCCAAACACGATACCTGTGATTTAAGTTGGTAGGTAAGGGAGTTGGACAATTTCAAGTGTTGCTGCAGCATCAGTTGAAGGTGACTATGGTCATCTAATATCATTGAAGTAATAGAATACCAAATTTCAAATCGAACAAACCTGTGGAAGACGCTCATATCCATTCATCAACTAGAAAAAAGCTGATAATCTTCAAACGGCTGAACCAATTTTCATAAAACATGTCTAAGAACCATCGCTAGAAAACCTGCTTTCAAATAAAAAAACCGCATTCAAACACACACACATAGCGGTCAAACTTATAACACCCCTTTTTTTACGTCGGGGGTTAAAAAAGCATTTTGATGACAAGAAGTAAAACTGACATTGTTACAGAACTTTTTTTGTTAAACCTAAACCTTTACACCAACACAACATAAATACTTGTTCAAACCCAAAACTCCAGAACTCTTCCCCACATTTGAAAAGAGCATGACACGCATCCCTAGAGATGAAGATTAACGACGCAGCCTCACAAATACAAACTAAGTTGGAGTGTTACATCTTAATATGCGTGTTACTTCGGAAACTTGGCGAGGTTCAGGGCTCTTTTCTCAGAAAGGCATAGTTTGAGTGTGGGAGAATTTTGGGTCAACAATTCAGACGGAATAGTTTTAACGAGCTACCTGTGTACTGAACAACAGAATGTTAAGGCTGTTCCCCGAAGCGATAGTTAGAGGTGTTTAGTAGAACTATATTCTTCAAGTCCCGTGTAATACGAGGCGAGCCTATTGTACAAAATGAAACTGCCCGCGGCTTCACTTTATTCGATTCCGAATAAAAAGACAAACTTAGCTTTGTAGTTGGAAAAATGTTCTCCCGAACATCGATATACGTCACGGTCAATTCTCCTACTGCAAATGTCAGTTTGACAGTTTGACACGACTCGAACAATATTATTTCTAAGAAAACTTCTCGGTATAACAACAGCCGGTGTCGCGCCGCGCTAGTCTGTACGAAGCTTTACTTGTGCTGTGTGAGACCTTACTTCTCTCATGATTCTAGGTTATCGGGAAGTACCCGGGTAGGAGCAGTCGGTTTGATTTATTTGCGAGTACCTATGAAAATATGTTCCACAAATGGCCTTAATTTTTATTTCGTTGACTTTAAGCTTGATTTTTTAGGAGCTGCAAGGGACCGTAGACATTATTTGATATTAATTTCAATTTGATACTTTACATCCTATACTATTAAACGAGCAATAATATATTTAATTATATTTGTAATCATGTTCTCGAAAACGGCTCTAACGATTTCGATGAAAGTTGCATTATAGGGGTTTACAGGGGCGAAAAATCGATCTAGCTAGGTCTCATATCGGGAAAATTTAGTTTTCTACGTATTTTCACCCGAGCAGAGCTCAGTAGACTAGGTACTTTGTTTTTAAACTAGATTGGCTCGATATCTCCTATACGAATACTCTGAAAAGGAAAAACAAAACAAACTCAGAGCTCGCGTTTCTTTCATACAAATATAAGTAGTTGCTGTTTTGATATTTATACCCTGATCAGCCATTCCCCAGCTGCATCAACATAATTAATTTGTTCAACAACATTACTGTATCCGTTGATTCCGACATGTTTTTCGCTAAATAAATAAATCAGAGGCCGTTTGTGACGTCAGTGATATATCGAGGGGTGCGCTCCTTGTGACGTGCGTTGTGATTGTCAATAATTAATTGTATTACTCCAGTTTTCGGTAAACAAAAGTAAGAGTAGATTTGTGGGAGATGTGATATTGATATTAGAGTAAAAATTGGTAATAGTTTGAGATTAGTTCAAGTGTCAAAAATCCGCTCTTGTAAAAATAAAATCTACACACATCCTGTTTCCACGTTTCGTCTTCCTTTATTAAAGAAATTCTTCAGGCAGAATTTAATTTAAATTCACAGCTTTTGAGTTGTCTAAAACATCTTTTTACAAGCTTTATATATCCTTGCTTCGTTTGCATGTGTTTCCAGTTATTCCAATTGTCATCCATTTTTCCAGCACTTCCTGGCATTCGATTGAGCTGAATAAAAAAAAAAAAAACAAAATACAAAATATTTTATTTCACATAAACCTACAAGGGCACTTATGAAACGTCAGAAGGTGCACGGTTCCAATTGGTCGTTTCCTATGGAGAAGAGCCGGCAAGAAACTCCACGGTTACTCTTTTAAAAGTAAATGGTTTTAATTTTTTTTCCAAATTATAGTGTTAAAAGCTTCGATCAACTATGCAGGTATGAGAGGACAGTGTAGGCCCATCAACATGTGCCAGGTACTTAGCAAAATATAAAATGGTCAACAGATCTACAGTCTGTTATGTCTACAACGTTCTCACATTCACAAAAGTTAAAAGAAAATAATCTATATTATAATAGATAAATAAAATAATTAAAATAAAAACCTATACCAAATGACAATAGTTGACACTACAGCTGTAACAAATCAAATTTAAGCTAGCAAGCTATTGCCGGGCCGACAAGGAAGCCTCCGCGGGCCGATTCGGAAGACTTTTGGCCTAAGGTGTAGCCAAGGGTCTAATTATATAAGATAGCCCCGTAGTGTTGACCTCGTTGGATTTGTAAAGATGATTGAACAGATATTTAAACAAATTCTAATGCTAAGGAGTATAAAATAAAATATAAGTAAAAATCTTTTTAAAAACAAGCTTTTAATAAACTAAAAGGAACTTAATAAAACTTACGTAAACATACAACTTTAACACTTAAGTAGTTTTTTGTTCATGAAAATGTTTTTTTTTTAAAGATTTTTACGTATATTTTTCTGTTCTTAAGTGCTAAGAAACTTCTTGGCTACCTACTCCTTTTCATCAAGTTTTACCAATCGTTTTTATTACACTAAAATATTTGCGAAAATAATGTAGAAAGACTTTTATTTTCTGCTAATTGAAATTCTTATTATATTAATACACAAACAACGACCCAGAACCTAAAATCAACATCCACTTTTCTTACCAGTGCTAAAACAACTAATATATCAACCAGTAATAAAGCTAGTTAATCACAGGCTTACACTCAATTTTTGAGGTGAAAGGTAATATAAATGAGTGAGCTCACTTGACAGAATGGAAACTCAGTAGGTCACCATTATTTAACGTCTTGGAACTTTGAGCTTTCGAAGGCTGAGTGGAGTAAAAAGTTGTGATATTCGATCGTAGTAGGTAATTGAGATTTTTTTGAAGTTCAATATTGAGTTATACAAATTTAGTTTAAATTAACAATATCAACCGATGTTGTGGAGGTCCACCGCATGATTGATTTTTAACCGACTTCTAAAAGGAGGAGGTTATCAATTCGGATGTTTATATACCTTTTTTATATATGTTCATAACTCCATCATATAAAGACGGATTTGCTAAATTCTTGTTTTGTTTGAAAGGGTATTCTTCCGAAGTCATTACTTAGATTCATCATCAGGTGAGGACCTCATGATGGGATCCTGGAGAAATCGAGGGAACTGTTCAAATATTGTAGGCACACCTATAGCGATTTGAGTATTTTTTTACGAGAAAAAAAACCAGCTTTCAAAAAAAAAACACTACACAGTGATAAATAACTTTATTTCGAAAGTCGGTGGCAAAAAACGAAAATTCTAAAACAAAGACACCGATCTCCGGTTGTTTTTTTTGTACAAAGTTTTTTGTTAGTAAAAACTTATCGTGTGTCTTGTCTTAACTTATCGAAACTGATCGCGTCTGCAGAGTTTTGCTAGCTAATTTTTAACCCAGTATAAAGCTTTGTGCAGACCAGCGCGACTTGTCGCGCGACGCGACACCGGTTATTGTTATACCGTCAAGTTTTCTTAGAAATTGTATTGTTCGAGTCGCGTCGCGGCGTCGCGTCGCGGCGTCGCGTCGCGCTGGTCTGCACGAAGTTTATGGTAAACATCTTGGGTTTGGTAGATAATTATGTAGTATACCTACTATCTATGCATTCCACCAGCTTTTATGACAAATCTTTTACAGTTCAAGCAGTACAGTTATAGAATGCCTTACCCGTGTCGATGAGGCGTGCTCAATTTTTGTCCACCTTTAAGGCGAAAGCATCAAGGTAGCCCGCGAAATTCAAATTTTCTTATATTTTTTGCAATTTTGGAAATTTTGGGAATTTACGGCCGCGCATCATATTTAGATCATCATACAAAATGATGATCTTAATATGATTCGCGGCCGTATCAAATGTTTAATTATAGAATTATAATCATAAAAATTATCAAAACAACTCTCTAAGTTCATGTAACCCTATTGAATGACTATTTCATGAAATCATGAAATTTGACAATTATGCTAACTTATGGAGTTGTATTGCTGATTGTAATGATTATAATTATGTAAAGCCATATTTGTTAAGGTCGCGAAAAGGTAGCCCACCTTAGCGCATCCCCCTTAAAATTCTGGTGAAAAAACACTTCCTCTCGTAAACGTCATCATTAAATATAGTTCCTTGCTCTTGTTTCATATTTATTATTTTATATACATCTATGTATATATTTATATGGATGAGTTTATGCTTTATGTATTTATTGTGTATGTAAATGGTACACCACTGACTAACTGCAGTATTGTCTCTCCTTCTCACTCTAATCCATCCAAAGGTTGTCTGTAAAAGATCGCTTTTAGCGATAAGACCGCCCATTGTGTCACCCTATGTAAAATTACTAAATTTATTTCTGTAATTTGTATGGTGTACATAATATAGGATATTTTATATATCTATTTAGTGTGCAACATTAACTTGCTTACCAATTCTGCTGGCGCAAAATCATATCTTGTATTTTAACTGGGTTATAAAGTGCAAGGAACTATTTTACGCAAATTGAATAAGATACTACGTATTTAAGCGTTTTTGTATTTTTTATGTACATGTAAACTAGGTATAAATAATGAATTAGGTAATTTTTTGTCATTATTTCAAGACTTCTAATGTTAAATATTGTTAAGAATTTAGTTGTTCTACACTTACCTTAAAGTGTGAGATGCCGCCTGTGATACTGGTTTATCCTATTACAGGCTTCTAACATGTAATACCTTCGTAAATTATTTCTAAGATTTTATGTTAATATTTTATCAAGTTTAATCGTAAATAAATATTTATTATTTATAATTTTTTCGAGTAGGGGTATAATCTAAATGATACGAGTAACAGCGTGCGGCTGCGTTGATCTTAGCTAATCGTTAAGCTACGCTTGTCACGGTCGTTTCCTGGATAGGTGACTATAAATTACATATCGAGAACCTTTTTTATTTTAATTTACAAATTTCCTTAACATAATATTTTTATTATTTGACATTGTATACTTACAATATTCTATATTTTTTATTAAATTTGATTTGTTACAGCTGTAGTGTCAACCATTGTCATTTGGTTTAAATAGGTTTTTATTTTTATTATTTTATTTATCTTTTATATAGATTATTTTCTTTAAAATTTTGTGAATGTGAGAACGTTGTAGACATAACAGACTGTAGATCTGTGGACCATTTTATATTTTGCTAAGTACCTGGTACATGTTGATGGGCCTACACTGTCCTCTCATACCTGTATAGTTGATCGAAGCTTTTAACACTGTAATTTGGAAAAATTGTTTAAACCATTTACTTTTAAAAGAGTAACCGTGGAGTTTCGTGCCGGCTCTTCTCCATAGGAAACGACCAATTGGAACCGTGCACCTAGCTTCTGATTATTCATAAGTGCCCTTGTAGGTCTATGTGAAATAAAATATTTTGAATTTTGAACCCTCCGTGCCTCCAAAAGAACTCGAAGCATTGCACAAGCAGAGTCATTCGTAGATCTCCATATAAAATACTGGTATGCACCTCCATCCGGTTAGACTGGAAACCGACCCCAACAAGTTGGGAAAAGGCTAGGCAGACTGATTGTCTTACTTATAATTTTTTCGTTACATAATAAGTAACTTCGCAATCTTTAAGATATCGTAAGAAATGTAAGTCAATTTACACGAGAAAATACAATATTTCCCATATTATTTTATTTTCAAAGATCGCCATCAGAATTTAATCTGAAACACGCTTAAGTTGCTTATGAAGGCGCCGAAGTAATTTTCTCCGTTTTCTTCGAAGTTAAACCAATTCATAAAGACTTGGATCAAGTTCCCAGTGTCCCAAATAAAATATTTCTTTCTTTCTTTCAAGTTATTTCAAAATTGTCTAAAACTTTATAGGTAGGTATTATTATTATTCTGTTATCATTTGCGAGATTTTACGAACAATAATTTTTCGGGTGAACAGATTCTGAATAGGTACACTTTTTGAATTGATTATGAAAGTCCGGATATTCCTGGAAAAATAAGGACGTATAATCGGTAACTAAGAATTCTCAGAAATTTGGGCTGAGTTGTATAATTAACAACAACAAACTTCAATATATTCATAAGTTACATACTTTTATACAGCGTGTATCTGAAATGTGTGTAGCATTTGAAGGCCCATCATACGACAGACCATCATGACGAAATTCGTGCGAATCGCCTCCCGAAAAAGTAATATTATTTAAAAGTGTCGATTCGCCCGTTAAGGGCGAGTAAATTCGTGCGAATCAAAGAGCAAGCCTTTCTAATTTATACCTTGTCTTACCGACATAAGAGTTACATTAGGACAATTTAAAAATAATTTAATGGAAAAGCTACCGGGTTTGCCTTATCATAACGATCCGGATCAAGCATATGCTTTATTATTTAACCTCATCAATTGTGAGTTTAGGAAGGTTTTTACCTCAAAAACATTGCCTGTTTCTGACCGCGTTATATTTAGTGATTGGGCAACACCAGGTATTTACAAAAGTAGGCAGAGGTTATTTGAGTTGTATCATGAAAAAACATATAACCATGATGAAACTTTTAAAGAATTTGTTAAGAAATATTCTAAAACTTTTAAAAGAGCCTGTTCCTCAGCAAAAGCCATACACATTAAAAATAAAATAAAATCTTCTGGAAATAAAATTAAAACAACTTGGAATATTATTAATTCAGAAACGGGAAGAACGACAGTTCGGAATCGTGACTTCCATCTAAAAATCAATAATGTAGATATTAAGGCAGACATGGAGGTGGCAACTGAGTTTGAAATTTTTTTCACTAATGTTCCCATTTTAACAACCAAAACTCTGTCAATGTCGTCCTCCACTTCTGCTTACTCAATACTTAAAGAATGTGTACCAGAATGTCACAAACTTTTTGAATTCACAATTATTAATGCTAAAGACATTATAGAATCTTTTAAAAAGCTTGATGTAAAAAAAACTGCTGACCTTTGGGGGTTATCAGTACATACCATGTCTTCAATAATTGATGTTATTTCACCCTTTTTAGCAATAGTTTTTAACTCTTGTATTGCATCTGGTGTATTTCCTGATTTGATGAAACTTAGCAAAGTGATTCCACTGTTCAAATCTGGCAGCACAACTGATCCCACAAATTTTCGGCCTATTTCGATATTACCTACATTGAGCAAAATCTTTGAAAAATTAATTTTTAAACAAATGTTAGGACATTTCAATGTACATAATTTACTCCATCTGAAACAGTTTGGTTTTACTAAGGGTCGTTCAACTACAGACGCGGGCGTGGAATTACTGAAAAGCATATTCGAGGCCTGGGAGGAGTCGCAAGATGCTCTTGGCATTTTCTGCGACTTGTCCAAAGCCTTCGATTGCGTACATCATGATACTCTCATCAGGAAACTGTACCACTATGGTATGAGGGACAAGGCTCTTGACCTTCTGACTTCTTATCTGAATAATAGAATTCAGAGGGTCGATGTAAATGGCAAGAGATCTGCAGGATCTGCGGTCACCATGGGCGTTCCGCAGGGTTCAATTCTAGGTCCTTTCTTATTTCTAATTTATATAAATGACTTACCTTACCACATAAGGGATAATCACAAGATCGTATTATTCGCGGATGACACTTCCCTCATTTTTTAAATCAAACGTCAGTTAGTCAACTTTGAACAAGTCAACGATGCACTCTCTAAAGTTGTGCATTGGTTTAATGTAAATAATCTTCTCCTGAACGAAAAAAAGACTAAACTCATAAAATTTTCAACGCCAAATGTCAGGCAGCTAACAACCAATGTTCAAGTTAATGGAATAGAGTTGGACGCTGTTGAGTCAACAGTTTTTCTTGGAATAACTATTGACGGTAAATTACAATGGGGCCCACACATAGAAAAATTGTCAGGTAGGCTCAGTTCCGCCGCCTATGCTGTTAAAAAAATTAGACAGATAACTGACGTAGATACAGCTAGAATTGTTTATTTTAGTTATTTTCATAGTCTTATGTCTTATGGGATTCTTCTCTGGGGAACCTGTGCGGACATTTATACTATCTTTGTTCTACAGAAAAGGGCTGTTTGAGCCATTTACAACCTCGGTCCAAGAGATTCCCTTCGGGAGAAATTCAGAGAAATAAATATTCTGACTGTAGCCTCACAATATATTTTTGAAAACCTATTGTATGTACACAAAAATATATCAAATTTTAAGAAAATGTCCGATATTCATAGTTTAAATACCAGGAATAAACACAACCTTGCTGTACATCGCACACGTCTCCACAGAGTAGGCAACTCGTTCATGGGTCAATGTATACGCTTTTACAACAAACTTCCCATTGACATTAGAAACTTACCCATTAAACGATTTAAAAACTGTATTAAAACCAAACTTTGTAAAAAAGGGTACTATAAAATTTCAGATTATTTAGAAGATAAAAAAGCTTGGGATTGAGCTGCTCGCTCTGCTAAGCCTTGTGAAAACCATAAAACTTGACATTTTGCTTATTCATCACAATAAACCAGTTTTATATACATATTGACATTGTTGAAAATTATATTCAAACTGCACACGATTACTTTGTAAAGTATTATATTATTTTAATTATTGTGAATGTGAGGACTATGTGGATATTTGATTTTTATTTTTTCTCTTTCATTTATTTTTTCTTTCTCATTTAGTTTTAATGATGGTCTGGCAGTTTGAGTAGTTGATGCGGCCTAGACAAATATCCTTTCTTTGGTATTGTTCGTCGAGTTGAGCTCCTTCAGTTTTGAGTTGAGCTCCACGATTACTGACAAATGCTTGCACTGACTGGACAGGTCCACTCAAATCTGTGTGGTTCTTTCCTCAAAAGACCATTTCAGACACTGATCCACATGGTCCTCATATGACTTGACCAAGATTATGTCTGGACTTTAAAAGAGACTACGACCTCTGAGTTTGTTTCGGCCTTTCTTCTCAGAGTAGTCAGATAGGAAACACCGACCTCATCTAGCTTATTTTTAATATTTTTTTATATGACGTGTAAAAGTGATTCCGATATCCTATTTACAGAATAAACAATTTCATTTCATTTCATTTCATTTCATTTCATTTCATTCTAATGACACACTAATGGTTGACGTCGATCGTCAATGTCCTATCTTTGGAAGAGACTATCACACAGATATGAGTGATAGAGTCGACGCTCCACAAACATGATATTTTTTTTTCACGAGGTGCGCGGCCTCGTATTTGAATAACCCAAGGTTCACTTGGCGCGTGGCAAAAATCGGAACTAACGCCGCCATCTTTGTTTTGTCATTACAATATCTGTGACAATTTCACAAATGTTTACCAGCAGCGCCGAAGTGTCGACGTCATTCCAGCGCCAAAATATATTTGTAGTAATGTAGCTCACCTAAGTGATCTGTTTGAAACTCCGTTATCGACCTTCAACAAAATTTCCTATTCAATCTTGACATCAAAATTTCATCCCCGTTACATGATAAACCTCCATTATAGTACATACGACAACAAAATTTAATACAAGCTAGTTTATCGGATGCCTATGAAATTCCTTGCTTATGTATCGAGGCCGATCGGGCCAATTTGGCCGAAAATTGCATTCACCAAGCCGAGCTAGAAGCGTATGATCTTGATAAATGGGGCTACTAACTAGGGAAGAGGTGGGTTCAGACTGGTGTAGTGCAGATTGGTGGGTAGTGGATTTTGGATTTGAATTTAGAATCGATGTTCGAAAAGTTAAATGTAGGTGTACGGATTTTGGGCGGTATTATTTATTTAAAACAAAGTTGGGTTCAGACGCGTGTAGTGAAGATTACTGGATAGTGCGTTTTCAAACCGCATTACTTAAAAAAAAAAAAAAATTACCACTTTTAAGGTGACTAGGATACCAAAAATGTAGATAATTTACACAATTATATAGTAATATGTACCTATTTGTTTACGAACGATACTTCAAATATGCCTAACACATGTGCCTAATATTTTTTTGAGATTATTATAAATTTACTGGCAAGTAGTTTATAATCATTGCAAACGGAATAAACATATTCAATTTTATATTGTTAAACATAGTTCTCACTTGTACACGTACCTACTTTTACTTTTAAATTATATCAAAAGTCTTGTGCAATTTATGCACAAATATATCTGGTGATCTGCTATACAGGTATTCCTAGTGCAGACACCAGTCTCTCACAAACTTTGTCACGTATTTTTTAAGCTTGTTTTATATAAATTATTATGCCATTGTTTGTGAAGAGAAAATAAATTATATTAATTCTAATATCTCAATGACTAGTGTAGTCTGAACCCACCTATACCCCAACTCGTCCCATCTGAATCCGCCACACATCGTTACAAGGAAATGACACCCCGTATGTGTGAACGCGAACCTCTGAAGGCGATTGCTCAGTTTCGGTTGTCATGGCAACCGACGCCAATAATGAGACGAATATACGCAGCATTGTTGTGTGGCCTACGTGAGAGATGACAAGCGATAGACGATATTTATTGTCGGTACAGCCATGCTATTCTGTAAACATCTCACCGTGAAAACTTGGGTGAAGTGAGCTGTCAATAGTGTCAATCCCTGTGGAATGACAGCTCACTCCACGCTCACTTCACCTAAGTTTTCACGGTGAGATGGTTACAGAATAGCTCTGCTGTTGTTGTAAATCACGAGCGTGCGTCTCATGAAACTTATTTTAATATCAAAAGGTTAGAATTGTAATGATTGAAGTTTGAGAAAATCTAACAACTATTAAACTTTTCATAAGCAAAACCGCGTAATCACGAATGAATAGCCAGTTAATTATCGGGATAACACACATTTCCAATGTTTTTTTTCACTAAAGAAAGGCTCATTAGCAGCAGTTGGGTAAACAAAACATTATTAGTACGGTAAAAAAATCCTGACAATGCGGCTCGAAGGACCAGATTTAAAATCCTTTTGGCAGTGGCTAGATTGATAAGAATGTTGGAACGTCATTAGATTTTGCCAAAAAAAATCCAATCACGGAACAAACTACATACTATACATAATTTTAAACAAGTAAAGCTATAAATTATCGCTCCGCTCTCCCCCATAGGACATGCAATACCCTCGATCTGAGAGCTATTACAATCACCATAGCAACACCCAATAAGCAGTAATCACATTACATGGCATCGCCTTACTGAACGGATTTTATTTATAATAAAATAATTTGAGCACATTTTTCGGAAGCAAAAAATGAAATGAAAATGAAAATATTTATATTTAAACAAAATGCTTCTTAAACAATGATTTGTGTTTGGAGCCTCCTTTTAGGCAAACAATGCCTGTGTTAGGAGACTCCGCAAGCAAAATATGCGCATTTAATTACATTCCTGCTTGAGAATAGTTCTAAAATACGGTCCTAATGCACTCTCAAGTTGCTGTAACACAAACTCATGCTCCCACAGTCAATTGAAATGTGTGCTGTCTCTAAAAACACAAACAAGGCCTTAGACTAAGAATGTAAAGATGCGACTCTTCCTCTTCTAATCACATTTATCGCATGCTTAATGGAATACTGAATTTTAATTCCTTAGGAAGGAACTTATGCTACTTGTTGATGCATAAAAATAAAACTGATTAAAATTAATCATTAATGCTTGTATTTTGAACGTCTAATAGACGTTTAGTTAGTAGGATAAGTCCTCATAGCAAGATCTTCTTTTGCGATTTCCCAAAAATCGTCTTTTTTGAGTTAAGTCAGTATTCCATTAAGCATGCGATATGTAGAATCTCAACGTATCATATTAACATCCGCGTATACCTTGTTCCAAAAGTATCTGATAAAAATGTAAATAAATGGATCAAAAAACGTACTCGTGAATTTCAATTAGTAGTGTTACTTACAAATTCAGTGTTTTGATATTTTTAATAGTTTATAATTTACCAATTGAGGTAACCTCAATTACAATTATTTAAACAACAACTGTTGGAAAAAGTAGTGACGTAAATAAAGTTGAAACCTTCTTCGAAATTTATTGCTATGATTTTAATATCAATTTTAAAATAGATATTAACTTACCAATTACAAAATTATTTATTTAAATAACGAGATAAACTTATACCAATTATAAATGACTTAATTATAGAAATGTAATAAAATAAACTAAAACTAAACTAAACTATTCTAAAGCATCATAAAACTCATCCTCAACGCTGTCAGCTGGTAATGTACCCAAGAGACTGGCGGCGTTGCCTCTTTGTATGGCAATACTTAGCCTTTGGCCAAGGTAAAAGCCAGCTCTTGGGTCATGGGAAGCGTCAACAAGTCTCTTAGAGATTTCTCTGTAGAGGCTATGAGCACTCGGACCCCACGGCCCTAACGTTTCAACCCCAAACGGCTCAAAAATATAGTTACCACTAAGGTTACTATATTTCCGGCGCTTGAGGTTCTCAGCAACCGTAGCAGCAGCGCCAGCAGAGCACGACGAACTTGGAAGATGGGATGGCGCAAGAGTATCGACGCAGGTTGCGTCCCACACTAGAGGCCTACCCATCTTCCAAGGAAACAAAGACATACCGTCTGGTCTTTTGCCATCGTCGCGTGCCAAGCCGTTAGGTTCTAAAACAGCTGGTACGCCGACGGTAACAAGAGCTCGACGAATAATGTCGTTAATGCTCGCGTGCCGTGCAAAGCGGCCCGCACTACGGCTGCAAGACAGGCCATGGTGTCCGAGGCTGTTGACAACTTCACCACAGCGACAGCGATGAGGAGAGCAGAGTGGGGCAACTAACCGGAGAGAAACAGCGAGACGGAAGGTGGTGTCGTCGAGTAAGGTACCGATGCTCGACGACGGCAGTGCGTGGAGCCAAAGACCCGACTCCCACTTACCCACAGCCAGCAGGCGCGCACGCTCAGCAGTAGTAGCAGATGTATTTAGCAGGTTATTCTGAACTACACTGCAGAGCGGCTCATCCCACTGCCTCTGGGAAGATGGATTGCCGGGTGGATCGGTATTCGGGCAAGCGATTTTCCAAGCGTCTAAAGCCTCAGAGAAACACGGCACATCAAAATCAGTCAGTGTGGAAGCCAGGATATTCCTGACTAATTTTTCAGTGCCGTGGACCGAACAAATGAACGCCGGTAAGCTTATACTGGTAATTTTGCGGACGCCGAGACCTCCCATGCGAATGGGGAGAGTAGCTTGAATCCAAGCTCGGTCGTCCAAAGCCACATTTAAAATGGATGACAGTGAAAGTCTGATGATGAGGTCAATTTTGTCCAAAAGATGATTGTGCTTCCATAAATGGGAAGCGCGAAGGAAATATATCAATTTAGGGCCAAAACAACAATAGCGGATTAAGGTAATGGCTGAATGCATGTTAATTTCGAGCAATCTACCTGAAACATCTTGAAAATTTTGAATTTTTTCGTCAATAAAGCCAGGAAAAGAATTTTCAAAAATTGGCGACCCAAGGAGGCGAAGAGACGTTTTATCAATAATTTTGATGTCTGGGGCTATTAAGTTAAATTTAGGAATTGTTAGTTGTCTGTCGGTGCTGTCCGCTAAAAAAAGTTCACATTTTGAAAGGTTGAGAGCTAAGCCGATGGAATGAAGTTCATTCTTCAGGAAAATGAGGTCATTCAGAACGGTGTCAACATCGCCACCCAAGGTCCCATCATCAAGGTACCAAACGTTAAATTTAGAATTTAGCTGTCGAATAATTGGGTGAATAGCCAAGCTAAAAATCACTGGCCCGAGGGGGTCACCTTGTTGACAGCCAACAGCAGATTCTAAAAGGTTGTCCCGATACAGTAATTTAGATGGGTGTCTATAACATTGCCAAAGAAAACTATAAATTTGGGGTAGTTCTTTTTTAGTTTCAGCCAACAAGGTGTCCCTGTTAACCGAATTGAAGGCATTCTTAATGTCAACCTTCAGGATGACCTCGCCTTTGCCATAATTTAGGTAGGTCGATAAAGCGTGTACGGCAGCCTCACAGCCCCCTTTAGAGCCGTAACCTAGCTGCAGGGGCTGAAATTTTTCCGAAACAGCCTCACCAAAAATTTTACAGCAAATCTTGGCTGCCATACGACGGTACGTTGTTCCCACGGCAATGGGACGGATACCGCCATCCCTCTTGCGCAGGGCACATAGATTTGCCCCGTACAAGACATCGATGACAGACTCGTTCACATTGCCGGAGAGCATGAGGTTAATCAGAGCCGTAAGCTCCCTCAACAACGACTCACCAGCTTCCCCGGCGCCCACACAGATAAGGTCCTTAAGATGTTGTGGACTTAGGCCGTCGAGGCCGCCGGCGGAGCCGCTCCGGAAGGAGCAAACGGCTGTGATCAACTCTCGACCTGTAACGGTGAGGCAGTGAATTTCCGGGTCAGGAGGGTCGGGAAAGGAAAGGTCATCTGCTGGGGCAGGGTGCTTAGATTCCAGAGCTGTGAGTGTTTCTGGAGAACACGGTGCCACCACATCGCTACTGAAGAGAATCCTGGCTGCACCACTTATGTCACCTTCCCCTAACTTACATTCCACCAAGTGGGATATGTTACTATTATTAAAAGCATATTTCTGTGTCGGTAATTTTGAATCTAAACTTAATGCCGAAACGTTACAATTTTCTTTAATTTGTGTAGTTAAAGATTTTTTGGTTGCCAAATTCTTTTGCACATGAAGAATTCTATAAGGGAAGGTGAGCAGTTTTACCCAAGCACTAAGCGAGTTCTCCCGGGCGGCAAGGCCAACACAACTAGCCAAATTTTGTGCAACCAAAGGTCTGGCACCTCGGGGAATTCGTTTTAAAACAGGGACGGAATTTTTAAATTTTGAGAGGATTTTCCAAAGTGGGTCAGAAGAGGGTGTTGAAGGAATAGAGGGTAAGACAGAGTCTGAGTTTCGTACATTTTGATGTTTGTGCGCTTTACCGATATGCACGTTCAGACCCCGCTTACCTTTAAAAAATCGTGCCTGGGAACAAAGTGGGCATCTCTCCAGGGAGATCAGCGATGTTGAAGTTTGACATGCACTATCGCCTACCGCATCGCTGCTGGTACCACTCATAAGTTATTTAAACAAAACGCTTAAAAATAAATATAATTACTTATAATAAACTAATTATAAAAACACTTAAAGTGACGTGTATAAATGAAGTTAATAGAAAAAGAACACTAAAATTGGAAGTCTGGAGCACTTGCACAGTTTAAATTACAGAAAAAGCAGCACAGGCAACGGCTGCAGGTGTCCTAGACCGGAGCCCAGCACCGCGAGCTCGGCATCACCCGGCACCGGCTGCACACACTAGTAGTCAATTATATCATATTGATTTTTTTTGTTGGTTTTCTGCCTTTTTTCACCCAAACTGCCTTTAAGCTTGATCAGATTTTCCGTTCGCTTGTTTTGTTACGTGATCACTGACTTTGTTTCCGTAAGTCGTTTTCGGGTGACCACTGAAAATCAGCGCTGTACTGTCGGTCTCCCATAGCACAGCATCATCAGTCTCTTGTCACAGTCACGACGTGCAGCTGCCGACTATTCCTGTTCCGGATTTGAACCTCGCACACACACAACTGATTACGAACACAGAGAATGGCGAGAATCTATTAAATAATTTTATTCAATTATAAATTTTCCGATGAAATTTTTGACTTTTTTCTGTCCTGTCAAAGCGACGTCAGATTATCGAAATAATGTGTTACTAATTCCCTTTAGTGAGCGATTGCGTAAGAATTTAACCCGAACAAGGTTTGTTTACACTTTCATTAGATACTTTTGGAACAGAAAATATAGTTTTGCTTCTACACAATTTCCTTAATCTATGCCACAGTTAACTTAGGCAATGACTTAGTAGTTGTGCCAAGATTTTGTAGTCTTTAGTCTATGGAGGTAGTCTCAGGAGGTAGGAGCCGTCCGTTTTGTTGCATTAGAGGAGAATGAAGGCGGTAGTGGAGCCAAGCTCTAGTGTTTATTCATTTACATTTAATTGTTACAACGTTTAGGACTCAGGTGATTTTTCAAGCATGCTATATTGTTTACTTTGTCTTGAAAGTCAACACGTGGAATGCAACGAAAAATCCCTTCTTACATAATATTATAATTATGAACTTCCTTTACAACGTTCTTTCAAAGATCTCTTGGTTTTTATAGGCGGTAATCGTCTATCTATAAAATATATCTATCTATAAAAAGATATACATAGATAGATAGACATCTATTTTTTATTTTTCTATACTAGCTATTCGACAACCAGTCAACCAAGGGTGGGGGGGGTCGTGGTTGTCGAGCAAGTCTGACAACCAGTCTTACCATGGCGTATCGTATTAGCCAGTTACTGGGTTGTGGAGGTCAGATAGACAGTCGCTTCATGTAAAATACTAGTATTCAGCTGCATCCGGTGAGACTGGAAGCCGACCCCAATATAGTTGGGAAAAGGGTTGGCAGATTGACTAGCTATTCGTGTTATCTTATCTTTTTGTATGCACTTGTTTCTGTGACGAATAAACAATTTTTTCTTTCTTTACTATCAATAGTCAAAACAACAATTATTTTACTTAAGTAGATAGTCAAAGTCAAATAATTTATTTTTAAATAGACTTTACTTTTGAAAAGTCTTGGTGACTTTTTAAGGCGTTCGTTAACAGGCGCGAAATTATGGTGCAACACGATTCTGGTATAATAACTATTTCCATGAAGTTCCACAGAAAAAGTTCTACTAGAGTCGCGTCAAAGTCAAAGTCAAATAATTTATTTCAATTAGGCACATAAAAGGCACTTTTGAACGTCATTTACAAAAAATAGAATTGATTCAAGTCGTCCCTTCCAAAAAGCAGTTTTCTTATGGAGAAGAATGGGCAAGAAACTCCACCGTTACTCTTTTAAATTGTGTTACAATATTTTGAATACATTAATTGTATAATCCATATGTAAAAACGATGCACCTGGAATAACACCACAATATGTAATAAGAATAAAAAATTAAGCAATGACGGTTATATGAATTATGTGGTAATTACATGGTGCTCACATATAATTACAAACGTTGTTAAAGTATACGATATTAAACTTTATCATTTATTCTTAAACAACAGCCATGCTATTCTGTAAACATCTCACCGTAAAAACTTGGGTGAAGTGAGCTGTCAATAGCGTCAATCTCTAGCATTAGGTGGAATGACAGCTCACTCCACGCTCACTTCACCTAAGTTTTCACGGTGAGATAGTTACAGAATAGCATTGCTGCAGTGCTATTCTGTAACCATCTCACCGTGAAAACTTAGGTGAAGTGAGCGTGGAGTGAGCTGTCATTCCACAGGGATTGACACTATTGACAGCTCACTTCACCCAAGTTTTTACGGTGAGATGTTTACAGAATAGCATGGCTGTTGTTTAAGAATAAATGATAAAGTTTAACATACATTAATAAAAGAGGAAACGATTATAAAAATCTTAAATAAATTTAATTTGGTTTTATTGTATTTTTAAACAAGAAGTTGTCTTCTATCAAAAAACCCTTTTTACGATTTGTTTACCTTTATTTAACTACCTTAACCTATGGAGTGTAGAGAAGTGACAATCGCGTTCAAAGCGTTTCGTATTTTCTACAATGATTTGAAAAGCATTGACTTAAGCCGCGTCTTATTAAAGTGACCGTCGCGCGAACTCCCGATCTTTGCGCTCTATGTCACCTTTTGTTCGGTGTACCAGAACGCGTGGTCGCGCCGACAGAGGGCGCTTTAAGGTTTTCCGAACAAAAAGTGACATAATATGCACGCGATGATCGCGTATTCACGCGACGATCGCTTTTAGCTTATGTCAGTCCCATACATTTTTGACTTTTCCATCATTATTATCGCTGATAGAATGTCACTTTTTGTTCAGGCTTAGCTCTTAGGTCAGCTGTTAAATTAACAATAAAGTTTGTGAGATTGCTATCTACAGTGCTTCTTCTCCATAAGAAACTAAATTCTGGATACGCAATTATCTTTACTTGACTAAATCAAACTGGTTGCTAATTTAATTGTATAATTTATTATTTTTATAACATTGATTTTACATTCTGTGATAACTTAAACTCACACACTGACTTATTAGTATTACATTATTAGTCATACTATTAAGGGTTTTTTTATAGAAGACAACTTCTTGTTTAAAAATACAATAAAACCAAATTAAATTTATTTAAGATTTTTATAATCGTTTCCTCTTTTATTAATGTACATATGTTAAACTTTATCATTTATTCTTAAACAACAGCCATGCTATTCTGTAAACATCTCACCGTAAAAACTTGGGTGAAGTGAGCTGTCAATAGTGTCAATCCCTGTGGAATGACAGTTCACTCCACGCTCACTTCACCTAAGTTTTCACGGTGAGATGGTTACAGAATAGCACTGCAGCAATGCTATTCTGTAACTATCTCACCGTGAAAACTTAGGTGAAGTGAGCGTGGAGTGAGCTGTCATTCCACCTAATGCTAGAGATTGACGCTATTGACAGCTCACTTAACCTAAGTCTTCACGGCGAGTTTTTTATTTACAGATTACGTCGGCTGTTCGTAGATGTAACTGCTTGAGTACAATTTTTAATTAGATCTATAATAATATTATAATATTTTGTAATCTGTCTATTGTAAAGAGCCTAAACTCAAAACGTCAGTGAAATATTACGTTGCTAAATTGAAGAGTACAACTGTGACGTAGCATGACAACTGAATTAACATGTATTACGTTTAGTCGGTTACTTGGCAGCTGTCTAGTCACGTGGTTTTTTTTTTGTTTACCTATATTTAAACCTAAACCTATGGAGTAAAGGCACTTTGTGCTATTATGTAGGTATAAGTAGGTATACCTACGTAGTGCCTACCAATTAATTCGAAGAAGATAGGGTTTTATCAGATTCATCTCGTTAGCTATTATAATTTTTCTACACCATGAAAGAAACCACAACGCGAATATAATATTTTAAATTTTATTATAATAATATTATCTTCTATGCCATTGAAAAAATCAGAACGAAATAATAAATCAGTGGTTCCAATTTATTTCAATCTTATTGAATACGTAAATACCAATTTCTATTCATTCGACGTAGTTTGAGCGATAAAAATATTTCAAAAACTCTAGAATCTAAGTTCAATGAATCATTTGGAACAGAACTAATTGAAAACTTTTGGTGAATTATTCACAAAAAATAACTTAAAGTGAGTACGTAGAATTTATAAAGACGTCTAAGGGTGTGGCCAGACTAGCATGATTCGGAAGGCTCAAAATAATAAAACTGAAACACAGCAAAAACGAATCAAAAGTCATTTATTCAAATTTGAATGAGAACCTGCACTTTTGAAAGTCAAAGTTTCATTTTCCATTTTTTCTTTGGCCTTCCTCTTCCTCCCACTTCATCCATCAACATTCATCATTCATTCTTTTGACACAAATATAAATACAATAAATTCAAATTCAACAGTCATTTATTCAAACTAGGCTGAGAATCAGCACTTTTCGAACGTCAAAATTACATAAGACAGTCCCCCAAAACGCCCACCCTTCACCACTTTCTAGTGCTTTAGCTAGGAAGTAGTGGCCTAAAAAACTCCACAGCAATGGTGTTTACCCGGAAAAAAACTATACAGGGTAGCACGTACATCGACGGTAAAAATTTTACCATGCATTCAGTAAATTTAAAAAAAAGTCACTTGTTCCAAACATTTTGACCGCGTAGGTACGTACCTATTGCACTTTTCTATCAAATATCAGTTTTTTTTTTTTTAGTAACCTACGAAAATTTCAACGCAGGGCGTTCAGAATCATGTACTGAATCCATGGTAACAGTTTTCGGGTCGTAGTCCCTGACACACTGCCTAAGGGGTAGGCACCAACTACAACGTTTACTATCACCTTACACTCGTATGGTCTCACCCTTATATGTGAACTTTAAATATTCTTATTGAGCAAATCTGTTATTTCTTACGATTACTTTACATGCTTGCCCATGCATACATAATTTATTTCTAATTATTCGCATACGATTCAAAGTTACGATTTTAGTTTTAAGACTTTTTACTACTTGGTAAATAGGTGCATGAAATGTTCTTTTTTTTTTAATTCTGTAACTAAAATCAAGATATTTTATTTCACATAAACCTACATGGGCACTTATGAAACGTCAGAAGCTAGGTGCACGGTTCCAATTGCTCGTTGGGATATGGAGAAGAGCCGGCAAGATACTCCATAACAGGATACCGTTTACACGTCATTAAAAAAAACCGGTCAGGTGCGTATCGAACCACACACAAAGACGGGTTCCGTAGTTTGGATGAACTTATCCCAAAAAAATCTTAACTTTATAGGCGAAAAACTTGTTCTCTCATACATCGATACGTACGGTACTGTCAATTCGCCAACTGCAAATGTAAGTTAGTAATAAAAAATAAAATAAAAAAGATAAATAAAACTACAAATTAACAATTTTTTCCTTTACCTTTATGAGACCTTGCTTCCTGCCAAATTTCATAATTTTAGGTCAACGGGAAGTACCCTGTAGGTTTTGATTTATTTGCCAGTATCAAAATATGTCACATCAATGCCCGTATTTTTTTTAAATTGCGTTGACATAGTAGCTTGATTTTTTTTAGAGCTCCAAAGCATCATAGATCTACGTATTTAATATTAATTTCAACGAGATACCTCTACGCGTTCCTGAGAAAATGGGTCTTGACAGACAGACAGACGGACAACGAAGTGATCCTTTAAGGGCTCTGACTGAGACATTTCGATGCCACCATCAAGGAAACTGCACGTTCACTTGGGTAGGTATAAACTAATCTCAGGGGACTTTGTTTGATTGATTTTGCAACAAAAACTTGAACGTTTATATAACAACTTGATAAAATATTATAATAACAATGGCGGCTGTACACTCCTGTGCAAGTGCTTTCGCTAGGTCTTGCGAAAAAGAGCGGGAAGGCGTCATAAGTCATAAGTCATTTATTTCATAACAAAATACATTATGTTGAAAATATTACAGTGATAATAAAGAAAACAATAACAATTAAAAAAACCATTACCTTAATATTTAAAATTCATTAGGTACGCATTAAAATGTATCAATATGACTAATATATCATTTATGTTAATAATTTAGTACGTTTAATTTAAATAATCACCAATATTGTTTTAAAATTCAAAATCCATCCAGTATTAAAATAATAATAAAATAAAAACGTGTCAGACTCTTACTGACTAAAACTCACCCGTGTTCCTTCAGTTGCCTGTACGTTGCCAGGGGCCACGGTATCCCTTTCGGACTTTCCCGAGACCCCGGCAGGCATCGGTCCTAGCAGACCCCGTCAGTTATGCTGACATCTCTTTGAGGCACGCGCTGAACACAACGCGCCGAATCTCAGGGGGCCTAACAAAATACTAAAAACAATTAAAACCGGCCAAGTGCATTTCGGACCACGCACAATGAAGGGTTCCGTAGTTGGGATGAATTTATCCCAAGAACAAACTTAACATTGTAGTTGAAAATGGTTGTGAAAAAATCAAAGGGCGAAACTATAAGGGTTCCTTGTTTACTACGGAACCCTAAAAATCGTAGTTACATGCGCGTTTGCGACGTTTGCCTATTTGTGTTGATTGCCCATTAAGTTAGAAATAAAAAATTAAAAAAACAAACATGTATAACATACATCACCCGTCTGTACGAGTAATAGAACTTTTGCTATTTTTTTACAAAATGTTTATTCGTACCCACGTCGTAGATGTAAGAGAGGTCGGCGCTGGACCAAATGTTCACTTAAAGCTGCCAGAAAGCTTGTAGGGATGGGGGTGGTAGCATGTCGATACATTTAAATTTTAAACCTCAAAATATACGACAAATATTAATAAAATATAAGTGAGTGGAAAACAATGTAAGAATGAGTTCACAATAATTGTAGCTACAAAAATTAAAAAGGTAAAAAATGGCGTTCTCTCATAATTATTTCTTTAAGTTATTTCTTAGTTCCATTTAATACTTTTGATGGGCAGCAATAAATATGTGGCAAAATGAACGGAGGTCAGCTAGCAAATTCTATCGAATAACTTTGAGAATTTTTTGTTGAGATTTGATGTCTGAACTAATAATATTATAAAGGAAAAAGATTGATTTTTTGTATTTTTGTTTGTTACGCTTTCACACTAAAATGGCTTAACAGATTTGGATGAAATTCGGCACATTGGTAGACTATGACCTGGGTTAGGACATGCTTTATATCCCGATATTCCCACGGGATCAAGACTTATGTAGGTGACACCGCGGGGCGCAGCTCGTGTATAAATAAATCGATAGCTTTATCATGCTCTTTGTAGCAGCATTACGAACACCAATTTAATTGAAAAGAGAGACTTCTGAATAACTCCTAGAAACCGCCAGATTCAACAAGTACTACTTTCAAAACCTTTGATTTTTTATACCCATTGCAATCTCCTTGATAAAACCTCATCCAAAAACAAAACATCGACATGTGCCCAACACTAGTACCCACCGGAGCGCGTAATCAGGTGACTGCGCCGCCCGACGCGAATAACGAACGCAGCTCAATTGTTCCTCTTTTGCCCACAAGTGGGGCCCCACTCTCGGCGACAAAGCACCTTTGATGCATCAGGGGTAACGAAGCTGTGGTGGAACGTAGATTGCAGCCGGCGAAAACTGACCCATCTGGTCGGTTTTATTATTTGTGATACAAATCGGTTTAGTGTGGCGTTTTAAAAAACAAGTAGTACACAGGTTTCAAAGGTTTGCAGATCAAATTAACCTCGTGGCCACGAGCTACACGCTCAAGCGACATGCTTCTTATGACAGCGACTGCGAAAACAAATGAAAGAAGATGTTATGACGCATATTTTCCCCCAAATTGTTTATTTTTGTGTTTTGTTCTTTCTTTGCGTCATGTGTACCGCAAATAAACGTATTTTCTTTCTTCTTTCTTTCTAGAGCATGCTACGAGTCACCGCGACGTGACTTGCGGACCGATGACGGACAGGCGCCGCGCGCGCATTCAACTTAAGAGCGTTTATTCTAAAAGTCGGCAACATCGCAAATAGGTGTCAAAAATGCATCTGTTTTGAACAATTTGTCAATATTACTGTATGGAAATAAGAAATGTGGCTAACTAAGGAACTAGAATATTAATAACGGCAGGTACCTCGCAGGATAAATTAATCCACGTATATGACTGTGATTGCTATACGGAAGTATTTTGACCAATTCCAATTTGAAAAAAACAAAAACTTTCGTACCTTCACAAATATCATCGAATAACGAACGCAGCTCAATTGTCTCTCTGTTGACCCTTTGATGCATCCAGGGTAACGAAGTAGTGGAACGTAGATTGCAAAAATTATAGGAATTGGGATAGCTTTCGAATTTGTCTACTGCAAATTGAGTAAAAAATTGAGGGAACCGTTTTGAAGGTATATTTTGAGTGGCTTAATTAAAGTTTTGGAGGATTCATGGAGAACAGAATACCGCACATAGCTTCTATACATGGGAATAGATTTGATTAAACACATTTTGTTACAAGTGTGAGTTGCGCGGGCGCAATGGAGCTGAGAGTACAATGAGTTTTTTTCAACACATTTCCTAATAAAATTCTTGAATTCATTCATTGACGCACAGCCTAAACGCTGGCTCTTAAAGTATAAAATTTGGCACAAGACTCCCATAAGCAACGAAAGTGAGCACGTAGGAAAATTTTTGCTCTTTTTGAAAATTCACCCCGTAAAGGGGTTAAACAGGGGTTGAAAGTTTTTATGGAAGTTCGTTATTTTTGCTGAAAGGAAATACACCGGGCTTGTAAATAAATAAAACGCAAACTTATTTTGTAATTAACTGCCTCGTTGGTCTAGTGGTCGTAAGCGCTTCTGTTGACCATGACGTCCTGGGTTCGATTCCCGGGTCACGCAAAATGTTATTGCGTTTTTTCCATCTGGAATTTCTCAGTAACAGCCCAGTCTTGATGGCGATAGGCTCGCTTATACATGGGACTCAAACATAACTGGCGAAATGTGGGTGTACTATAGGTACATCTCTGCCTAGCCCTGCGAGGTATACAGGCGTAATGTTGTGTTATTTTGTTATTAAAATATTTAATTATTGAAACAATTGTATTTTTTATTTCGACACCTTTTGTGGTCCACTCTTTACCGGAATTTTTGACACGGAATAGACACTCCATCTTTATCTATAATTATATTAATACGTGAAGCAAAAACTTTTTATCCCTTTTTACGAAAATTACGCGGATGGAAGAGTATTACATTTGGCACAGTTAAAGTTTCTATGGAGAAGGAGTGCAGAAAGCTAATATTTTTATATAATGTACATTATAAATAAATTAAATTAATAAAAACAACATTACACACTACCATGTGTTTGACAGCGTTTGACACAAGATGGCTACCTTAGAATCATGACATTTAAATGAATTATGGTCGAATTTCGACCTCTGGGCGACCACAAGTTATTATAGATACTGTACAGCGTGCTAAGCTTACTATTTACTAGTTCATTGACGTTAGAAAAAAATCATTCTCAAAAAACGACATGGGACTCGATCTTTGTTGTTCTTTCATTCGATGATTTTTTTAAAGGCTGCTATATTTTTCCTATGTTTATGATGTCTTCGGCTTCGGCACATCCCCATGCAAACAAAGGCAAATCTTCAAGTACACCTGCCATCTCCGCTTCAACTACTGCCCCACCCTATTATCCCTTTTTCCTGTCCCCTTTTTCGGTCGCCTCGCTCCACCGCTCCCAGCACAGATGGTCGACCTATCCCCCTAAGTCAAACGTTCCGACTTCTTTTTAAATCTTTTGGGATTTCAAATATTCTAGTGCTCTATGATTTTTCAAAGTCTGCTCCTTGAGATGAAATCGTGGTTGACTTTTAAAGAGTAATGGGATTCAGTTGGGTGTATCTTATGTTGTATTTTATGTTTGTTTTTCGTTATTTGTTAGTTTTGAGCATGTACTGATATTAACCGTCACTTCATTGCAATCGTTCGCAGGTAAAGTTGATAAGCTCATTCATGGGCGTACTCTGGTTTTGGCCCAGGGAGGGGGGGAGGCATATCAGAAATGTCAGGTGGATCCACAAAGGTAGCCAGCGAAATTTAAATTTTCTTACGTTTTTGCAATTTTCAAGTCAGTGTCAGATCGTATCTTGATTAAAATATGATTCGCGACCATAACAAATATGTATTTAACGAATTATACTTCTTCTTTAGAATCATTAATACATCTCTCAAAGTTAGATTTGTTCTGAAATAGCATGATTTCATGAAAAAGTCATTCAATGGAACAAGTCTAACCTAGAGAGAAAATACATGTCAAATATTACGCTGTTATGATTAATTTGGCAATTTTACTGTATGGAAATATGAAATGTGGCTAACTAGCAAACTAGAATATTAATAATGAATAGCAACTATAACGAGCTCCCTTTCACCGGCTTCATAACTCATTTGTTGGGCTTGGTATAACCTTTTATAACAAGCTACCCTCTTCTTCGCTAGATTTGCCTTTTAATGCCTTTAAAACGAAAGTAAAATCCAATCTTTGTTCAAAGGCATACTATTCTATCAACGACTACTTAATAGATAAGAATAGTTGGTCGCTGTGATTAATTCAAGACAATGTTTATGTTCTTTCTCCAGAATTAGCATACCTACTGACAGGTTATATGAGTTTATATAATTGTTTATTTTGTTTGACTTGTTAAGTCAAGTTATTTTAATTGATTGTTGACATAATCTACTCATTATAATGTTTTTTTTTATGAGTTGTATTGCCATATGTGGTTAACTAGTGACCTCGACAATTGATCATATCATTTATTGTTATTACTGTTATTAGTAATTAACTGTTTATTTATTTTACCTCGATGGTCCTAGTTTATCATTTATAACTTCCAGTTACAGCTTTATGTAAGTGGGCACGCCCTTTATGCCTGGAGGCTTTTATAAAGATATTAAGTTCTGTTTACGTTTAGTTTTTATTTCTGCCCGAGTATAGTTCTCGATGATTTTGTTTGGTATATTGGCGTGTGCTAGCTAACATATGGATAATAATTTAAATCATTTATTTATATTTATATTTATATTTTAACTTACACGCAGTTCTTAACAAACAAGTTACAAAATAAAATAAACTAACAGAAGACTTTTGACAGAGTTAACAGCGGGTCCCAAACTAGGCACAGCCTGTATCTTGGTGACCCAAATTATACACAAAGTTAAATGAAAATCAGGTTAATTATGTTGAATACTATTATATAGAATCATTTTTTTCTTTCTGTACAGACAGCTGTGCTGCTGGGGAGTTTGTTGCGCCACTTCTTCTTCCCAGCTAACGCACTAGGAAGTGGTGAAGGGTGCGTTTTGCGACTGTCTTATGTAATTTTGACTTTCGAAAAGTGCTGATTCTCAGCCTAGTTTGAATAAATGACTTTTGAATTTTTGAATTTTGTAAACGCTGAATTTGATGTTGTAAACGTTTTAGGTGTAAAAAAGGCATTTGGAAAGTTTCCAAATACTTTTTTTACATCTAAAACTAAAGTTTCGGTGTTACGATATTAATTATTGCATTTTATAATCAATATTTTAGTTTGCTAGTTCGCCACATTTCATATTTTCATACAGTAATATTGCCAAATTAATCAAAACAGGTAAATATTTGACAGCTATTTGCGCCGATGCCAAATTTTAGGACAAACGTTTTAAAGGCCATTGTTGAAATTAGCCAATTTTAAGCGTCTGAGTGTACTAAATGACCATTTAATTGTAGCCATAGATTAAGGCATTGCCAATGAAATTTACAATAGCCGCGCAGCGCAGTTTTTTCTAAAATTAATGCATAATAGTCTTCTTATCGTGACTCTAACATAACTTTTATCGACAACAGTAGGTACCTAAGCATACAAAATCCAGGGAGGGGGAGCTGCCCTTCCCTGACCCCCTTGGTACGCCCATGAACTCATTAGTTTATGTGTAATTTTGCCAGCACCCGTTTCAACATTTGTAACCATAAAAAAACCGCCTCCAAAAAAAAACACACAAAAACAAAAACATTGAAAAATAAATTTTATATCGGAACTCAATATTAAAAAAAAAAAAAGTTTTTTTTTGTAAAAAAGTTTTTATTTTTACTTTTTAGTGATGGTGTATACATTATCTATCATAATCAGCCTATAATGTTCCCACTGCTGGGACACAGGCCTAGAGATCAAGTTAGGGCTCTGCCACAGAGATATTTTTCACTACAAATAACCCCAACAATCGCCCTGTTTCGTTTGATCCACGATTTTTTACCCACCCCGTATAGTATACGTACCTACTTTGTCTTTTAATAGATGCTGCTTTAGTTACACATTTATTGCTCCTACGCTAGAAACAGCGGAAACAGAACAAAATAGCCAAGCAAAGTAATAAATACTGAAGATATAAAACAGCAGAGGATTTTTATTGGCCCGGCCATAACTTTAAACATGAGATCGCCACTGTTTGCGATAATTTATGGTTATTATCGTACACTTGAAGCAAACAGGCCTTAACTAGGTACTTGCAACAGAAAACTGTAAATTTAAAATACTGAATAGATTAGGTACCTAATTGTGTGTTTTTTTTAAGGTTCCGTTGTGAACAAGGAATACTTATACCCCTTTCGCCATGTCCGTCTGTCTGTCTGTCCGAGGCTTAGCTCAGAGACTCTTAGTACTGGTAAGCTGTAATTTGGCATGGGTACACATATTAATCACGACGACAAAGTGGTAAAATAAAATCTTAAAAAATATATTTTGTGGGGTACCTCCCCTACACGTAAAGTGGGGATGTTTTTCTTCACGTCTTTCTCGTCTGGGAGTGTCGATAGAAAGTTCGTTAAAAAATATTGTGTGAGGCTGTGAAAACCATTTTTGGATTCAAGGATCCGTTTGCGAAACTGCTAATTTTTGTTAGGCAAGTGTGTGTGTCCCTACCTATTTGTACGCCGTTAAGGCAAAACATGACTGTAACATCATTTAATTGAATGATGTAACCAATATTTTGTAACCATATCATGATTTAAAAGAGTGTCCGTGGAGTTTTTTGCCCGTTCTTCTCCATAGGTACCTACTACGCTTTGGAATGGGCATCTAGCTTCATCTTTCTGACTGACCGACCCCCTTGACAATTCAAAAGTGCCTGTAATTGGTTTATTTGAAATAAATGCTTTGAGTTTGAGTTTGAGTTTGAATTGTAACATCTTGCATAACATGTGTGTGTATACTCATGTTTTGGACAAATAAATGATCTTTATCTTTACATGGAGCGACTGCCTATCTGACCTGCACGACGCAGTTACTGAGTACCACGATACTCTTATATAAGACTTGTTGTCTGACGTTTGGGCTTCTACCTATTACGACTGTAGAATTTAAACCAAATGTAGAAAAGAGAGGCGCGGTTCTTATAGAATATATTAGTTTCGGAGAAAAATGTTTTTTCGTAAAAGTGACAACCGGAAGATTAGAGAAGCGTGAATTTTGCAAAAGTGGTACAAAAAAATCTCTTCCATTTCTGGCTTGCCCGGAACTGACATATTATAAATCAAAATAGTTTCCATTGTTATTTACAATGGGAACTATTTTGTTCGAAATTTCATTTAATTGTAGCCAAATAAATGTATTTATCCAAAACAGTTAGTTATAATTCGGTTACAATCGGCACACAGGAAATCACGTTCATTTTATTCAGATTAGTACTGTAATATTGGCAGCCATTCGATTGTGTGTAATACAACAAAATTATGAGTACCTGGTCGACCGAGCTCTGCTCGGGTGAAAATAGAGAGTGCTCATTTAATAGTTTAAGACAGTTCATACTAATTCCATGCTGCCATGATAGTAGGTACTTACTAATTCCATGCTGCCATTATTCTAAGGTAGCCATCTTGTTCTAAACTTTGGTCGACCGAGCCCTGGTCGGGTGAAAATACGGAGAAAACGAATTTTCCCAGATATGAGACCTAGCTAGATCGATTTTTCGCCCCCATCTCCCGTCTCCGATCCCTGTAATGCAACTTTCTTCGAAATCGTTAGAGCGGTTTTCGAGAACGTGATTACAAATATATAATTATACAATGTGAAATTTAATTCGTTTGAGTACAATGACCCCTTAAGAGGATGCAAACGAATTAAATTTCACATTGTATATATACAAATATTGCTCGTTTAATATTATCCTATTATTGAGACAAAATAAAAGAAATGATAAATTAATGAGACTGAATTATGTGTGAGACTGGCCGAAGATCGGAGCTAGCTCGTAGTGGCCGATGTGGCGACGCTTGGACGAGGCCTATGTCCAGCAGTGAACGTCTTTCAGCTGTATTGATGATCACGATGAAAATACAAGTAGAAATTATCGGGATATCCCGAATACATTCAAACATAACCGGAGCCCAAAATGCCTAAAACCCTGGTTTACTCGAACTCGCAGCAAAACTAGAGATTTTTTCCCCTCCAATACTTTATATGTTTTAAGCCATTCTAAACATATATATACATATATACACCCAGCAAGCGGAACCCACCATCCACAGATAACCAAGTAATATTTACGGAGAAATTCGCGGCCGACCGAGCGCCATATTTATTAGAGAACCACTTCCGGTTCCGATGGCGGCCATGATTTAAACACGCATTTCCGGTGTATCACTTGACTGTTTTCCGTTGGGTAGGAGATAATATTACATTAATTTATTTGTTCATCGGATTTGAGGGTGGGAAAGGAAATGGGGAGGATAAGTTATTAGTGACGAGGATGGGAAAATGAAGGGAAATGTTGAATCTTGTTTTTTTTTTAATTGAGACTCTTTTTGGAATCTTCTAGATTTCACTCCTGCTTCGCACGGTTTTTTCGACTTGAAAACCATCGGGATTTCTTCATTATATGGATCTTTAGTGAAAATGTATTGTACACATAAATCTTTAGGAATAAATTCTCTCATTGATAGTGAAAATCATAATTGAGAAAATACGCATCACTCACATCATTTACCAGGTTATTACATTGGATGCGGGCGGAAGTCGTTTAGCGGGTGTCTACAAGTCATAACTTATGATGACCCCTGTTGAAAATTTGCTAATTTTTAATGAATTTTGGGTAATTTTGTTACTAAAAATGTGTTTATTAAATAGCAATAACTTATTATTTATAATAAGATTATTTATTACTTTTTAACCAACTTCCAAAAAGGAGGAGTTTTTATTTTCGTAGCGTGTTTTTTTTTTTGTCCACCGGGTTCTCCGTCAACTGTTAAAGGATTTTGACCTCGATGGTCCTAGTTTATCATTTATAACTTCCAGTTACAGCTTTATGTAAGCGGGCACGCCCTTTATGCCTGGAGGCTTTTATTAAGACGTTAAGTTTTGTTTACGTTTAGTTTTTATTTCTGCCCGAGTATAGTTCTCGATGATTTTGTTTGGTATATTGGCGTGTGCTAGCTAACATATGGATAATAATTTAAATTAGGTTAATTATGTTGAATACTATTATATAGAGTAATTTTTTTTTCCTTCTATCTGAACAGACAGCTGTGCTGCTGGGGAGTTTGTTGCGCCACTTCTTCTTCCCAGCGAACGCACTAGGAAGTGGTGAAGGGTGGGCGTTTTGGGGGACTGTCTTATGTAATTTTGACGTTCGAAAAGTGCTGATTATCAGCTTAGTTTGAATAAATGACTTTTGAATTTGAAAATATTTTTTTTGTATGAAAGGGTATGCTCTCAAGTTGGTCACATATAAATTTTATGAACTTTGCTTGATTAGTTTTTGAGTTAGCTTCATTAATATAATTATTTTCCCACTTAGTATATGTGGATGATATGATGATAACTTCCTGTCACTGTTATTTACATAGCAGGTAGTGGTATTTGAATTTATGTGGGGTAGGAACCACAACTAAAAAGTGAAAAATAAACGCTATTTACAAAAAAAAAAAATTACCGCCTTCAAAAAAAACACTAAAAAGTGAAAATTAACTTTAATTTCGGAAGTCGGTGGCAAAAAACGAAAATTCTAAACCAACGAGACCGACTTAATTAAAAGAATAAATTTTTATTTTTTTCTTGTTAAAAGTTTTTTAGGTACTTTTTATTACAGTACCTATACCTACCCTTTCAGATCAGATATAGACGGATTGAACTATAGGTGGAGTGGACTATGAAATCGATCGATAGATCGTTATTTAATTTGAGTAGGTATCCCAGACTCAAAGCCACCTAGCCTGAGGGCATCCTACTTTTCCCTGCGACCTTCATTGAATAACAGAAACTTAGCTACAAAAACCAGGATATTACATATTTTTTGTAACATTTGCATCTTGTCCGCAAAAAAAAAAGAAATAAAACAACAAGCATTCGTATAGAAATAGCCCGGGGGAATAAAAACGGCTTGTAGCGAGCCGAGCCGGGGTAAACGCCATTTATTCAAGTTTATTTTGATGTTGAGCGATGTCGGACATTTTGCATGTGGCTTGACGTAAAATGTTTTGTGGAAGAATACGAGTTTGTCGTGAACGTAATAGAAAATGCCCTGATTAATGTAATAGAAAATTGTTTATTGTCCAGTAACACTAACACACTGGGACGCCATGGCTACGTCGCTGGCCACGTAAAATTCAAAATTCAAAAGTCATTTATTCAAACTAGGCTGAGAATCAGCACTTTTCGAACGTCAAAATTACATAAGACAGTCCCCCAAAACGCCCACCCTTCACCACTTCCTTGTGCGTTAGCTGGGAAGAAGAAGTGGCGCAACAAACTCCCCAGCAGCACAGCTGTCCGTTCAATTAGAAAGAAAAAAAATTATTCTATATAATAGTATTCAACATAATTAACCAAATTTAAATTATTATCCATATGCCCATGGCTACCTCTGGCTACCTACCGTAGTCAAATGAGATTGTCAAATAACTAGTCAGTAACACGTGGGCGACCGTCCTGGCGATCAGTTGGCCACTGAGTGAGGGAGGCGTGACTTGTATACAAAATACTGGTGACTTGTCTACGCGTCGCCAGGTCGCCCGAGAATCCAGTCTCCACGTAGGGGCCGGTTAGTCGTGGCTACGCTTCCAAATTGGCGACGTCGCCAGACCGCAGCCAAGTGAGTTAACTGTCATGCATTTCAATACGAATTGTTTGGATACGTAGCCGGCGACGTCGCTATGGCGTCCCAGTGTGTAAGCGCTCTTAGTCTGTATCTTGGGGCTCGGGGTACGAATTCCGGAGTGCAAACTAGAGAGGTGATTAAAGGTGTTGTATGGTAAGATAAGATAACATAAGATAAGTCTTTATTTGCCTTAACATGGTCTATAGTTGTTACAGTCTGGTTATATCTGGTGTTTGTGTATGTATGATGTGAGTGTGGTGTGTGGTGTGTGTGAGTGACACACGCCACACTCACATCACATCACGTGTGGTGTGTATGTATGCGTATTTGTTCCCATTGTGTATCGTTTAGTGTCAGTTAGTTCGTTAGCGTATACTGTCCAACTGCTGGGCAAAGGCCTGCCTTAAGTCCTTCAACTCGAACCAGTGGTTAAATTGCATAACATACTAACAATAGCAATGGGTTTCATTTTGGCAGTTCATCAACATTAATTTCGTTATTTACGTTTTTGAGCAGACAAATTTTTCTAACTTATAAAGCAATGGATTAGCAATATCCTTCAAAATCATTCTGATTGTGATTGTTTTGATAGTGTGTAACGCAATTAGGATGCAGGGCTGGTTCAAGGTGGCGCGGGCGGATGTACTACTTACATTATTCAAACGTGCACCCATATCTTTCAACTGAAACGCTGCAACGCTGCTACTACATATGCGCAGGAGCTTTCGGTACCGTCCGAGACAATGGTGAAGTTAGGCGCGGAACATACAGGTTGGCACGGACATCGACGCGAAAATTGTTACCATGGATTCAGTACATGATTCTGAACCTGCCTTGAAATAACCGACGCAAAATTTCAACGCAGGGGTGTTCAGAATCATGTACTGAATCCATGGTATCAGTTTTCGCGTCGATGTCCCTGCCACCCTGTGCCCTGTATACAAATGGCGAGGGGCGCAGGTGAGGCGAGGCGCGCGGAAATGTCGACGGTGTGGCGCGTGCGTTGCGGCGCCCGTTTCAAATTTCATACAAAATGTGTAGGAACGACGTGGCGTGGAACATACACAAGAGGCGTTGCGCGGGCAAGTTGACGGTGCGGTGCGGTCGTTGTATGTTTGTTCTGCGCCACGTCGTTCTTATACATTTTGTATGAAATATGAAACGGGCGGCGCAACGCCCGCGCCACACCGTCACCACTCCCGCGCCACTTACCATTTGTGTATGCCCCGCACATTAGACGTGTATGTGTGTGATTTGCTGACGATATTAGTCTTCCCGCACACATTCACAGGGTGTTTGTACCCTTGGCGACCACAAGTAAAGCGCGCGTCGCTACGTGAGATAAAAGTACTATATTTCAGTCGGTTCTACCCTACTTTCCACCAATGTATATTCCTACACCAACTTTTAACATAACAACACGACAAGACAGAGTGGTCCCATTACTAACAGGACTTTATACATGACCACTTGTCAGCTTATACTTGCAAATGTTCCCTGCAAGTCACTAGAACTTGCAGCAAGTGGTAAAGTTAAGAAGGCAGTGGCCACCTTTATTAAAGTTTGACTATAAAAAACTAAGTTTGAGGATTATTTAAAGCAGACTAGAGTTAGTAGGTAATAATACGTTTCTGGCAGTTTCTTTTAGCACAAATATTATTCTAGGATTTATTATAAAAATAGCTTCTGCTCGCGAATTCTGTCATAATTACCAATTATGTCTGAAATATAGATTAGAAATAGGTATCCGCAAGTCCCGACACTGATACAGTTGACCTCGGAATTGCTTTATCACCTTAAGGGTCGGGGAAATGCCGGTGACCTTGGTCATACAAATGCGCGTTGCGCTCACGCCGGGCTCCACCGCGCGCCGTTCGGTTTCATATAGAATATTTATTTTTAGTAACGAAAATATGACTATTTGAACAACACAGATAAAATTATAGATAGTAAAATAGCCTGTTCATACAAAATAAAAAATGAAAATATCATAAATATTTTGAAAGTAATATGGTTTTTTATGCTTTGGGTAGACATTACTTCCGGAATTTATTTCATAAAGTATTTTATTACAATACTTAAACCTTCACATATAGAATTGATGTGTATGCGTTCTAGCTTAACATATATTTTTTGCATAACTTATTTGCATTTTTTGAAGGCGGAATAACAGATTTATAAGTCACTAAAATCATATATCTGCGCCTTAAGGTTGAATAACACAGTCAATAGCACTTCATAAAACGACAAGGCTTAGTTGTGAATGTTATGGGACAGAGAGTTAGTTTCAACCTTAGTGCTCATACATATACACGAACGGCACGTTGCCAACAGCAGTGGCAGCTGCAGTCGTCGATGAGTTGATTGCGGCTGCCGTCGGCGACGTGCCGCTTACCACTAAGGGTGAATTTGACCAATAAAATTGAACGCGATCAGCACATAAACCACATTTAAGAACTATTAAGGCTCCAGCTAACAGGCGCGACGCGACACCGGTATTTGTTTTACCGTGAAGTTTTTTTAGACATTGTTTTATTATTGTTGCGTCGCGCTGTCACGTCGAACTTATTTAAGTCTTCAGTCTCATATTGACACAGACAGCTGCTCTTGAACTCGGTTCCGTTCAGTGTCATTGGTGAAATTGGCACCAAGTGATATTTGTATTTACCTACTGGAAAAGGTTGTCAAAAGTGGTAAATCAATTATGAGGTTGACTGTCCATTATGACTCCAACCAGCCAAAGTTATTTTTTTCGTACAGGTTTGAGCTAGTCAGCAAGTTTTTGACAGGAACGAGATTGAACAAAAAACCAACTAACAAATGAATATAAAAAAAGTTTATTTTATATAATATGAGAAAAGACTAGGTACATACCTTCTTCGCTTCTTAATAATAAAAGTACATAACATAAAAAGATTCACAGTACATTAACTTAAATGGACTTTCTGGACCAAATAAAAACCGAAACTAAGATCAACTTTGTATGAGACATAGAGCACTCTTTTACAAACATACTATACACAACATAAACAACAACAAACGTAAACATACTATTTTATAGCTGCACTTAAGCTTGATGTTCACGGTGCGATATAAGTTCATATGACTTAGGTACCATAAGTTGAAACATCAAAAAAGTTACACCATAAAGTGTTCACACGATGCAAATCATTCATTAGTAACATAAGATAAGTGATAAAAATTAATTTCTCACCTTGTGGTGAGAAATTAATCCCCGCCTTAATAATCTACCCGTATGTTGTTATACAGCCATAATTATGTTGGTATACCCGTATGTTGTTATACCAATTGAATAATGTGAATCTTAAATCAATTTTTAATTATTCTTATTGACTGCATAATAATGAATAAATCTGGACATATTTATTACCTATTATATCTTGACATCAATTATTATTTATTTGTTTTGTATTTTGTAATGAAATTTAGAATTACTTTATGTAAAATGCAATTAAATGTAATTTTCTATACCTACAAAAATTTTACGCCGTTATTGGCAAAACATGGACGCACACATCTACTACTAATTCAATACCTTGCATGTCTGATTACTCAGTTTATGTAAACGCATGTTTGACAAATAAATTATCTTTATCTTTACAGGGTGGATTTGTGAGACGGGGCAGTAAGGGCAGGTACGAGGGTACTTGCCGTTGAAGCTGCAGGAAAATGGTCTTAAGAGACTGTTCTTAACTTTTTGAGAATTTTTTATCAGCATTTACAGATTCAAAAAAAAAAATACAGTCTGCAAGAAAATGGGCCGTTTTCTCGAAACTTTTTTTGATGCCAATCGATCCTGTTTCTTATAAGGGTCAAAAAACTCTATAGGACCAACTGAGCTTTGAGTACTAGAAAAGTGAGAAATCGCAAAAAACTTTTCCCATACCTACATATTTCTGGAAATAAGACACCAACCTATTTTTTTACGATAGATAGACTGGCCGAAAATAAAAAGATCACGTAGAAGTCATAAGATACACAGTATACTTGTCTAACAACATCATTTTTATGAAACTCCCTTTAATTCTAACTTTAAAAAAAGAATATCACTTTAAGAACTTTATTTCTTCACACACACATACGTCAGAGCGTTAAAACGTTCCAGACTTATAAATGGCTACCTATTCGAGGAATAAACTAGAAAAATAGAAAAGTTTACAGTAGCCCACTAAATGAATAGGTTCATAAATTTCAAAAAGGCTATTTTACTCCCTGGCTTGTAGCTCCACTGGCCATTAAAACTGGCAACTTACAAAATAAAACAATTGGTATAAATGATGCGTGAATCTAGTGGGGGATAGAAAAGGAATCGTGGACGAGAAACCTATGATTTAATATAGAACCCGGGGAACATTCTATGTACAGAATATTATGGATGTTAACTATACATACAAGGTCAAATAAAAAAATCTAGCGCTATTTCACAGATGTGATATGTATCAATTACTGTTATTATTATTATTGTAGTTTATTTCTCGATAACGAAATTGTATTTAGTTAATTTTACTACATTATTTGTGTATACCGATTAACAAGCGCTTCTCGCCATCAAACTGGAAAGTTTGGCGAGTAACATTTTAAAAGCAACAAATAATGTACCAATGTTTAAGAACAATAAAAATAAAAAAACCTATCTCATAGTCCTCCAGACCGTATTTCGGCCACGGCAGCCAATCTCAACGGAGACCAGCCTTCGGCGCGGGAGATATTATAGTGCACAAGTGTGTGCGCAGACACAGGTGCACTCTCTCTTCCCTCACTCTCATAGTCCTATGGGATGGCATGCGATCCGATAGGATCGTCGTGGGATCAAGCGCAGCCGTCCCGTTTGTAACTTCTACCCCCAAAATTATAATAACTTTAGTCTTAAATCTCCTTATCTTTATTAGTTTTATTGTATTGTAATATCTTATTCTTTTTTTTAAAGTAAAACTTTCTGTTCTTCCGTGGGGTGGGGACCTGGTGATCTGTAATACAGGCATTTTACGCCTAACTCAGACACCAGCTCCTCACATTGCTAAAAAAAAAACAAAAACAAATACTACATAATATGTGAACTAGAATAAGCTTTTCAGTGTGAGGAGAAGCGCAGGACCAACGGCTTAACGTGCTTTCCGAGGCACGGGGGTATCACACCGCCAACTTCCAAACTACGGGCTGTTATTAAGAAATTCCTAATGGATAAACTCGCGAGGACAAGACCAACATAGGCAGTGTGACCAATAAATACATGGTTATTGGTAATATGTCGGCAATCAATTAAGGGGATGTAGGAGAGGTCATTTGCAACCAAATGACCCCTCAAGAACCATACTCGCGTAATTTGGCATTTTATATTTTAAAATGAATCTTCTCCTTTTCGTGTAGTTAGTGACTAACCAGCATTGCTATTCGGTAACCATCTCACCGTGAAAACTTAGGTGAAGTGAGCGTGGAGTGAGCTGTCATTCCACAGGGATTGACGCTATTGACAGCTCACTTCACCCAAGTTTTCACGGTGAGATGTTTACAGAATAGCATGGCTGGTGTCAGAGTTTTTTTTAAAGCCGCCCATGGGCCTCTGACTTGGCTTCACATGCCTTCGAGAAAGATCTCTCAAACATGGTTTAAAATGAATTAAATATAAAATGTCAAATTACTCGAAAATGATTAACATTTGCATAGGACAAAAGGGGTCATTTGGTTGCAAATGACCTCTCCTACACCCCCTTAATTGATATACCTATCTAAGCAAGATTAAACAAAAAAAAACTAACACTGGAAACTTAGGTATTTTGAAGTTTAAGTTTAGAACCAACTTTCACAGAACATGTACCCATGAATATGTTCAAATTTTAGTATAAGAACAAACCTGAAAAAATTAAAAATATCCTTATAGAAGCTCAAAACTAAAACAGTTAAAAAATATATTTAAGAGTTGATCCCGTAGTGCATTTTATGATTCTTGAATACTGTGTTCAGTAGAAGTTTGTCCAGCACGCGTAGCATGACCACCGTAGAAACTAGTTTTGTCGACGGAAGAATAGACAAAGTGACAGTTAAACAATCACAATCTGTCATTTTGTCTATTTTGCCGTCGACAAAACCCGTTTCCATGGTGTTCATGCTACGCGTGCTGGTAATTTGTTTGTAGACACGGCTACATATCAAGCTATACATTTCCATTAAAAGCTGACCTCTCACTCTACGGAAATGCTATACAATGCGAAATTAGCTTATACTTGAATGTATAGCTTGATATATAGCCTGTGTACCTTATAATATTTACAACGTTATACGTACAAATCCTCCGCGTACAAATCGTCGTCGTCACTACTCGCTTCACTTTTAATTTCATACGTTTGTCGAGACAAAACCAACCTTCTCTTTCTATCATCCCGCGCAGGTTTCTTACCATTATCTCTAGATCTCTTTAAAAACGGTTGCAAAACTGATAGTATGCTAATTTCAGCTTCAATCCGTTCATCTATTGGTATCATGTTTAACATTGGAACTAATGATAACGCGAAATGTGTACTATCTGGATCATTTGCATTTGTAGTAGTGTCTGGATTTGATGCAGATCCAGTATTGTCACAATTTGGTGACGTTTTGATATTGTCTGAATTAGATGGCGATTTGGTTTTGTCAGAATTTGCTGGAGGTTTAGTTCTGTTTGTCTCAGCCTTAAATTTTGATACTGACATTGCTTCTGGTATAAGTATTTCCTCAATATTGGTGTCTACCATTACAGTAGTATTGTCGGCTTCATTATTTTCTGGAAGATCAATGTCGGGTGTGGCGCCTTCTTCTGCGTTTTCACATTCAGGTTTTAGAAATAACAGATCATTGTAATATAAGTATGGACGCCTTTTGTAGGAGACTCCGTAGATCCATTTCGGTTCCTTCTGACGCTTGACTTCCCTGGTGAAGCAAGCTCTGAGGTTTTTCCATCTTTTTTGTACTAGATCCACTGAAAAAGAAAAAAAAGACTTAGTTGAATCATTTAAAATGTTTAACAATTTCCGGCTCGTTATCGGTCGCTGCATACTAGACGGTGTTATGACGTGGATGGAGCGGAGATGGATCATGGTGTTATGACATCACCAACGGGTGCATACGCACTGCAATAGTGATGCAGAACTAACGTGCTAGTGTGGAGAACAAGAAACGATGGACAGGACTGCGACCAGAGCGACTGTCCGTACTCAGTGGACCCACGTTACCTACGAGACGTGGCGCACGCGGGGTCACCACCGGCACTGACAATAGTTTTCGCGGGTGCCACGTCACAGTCCGTCCGTGTTCCCGTGACGTAGGTATGCTCTTTCGCATACATTTTCTATGCAACGATGTTACCAAAAATGTCGTCCGAATTACATATGTATGCAATGACCTTAAATATCCAGTTCAAGCTTAAACCATCGTTCAAGACAGATTTGTACTTCGAACCTTATTTCAACTGAGTTAAAGTTTTTAATACAATATTTATTGTCACTTGGACTCATATTTAAATTCAGGTTATGTAATTAGAACTTTAACAATGCCAGATTAAAGTCCTTAACTCAATAATGGCTCGGTGATTTAAGCCTTGGGGGAAAGCTAAACAGTATTTTGTAATATTAAAGCCGTTTAATAGGGTTTTGTACGTCCGAATGTAAATACGGAACCGTTATAGGATCACTCATGTGTTCAGTTCATTAGATGATAGACGGACAGACAGACACACGAGTGATCACATAAGAGTTCTGTGTTTTGCCTTTTGAGGTACGGAAAGGGGAACCCTAAAAAGGATGACTGACAATTCAAAAGTGCCTGTAATTGGTTTATTTGAAATAAATGCTTTGAGTTTGAGTTTGATGAAATACAAAATACACGCTTACGAAGTCGCGAGCTACAGCCAGTACTAAATAAATTATCCGTGATCGTCATAATTATTTAAACTAATTAAGAGGCTTACAACAGCTAAAGCGCGGTCACTGTCGGACTGCATAGAAATGAAAGAGAAGCGCGATGACACGACGTAGGTAATTTATTGCAAAATATGAAGCAGTTAGCGATTTACAAAAAATCTATTGATTGGACTGGAAAATTAAAACACTATTATGCTAATATGTAGCTTGTAGAATAATCTGACAAAAAATCTGAATGATTGCATGTAAATTAATATGATTTTTAATCGGTAAAATAAATTTTTAGAGGTGTCTTCATGATTTTTTTCTATCGTATCAAATTAGCTGTTTTATGTTTTCAACGCAGTATCTTACTAGCATATATCCTGAAGAATATCATATATTTTTCTGATTTTGTTTACTGCAGTGGTCCCCTTAAGAATTCATTGCAACAGAAACAACCGTTTTATTTTTGTTTTTTGTAAGTACATGTTTTGTGCGCATGCAATGCAACACAGACGTAGCATTTTACCTAGGTAAACGCTGACAGTCGACCTTATTTCTAGAGATATATGAGTGAAAACTATGGTACAGCGCCGCCGGTGGCGCCGCTAATAACCACGCATGGTTAACAGATTGACGACGATGATCATAGTTTGATGTTAAAAGAAGTTCCTACCTTTTAAATAACGTCTAGGAGCCGTTATCTATGTAGCTTCTACGGAAACCATAATATGGATACAAACAGCACATAATTATATCGATAATTGACACCTTCTTCGTAGCTACCTGTGTTGCCAACCCTACTATATAATTATATAGAGGCATAAATACTATATTTCTAAAGAAAAAATATATTAAGCGAAACTAGTATATTTTTATCTCAATACAAAATGGAGAAATGATCGCAATACAGCCGGTATTAATCTCATAAAAACTAAACTTAATTTAGAGTGAAAAATTTGTTATGAGACACTTAAAAAACAAAACCTGTTAATAAAGGTTCATACTCATAGTAGCAAAGAATATGCATATTTTAAATAATAAACGGCCAAGTGCGTCTCGAACCGGGATCCTGCCGTTTTGCCGAAAAGATTTTGCCAAATTTTCATTACCCAAACAAATTTTAGCAACCTTTTTTTATACCAATGTAATATTTGGAATAATTTTAGTACGCACATTTTCATTTGGTCAAATGTTTACTTGGCAGATTGTTACCAAGGATAATGTCATTAAGGCTTTTGGTCTTTAATCAAATGATTTATTACAGCAAACAATATTTAGACAATAAACGTTTAGTCAAATGATTTGTTATGACAAAAAATATAAAGGCAAAAATACGATTTTTTTGGGAATTGTATAATTAGAAATGCAATTTTATTTTAATATAGGTAATCATTTATTAACGCGAGTACAAAATAGCAAAAGCTAGTACAAAATAGCAAAAGCTAGTACAAAATATTTGTAACTTACAATTTTAAATTTTTTGTAATGGACATTAGCAGATTTATTTCGGAGTATTCAGACTTGTGCTGCAGAACTCGATTAAAGCTTCGTGCAGACCAGCGCGACGCGACACCGCGACGCGACTCAAACAATACAATTTCTAAGAAAACTTGACGGTGTAACAATACCCGGTGTCGCGTCGCGCTGTCGCGTCGCGCTGGTCTGCACGAAGCTTAATTCTGTCGTCTTTATCTATATTTTTTTTTTTTCTTTTTTTGTGGCGGTTCACCTGATAGTATAATCTCAATGTCAGCTAAATTTGAAGAAACTTCATTTATTAATTCTTTAATTAAGCGATACACTCCAGGGTGGTGTTTATCAATGAGAATGTTTATTTTACGATGCCACGCCTCAGCTGAGTTTGAAGTTCTAGGTATTTGTCTTTCGTTTACAACATGGCAACTCCAAAAGCTTGGTGGATACTTCGGTTGCGTGTTCCATGATCCGCTAACATAATTTTCTTCAAACCAATTCGCGATTTGCTTCCAATCAGAATCTTCTATACCCTTCTATTAGCTTGTTAAAATATAGAATGATTTCATTTTCTGGCAAATAACTTAAAGCCAATAAACATTGTACTTGTTTGTTTTTGATGTCATTTGCGTATTTCTTTGTAAACTTATGTGCTTGAATTTGTCTAAAACAAGTCAAATTTATTGTTACTAGACATTAGGTTATTTATGGAACTAGTTACAGTAGGTTATTAATTTTAAAAAAATGGTTAGGTTAGGTTAGGTTAAAACTGTGACCATCTACGCACGAGCCGAGCGAGCGAAGCGAGCGGTGCCGCGGCAGCGGCCGGCGAGTGCCAGAAACGACTAGATTATATAGAAAAAAATATGGAAAAAAGAGATTATTTTTAGGAGGCTATCGAGAGAAATAATATAATTATAATAACATTATTATTACCTGTTTAGAATTTGTCCCAAGTGGAAAAAGCACCTCAATAAACAATCAACTTCCGCTACAAAACACAGTGATAGTGTTTTGCATGACTTACCCACATCGCGCGACATTTATGATTTACCATCTACCCACTTATTTACCCATTGTAATTTAATTTGTATAATCTGTGCAACTAACATATAGATGCAAATTTTTTGTCATGGGCTACGCAATCGACTAAACAGAAATGGTAAGTTTAAAATTGACGACACCAAATATTTGACTTATTTAATTTTGCGTAAAATATGTTATACCAACTGAAATATTTGACTAGATAAAAAATGGTAAAAGTACTAGTTGGTGAACAAGTTATTGTTCAAACGTTCACTTGCCAAACATAGGTTTTCGTAACAATTATTTGTAAAGAGATTTTTTGGTAAGTAATAATTTGGCAAATGAAATTATGCGAAAATTTGTTTGGGAAGTGATAATTTGGCAATTTCTTTTCGGTAAAACAAGGGAGACCCGTCTCGAACCACGCACAATAAAGGGTTCCGTAGTTGGGAAGAATTAATCTCAAGAACAAACTTAACATTGTAGTTGAAAAACATTTTCTCCCATACGGAATGTATGGGAGATCATGTTTTTCAAAGTGCAAATTTAAGTTGGTCGATTATTACTCGTTAACTTTTAAAGCCTACTTATGTGTGATAGTTTTCCTTTTAACTTCGTTATACTATTGCTGTGATTTTTTTTTTCACAAATCCAAGTATACCCATTTAGCTGGGCAGAACGTGGGGAGGGACATGACTCTTTTTGAACGACCTTTCCAAAGATTCCCCACACCATGGGATAGAAAAAACATCCCCACTCTACGCGTAGGGGAGGTACCCAAAAACATTTTTTTTTTCTTGATTTTATTTTACCACTTTGTCGGCGTGATTAATATGTATACCAATGCCAAATTATAGTTTTCTAGTACTAACCGTCTCTGAGCTAAGCCGCGGACAAACAGACAGACAGACGGACATGGCAACTATAAGGGTTCCTTGTTTACTACGGAACCCTAAAAATTAGTTTGAAATATACCTACTATATGTTTTCGCTATTTACTGTATTTTTACAGGCAATGGCTTCGAAAATACTATATTTGGTATATAAAAAAGTTGGCAACCCTATACCTACCTATAATAATAATTTAGCTTACAACACAGTTACATAGATCGATCAATCAAACAATGTCACAACTCTTTGACATCTGTCACTTTGCTACAATAACAAATAAATAACATTTTAAAACGGAAAAATAATAATAAACAAACCTTTGTCAGCCTTTTCTTCGTCATTATATTTCGGCCAAACGTCAGCAAATAATGATTTCGTAATTTCTTCCCATTCAACTCTTTTATAGCTCACATCGCCATATCGCAAATGGTCTCTTACGTACAAACATGGTCGCGATTTCACACCTTGTATTAATAACATTGTATCGAGTTGAGCATCGGGAGAGTCTAACGACATTGCTTATTACACTACCTACACGATGTAATAAACTGATTATCTAATTATTATTCAAAGAAATCGTAACCCGTGTTTGAGGTTTTGTAAACACGCGGTGACTAAAGGAACGCCAAAGTGTTCGTTCACTCACCGCGTAGTTGCCGGCTCGCAAAATGGTGATGCTAATCATGCCTTCTCGCTTGCACATTCAAGACCTGATAGTGAGCAAGTGAGAGGACATGATGGGCGCCGCGCTTTTCAATTTGTTTCTTTAGATTCTGAGCGACAAACAGTCACGCGATCGCAGAATCGAATTATCAAACGTATTGTGATTGTTTTAAGTGCGTTTTTCCTTTGGCATCGTTTGACCGAACGATGACAACTGTGCAGCCGAGAGAAACAAAAATGTATCAAATTCAACGCTGTGCCAGCTGTTACAATTTGTTAAGAAGTTTGTAATCTTAGTTGGAAATAACTAGTTCTGTTTATTGAGATATTTTTTCGTATTGTTTTACTTATTAACTAGGTAGGTACCTACTCATAAGTATTGGTCGCAGACACAAAACCAGCTACATATGCGTTGAGGGTTGTATTCATATTATTACCTAATGCAACCATTTATTATGTTATTTAGTTTGCTCTCGTGCAAAAGATCAGTCAGCCTAGCCATATCAAACCGTGTAGATATGACCTCACATGGTTTTATCGTAGAAACGCCCATTGCATTCCTCATCTACATACTGATTAATTGTTGTCATGGCAACTATCTAGTAGTGTTATATTCTTGTTATTTCTGTACTGTAATTATTAGGTAAGTATCGAACAGCTGCTGTCCCGAGTCTAATTTAATAATGTCCGCAAGTACCTAATTACTAAGTACCAACTCAACTTTAAATTTAATTTTATAATTTTGTTATAAATCCGGCAATCATTTAGACTTTGAATCCACGGTAAGTCCTTGCTACAAAATCAAAGATTTTAGTAAGCCAAAAAAACAATCAAACGCCTAATGAAAACTTGTTGGCAATGAGTTGCACAAGAAGATAATTTAGCATTGTATAAAAGATCGTTAGTAAGATGAATGAATTATTTCTATTCTTTTTTGTCTTCCAGACCGAATTTCGGCCATAGGGACCAATCTCATCGGAGATTGGAGTATTATTACAGTGCAGAAATGTGTGCGCAGGTGCAGACTCAGGTGCATTCCCACTTCCCTCACTCTGATTGTCCGATGGGACGGCAATCCGACACTACCGGAGAGAGATCAGGCGTAGGGCCAACGGCTTCCAAACTCCGGGCTGTTACTAAGAAATTATTAATGGAAAAACCCAATAAAACTTTGCCCGACCCGGGAATCGAACCTAGGACCCCACGCTCAGCAGTCGCGACCACGAGACCATTAAGTAGTACTATTTGATTTTAAATAGAATCAATGGCCGTATTTCGCTCAGTCGTTTATACTGTTCGTTATACAAAAATAAACAGCTGTTTCGCCAGCCTACCCTTGAACTCTCCCGATCGATTTTATTGAGGTTGAACTCGATTCAGGGTCGCATATTATTGACAGGTCTATTTTTAGCAAGCTTAAAATATAGTGGGTTTCAATAAAACCTTTAAGGCGAAGATAATCGACTTTTAATGATTTTATACTGAAGATCACGTCTGAAACGAGTAGTGTTAAGCTTCGTGCAGACTAGCACGACGCGACAGCGCGACGCGACACCGGTTATTGTTATACCGTGAAGTTTTCTTTAGAAATTGTATTGTTCGAGTCGCATCGCGCTATCGCGTCGCGCTGCACAAGCCTTTATGTAGTGTAGTGTAGTGATTTGGAAAAAAAAATGTTACATTAGAGCATTTTCTTAATAACTTAATTTATGAATGTTTTACATTATCTAAAATGATTTTGTAAAGTTATGTCCAACGCGGATAAAAAACTGAGAATCACGCTTAATCTATCAAGCGTATTTTTCTGAATGATTACCATTTTACAGATAATTAAATTATTGACCTTTTAGTAATACGTGTTGTATTAAAAAACCTTTTGTTTTATATATAATAAATTTATGATGTGGGACAGCGCTCTTTGATGGAAGAGTCCTATTACTGGCTGGACGTACGACACACGAGAACATGCAAGCTAACCACTCAAGGTCACTGGCATATATCTGCGTCTTAAAGACATAATACTTAGGAACATCAGAATGAGTATTCCTATGGGGAGCTTTCCCGCGCCCCCTATTACATGGAACTTAAACGTAACTGGTGAAATGTGGGTGTACCAGACGTACACAGGCGTGATGTTTATTAACAATAAATATGCATCTATTTCTTCGTCACGTTCCGTGACCATGGTTGATGGAAATGGATTAGAATTCCTGCCACCGCACTATAAGGGGGATGGATAGGGATGAAGCTATTTTTAATCTAAATGCTAAAACCATCCTGCCTTTGAATTGCTAAGGCATAGCATCGAGTTGTGGGGGATGATGTGGTTCTAAATAGGGGGGATTTTAAACAGTAACAACGGTTGCAGATTTGAAATTGTGTCGGCGAGTTTGGTCCGGTCGGAGTTCCGTACCTTTTAATGTAGCCACGAAAGTAAGGGTAGTAGTAACCTGTATGTATAGCCCAGGAAAATAAAGATTTTTGCTAAGTAAAAAAATCCTAGTGTACATTTCCCAACGGGATTATCTTTAAACAGGGTGTTAGGTTAAACGAGGCACCTTAAGAGAGTGTCGTACTCATGAAACCGTCCATCTTTTACAATAGGACCAAATCTGAAAATGAAAAAAAACCGGCCAAGTGCGTGTCGGACCACGCACAGTGAAGGGTTCCGTTGGATTTATCCCAAGAACAAATTTAACATAAACATGTTCTCCCGTACATTCCAACTGCAAATGTAAGTTTTTTCGCACAATGTTATTGTATTTTAAGATCATAGACTTCTTATAGGTTTTCCCATAATCTATGACTAAATATTCATTGTCTGTATTTTTTTCAAAATTGTATAAGCACTAGAACAGTGTGGAAAGTTCATTGAGAAAACATTTGTGCGAAAAAAGAATTGACATGCCCCGAAAATCAACTTTCTGCAAATATTTCTAGGTACTTACAAAGTGGCGTTATGTCAATTTATGTTATTACAAGTTTCTTCCTTAAATAAATAAATAAAATAAAAATAGCTTTATTGATTCCTTACAACATTACATTGAAATCTACATGTATTTTAATTCTTCATGCAAATTAAACAATACATTAAATTTATAATTTTAAACAAGTTCAATTTCAATTATTAATTTCATAATTGTGTTTTTTTTTTTTTTATTCATGCATTTTTTTTTTTTTTTTGTTATTATTATTTTTCTAATTTAGAAATGTCTTAAAGATTTAAATAGTTCCATTATAATTTAGAATCAGATAAGTACCAATTAAATTTATTTTACCATGCAAAATTAATAATTTAAATATTTCAGTAATTAAGAATTGTATAAACATTAATTAATTGTAAAATTTAGATGTAAGGACCGCCTATAGCGGTAAAAGCCTCCTCCATTGATCTCCATCAGTTTCTTCCTTACCTACTATTAACCCTTTTCCGCAACGCGAATTTTATTCGCGCAGTTTATACCTACATATTTATGATACGGCATTGCAATTAGTTCTGCTCAAAATTGTAATAATCTGGGCTATGAACTATTCGAAAGAAGCGCAAACTATTGTACTAAAATTGTTCACACACAATAACAACAAAAGCACATTTAAAACAAAAGATTTTGCATTCACATTAAGGAACCCTAAAATAGACTTGTTTCCCAGTACTTTAGTGCTCAATATGAGCTTTTAAGAGCTAAATGGATCTCTTTGGGCTCAGATGTAGGGACGTAACGAGTTTTTATTTAACCGACTGCTCGCCTTTGAGGACAACGAAGAACAGTAATGAGTTTGTATAGGTAGTTCGGTATAGTACCTATAGGAAATTGGAGTTGAAAGAAGTATTTAGCCTTGTATAAGACTATTCGCCTCACTTTGAGTGGAGCTTTATGTCAGCAGTATCTAAAATGTACTACCTAATAAAATTCATACGAAACTACAGCAAAACTATGTACCTACGAAATATTAAGAAAATCTCATGCCTTTGCCAGGCTGGATCAAACTCACAACCGCGTGTTTGAGAAGCAAGGACTTAAACTTACTTCACCAGGAAATCATAAATAATAAGCACTAAAACACACACACACACAACACACAAACACACCCACACACACCCTTGTTTGTATCTTCAGACACCCACACACTCACACACACATTCACGTATTTCCTTGCATGCCTTAGAATAAAAGTAAATAAATGATTTTCAGTCTAATTATATTAAATTTGAAATGAGCGTAACTTAATTTGTAAGAGAACTGTTTGTATCATTATAAAGAAAAAGAAAGAAAGAAAGAAAAATATATATAAAATTATATTATTACTATATCAAATCATGGTTGTAGGAGGAACGCGCTGCGCGCCGGTGTCTGTCAAACAGTTAATACTAGCACAGACATCGTCGTTAAAATACTCAAAACTCTGTACATTGTGTTTTTGTTTAGGATAGATGGGTTGTACCAACATTGTTATTAATAAAAAAAATATTATTATTAAAACAATATTATTATAAACCTCCACGCCATTTCAACATTTTAAACGTTATCCAAACATGCTAACAACATGACATAAAATAACGCTTGCATTTCCTGAAAGGTTAGGTTAGCAGAGGTGCAGATATAAAACACGGGTACACCCACATTTCGCCAGTTATGTTTATATCCCATGTATTAAGGAGCGAACCTATTGCCATCAACCGGGCACAAATCTAGACTCCAGGCTGCTACTACGTATCGCGACCCCGGCACACAGGCAACGGAAGGAACACGGGTGGGTTTTAGTCAGTAAAAGTCTGACACACCCTCCCGCTCCGCCCAGAGCGGGAGAAGTTATTTGATAATTTCACCCACACAAAAAAAAAAAAAAAGGTTGGTCGCTGTGATTTACTTAAGACAATGTTTATGTTCTTTCTCCAGAATTAGCTTACCTACTGACAGGTTATATGAGTTTATATAATTATTTGACTTTATAAGTCAATTTATTTTAAAAACCCAATAAAACTGTGCCCGACCCGGGAATCAAGACCTCATGCTGAGCAGTTGCAACCACTAGAGCAGCGAGGCAGGCCAAACATGCTATCTTATTTAAATTCCATTTGCTCTATAACTATTAGATATCACGCTAATTGCTCCACGATAGCCTCTAAGCACTAGTTTGACCTATATCTAGTAATCTAGTATTTATTGTCAGGCAAGCTGTGGCATGCATGAATGTTAATGTGAATTTGATTAACTTGGGTAGGGGCCTTCCATCTTAGTTTGAAGTTTACTAACTAAGCACGCACATCAACCAATAGGAGAGGGTTATAGGCTCAGTTATCTGTTTAGTAAGTTCTGAGTTGAGCTCCATGATTACTGACAAATGCTTGCACTGACTGGACAGGTCCACTCAAATCTGTGTGGTTCTTTTCTCAAAAGACCATTTCAGATACTAATCTACATGCAGACAAATTCTTCAAACATAATGAAGCAATGGATAGCAATATCCTTCAAAATCATTCAAATTGTGATTGTAAGTATGTTACGCAATTAGGGTACTTGATTCGAACCTAAAAACCTTAGTTCTCTCTTTTAAAATAGATAACAATAAACAAATTGAAACTTTTTGTCAATTATGGTATTGCTATACCTGGCGTGTTTGGTCTCCTATACACTCCGTGTAAGGGTGTTGGAGGGCAGACGCACGGACCTTGCAGCTGTAGTTTTGTGAACTAAGTTTTTTACTGCAGTTGCCATCTTTATTATTATTGTTACTAGTCATGTTGTGCGAATACGCTTTGGGTGATAATCAGGTCGAAACCTATAATGTGATTCTACTGATATACTGTGATTGTTACCTGTTGTAGTTGCCTTGTAATAAATAAATAACAAATCCTGAAACCAAAAATAATATAATCCAGTTATGGAGAAAATAGTAAGCCAACATAGCCATATCCATATTATTCTCGTATCTTCTTTCATTTTCATTTAAAAACTAAAAGCGCAATAAGCAATTTTCTGGGTCAACAGTTACGTGTCATAGCAATAGGAAGTGTCGATAGAATTGTATTTATTTACAGAAGAACCAACAGTTCTTCACATAACAGATGGATAACAGTTGTATATGAAAAAAATATAAGTTATAAAAACTAAAAGTCAACTAAAAAGGTATAAACAAGACATCACAGACAGAATAATTAAAAATCTGTAGTCACACGTCGTGTTAGGGCATAAATCGAATAGATTACGAACTTTTATTTATATTTAAATTATTTTAGGGTTAATAATGGGCCCCCCTATGAAATTGGCATTTTTTTTTCATAAATACGGGGCCTTGTCACTTCTATGATTTAAAATATTCATCAATTGATTATATCGAATAATGACCATCATAGACACCTACCAATAGCTTAAAAAAACTTATTACTTATAGTTTTCTAAACAAAAAATACCTTAAAAATGACTCCTCGTTTTGTTAGCAGAAATGACCACTATTTGTTTTAACTTAGTCAAAACTTATTTTTGTCGATTAATCTAAGTGGCATATTACATTATCTTCGTTTTTAAAAATTAGTGCATAAAAGTTTTAAAACATTAGTGTTCATGGTTATATAATTTTTTTATTTTATTGTATGATAAAAGCAACTTCTTTAAAATTCTCAATACAAAGCGCTGATTTCATTGGTGGGGTTTCACCTAATAATTGAATGTGACGCCACATGTCCTATAACCAGCGGACGATCAAGACACTTCCAACGATACCTCATTTGTCAAATTATGATGAGTAGTTTAGAAGTTATGATAACAGACTGATGAACATACAAACATACGTATATACATATCGGTTAAAATCATAACCCTCCTTTTTGCTTCGCCGTAGTCGAGTAAACACAGAGCCATTTACAGGTTCTCACAGTGTCAATTATGATCGATTTTTTAACCCATGTATATTATAAAAATTCTTTAGATCCACTGCTGGACGTAGGTCTCTACCACGCTGCGCCACAACAGTATCCTCCACTCTCCGCATTCAGTATAACCCACCCAACTTTTTAAGGTCGTCGGTCCATCTAGCGTCCCAGACTGCGCTTCCCGATACGTGGTCTCCACTCCAGGACTCGGCTGCTCCACCGGCCATCCTTCGACAAACATGGCCAACCCACTGCCACTTCAACTTGCTTACAAAATGTCGGTAAATCCGGTTCTTTTCCGGATAACTTTCAAAGAATCTCTGAGCTGAGGGGGGTATCCCCCTCCTTAGCGCGCTGGGCGACCATCAACCATCTACATACATCAACATTATTTCAGTCGAAATACGTCCATTGCTAGGCATAGTCCTCCCGAAAAGTCGCCTCATCGACCAGTCCTGTGCAAACCTTAATCCATAATTACCCCTTGTTCCCCTTTTTTTTCTTTATCTACTATACTGCCCTGCTAAGCCGAAAGGCGCTATCTCAAGCGGCGTAAGTTTTGAGAAAATTGACTTTTTGTGAATTGTAATTTAAGCAAACATGAGGATAAAAACATCTTCTTAGTGGTTTTTTAAAATGTTTTAAGTTAGATAGCGCTATTTGGCTGATACCATTAGATGCGACATTGTTATAGCTATTGAATGGTATAAAAAAAACTAAGAGGCCGTATCTCTCCTTTCAGCTTAGCAGGGCAGTATAATAAAGGAGGAGGTCCTCAATCTGTTTTTTTTTTTCTTTATCTTCTATAATACCGGCCACATAAGCCTACAAATGTTCGAGGTCTAAGAAACGTACCGATGTTCCCCCAGGGGACTTTGCCAATCTTTCTCAGACCTCGTTAAGTTCCTCCGGTGTTCCCCCAATGGTACACATATTGATTCTTATGTAATTTTAGCTTTTATGTTACATTTCTCTGTTGGTCGGTTTATTTTTGTAGCTTCTGTGAAAAGCGTAAGGTGTTCCTGTAATTTGATAAAAATGTATTTTCTTTAACCAATGATTTTGTGGTATTGAATATGTATCTCGAGTTCATAAACAGCCTATAATGTTTCCACTGCTGGGACACAGGCCTTCTCTGTGAGTGGTAGTGGGCCGTAATCCACCACGCGGGCCCAGTGCGGGTTGGTAAATGTCACATGTCTTCGAATTTTTGGTTCTAGGACATGCCGGTTTCCTCACGATATTTTCCTTCGCCGTTTTGAGAGCAGTGGTGATGAAATAATTTACACAAAGTAAAGCGCCTGTCGGGGTCCGAACCTACGGCTGACAACTCGTAAGTCGCGGCCGTTACCACTGGGACACCACTGCTGTCAACTTCATCTTTTGTTCGTAGTTATAAATTTCTGGGCCAGATACACATATACAAAAATTTAATGTTTCATCTGTCCTCACACAGCTAACGGTCTCGAGAATCGTTCGTAACTTTCCCGAAGCGATGTTTTTCATGCCACCTTTTTCAATTGGTCATGGTGCCGTGAAAAACATCGCTTCATAGAACCCGCGCACTAGCGACTGACGACCAATTCAACTGCCGCATTTGATGGCGGTTAAGTGCGTACAAGCCATAGAAATATGGTACAACCATAAGCGGTTGCATATCGTCGTCTTAGAGTGAAAACCTCTTTTAGGCGAACAACTGGTGGGCAACTGGGAAATTATTTAAATCCTGATCGCGCGGTAAAATCTGCTTACGCGATGCAGGATTTTGCGTGACGTCAATCTGATGCGTAGGTCGCATGTGGCGATATAGATGGCGCCACAAAACTAGGGCGTGCGTTGCGAGGATTTTTTTTCCAAAAATCTAATAAAATAAAAAGTCAAAGTTGCATTCCTGAGCGTTTCACACAAAGGCGATGATATTAAAAAATTAAAAATCAGCTAGCCGCGCGGTTAGCTGCTCCCGCGGTTAACCCCTAGTGCGTATGAGGGCTAAGAGGTCTTACGGTTGACTGCTCATTCAACCGCCGTGTTTGATGGCGGTTAAGTGCGTACAACCATAAGCGATTGCATATAAAAATAATAAAAAGCGCGTATGAGGACTTAGTTTTGATAGCATGATAGTTTGGACTAAAACAAACCAAAAACGGTTTGAGTTTTGATCCGCTGTCAAACTTAATGTTAACTTTCTTGAAAACCAATCAGATTTAGAGTTATCATGAAAAGTTTTTCATTATCGCGGGTTTCTGTTAAGATCTTATAGCAACAGAGTTCTAATCACACGTAATTCCCCCAAAGATGTTCAGCTCAAAGCTTAAAAATTCAGAATCCATCAGAAGGCTAATTACCTCGGCGTGCTCTCGTAAATCAGAACGTCGAGTTTCACTCCGTCTTGTAGGAACTTACTGAGGAGGCAACTAGGAGCTGTAAGGTAAGTAAATCTCTTCATATTTTTACTTAGAAGAATATTTGAGTGTTCGAAGATTGCGTTATTCTTGAGTTTGATTAACATTTCTTTTACCAGACTTCAGAACACGAAGGATAATGAGTTAATGTGTATCAAAGTTCGATCATTGCCAATAAATAGATTAATGTGGCGCTTGTGGTGTTTACCTTTAAGTGAGTGTTACACTGGAATTAATTATAAGAATAGTTTTAACTACCTATGTAATTAGTGTAAACATTCGTTGGTGAACCAAATAAATAAATAAATTGCCCAAAAACTACATAGAAGGTAAACTGTAAAGATTTTAAATGTTTGATGATTGTGGTGGTATTTTTAGGGTTCCGTACCTCATAAGGAAAAAACGGAACCCTTATAGAATCACTTCGTTATCCGTCTATCTGTCTGTCAAGAGCCTTTTCTCAGGAACGCGTAGAGGTATCAAGTAAAAATTTATATCAAATACGTAGGGTTATAGTCCCTTGGGGTTCTAAACAAAACAAATTTCTATGTCAACGAAATAAAAAAATACGGCCATTAATACGCCATATTTCGAAACTCGCAAGTAAATCAAAACCTACAGGGTACCTACTTCCCGTTGACCTAGAATCATGAAATTTGGCAAGAAGCAAGGTTTCACAGCACAAGGAAAGGAAAAAGTCCGAAAAATCTTAAGTAATTTATAGTTTTATCACACAATTATTTTTTGCGATTACAATCTTACATTTGCAGTTAGAGAACACTGACCGTGACGTATATCGATGTATAGAAGAACATGTTTTTCAACTACAATGTTAAGTTTGTTCTTGGGATAAATTCATCCCAACTACGGACCGCTTCATTGTGCGTGGTCCGACATGCACTTGGCCGGCTTTTTAGTTAAATTAAATTTATTTTTACCTGACTTCGGAAAAACAAAAGCTGATGAGTTTAACTATGTTTATGTATGTATGAATGTTCGATCGTAGCTCAAAAACTTCTCTTGGTCTGATTTAAAGGGTTACGCAGACTTACTGATTCTAATAATACGCAAAATAATCTGTACTTAAGTATATTTTATTTCGCCGTCTAGAAAATAGAAGATTTGACCTAAGATGTGACCCACACGTCAAAAATGCAATGGGTTACCATCGAACTTAGGACCTCTCCGTTGCCTGTTCGCCTCCTAAAAATAGGGCTACTATCGCCTAGCATATTTACCCGACTATGGATAAGTCAAAGGAGGGTTATTTACTAAATATCGTAACCAACCAATCACAGCGATTTGAAAACAAATTCATATTTTTGACTGACCGATTCCTTGACAATTCAAAAGTGCCTGTAATGGTTTAATTTAAATAAATGCTTTGAGTTTGAGTTTTGCTAGGCTTTCAAAAACCACATAAATTATAATAGTATGTTAGGAAGCTACATATTACCTACATAATTATTTTCCTTCACAGGGCATCTTTTCCACATTAAAACCATCTTCCCCGCAAAGATTATATAACTTCATCTGCTATCAATTCCTTAGGAGATGTCGTCAGCGCAGTTTAGCGGGTCGTTAAGTAACCAATGGTGCGTTCAGAGGGCGCCTCTAGACCGAAACTACCCACGGAATCCGTTTGATTGTACTAATTGTTTTCGTGAAGCTCTCCTGAACTCCTTTGTCTGGATTTGGAGCTAAAGTTAAGTGTAGAAAACTTTAGCTTGATGTGTTTGTAACTTGACTTGTTAAGGCAAGTTATTTGAATTTAATTTTAATTAATTGTTGACATAATCTACTCATTACAATGTTTTTTTTTAATGAGTTGTATTGCAATATGTGCTTAACTAGTGACCTCGACAATTGATCATGTTATTTATTGTTATTAGTAATTTATTGTTTATTTATTTTTACCTCGATGGTCCTAGTTTATCATTTATAACTTCCAGTTACAACTTTATGTAAGCGGGCACGCCCTTTATGCCTGGAGGCTTTTATTAAGTTCTGTTTACGTTTAGTTTTTATTTCTGCCCGAGTATAGTTCTCGATGCTTTTTTTTGGTATATTGGCGTGTGCTAGCTAAACATATGGATAATAATTTAAATTGGGTTAATTATGTTAAATACCATTATATAGAATTTTTTTTTTCTTTCTAACTGAACAGACAGCTGTGCTGCTGGGGAGTTTGTTGCGCCACTTCTTCTTCCCAGCTAACGCACTAGGAAGTGGTGAAGTGTGAGCGTTTTGGGGGACTGTCTTATGTAATTTTAACGTTCGAAAAGTGCTGATTCTCAGCCTAGTTTGAATAAATGACTTTTTTTTGTTTTTTTTTTTTGTTTTTGGGAGTAACTTATCTTTGTTGGTCTATTAAAATATGTTTGTGAAGAAATGGGCTTTTTCTTATTCCTACTCACAGGAAAGGGAGGACATTTGAAAATTCTTCAAGCAAATAGGCCATTATCACCACACTTAATAAAAGTATAGGTTATCACAGTTCATTTAGCAGACAAGACGACGTTGCTGCCAATTCTTTATGTATTTCCCTAGACCCAATTACAGAGAAACATCCAACATTTATTTCGAAGTACAGAACAGTAATTGAATGCATTTGTACGACCCCACTACACTTCCTTTTGCCTTCAAACTTCTGCAGACACTTACGTCATTAAGAGAGGGAACGAGTGAACACAGTATAGTACGGCAGTATGTGTACTTGTGTATTATTTATGTACTTGTGCACGTACTTTTGTATTATTTGTGTAGTTGTGTACTGTGTGTACTTAATAGTGAGGAAAACGGGGTAGAATAATTAGGTACAAAGTTAGCTTTTAATGAAAAGAGCGAATGGGTATGGTGCTGGCAACATTCACATTCCCATTTTGAATGTGAATTGAAGTAATGAGGTTGGTTTTTAGAGTTCCGCAACTCAAAAGGAAAAAACGGAACCCTTATAGGATCACTCGTGTGTCTGTCTGTCCGTCTGTCACAGCCAATTTGCTCCGAATCTAATGGACCGATTAAGTTGAAATTTGGTACACATAGGTATGTATTTTTGTAACCCAAATACGGACGTGTAACTTAAATAAATGAATTTTGAATTTTGGGGTTACTTTTGGAGGGCAAATAAGAAAATAAAAATAAAAAGTTTTGTAAACTGAACCATGTGACATATGGAATAAATGGCATATTGCGAGGATCTCAAATGTATTTTTTTTATAATTTTAAACTAAATAATTTTAAAGAAAATTGATGAAAATTGACCAGTCCCCTTATCTCCGAAACTATTGAACCGAAAATTTAAAAAAATCTAAATGCCCGATTACATGCGAGCGAAAAATCGTCGTGCGTACTGGATCGTGTATGCTGCTGGATGCTTGCAGGACAGCAGATTCAGCCAGTGTTTCCACTTTTGGGGATTGTTCCCTTTTTTAGGGTAAAATGATTCATATTATGCATGGCTTAGGGCTATTTTATTTTGACAGGGATTTAGGGAATTTTGGGGTAAAATGGCGAAAAAAAACCCCAATCCGGCAACATTAACCGCGGCCTTGAGCAGACGTACAGCACGCTGGATGCGCGCACGATAGTGTGTATGCTACGGTCCAGCACCGCAACTTTGGCGGGAGGTACAGCAAAATGGATGGAGATGGCGCTTTATTGCTCAATAAAAAGATAGATGATGCGACTATTCTAGCTCGCTGTTTATTGTTTGCTCCGGACCGGCTGCGGCGGGCGCGCGCCTGTGCATCGCGATGCCTGTTCGCGGGTCGGCCAGTGCGTGCGTACCCATACTGCTCGATAATATCGAGCAGTATGGGTACGCACGAGAAACGCCCTGATTGCTCAGGAGCCCGATGTTGACATATTTATGTATAGCAGTAAATGTATGTTAAACGTTGCTTGGCTTGCTGCGTGCTTTGGTGTTTACTGTAAGTGCAGCAAGCTACGAATGACTTTTATTATTCGTAGGCAGCAAGCAATTATTATACAAATAAATAATTAACAACACCAACAGCGGTCGTTGACCTAAAAAAAATATCATCAAATCTTTTTATTTTGTTGTATTTAGATATAGATACACATCACGTCTGCCGAGTTTCGCTAGCTAATTTATTTTCACCCTGTAGTTATAGATATATTTATATTGAAACTCATAACTAGTCAACTCAAGATTAATGAACCGTCAAAGACGAACAGAACCTTCTAGACAAGTTCTAGATTTCTAGAACCAAGTTTGAATAGTTGATGCTAAAGTTTTAATTGTTTCAAGTACCAGTGCATCTATTAAACAGTCTTCAAGTAAATCAACAACTTCATATAAACTAAGTTTAAGTAAATCATACTGGATTAAAAGTTCAAATTGTAAATATTAAATTTTGATATCATTTTTAGGGTTCCATAGTGAACCAGAAACCCTTGTTCTCTTCTCTTAGCTCAGAGACTCTTACTACAAGCTGTAATTTTAGCATGAGTATATACTATGCCATTCTGATCACGCCAACAAAATGGTAAAATAAAATATATTTCTATACGTAAAGAGGGGATGTATTTTTTTCTCGTCTCGTTGGAAAGATCTTTCAAAAAGATTGTGAGTGTGAAAAACCATTTTTGAATTCAGGTATCAGTTTGCGGAATGTTAAGCTTTAGTGTATCACACACAAAAATGAGCACTAAAACTGCCAGATACATGGTTGGTTTTGGATACGTGAAAAAAATCACAGCAGTAGTATATTAATCGAAATTTAAAGATAAACTATCACAACTAAGTAGACACACACTTACATTATCGTGCACTATAGACACACACAAATACATTTGCAGTTGCAAAATCATGTTCTCCCATAAATTCCGTAAGACATGTTTTTCAACTAATACAAAAATAAGTTTGTTCTTGCGATAAATTCATCCCAACTACGGAACCCTTCATTGTGCGTAGTACACGCACTTGGCCGATTTTTTATTCATATTAAATTGTTTTTTAAAGATTTGCTTTTGGTAATACTTTGGTAAACTAAATTCTTCTACTATGGATATTAATTTTGTGAAAGGTTGAAAACGAAAGAACTGTGTGGTGGCAATGACTGGAAATAAATCCCTTGGAAACTAAGGGCTCAGTCCACGACGTTACTCAAAAATAAGCAGTAACAAACTCAAATCGCCAATGAGTAGAAGAGTACATGTAAATACATGTACATATATGTGTGTGTGTTCTGTGTATGTGGGTGTGTTCTGTGTATGTGGGTGTGTTCTGTGTATGTGGGTGTGTGTGTGAGTCATGGTACTATTTCGGTCGGCTTCCAGTGTAACAGGATGCAGCTGAATACCAGTATTTTACATGGAGCGACTGCCTATCTGACCTCCACAACCCAGTTACTGGGTCACACGATACCCCTTGGTAAAACTGGTTGTCAGACTTTCGAGCTTCTGACGACCCCGTAACGACTGTCAAAGATCCACGAATGACAGTCGAGACCAACGGCTTCACGTGCTTTCCGAGGCACGGCGGAGTCTCGGTATGTACAGACGGTCAACCATCTTCGGACCAACCCCGGCAAGCGTAGCTTAACCTGATGGATCGACCCGTGCGGCTGTTATTACTTAATAATAACAATAATGGCTCTGGGTCCACTGTATATATGTTTTTCCTTCATATACCTGTACATAATATAAATATTCTAGTGTAAGATTGAATATTGTATTTATATTTGTGTCAAAAGAATGAATGATGAATGTTGATGGATGAAGTGACAGGGAGAGGAAGAAATGATGGATGGATTGTGTGAGGAATGATATGAATGAGAAGGGAGTGAATGACAGCGTGACGGTTGATAGAGGAGAGTGGAAAAAGAAAACGTGTTGCGCCGACCCCAAGTAACATGGGACAAGGGCAGAAGATGATGATTTTGACATTACAAGCAGACACTACAATTTTATTCATTTGTATAGACAAACACTGAATTCAAAATTCAAAAGTCATTTATTCAATTCAGTCAAAATTACATAAGACAGTCCCCCAAAACGCCCACCCTTCACCACTTCCTAGTGCGTTAGCTGGGAAGAAGAAGTGGCGCAACAAACTCCCCAGCAGCACAGCTGTCTGTTCAGTTAGAAAGAAAAAAAGTGATTCTATGTATATAATAGTATTCAACATAATTAACCTAATTTAAATTATTATCCATATGTTAGCTAGCACACGCCAATATACCAAACAAAATCATCGAGAACTATACTCGGGCAGAAATAAAAACTAAACGTAAACAAAACTTAACGTCTTAATAAAAGCCTCCAGGCATAAAGGGCGTGCCCGCTTACATAAAGCTGTAACTGGAAGTTATAAATGATAAACTAGGACCATCGAGGTAAAATAAATAAACAGTTAATTACTAATAACAATAAATAATATGACCTATTGTCGAGGTCACTAGTTACATATTGCAATACAACTCATTAAAAAAAACTTGTAATGAGTAGATTATGTCAACAACTGAGATTAGAATATCACTGTTCGTATGTTAAATAAAAGACGGGAATTGCCCCTCTATCCTCAAGCCGCGCATTATTACCTACTCCATTCTAATTCACATACAGCTTAAGAGTCAACCCTTTCAATAGGTATCACGTTGTTATCCGAAATAATGATGTGTACCGCCGTCGATGGGTTAACGACGGTTGTAATTATTATGACGTCACAACAATCATGGTTGGTATTGATAATGTTAGTTTAGTCATATTTGGTCTACCAAAGGACATAGATGTACGTGAGAGTGGTTATCGCTGTATCTTGCTTGTGTATTTAACAAGAAAGAGACAAGCATGTAGAAATTGTAGACTTTGGTAATAGTCAATTTTAGTTCACATTGAAATCTTGTAATAGATCTGCTGTCTACTAAAGTAGACTTATATTGAAGAGACCAGACGGAATGATCATAATGCCTTGGAATTTAGGTAAGCCTTTGGTGTGGGATGCAACATGTGCGGACACCCTTGCACCATCCCATCTTATTAGCAATTTTTGGCCCAAAGAATCAACATTGCCATACAACGTACTAATGCTGCAAGCCTTTTGGGCACTTCTCCTGTTGGATGCCCTGTGACCCCCCCCCCCCTTTTATATACTTTTACATTTATTATTTTCCTTTATATAATTTACAAACATACTTTACATTTTTAAATATTATTATTTTAAGACTGTTAGCTTTTAAATTATTTAAATATTATCTTTCACATAAGTTAATTAATTTTGAAGATTTGAACTGCCTAATGTGTATTTATTAAAACTTTTCGAACTCAAGAAAGGTAAAATAGCGGACTTTTGCCTTAGGAATTATCTACCAGTCAACCAAGTGTGGTAGAGAGATGGCAGGTGCTCTGTTTGAGTAGAACAATAAAAAAAAAAATTATAAGAAAAGGTTTTGATGGGAAAACCCCAGTAACACTTTGCTCGATCTGGGAATCCAACCAAGCACGTCATGTTCAGCAGTAACACTAGCAAATACTAGACCTAAGAGGCAGTCCTACACAGAAATGAACCTACTACTACAGACCGGCTGGCCAATTCAAAGGTAATGGTACAACTTTATAGATTAATCTAATATATAATGCACTTCGAGAAGTATGAGGAACAGGGTGTGAAGTTCCCTCATCCTCTAATAGAAAAGGGAAGATCGACCAGACGGGTGTCGTGTCTGGCGGGCAACTGTCAACGATATCGAGGAAGTTATATAATGCTGTTCGCGCATTAAACTCTAATTGCACGATGCAGGATTTGTGTGACGTCAAGTCTAATGCATAGTTCACACGTGATGATATAGATGCCGCTACACCCTCAACCTCCAAGGAATCACGACATGACCATAAAAATACGGTTTTATTCGTTTTTTATAGAACATTCTAAACATATATTTAGTACATTTCCTAATATTACTCCAAGGAAATACATTCGAATGTTCTTACAATGAGAAATTCCCTCTGTTATGCGTAGAAGTCGGTTGGAAGACAGTATATTAAATTCCTATGTAACGTCGCGTCGCTTGCGTCTGGGTTCTGTAAATAAAATGGGTCACAGACGATTTGATTGCTTTCCATTTGAACCCTAATGTGATTATTTTCTGTTTCCTTGCATTTCTTAGAAAACGCAACGCCTGTCGTTCTGTCTGTATGTTAATGTGCCCTGACCTCGAGAATAGGTCATCTGATTTGCATGATTTTTCTATTATTTAGTTCATAGATTCTCTGGCCAGGATATTTTTACCACTTTACTCGTATTCTGGTTAGTAAATTGACTCAGGCGTGACTTTGTGGAAGTCCATTATAAAATACAATAGACGACGCATATTTAGTAACCTAATCCGCTAAACTATTCTTAAAGAGTCATAAAGAACCCTGTAAGAAATCGACACGTGTTTCACCACTCAACGAGGCATCCTCAGGATGACGATTGACTTATTGCGAACCCGGACTTGACGTGTTGCCACGTCAAACGTCGAGTGCAATGTCAGTGTGTGTGTTTTCATTGCGCTCGGCGTTTGACGTGGCTTCGTTGAGGGGTGAAACACGTGTCGATATCTTACAGGTTTCTGTATGACTCTTTAAGTACAGTTAAGTGGATTAGGTTACTAAATATACGTCGTCTATTGTATTTTATAATGGATTTCCTCAAAGTCACGCCTGAGTCAATTAACTACTCGCAAATAAATCTTAACCTACAGGGTACACCTACTTTCCGATGATCTAGAATCATGAAATAAGGCAAGAACCAAGGTCTCCAAGGAATTAACCGTTACTTATATCGATTTATGAGAGAACATTTTTTTCAACTACAATGTTAAGTTTGTTTTTGGGATAAATTCATCCCAACTACGGAACCCTTCATTGTGCGTGGTCCGATGTGCGTATACGCACTTGGCTTTATGAGTCTTTAAGAATACTTAAGCGGATTAGGTTACTAAATATACGTCGTATAAAGTTTTTTTTTTTCTGATTCTGGTCTAACCACGTTACGGATCGGTCGAGTAATTCTACGTATTACACGAGAAAATACGGTTATTATTCCAATTCGATAAAATTCTTCTGTTATATACCATTTATCCTACTTTATTCCGTTCTATTACCTATATTCAATTTCGTATCATTTTATTCCGATACCGTACGTTGATTTCGACCAAACCATAAATGTAAAAAAAAAACTTGGTAGTATTCTTTTCGACAAAACAAAAAGTTACGGAAATATCTCTGTTCCTTGCCATAAGTATCTACCAATTAACATCCTTCATTTAAATACCGTCCCATTACTTCCCATTTCAACAAAAAGCAATATTATCATTCAAAATTATCATCCATTTCGCCGATTATTCGAAAATTTCGATATTAAATACGTATAATAATTATAGATTGCTGTTATACCTTCGGAATAACGGTTGGAACATTTGATAAATAAAACACAAATACCTACATGAGTATTGCATTATAGTATCATTGAGGTATTTTATCATTGTTCTATAGTAATATCCGTGAGAATCGCCTATACTGAGTGCAACTGATATCGCCTATACTGAGTGCAACTGATATCGCCTATACTGAGTGTCTGCTGCATGGCACCGGTGATATACAACAAAATACCAAGTTGTTGGAAGGACTATAATTAGACATTATTCAAAAAAAGGCTTAGAATTTTTTTAGTAGACAAAGTTTATTATAGGGTTGAAGATTTTTTATTGGAGAAAGAAGTTGTTTGACTATTTTATATATTCTATTTTGAAATTGTGACATTAATTTTATTATTGACTGATTATTTTTATTAATGAATTATGAGTTAGAATATTATTATGTATTATTAGGAAATAAGTATTTTAATTGTACCTAAGCCCTTTACTTTTGCATGCCTTGTAATTGGCAAAATATGGCTGTTTCTGTATTTATAATATGTATATACAAGTCAAGGTGTTACATAATATAAATACAGCAAAAAATATTTGCAAAATAAAATATCTTTATCTTTAACTGCAGGGAAATAAAAAACAGAGAATTGTGATTTTTTAAATATGCATTTATTGCAGCGCGTCGGGCATGACTGCTGACGCAAAAGTCGAATGACTTTTACGTCATTATGCGTAAGACAACAGCTTCTCTGAGGCGCTGGAGCGCCAACAGAATCCTAAGGATGGTCTCTGAGAGGCCAGTCTGCAGTGCTGGGTTCCTACCCAGCACTGCAGACTGGCCTCAGCTGATGATCCTTCATCAGCTTCACGTGACGAGATGACAGTATGATTTGTTGACATGAGTGATTTCATTATTTAATTTTACATTTTGAATTTCATGAATGATGACTAACATAGTTCTAAGCCCTATAAATTAATGGCCGTCAATTTATTGATGTAGATACCGCGAGGCTGATCTATTTTAGTTACTTTCATAGTATCATGTCTTACGGTATTTTACTGTGGGGACGGGCTGCAGACATCGAGTCTATTTTTATTCTGCAGAAAAGAGCTATTAGAGCCATGTATTATCCAGGCGCCAGGCGTTACTCTCTAAGGGAACTGTTTAAGGATATTAACATCATGACGGTACTTTGTCAATATATCTATGAAAACATCATGTACGTAAGAAAAAACTTACATCTTTTTAGTAAAAGAGGTGATAGACATAATTATAGTACAAGAAATAGGGACCTATTAGTTCAACCAGGTTTCAGACTGGCTAAAGTGGACTCATCTTTCATGGGGTACTGATAAAAATGCTTGGCTCAATGCTGGTCCTGCTCCACAACCACAAATAATTGATTAACATCTGAAAATAGTGTTGGAGCTGCTGAAGATATTAAGACCATCTTTGCATTGTATAAAATCAATCTCCTTTGTATTATATAATTCCAGAGCACAGGTGTGAGTACTATGTACTAAAGAGCTACCATTTACCGGGTAATACTTTTTTTATTGACTTGAATGTGCCCTGGCGGCTGTGAGTATGTCATGCTCACTCAGATGTCTCGCTGATGGTGGCGCGTGTGTTGGATCATTTAGCTCCCTTCAAAATGGTTGAGCTGAATGGTGCTGATCCATACGTCATGTTCGTGAACGGGCGCCGTCAGATGGGACTGGTCAACTCTTAGCGGCCATGGCTGATTTTTAATTTTTTAATTGTTCTTTGTATTACGGACGCTTCTAACGTGCACGTCTTTCTACATTGTTCTCACATGTATAATTTCAACATGAATGATGTAACCAATACTTTGTAACAATTTATTTTATTTAAAAGAGTGTCCGTGGAGTTTCTTGCCCGTTCTTCTCCATAGGTACCTACTACGCTTTGGAATGGGCAACTAGCTTCATATTTTTGACTGACCGATTCCTTGACAATTCAAAAGTGCCTGTAATGGTTTAATTGAAATAAATGATTTGAGTTTGAGTTTGAATGGAAAAATCAGTTAGTCTGAATTAAATAAACTTCGTGATTGTTTCTTCTTCACTATCTTTTTTTTCACGCCAACTGTCAAGTTACTGAATACGATCCAAGTATAGTGTTGATTTTGATTCTGTGTTTCGAATATACAAAACGACTGTCAATTTTAAACTGGATTTTCCAACATCATTTTTAAGGAAATTGAAAACATACCCTCAGTAATTCTTTTCATAACACATCCATTGAAAATACATTTGATCGGAAGATATTTTTATCATGCAGTTCGATGTGACTTCCTCCACATATCCTGAGGATGCGGGAACGCCTTTCTCCGGCATCGGGAGGAAATCGACAGAGGAATAGGACGTCCCCAATTATATGTGGGAAGATGGCTAATGGTTTGCAAGATTTTAGATTGAATGCAGAGAAATTGTTTCCTGTGTTGAGCCCGTATGGCGGGTTCAAAAAGGAGTATTCTTAAGGTGGTATTAAATTAAATTTTCATGTTAATAAATTGCATAAAATACAAAATGGAACTTCCGAGAATTTTTTATTTATATTTTTATTACTAACGAAAATTATCAGATATTTTCCCATAGTTATACAACATTTAAAAAAACCCTGCCCGAGCCGTGACGGTGTTGTAGAGTATATTTATGTGATCATTTTCAGGAAATAAAGGAAAAAAAATCCCCACATTTTTTTTTCAATGGGGAATTTTACCATGTTACATTGGGCGCGGGCGGCCGTCATTGAGCGGGTGTCTACTCGTAAAAGTCATAACTACCACTGTCGAAAATTGGCAGCTTTTTAATGAATTTGGCGTAATTTTGTTACTAAAAATGTGAATTCTAAAATAGATTTTATTTTTTTATTTTCAATCATTACTTTAAAAAAAACTTTTTGGTAATGTTATTGCAGTACCTATATGCCCCTTTCCCCCTTTTGTTTTTTTTACGTATTGTATAATACAGGCTTGGCAATTTTCTATGAAAAATAATAACATTTGCCAAATGTCCACCTTTTAATGCGATCGCTTTCACCGTGTCGCATACGTTATTCGGTATTCCACTATCAGAGTCACAAAATATTCTGCTTTTAGTGTTCAAAATTGACCATGACACGCCCCTTAAGGGGACTACAGGACCTAAACGTGCCTAAACGCAAGTTTTATAATGCCTAAAAGAATATGATCCACTGCAGTAAACAAAATCAGAAAAATATATGATATTCTTCAGGATATATGCTAGTATGATAGTGTGTTGAAAACATAATACAACTAATTTGATACGATAGAAAAAAATCATGAAGATACCTCTAAAAATTTATTTTAACGATTAAAAATCATATTAATTTACATGCAATCATTCTGATTTTTTGTCAGATTATTCTACAAGCTACATATTAGCATCATAGTGTTTTAATTTTCCAGTCCAATCAATAGATTTTCTGTAAATCGCTAACTGCTTCATATTTTGCAATAAATTACCTGCGTCGTGTCATCGCGCTTCTCTTTCATTTCTATGCAGTCCGACAGTGACCGCGCTTTAGCTGTTGTAAGCCTCTTAAGATAACCCTACAGAAAATAGTCAAGACCTGATGAATATGGTGAATTTGGGAAGTCTTGAAATTTTTTGTTTCGGAATAAATCCTCTTAAATTATCGGTTATGTTTCGTGCTGCATGTTTTATCGCTCCATCTTATTGGAACCACGTGTTTTCTGGGTCTAACTGATTTATTGGTAGAAATAAATAATTTAAAAACTTAAATTATTGTGGCAGACATGGTCTTATAAATGGTGCATAACAAACGAATATGCCATATTTTAATTAAATATTGAATTATTTAAGAACTGCAAAATTTGGCGTCAAATAAAAATGGCGTTAAAAAAAAGATGTATACATTCGAATCGGCCACCCTTTTCCTTATTGTGTACAAAATAAAATCTAAACATTCTAACGAATTATGACCATTCAAGCGTCAAATTAAAACCAGCACGCATTTGATTAAAATCAGTGTTTTGTACAAACAAATAGTACAAATTAGCAGGAGCAGGCGCTAGCCAATCGGTGGCTATCATTATGGGGTTAAAATAAATATCGTGTCAGAGGCGCACTGGAATTAATTACACTATGAATATTAATAGCAGTGGGGTGTGCTCCAAGGAAGAAGCGACAAGCGGTTTATTATTCTGCCCTGCTAAGCCGAAAGGCGGTATCTCAATCGGAGTAAGTTTTGAGAAAATTGACTTTTTGTAAATTGTAATTTAAGGAAACATAAGGATATAAACTCGGAACTTCTGAGTGGTTCTTTTTTATGTTTTAAGTTAGATAGCGGTATGTGGCGTATACCATTAGATGCTAAATTATTATAGCTATTGAATGGTATAAAAAAAACTAAAAGGGCGTATCTCAGAGATACCGCCTTTCGGCTTAGCAGGGCAGTATTCTAGAATCAACTTTTTTTTTACGTGCTTGTGATCTTCCCTCTGTGACAGTCTCGTTGATCTAGGGGTTGGAAGAGCTACTGCTAACCATGAGATTCTAGGTTATATTCCCAGGTCGGGCAAAGTGTTATTGGGTTTTTCCAACAGGAATTTTGCAGTAGCCGCCTGGTTTGATTTGTGCCCGGTTAATGGCAGTAGGCTCGCCCCCTATTACATGGGACTTAACTGAAGAAATGTGGGTATGCCTAAAGCACAACTCTGCCTAACCATATGTATACGAGTAGGTACGTTAGCATAAGCAGATGTAAAAAGATTAGCCAGCCAGCAGATCGGTAGCATAGTAGCTGACCGCCTAGCGGGCAGTAGGGTAATTACGTAAACACCTAAGTGGAACTATTGTTATTTACGTTTTCTAGCAGACGAATTGTTAAACACGATTTAATGAATTAGGAATTTCCTTTAGAAATCTATGACGAACAGGGTGTATAGTTCACTCATCCTCTATAGAAATGGGAGGATCCTCCGACCTGACGGGTATTGTTTCTGATGCTCAACTGCCCGACGATTGATGTCGGGACTTTGTATATATACTCGACGCACGGTAAACGCCGCTTGCGCAATGCAGAATTTTGCATGACGGCAGTGTGATTTGTAGTCCGCATGTGGCGTTGTAGATGCCGCCACAAATCCTACGGATTGTGACAGAAAGTGTGGCACAGGACGTGCTGTACCACGTACCTTAGTGGTGAAAATGACACAGACCTATTAAAACGTAATATGTAACTGTAACTGTTCCTATTAGACAAAATATATCATTCAGTTTAGCTTTATTTAATGGATATTGATCAGTTTAAAATTACAATTTATTTATTTATTAAACACTTTAAGCACTGTACAGAGGCGGACTTAATGCTATAGGCATTTTCTACCAGTCAAGCTTTGGGTGATGCAGAGATAAACAGTGGTAGGTGCAATATCGAAAATTGTGGAATAAATATTTATTTAAATACTAGCTGCCCGCCCCGGCTTCGCTCGAGTAGCACTAAGTACGTATCTACGGCGCACCTACCTGCCTACCCTACCTACCCTACCTGGGTAGGTAGGGTAGGTAGGGTAGGCAGGTGTCGGTAGGGTCGGTAGGGTCGGTAGGGTCGGTAGGGTTACCGACCCTACCGACCCTACCGACCCTACCGACCCTACCTACCCTACCTACCCTACCTACCCTACCTACCCTACCTACCCTACCTACCCTACCTACCCTACCTACCCTACCTACCCTACCTACCCTACCTACCCTACCTACCCTACCTACCCTACCTACCCTACCTACCCTACCTACCCTACCTACCCTACCTACCCTACCTACCCTACCTACCCTACCCACCCTACCCACCCTACCCACCCTACCTACCCTACCTACCCTACTAAAAAGTATCCTATGTCCGTCTCCTGGTTCTAAGCTACCTCCCCACCAATTTTCAGCCAAATCGGTTCAGCCGTTCTTGAGTTATAAGTGGTGTAACTAACACGACTTTCTTTTATATATATAGATAAGGATATACATATACCTATTAACCTATATATATAATACTATATAAATAAATACAAGAACAGATAAATACACGAATATACAATAAACACAATTAATAAACACATAATTAAATAAACACCAATATAATAAACACCCTTAACACCCTTTTTTATTATATAATTTAATAAACACCCTTAACATTGATCCATGAATGACGTTTTTATAATAAAAAGGCAATAAAAAAATTGATATTCCCATTATATCACTATTAGAGTTAGCTTGTGACGCATCTTCAACGTTTCTAAGCAGTCCGTGATTTTTTTTTCTTATAGTCGTTGAAGTATTTAAAGTCACGTTGCACATATAACGCAAATCTTTAACCGCTTCAGCTTATCACTCAAATCGATTACTGTTCCGGAATATTGATGTAATACATAACAGGGCTCACTCTGTTGTCGCGTCAAAACGCGTGTTTCGTGGCCCAACGGAGCCGAGAGCAGCTTAATAGCGGTTATAAAGGGTTTTCGTTAAACAGCAGGTGATATATTACTGTAGTCTACTTTAGCTGCTTTTTATATTAAAAGTCTTTTGATATTTTAATGAGGAATACCTTGAACACAAGCGCGACTGCAAAGCGTAGGGTCCAGGGTAAATGCTCGGGTCGCCCCGGGCGTCGGGAGTCGCGAGCCGACTTCCGGCCACCGTAGGCGCGGGCTTGCGGATGGTGAGCAATGGGTAGCTCGCCGTCCGATAGGGACAAGGCCCGGGTCGACGGCGCGTTGTGTTCCACGCGCGCCTCAAAGAGATGCCAGCACCAACTGACGGGGTCCGTAAGGGCCAATGCCTGCCAGGGTTGCGAGTTTGTCCGAAAGGGATATCGCGACCCCCGTACGCAGGCAACGGAAGGAATACGGGTGGGTTTTAGTCAGTAAAAGTCTGACACACCCTCCCGCTCCGCCCAGAGCGGGAGAAGTTATTTGACAATTTCCCACTCCAAAAAAAAAGAAAGGGTAAATGCTCGGGTAGGGAAAGTATTATTGGGTTTTCGCATTGAGGAATTCTCACTAGCAGCCCGGTCTGTGCCGGGTGCCTGATTCGAGGCAATAATAATCACTTACATTTTTTTTACTACATGCCCCCTATTACCTGTGACTTAAACATAATGGCGAAATGATGATTATTTAATGTTATTTAATCATTGTAAGTATTCGCACTATTGGTTGTATATTGACTATTTTATGTACTATTTGTTTTATTGTATATTTATGTAAAATTCATTAAACCTGACTTGGTCTCCGTACGTCTCTTTCGGGTGACCACTGAAAGGGTGGGTCTCCATAGCACAGCATCATGCTGAGTGGAAGCCTTCTTGTCACAGTCATGACGTGCCAGCAGCTGCCGACTATTTCTGTTTTGTGCTCTTTATTGTATTTAAATCTATTCTGTTTCATTTTCTTTATTATTTACTCGAGTTTATCATCTTTTTTTTTTATGCACGTGTTTCTGTGACAAATAAACTTATTTTTCTTTCTTTCTTTCTTTCTTAAATGAGGGTTGTACTATAGATACGCCTCTGCCTAGCCCTTCGAGGATTACAGGCGTGATGTTATGGTTTTTTTATATTTTAAACTCTTTTTTTCGCCTTTTTCCGCCTAAAACGGGTACAACATCAAATTCAATGTTACAATTGCATATCATAATCAATATTCTAGTAACTTAGTTAGCCATATTTCTTATTTCCATACAGTATTAATTCTAAATTAATCAAAACAGGTAAATATTTGACAGCTATTTACGACGTTGCCAACTTTCAGAATAAACGCTCTTAAGTTTTCTGAAATTTTCCATTTTTCTGGTCAATTTTCTGAATTTTTCTTTCCGTAAGAACCTTCTCCTTACAATAACAAACATAACATAAAAAGGATTAGCAAAATTGGTCCAGCCGTTCACGCGTGATGCCGTGACCAAGGGAAATAGAGAGGGATTCATTTTTATATATATAGATTCAATTACGTTTACAAAATTTAACACAAAATACTCATTAATTACATTGTACTTTTAATTGACCAAGCGAGCGAAGCGTCTCTGCTTCACGTCAGGCAATACTTGCTTTCCTCTGTCAGTTTGTTGGTACTCCTCTACAGGTCGTATTTTACAACCGATTGAGCCGATACTTGGTACACAGGTTTTAAGACTTTATAGATTTTTTTGTAGTCGGTGATTTTTTTATTGGAGGGGTAGTTCCTCCAAAAAGGAGCTTCTGGATATCTCCGCCTTATGACGACCCGTAACGACTGTCAAAGATCCACGAATGACAGCTGGGCTTAACGTGCTTTCCGAGGTCTCGGTATGTAAAGATGGTCACCCATCCACGGACCAAACCCGGCAAGCGTAGCTTAACCTGATGGATCATACCGTGGGGCTGTTACTACTTAGCCATGAGCTCCTTGGCCATGAGACAGAACATACCTAACGAAATGTTAACTTACTATACAGAATGTAGAAGATATCCACGCGGAAACTATTAGCATGAATTCTGTACATGGTTCTAGAGGTATAATCTGCTACAATATTCCCACTACTGGGAGACAGACCTCCTCCCTGTGAGTGGGAGTGGGCCCAATGCTGGTTGGTGGATAGATTATAGAGCCACCAGCGTTGAATTTATTGCAAACTATTTAAAAAAAAAGCTGTTTCATACATTTTGACAGTTTAGAAAATGCACTTTTGTATGAAACAGCAGCTTTTTTTTAAAATAACTGATGAAAAATTCCAACAGTTAGTGCTGCCCAGTGGAAACGGCCACGACTTACGAGTTGTAGGTCGTAGATTCGAACCCTGAGGGGCACTATACTTTGTGTAAATTATTTCATCACCACTACTCTCAAAACGGTGAAGGAAAACATCTTAAGGAAACCGGCATGTCCTAGAAGCAACATTTCAAAGACATGTGACATCTACCAACCCGCACTTTGCCCGCGTGGTGGATTACGGCCCACTCCCTCTCACTGAGTGGAGGCCGGTGTCCCAGCAGTGGGAACAGGAATATTATAAGCTGATTAATTCTGAATTCATGGTTACAGTTTCCATATCGATATCTCTTACACCACGCACAGTATACACCACAACTCTGCCTTCCCCTTCGGGGTAAACAACCGTGATATTATATTTACGCTGACTTCAACAAAATCCCACAAAACAGATTATTTAATCTTTAATCTGCTGTTTCCAGTGGTTTACAAGCTCCGTTTAACTTTGAATCAGTAGTAATTTCACGCGCGACGGGTTCTGATAGTAACTGTCGCATCAAAAAGTTGCAATCTGTGTATTTTAAACGTTTAATTTACGTTGGGAGTTTAAAATTGTCTGTCAGTGGCGAATGCTTGTGTTTCTTCTGTCGTGTTTTCAGGAACTAAAGCAAAGAAAATTGGATAGTTATTTCTGATCTTAAGTTTAAAAACCAGCCAAGCGCGTGTCGGACCACGCAAAATGAACTTAACATTGTAGTTGAAAAACATGTTCTCCCATAAATTCCAACTGCAAATGTATATTGGTCGACTATTACTCGTTAACTTGTAAAGCCTAATTAGCTGACAGTTTTCCTTTTAACTTCGTTTTAGATAGGTACAACTGCCGTGAATTTATTCACATAACATCGAAAGACCACCATTTAGCTCGCACTGGGGCCCGACTTAAAAATTTTGCACTTTATAAGCTTAATATTACGCAAACGGATCCCTGAATCAAAATGGTTCTCATAGACCTGAAATATTTATGAAAGGTCTGTCCAACGATACCCCACACCATAGAGTGCCCCACACCATGGGATAAACGAGAAAAAAATATCATAATTACTTTACCCTACAACATTTTTTATTTCATGATTTTATTTTACCACTTTGTCGACATGATTAATAATAGGGGTTTAAATATGAAATTGCCGTTTTAACAAACTGGACACTTTGAATTAAAATTAAACCTGCATGGTGTGAGATTCCATACTGAAACTTTTTCCCAAGATAACTATAACATTCTAAATTTGAAAAATGTACAACATTCGATGGTTCTTATTCCAATTGTTTTTTGTTTCAGCTTCATGAGTAAGTAAATCGTAGTCTTATTGGCACTCCAATAAGACGGAAAGAAGGACAAACGGACATGACGAAATTATAACGGTTTCGTTTATGCCGCTTTGCTACGGAACCCTAAAAAGAATGTAATAAAGAAACTCAAACAGTCTATTTCATGCCTGAACCGGTTCAGATTTAATTGGAAATCGCATAAAAATTGAATCATGTATTGCCAAATAAAACTGCATTAACACTTGGAACGGAAACACATTTTCTTCTGCATTTTGTTGGATATTTGCATTGGTTAAGGCGAAAGCGTCAGGGTGGTCGCTGTGATTAACTCAAGACAATGTTAATGTTCTTTCTCCAGAATTAGCTTACCTACTGACAGGGTTTATGAGTTTATATAATTGTTTATTTTATTTGACTTTATAAGTAAATTTATTTTTATTTATTGTTGACATAATCTACTCATTACAATGTTTTTTTAATGAGTTGTATTGCAATATGTGTTTAGCTAGTGACCTCGACAATTGTTCATTTTATTTTTTGCCTGAGCAACCGGCAGCAAGTTCATCATGTTCCCTCAGATGTCCCTGCTTGCAGTAGCGTCGGGAACGGGTTGCCACCTTCCCTCAAATATGGCGATTTTTGATTTTTGTTTTTTTTTTACGGGGGGTAATGGCTGATTTTTGCGTTACGCTCGTGGACGGGTGAACTTGTGGTGTCTAGTCGTCTTGCTGATCATGGTTTTGTTATTGTTAGTAGTAATTAACTGTTTATTTAATTTAACCTACCTGGATGGTCCTAGTTTATCATTTATAACTTTCAGTAAAAGCTATAGCTTTTACTGAAAGTTAATATATATAGCTTTATGTAAGCAGGCTCGCCCTTTATGCCTTATTTAAATATTAAGTTCTGTTTACGTTTAGTTTTTATTTCTGCCTGAGTATAGTTCTCGATGTTTTTGGTTGGTATATTGGCGTGTGCTAGCTGAAATATGGCTAATAATTTAAATTATGTTTTGTGTTGCATAATGTAAATTATTTTGCATACTATTATATAGACCCTTTTTTTTCCAACTGAACAGATAGCTGCACAGCTGGGGAGTCTACTGCGGCACTTCTTGTTCCCAGCTAGTTTTAATAAATATATTTTCAATGTTGTATTTTGAATTTTAAAATTATCTTAATTTCTATTGCATTTTGCAGGTCAGTATCAGGTTGATCTAAATATGCTTCGCGGCTGTAATGAATATTTATTTATAGAATTATAATCATAAAAATCATCAATATAACTCTCTAAGTTCCTATTATTACCCTATTCAATGACTATTTCATGTAATCATGACATTTGAGGCCCATTCTAACTTAAGGAGTTGTATTGTCGATTCTTATGAATAAAGTTCTGTAAAGTCATATTTGTTACGGTCGCGAATCATATTTTAATCAACATAAAACATGACACTGACCTGCAAATGGCAAAATCGTAAGAAAATGTCTATTTCGTGGACTACCTTAGCGCATCCCTCTTAATTACTTATCTCATGCCAAGCAAGGCATGAGATAGGTAATACAAGCTTCCGTGCTTTATGGATCATTTGGCGCTTGTGTGGCATTGATAGAGGGCTATTGTTGGTAAAATTAGTGAAATGTGAAGTGAATGTGAAATTGTATTGAAAAACCGGCCGAGTGCGTGTCGGACCAGACCAATGAAGGGTTCCGTAGTTGAGATGAATTTATTCCAAGAATAAACTTAACTTTGTAGTTGAAAAACATGTTGAAAATTGAGAAACACGTTCTCACATACATTCCAACTTGACCCACGCTGTGAATGTGTGCTTGAAGACGAGTAGCGTCAGCATATAACACTCACACTTCCGACTTCGCCATTGTCTCGGACGGTACTGAGAGGTCCTGCGCTTACACACACATTCACAGCGTGTTTGTACATTTGGTAACCACAAATAAGCGCGCGACGCTGTCTGAGATAAATAATCGAACGATTTTTTTAAATTGAATACACTCTTTTCGCACATTATGTAATATTTATTTAGTTTTAAGGCTTCTTTTTTTTGGGTTGCTTTTAATTGGGTGCATGTACCATCGAAGAACTTCATATAAAAAACTCAAGAAAATTTTAATCTCGCGGGCTAGAGCCCGCGAGATTAAAATTTTCTTGAGTTTTTTTTCCATTTTGCAGGTCAGTGTCAGGTTGTATGTTGATTAAAATATGATTCGCGACCGTATCAAATATGGCTTTAGATAATTATAATCATTACAATCAGCAATACAACTCCATAAGTTAGCATAATTGTCAAATGTCGTGATATCATGAAATAGTCATTCAATGGGATTACATTAACTTAGAGAGTTGGATTGATCATTTTTATGATTATAATTCTATAATTAAACATTTGATACGGCCGCGAATCATATTTAGATCAACATAGAGCATGATACTGACCTGCAAATTGCAAAAAACGTAAGAAAATTTGAATTTCGCGGGCTGCCTTGACGCTTTCGCCTTAAAATGTCCCGACGGTGTCTCGGTAAAATAAGGCAACCCTACTATGAAAGCAGGTAAGAATTTTGAACTCTGGTAGGAAGCTTTCCTTCTGCTCGGTTTTTTTATTCATATTATAATATCGTGTTAGTTGGTCAACTAACGCGATATTATAATATTAGGGGTTGTCACAGCATGTATAATTATCTACATAAATGGTTAATATATAATTAAATATGCTAACATTTTCATTGGACTAGCTACAATAAAAACACATACCTACACTAGGTAGGTACTTCAAAGATTCAAATGGCGTTTTTGACTGTGTGTAATTTTAATTAATTTAAACAAAGCACTCCACGTTTTTTTAATTAATCGTCAGATATAAAAGAAGTCACAAACTGCGTAGGTACTTATAACGTAACTAATACAAGTCAATTTACTTATTTTATCACTAATACAAAAAATTTAAAAATTTTGTGTGCGTGATAATATCGTGTTTTTTTAAGGTATACTCAATTTGAAATAAGATTACACATTTAAATAAACCTTTTTTACAGTCCGTTCAACCGATTTTAACTTCTAGTGCGTTGGTGGCATGACGTCATAAGTAAACAGTTAAGTACTTTTTGCTTTTAATGCCATCCTTATGCCTACGGTATAGAAGTCAAAATCGATTGAACGGACGGTAAAAAAACGTTTATATAAATGTCTAATCATATTTCCAATGGCGTATACAATCTATATATATAAAAGAAAGTCGAAAGTCGTGTTAGTTACACCACTTATAACTCAAGAACGGCTGAACCGATTTGGCTGAAAATTGGTGGGGAGGTAGCTTAGAACCAGGAGACGGACATAGGATACTTTTTATTAGGGTAGGTAGGGTAGGTAGGGTAGGTAGGGTAGGTAGGGTAGGTAGGGTAGGTAGGGTAGGTAGGGTAGGTAGGGTAGGTAGGGTAGGTAGGGTAGGTAGGGTAGGTAGGGTAGGTAGGGTAGGTAGGGTAGGTAGGGTAGGTAGGGTAGGTAGGGTAGGTAGGGTAGGTAGGGTAGGTAGGGTAGGTAGGGTAGGTAGGGTAGGTAGGGTAGGTAGGGTAGGTAGGGTAGGTAGGGTAGGTAGGGTAGGTAGGGTAGGTAGGGTAGGTAGGGTAGGTAGGGTAGGTAGGGTAGGTAGGGTAGGTAGGGTAGGTAGGGTAGGTAGGGTAGGTAGGGTAGGTAGGGTAGGTAGGGTAGGTAGGGTAGGTAGGGTAGGTAGGGTAGGTAGGGTAGGTAGGGTAGGTAGGGTAGGTAGGGTAGGTAGGGTAGGTAGGGTAGGTAGGGTAGGTAGGGTAGGTAGGGTAGGTAGGGTAGGTAGGGTAGGTAGGGTAGGTAGGGTAGGTAGGGTAGGTAGGGTAGGTAGGGTAGGTAGGGTAGGTAGGGTAGGTAGGGTAGGTAGGGTAGGTAGGGTAGGTAGGGTAGGTAGGGTAGGTAGGGTAGGTAGGGTAGGTAGGGTAGGTAGGGTAGGTAGGGTAGGTATTGTAGGTAGGGTAGGTAGGGTCGGTAGGGTAGGTAGGGTAGGCAGGTAGGTGCGCCGTAGATACGTACTTAGTGCTACTCGAGCGAAGCCGGGGCGGGCAGCTAGTTATTTATATTTTTTACTTTTTAGTCTAGTATACTGGTTGGCATACATCGACGTAAAAACTGTTACCATGGATTCAGTACGTGATTCTGAAGGGTAAGTAATATATGATATAATTACAAAATCTCTAATATTGACAAGATATAACAACTGAATCTATAATTTTATTTGATATAATGATCAGTTAATATAATAAACGATTGATATAATTTTAAAATAAGTAATGTTTATAAGCATAACATACTTTTAATATAAAATCGTTTGATATACCACACAAAAGACATAAAACCTATTCAATCTATTATGATAAAAACGCCTAGTTAAAAACACAAAGCAAAATTGCATACATACACTTTATAACTTAGTCTAATTATTCATAAGTTGTAGCCTGTAGGTAGCTTAACAATTAATATCATTGTTCGTTGTGACTTTGTGTGCATAATCTTGCTCAGTTATATAATAATTTATTTAACTGAGCAAGATTCATCAACAATAGACTCCATCTGGCGCTCGGCGGCCGCTGCCGCGACACGCTCGCTTCGCTCGCTCGCCGCCTTCGCGCGTTTAATGGTCACTGTTCTAACCTAACCTAACCGAAAAGATTCACCAACGAAAGAGGGGATCTGGCGCGCGGCGGCGGCTCGAACCTTAGCCTTCTAACCTAACCTATCTGAGTCGCATTGCTCTGAATCGGGGTGTTAACCATATCGATGGTTAATACCATCAATATATATTTTAAACGATAGACCTTATGATTTTCGATTAAATAAACGTTATATCCAATAACGTTATACGAAATAAGTTTTAGAATATATAAATGTTATATGTAAAGAAATTATATCAACAGTTGGTATATCTCACGTTTATTATATCTTGTGAAATTTATCGAAATGAAAATATACCATATAACTTTATATGATATGAGATGCACCCGATTCTGAACCGTTGAAATTTTTCATCAATTTTTTTTTTAAAACAGCTTTTTCCATACATTTTGACCGTGTAGGTATTTCACTTTTCTTTGTAGAAGCAGATATTTTTTTTAAATAACCTACGATTAATTTAGAACGCACGGGGTTCAGAATCACGTACTGAATCCATGGTAACAGTTTTTGCATCGATGTATGCCACCCTGTATACTAGAGTAAAAAGTAAAAAATATAAATAATTGTATACCCCATTTGAAATAAGATTAAAGGTTCGTTCAGACCAGCGCGACGCGAAGGCGCGACGCGACACGAACAATACAGTTTCTAAGAAAACTTCACGGTATAACAATAACCGTTGTCGCGTCTCGCTGTCGCGTCGCGCTGTCGCGTCGCGCTGTCGCGTCGCGCTAGTCTGCACAAAGCTTTAACGTGCGACAATCTAAGAAGCAGAAGATTTGACACCTATCAAAATATGTTGTGCAGTGACGAGAAAAAAAATCGGTTGCTTTGATAACCGATTCTTAAGACATCTTACTGGGGGGTATGCTCCACCGTGTCCTCCGGGCGATCCACATCCTTCCGGGCGATCCGTTCCTTGAGTTATTTTGAGCGACACAAAGTCCGCTGCGTTTTGTTCGTCTGCCCTACTCTTGAATATTTTAAATAAACAAGTACCTACTTACTATGAATAGCTTCCATAGTGATGGCGTATATTAATTAGTTCTGTCATCCTCTCAGTGTTTACTGTAGTGACAATCGTCATGAGATCAGGGCGCCTTAAGCCTCTAGTAGCAACATGTCGTATTTGTTTATAGTTTTTATTTTTGTCGGTAAGTGAAATTTTACTTATAAAAAAATGGTTTAACATAGGTAGGTAAATTAATTTAAAAAATAATTACATAAATAAGTTATTTTTCTTTTTTACACAAAAAAAATGTAATTTGTGCAAAGATCTTCGTGTGAAGGGTTGAACCGAAGATTTTATTTGGCTTTTAATACGTATGTATTTTATTTTTCCATAACATTAATAATTTGATTTGATATTTTTTTAGTTTTCTTTTTATTCGTTTTTTATTTTTCATTTTAATTATTATTTGTTTCATTGCATTTGGGTAATTATATCAAAGTAGAGTAATTAACAAACCCCGTTGCTAGTATCCATATTACTTGGTAAAAGAGTAGGCAGGTAGGATAGTTAAAAAAGATGATGTACCTCATTGAAATCTGGGGCAACGCGCCAAAAACTAATCTAAAGGACGTACAGATTGCTCAAAATAAAATTATTAAACTGCCAATCCAATATGATTACCTTACACCTACAATAAAAATTTACAAGGAAACCAAACTCATGAATATTAGACAACTCCATGCATACTGTACGAGCATACTTATACGAAAAATTATAAACAAGTACATTCACACACAAATACACTTCACTAAAATACATCAAGTACATAGGTAATCGTAGCAGTCGTGGGAAGGATCACATTTTACTACCACGAGTGCGAACAGTTATTTTTGCGGGAGTGAACCAATATAATAAGCTGCCTAAGGAGGTAAAGAATGCGAACTCGTTTAATATTTTTAAAACTAAATTAAAAAATCATATTTTAAATGATCAAACATTACTACCATAAACGGACTTGCCCTTACTGCTGCGTTGCTTTAATGTGGCACCGGGTTCGCATTCCTTGTCTGTTACGATGAATATTTGCGACCACGGTAATTATTACTTTTGCGGGTGGCTTGAAAAGTTTTAAGTTTTTGTATCTCGTTAATGTTATTTGCGTACGAAATGAAATGAAATGAAATGAAATGTTATCATCAAATTAATGATTTGTATGCATACCTGCTTAGTTTGTGTGTCAAAGTTCATATAATACTATATTTTTAAGTTCTAAAATGTTCACAAGTAAGTGAAATCCTTGTAATTTCTTATTGAGAAATAAATTTCTTTAACCACTTTAACTTTGTTGTAGTTTTGTAAAATTGATATTTAGTACATGCATGTACTAAATAACAATTATAATTATTATTTATCACGCCACAACTCTTAGGAGCCGACCGAGCGAGAGAGAATTCTAAGCGAAAACGGAGTAACAACGCGGGGGGGCGATGCGACGCGACGCAGTGGATTGGGGAAATTTAATTTATTTTTTGTTGCAGCCACAGTATACTCAACCCATGTGCCCCACACACAACACCACACAGCAATAGATGCATTTGTACAAAGGTTAAAGCTTGAAAAGTGGGAGAAGGAAGAAGCACCATGTTTGGAGAAAACCCTAACACTATTGGAGAATGTGAAGAACTTCACGCTGTGGGCTACTTGGGGTAAGTAAAATAGTGCATCACATCAATCCATCATTTACACCAACAACACATTACCTCACGACCGCATTCCCTAAAGGGATAGGCAACTTTTGAATCTTTTGAATTTTAAATCTGGGTCAAATAAATTTATTTTCTTTCTTTCTTTTCCATTTTCTTTCTTGAATTTAATTATTTTCAATTTAATTTTTATTATTTATATAAATTTGAAATGAGCGTAACTTAATTTGTACGAGAACTATTTATGTCATTATATTATTACTATAGCAAATCATGGTTGTAGGAGGAAGGCGCCGGTGTCTGTCACACAGTTAATACTAGCACAGACATCGACCAACGGCTTAACGTGTTTTCCGAGGCATGGAGGTGTCTCGAGCGAACGAGCGAAGCTTAACCTCCGATCGACCCGTGAGGCTGTAATTATTTAGCCAGGAATTTTCAGTAATATACTAATTTTAAAAAAACAAACCGGTAGCAGTAGCTTTAATTTGTAGCAGTTGGATGTTGTTGAGATATTATTTTTTAGTACGTCTTTAGTATAGTTAGTTTGGGGCCATGCGTTTGATCTCTGCGTTGAGCCAAAAAGAATATAATTAAAATCGTGGTACTTATGTAACTGTTTAATTTAGCAAAACAACTATTAAGAAGCACGGTTAGTTTAGGTCAGGGTTATTTGCATAAATAAGTAAATATTACATTAATTAGGTACCTTTTAGTGGTCTTTAAATAAATTGTAAAACAAATATTTTGTTATGCGTACAAGGATAGATTGTATGAATTATTTGTGTTTCCTAATAAAACGTTAACAATACAAATCTGCATATTTAGAAAAAAAAAACTACCGGCTTCCGTAATTAAAGTAATTTTTCACTTTGTAGTGTTTTTTTTGGAAGTCGGTTGTTTTTTTATTTTTCACTTTTTAGTTTTGGTACCTGCCCCACATAAATTCGTATACTACTTTAACTTGCTATGTAAAAAACTGTGAAACTTATATACTAACACCAACATACATACACGAAGTGAGTACTACATATTATTGAATCTAACTCCAAAATCACTCATCAGAACTTGACCAAACTTATACGGGACCACCTCAGGAGTATACCTACCCTTTCAAACAAAAAAAAATGTTTAGATCAGCTATTTAATTACGCAACACATTTTCGTTAACAATACCGACTACTTACTTAATCTGTTTCAATTTGACAAGTCAACAACATTCATTGTGCTATTTACGTTGTTGAGAGAATTTTAAGAAATTTAAGATTTTACCATTACCAGCCATATATATATTAGAAGTTGCTTTGTTTGTAAAATCAAATCCAAATTTATTTACTAAATTGTCAGCAGTTAAGAAAACCCCAATCCGTAGTCAATATGAAAACCAATTGTGTACGGTAAAATGCAATACAGCATTGATGAAAAAGAGCTTTTTTGGTATTGCTCCAAAAATCTATAATAAAATACCCAATGTTATTAGAAGCATGCCATTACAAAAATTCAAAAAGTGTTTTCATAAATTATTATTAGATAAATGTTACTATGCCCTTGATGATTATTTAAATGATAAAACACTACCACTTTAAAATAAGTAAATTGATTGCATGCATATATCTTCTTTTTTTTTTAAATTAATTTTTAGTTTTGATATCATTGTTTTGTTGAGTTTTTTTTTTTTTTTGTGTATTTAATATAGCTTTCACTAATATTTGTATGTCATCAATGACAAAACATAGTGCGACATGTATAATAATTATTAGACCTTGACCTTAACCTACCTATGTTTTACAAATAAAAAATTCTGATTCTGATTCTGATTCTGAGCAGATTTTTTTTAGAACGTACAAAGCAATGGATTCAGGATTAGCAATCTGTTTCAAAACGATTCAGATTGTGATTGATCGTGTATTACGTAATTAGGGTACAGATTACAATTGACGAAAATATCGATGAATATATTTACATTAAAAAATACATACAGATGAACATAGAACTTAGTCCTTTTTTGAAGTCGGTTTAAAAATTGATCTTTTTTTTAAATACCTTAGAATTCAATAACCACCAATAACAAAATACCTTAGAGTCCAAATAAAAAATAATCTATTTAGTTTTGGTAATTTAGTCGAGACGTAACCAAAAGAACTACCTTTACACCCAAATGCTTGGCTTAATGCTGGTCCTGCTCCACAGCCACTTGGGCTCACTAGTTAAAAAATTTAATGTTTGGAAGAGTTGCTTCCCCTTTTTATTTTTCTGACATTACGAACTTAATGTTTATTTTTTTTTATTTAAACAAGTTTAATTGTTGAATGTTCCAATGGATAATGATTTTCTTTCTTTTTGGTAATATCATTCTATTAATCTCTCAAATACATTGCATACTATAGTTTTGTATAATTTAGAAGCATTTTTTCAATTTTTGTGAATGTGAGTACCATGGAGCCGTATTTTATGTTATTAAGGTTTGTTGACTTGAAAGAGCACGGCAGTTGAGAGTTTGTCATGCCCACTTAAATGTCTCGCTGATGGTGGCGAGTGTGTTGGATCATTCGGTTCCCTACAAAATGGTTGAGCTGGATGGTGCTGATCCACGCGTCATGTTCGTGAACGGGCGCCGTCAGTTGTGACTGGTCATCTCTTATCTGCCAGGGCTTATTTTTAATGTTATATTTTGAATTGTTTTAATTTTTTTATTGTACATTGTTCTCACATATAGAAGCAACAAGAATAATGTACCCAGGATTGTGTAATTTTCTATATTTAAAAGAGTGTCCTTGGAGTTTCTTGCCCGTTCTTCTCCATGAAGATCTACGTTTTGGAACTGGGCAACTAGCTTCAACTTTCTCGACTAACTGACCGACTATTTGACAATTCAAAAGTGCCTGTAAATGGTTTAATTGAAATAAATGCTTTGAGTTTGAGTTTGAGTTTGACCCTTTTGGACACTATAACAGGATTAAATCAACAACCAGCATAATTTTAAACACGTGCTTCTTGAAATCTTCTTTCAACATAACATCACGCCCGTAATCCTCGAAGGTATAGGCAGAGGTGTAGGTACCTATAGTACACCCACATTTCCCTTATATTTACTATATATACTTATATAATTATGTTTATGCCCCATGTAATAGGAGGCAAGCTTATTTCCATCAATCGATCACGAATCCAAGAATCCAGGCTGTTCTGAGAAATTCCCGACGGAAAGCCTCGTAACACTTTGCTCAAACTGGGAATCGAACCTCACCTTATTACGGCCTCTTCTAACGTGCACGTCTTTCTACATTGTTCTCACATGTGTAATTTCAACATGAATGATGTAACCAATTTTTTGTAACAATGTTTTGTATTTGAAAGAGTGTCCGTGGAGTTTCTTGCCCGTTCTTCTCCATAGGTACCATCGAAGAAGTTCATATCTAACCACTGTAAGGGCTATTCTTGCTTGCAGCGCTCGGCGGCTATAGCACCGGGCCGGTAACAGATGTGGTCATCGTGTTCACGGGATTTTGTTTTGAAACTGGTTAGATATGAACTTCTTTGATGGTACCTACTACGCTTTGGAATGGACAACTAGCTTTATATTTCTGACTGACCAACTCCTTGATAGTTCAAAAGTGCCTGTAAATGGTTCAATTGACATAAAAAGTTTGAGGACCTTAGGCTCAGCAGTCGAGCAGATGAGCAATCAGTAATCTCCTATTAAATTTGATTCCAGTTTGGAATGCCAACACCGTTCCCACGGGCAATCTCTACGGCTCCTGGGCTAACTTTGGGAATTTCGACCAGTGCATGAAACCACCATGGCTGAAAACTCATCCTCAGTTTAAGACCAAATATTGCTTGGCACAGCTGATGCTGTCAGACAATCCAAGGAAGAAGGCTGAATTTGATCCATATGGATCTACGGAAGAATATCTTAATGTGAGTATAAAGTGTAATATGCAGCCTTTGTTTGTGTTGCTTGTGTGAGGGGCTCGTGGCTAAGTAATAACAGTCGCACGGGTCCATCGATCAGGTTAAGCTAAGCTTGCCGAAGTCGATCCGTGAATGGCCCTTCGAGAGGCCTCGGAAAGCATGTTAAAGCAAAGCTCGCTATAAATCTTACGTTTACACTTTTTTACTATTTTTAGTCACCAACAACATCAGGGCTGCCCGTCAACATCCTCCTCTGGGGGATGTGTGTCCCCGCAGCCTGCCATCCACCTTCTATCGTCAAGATCACCAGGTCCATGTATGACCTGACCACCTTCGGGACTCAGGCTCCTAACATCACGGTGGACCATTGTCAGGTCGCTGGGGACAAGCTGCAGTATGGAATTGGGTTTTATTTATTTATGTAAGTACATATATCATTTTTAAACTTGGTTAAGGGGGATGCGCTAAGGTAGCCCGCGAGATTCAAATTTTCTTGAGTTTTTTCTATTTTGCAGGTCAGTGTCAGGTTGTATGTTGATTAAAATATGATTCGCGGCCGTAACAAATATGGCTTTACATAATTATAATCATTACAGTCAGCAATACAACTTCATAAGTTAGCATAATTGTCAAATGTCATGATTTCATGAAATTGTTGTATTGATCATTTTTATGATTATAATTCTGTAATTAAACATTTGATACAGCCGCGAATCATATTTAAATCAACATAGAACATGATACTGACCTGCAAATTGCAAAAAACGTAAGAAAATTTGAATTTCGCGGGCTGCCTTGACGCTTTCGCCTTAAAATGTCCCGACGGTGTCTCGGTAAAATAAAGCAAATTACTATGAAAGCAGGCATTTTTACCTACATGAGCTCAAAAATATATAATAGAATAAATAAAAATATATCCATATATTCTGCTACCAGAAATAAATGCAAGAAAAAACTCGAAATTTTATTAAAAACACTTAATTATGATGCAACAGAAAAACTTGTGGAAATTTAACATCTCGGAAAAATACACACTCACGACACAACTCGCCACACCCTCACCCTCTCTCACTCAACATTAGGTACTCACACACACGGCACTTTTTCTCAAAATGTATTATTTTTATTATTTCTTTTCTTCAAATATTTGTTAAAATACCTTTGTTATGTATTCGTCTTGGAACAACCTACCCCCTCACTAGGAGTCGGGCGTTGGTAGCTGCGCCACAGTTTTAACTTTTGCAGCTATCATCGTTTAACATTTTTGTCTTATATGTATTTGTTTTTTGTTCCCAATAAACGATTTTAATAATTTTTAATAATTCTAGTGAATACTAATACTACTACTAGTACTAGTGACTTTGGCATTATGATTAAATTCCCCGAATGATAAGGGAGAAGTTCATAGTACATCCACATTTTGCCAGTTATATTTAAGTCCCATGTAACAGGGGGCGAGCCAGGTGGACTACTCCCTAAGCGAAATCCGTAGTTACGGACGGGCGCTTCGCTCTCCTTCTCACTTACAGACATACCGTAAGTGAGAAGGAGAGTGAAGCGCCCGTCCGTAACTACGGATATCGGTTAGGGAGTAGGCCCTCTGATGTCATCAACAGGGTTCGAATCCAGACTCCGGACTGCTACTGAGAAATTCTTTATGAATACAGCTGATACAATACCTTATACAATTAGCTTCGTTCACTTCAATCAGTATCTATGTTCTTTGTTATCGAGATTGGTTAAAATTGATCGATTAAAATATATAATAAATTACTTACTTACCAGAAATAATTATAAAAAAATAAGTTTGACTGGTAGAAAATGCCTCAGGCATTAAGTCCGCCTTTGTATAGTATTTTTTACTTGAGCATAAAGTTTTAATAAATAAAATAATAATTCAAGAAGAACAAAATTCTTATATATTCATAATATAAAACAATGTCTATTTAATTGTTTAATTTAATTTGATTAATAATTCTTTAATATTATAAATGTTATTATATCTCGTTAAATAAACAATGTCTATTATCTTAATGCTATTATAATATCAATGATTAATTAAATTACAAATTTTAAATTAAAAGTTTTATAAAATAATTATAATATTATATAGAATAACAACTACGTAGTCAAATGAAAGCCGTCTTCCGCTCTCCTACTTTGCTGTGCCAGACAGGGTCCACAATTATTATATTTTTATAAAACGTACCACTTTTTTTTTTGGTTGGGAAATTATCAACTTCTCCCGCTCTGGGCCTACCACCTGAGTGATGTGGAAGCAATAAATATATTGAGTATTGATTTCCGCTCTTAGGCCCGTATTACTGAGGCTCACTCAAAACTCAAGCATTACTTAAAACTCCTTTAAAGCCTTTTGATTGGTTGGAAACTAGTTTCAAGTAATGCTTGAGTGTTGAGAAAATACGGGCCTTAGTCCTTCAAGTGGACCATTGTACGTGGTTATAATAATCTACTTCTCACACAGTCAGTGGTGTCCAATATTACCAAAAAAAATATTAAATTCTAAAAGTAATATTATACTAATATCTAATATTCTATACCTATCTATCCATTTCCATAAATTTTCAAATGCTCCATAACTGAAAGTCATGTTCATGAAGCATTGACCTCGACTCAGATTATTATCATTGCAATAATGAATAACAATGATTATAATCATATTCAAGCTTGATTATCTTTAAAAAGATAATAAACTATTGTGAGATTAAATATTTGTGCAATAGACAATGGCACTCTATCCATCCGTGCAGTAAAGTCATACAAGATAATGGTCCTATGTGTTGTCTGCTCCAAAAGTATTTGATGAAAGTGTAATCATAATCATAATCATTTCTTTATTTGTATAACATAGGTAGTGAATACAGTTCTTAAATTAAAGATATAGGTCGCTATGTTATGCCAAGAGGCGTACAAATATGGTTGCATGCGAAATAATAACAATAAAACAATTTCTACAGTCAATGCATAAATAAATAATCATAAATTACAATTAGTCAGAATATTCAATCAAAAATTGTTTCTCCAGTCAAATAAATAAATAAGTCTAAATTAATTTATCATTCAGAAATTAATCAGTCGTATAATTATAATAATTATATATGTAACATTAACGTAAATAACCTTGTTTAGGTTAAATTCTTACGCAATATATTACTAAAGGGAATTAGTAACAAATTCATCAGTATTTAGGTATCTACCACCACTCGAAAGTAACTTACCACTAAAAGTGGTAAGATATAAAGTTGACCAAAATTATTAAATTGTAATTGAAAAATCATCGACGAAAATTGACGTTATAAAATTTTACCATCCAAGTTAATCTGAGCCTATAGGGGCTAATTTATCAATGGTCAGATTAACAGTTATCTGAGGAATAAATATTGCGATTTAGCTTTTGTATGTCAAGCTGTCATATTATTTATTCTTCAGATAAAAGTTAATCTGACTAATCAGCCCTTAGTTACCCTTGAGGGCCACATGCCTCATAATAGTAAAAAATCATAATTTATACAATAAAATTAACACCCAGTTTGATTTTGTCTAGATTATTCTATGGAGCAGGACCAGCATGTTTCCAAGCATTCTTATCTTTGATATAATCGCATTTGCATGTATCGAACGAACATTTTGAGTGACCAAAAGATTTATAACCTACCCTCGAAACATTTTAGATAATCGAGGTCTAAACTTTGTAATACCCCCAACTTTATGCAATTTTTAAGTATTTAGATTTAATATTCTCATGTAAGTGAATAGTGTTATTCTTATGAGAATAAATGATCTTAAACCAAAAAATAATCCTCTAATTTGTAATATGCTTGTTTAAAAAGTGTACTTTTAAAATGTTTTACAATATATGTTGTATGAGAACATTAATTATATAATTATATGTGAAGACGATGCACCTGGAAAAAATTACTATAACAATTATTGTGGTAAAAATATTGAAAAAGGAAGCAACGACAGATAAACTAATTATGTGATAGATATGGTGCTCACATATTTACAAAAATTGTAAAAGCAGACGATTTTCCTAAAATTTTACAATTATTATATCAGTGTGAAACACACATATATGAAAACTTAAAACTGATATATATGATATAAACAATATTCATCAACATCATCATTTTGTTGCCCTGTATGACCACAAAAAAAAACAAAAAACAATACTATTTAAAAACGGGTATTAGCGCCATCTACTTTCTCAAGTAAAGCTAAACCGAATCCATTAGCTTACACCCTACCATAAATCGCTCATCGCACCTAAAGAAGTTTTACTTGTAAATCAAAATATTTTATTCGGCATAAACCTACATGGGTACTTGTAAAACGTCAGAAGCTAGGTGCACGGGTCTAATTGTTCGTTTCCTATGGATAAGAGCCGGCAAGAAACTCCACGGGTACCTACTCTTTTAAAAAGAATTGGCTTTTAAAATGTTTTTAAATTACAGTGTTAATAGGTATGGGAGGACAGTGTAAAGTCAAATCATTTATTTCAAATAGGCCATTGTAAAGCACTTTTGAACGTCAAAGTTTACAAAAAATTTAATTGATTCTTGTCGCCCCTTCCAAAAGATAGTTTTCGTATGGAGAAGAATGGGCAAGAAACTCCACCGTTACTCTTTTAAAAAGTGTTACAATATTTTGTATATGTAGGTACATTAGTTACATAATTATATGTGAAGATTATGCACCTAAAAAAAAAATACGTTACCACAATTGGTAAAAAGAAGAATTAATAAAAATGAAGCAACGAAAGATAAATTAATTGCTTATGTGATAGATACATGGTTCTCGCATATTTACAAACATTGTAAAAGTAGACGATTTTGTTAAAATTTTACCTGTCAATAAGTTTTTTGTGTTAATTTGTAGAGCGTTTTTTTTATTTTGTTAAGTACCTGGTTACTTAACAAAATAAAAAACGGTCTACAAATCTACACACGCCTACAGCGTTCTCACGATTGAATGATTTGGTTTGTTATTTTCAGAGCCTTGATAGTATCGCTGATAGTTATGGCTGCGGGTTCGACTTACTATCGGCTTCATATAGCCAGTGAAGATGAACGTCCAGATAGTTTAGGTAAGATACATTTTTATATCATTACTTTTTAGGGTACCGTACCCGACGGGTGTCAAACGGAACCCTATTCCTAAGCCTCCGCTGTCAGTCCGCCCGTCTGTCTGTCAGAAGGCTGTATCTCAGGAACCGTAAAAAAAGACAGTTGAAATGTTCACAGATTATGTATTTATAATGCCGCTATAACAATAAATAATAAAAATTAAATAAAGTCCATAGGTAATACGGGCTGGTATCCGCTACTCCACGTCAAAGCGCGTATTTTGCGTACGGCCCCTCCGTACGCAAAATACGCGCTTTGACGTGGAGTCCCCATACAACAAACGTGTTTTTTTCGGCGTTCTTTGCTCGATCTTAATAAGGTACGAACCCCTTCGAATGGGAGTCCGACTCGCTCTTGGCTGGTTTTAAAATCTTCATAACTTGCTGACTGGCTAATCTTGTCACCACATAATCAACTCTTTCTAATAATTTACCTCTTTATGTTTCATTTTGGATATGCAATGATAATAGCTCGTGGCTAAATAATAACTGCCGCACGGGTTGATCCATCAGGTTAAGCTACGCTTGCCGGGGTTGGTCTGTAGATGGGTGACCATCTTTACATACCGAGACTACTTCGTGCCTCGGAAAGCACGTTAAGCCGTTGGTCCCGGCTATCATTCGTGGATCTTTGACAGTCTTTACAGGTCATCAGAAGCCCGAAAGTCTGACAACCAGTCTTACCAAGGGGTATCGTATTACCCAGTTACTGCGGCAGTCGCTCCATATAAAATAATGGTAATCAGCTGCATCCGGTTAGACTGGAAGCCGACCCCAATATAGTTGGGAAAAGGCTAGGCAGATTGATTGTTTCATTTGGAATAAAAACCATGTACCTACTTGATCGGAAGCATAAAAGAAAACACGAAGTCGCATCTTTCCATTCTATACAAGGCCAGAACGTAAGGGTGTGAAACTAATCGCATATAGATTGGAAATCACTTTTTTACTTAGGTCTTCCAATCTATATGTACAAGACTAGTACGCACTCGCGTATACTTCGTAGTGACCTTATTAACTACCTTATTCCATAATAAACAGTGCCAGTACGCATACGGACTAATCGTATATAGATCTTATAGAGCTTCTTCTTAGGATGTCTGGGATATCATACGCTGGAGACCAGAAGGGCATGTGGCCAGGTAGGCGTTATGCTCAAAGTGTGTAAGGGTATGACGGCTGCGCCTGACTTCCATAATGAGCTGATTCGACTATACACACCGAATAATTATCTCCGTGACAGAAAACAACGACTGCTAGGCGTGCCTTCGTGTCGGACAGCAGCCCGTGCCGGGTCTCCCCTACCCCGCGTGTTGACTGCACTAAATAAGCTCGTGGAAGCCAACCCGGACTGCGATCTGTTCGATAACAAATTCGTCAATTTAATGGTTATGAGCCTACATTTTTGTGAGAATAATAGTATTTAATTGTTATTATTCGTTACTTATTACATATACTTTGATTTATGTAATTGGCTTCATATGCCGTGTAAATCAAATAAATAATAAATAGATTGTGGCGAATTGTGAACTGGCATCCAACTTGTCTGTGACGTAACGCACCTTGCGCTAATATTAAATAGCCTGCCCTTTTGTGAGCACCTTCGAAGTAGCGCTCGCCGGCCGCTGAAATAGCATTACATATACGCGAGCAGTTTCCTATGGCTACGTTCTGGCCTTGTACATATTAGGAATACGCAACGGAAACATAGGTGATACCTACCTGTAAATTAACAAAAACTCTTCTTTTCCAGAAACAATAATAACAAAATCATTCTGCATCATAAAGAACCGCCAAGACCTATTGAAGGATAACAAGGAAGAGATCAGAGTGATGAACGGCATGAGGTTCCTCGCAGCAGCAACTGTCATCTCCATACATGAAATGTTCTATACTGTTATGTCTGGAGTTGTCAATTCCAGGGATTATGATAAGGTAGGTCCCTGCCTGCCTGATAAGGTGGACCGATGAACTAATGAAGGCCGCAGGAATCCGCTGGAGGCGAGAAGCACGGATCCGGTCGAAGTGGCGCTGCTTGTTTTTGTTAGGACCAAACTAGAGAATGTTTCAGCCATGAAAATGCTGCAAAATGTACTACTCAAATCTGCCCCATTGGAGTAAAAGTAAAAATCGTTTGTTTCAACATCTAAATGAAATTATTGAGGCACCGTTGTTCCCAAACTAAGCACACTTACATTACTTACACCCGAATACTGAAACGCCACTCAAAACTTAAGCGTTACTTATGACTCGTTTAAAGCCTTTTGATTGGTTGAAACTAGTTTTAAGTAACGCTTAAGTTTTGAGTGGCGTTTCAGTATTCGGGTGTATATAATGTAAAATTTTTGGTATTTTTTAATAAAACTTAAAATTGGCGTCTGTTAAACTAATTAGTCTCGTCGAGACAGCAAAACTAAAATTACAAAAACAAATTAATTCAAGCAGGAAAACTAAACTACATGAACATGACTAAAATGCATGAAAGAATTAATAATAATGATTTATTTGAAATAAAATGTAATAATTAAATAACTAATTTTTATTAAAATTTAATGTATTGTAATAATTAGAATCAATATTATATTATGTAATTTAATCATTTGATATGAAACATTTGCAGTGCCCTTACAGGGTGCATGTTTTAATACTGTGTCATAAAATTTTAATGTATGCCTACTAACCAGTGTTGTACATGTTAGCAAATAAATAAATAAATAAAATAATTCTGATAGATAAAATATAATTATAAAAGATAAAACTTGGTATAATTTCTGTATTTTGCTGCTGTTCTTTATTAAATGAGTGTGTGTGTGAGAGTGTTGGGGCAGAAGCACACCTACCCACACACTCCCACACACATTATATTAATAATTGTTTTAGTACAGGCGTGATTGTATCTGCTCTTCTGCAATTATTTCTAAACTTAAATTAATTATTGTGTTACAGTCTATCGAAGGACTCGGAGGTGTGTTCCTCCACATCGATGTGATCGTCGACACATTCTTCGCGATGTCAGGTCTACTCCACATTAAGGGTCTTCTGGGCAACGTTAGTAGACAGCAGAATCTGTTCAGCGTTCTATGGAAACGATATGTGAGGTAAGAGCTTTTTTCCTCTTCTTATTATTTTGGTCCAAGATAAAAATGATTATTTTTGTATTTATACAAGTTGAAGATAACAACACGACAATAAATTAAAATTCTTATATCTAATGACGTTGTCAGTCTGCATACAAAAATTCATAGAGCATTCAAATTACGAGTTGTAGGTCGTGGGTTCGTAAACAAGCAGGTCGCAATAAAAAAAATAAGCATGATTTTTGATAATCAGTCACTGGTGGGACACAGGCCTCCTCTCTTCGAGAGGGAGTTGGGTATACCACGCGGGCCCAGTGCGGGTTGGTAGATGTCTCATGTCTTCGAATTTTTGGTTCTAGGACATACCGGTTTCCTAACGATATTTTCCTTCGCCGTTTTGCGAGCAGTGGTGATGAAATATTTACACAATGTATAGCACTTATCTGGGTTCGAACCTATGACCTAAAACTCGTAAGTCGCGACCGTTACAACTGGGCCACCACTGCTCTATTGCAGTCGCGATACTCAGTGCATCATCACCACTTACTGACTGCTTACCAAGTTACCACGGCATCGGTATGATCTTTTCTGATTAAGTGGGTGACGATACCACAAAAAGCGGTCATCTGCGAGTTGAACTCGCACGCGAAAGGATTCCGTATCACCGTATTTATTTTTATTTTTATGGACCCTTTTTAATTTTTTTATTCATTTTATAACTAGCTTTTTTAAATTATTTGTTAGTACATGCTGTGACCGAATAGTGGCCAAGGTTAGGCAAAATAAACCAGGGCCGTTCAAAAGCTCGTTGGGTTGATGATATCGTCAAAGTCGTGGGAAACACCTGGATGAGAGACGCATCGAACCGGGAAGTATGGCTGAAAAAAGGGAAGGCCTATATCCAGCAGTGGGTGATTCCGGGCTGAAATGATGATGACGCTAATCATGAGTAGTACATAGCACACACTCTGTGAAAATTTCAAGTTGCTACCTATTTCTGTTCAAAAGGTACAGCCCTGTGACAGACGGACAGACGGATAGCGGAACCTTCGTAATAGAGTACAGTAAGCACGTATACGCGCGTTGTTCGTATATTATGTTGCCGTGCCCTAACCGGGTTTTATGTTGGAACTTACTTACATAAATGTAACACCTAAATGTACACATGAATGCAATAAAGAGTTTGAGAGTCCCGTTGTCACCCTGTGGATATGGAACCCTAAACACACATAACCCTCCTTATTTGGCTTCGCCGCAGTCGGGTAAAAATACCTAAAGGTTCAATTTAAATGTTTTTATTTCAGGTTAATTGGACCCCTCGCGTTAACAATTTTTTACTTGATATCGGTATCAAAGTACGTTGGTTCTGGTCCGCTCTGGATCTACAGTAACGAGCAGGAATCAGAAGTGTGCCTTAAGACTTGGAGACTTAGCTTCTTGATGCTCAACACAGATCCGAAATATATTGTGAGTAGAACAGTAAATAATTAAGATGTAAAAACCAGCCAAAAATACATTTTTTTTTAATTATGACAAATCTTAAATAATTATAATATACACTCTAACACTAAAATATATATAACTAGCTGCCCGCCCCGGCTTCGCTCGAGTAGCACTAAGTACGTATCTACGGCGCACCTACCTGCCTACCCTACCTACCCTACCTACCCTACCTACCCTACTTACCCTACTTACCCTACCTACCCTACCTACCCTACCTACCCTACCTACCCTACCTACCCTACCTTCCCTACCTACCCTACCTACCCTACCTACCCTACCTACCCTACCTACCCTACCTACCCTACCTACCCTACCTACCCTACCTACCCTACCTACCCTACCTACCCTACCTACCCTACCTACCCTACCTACCCTACCTACCCTACCTACCCTACCTACCCTACCTACCCTACCTACCCTACCTACCCTACCTACCCTACCTACCCTACCTACCCTACCTACCCTACCTACCCTACCTACCCTACCTACCCTACCTACCCTACCTACCCTACCTACCCTACCTACCCTACCTACCCTACCTACCCTACCTACCCTACCTACCCTACCTACCTACCCTACCTACCCTACCTACCCTACCTACCCTACCTACCCTACCTACCCTACCTACCCTACCTACCCTACCTACCCTACCTACCCTACCTACCCTACCTACCCTACCTACCCTACCTACCCTACCTACCCTACCTACCCTACCTACCCTACCTACCCTACCTACCCTACCTACCCTACCTACCCTACCTACCCTACCTACCCTACCTACCCTACCTACCCTACCTACCCTACCTACCCTACCTACCCTACCTACCCTACCTACCCTACCTACCCTACCTACCCTACCTACCCTACCTACCCTACCTACCCTACCTACCCTACCTACCCTACCTACCCTACCTACCCTACTAAAAAGTAGCCTATGTCCGTCTCCTGGTTCTAAGCTACCTCCCCACCAATTTTCAGCCAAATCGGTTCAGCCGTTCTTGAGTTATAAGTGGTGTAACTAACACGACTTTCTTTTATATATATAGATAAGTATGTAAAGGAAAAAATATGACACTGAACAACATACAAATAACATAAGTTACATAACATAAGAAAGAAGAAAAGAAAGAAAGAAAAAGTGTTTATTCAGCACAAACTAAAGGCACATTATAAAAAAAAAACACAATACCACTTTACAAATTAGCCAAAAGCCTCGTATCCATTATTAACACAGAAAAGTTTGACAAATTTTATCTAACACACACAAACATACCTACATACATACACTAACCTATTTGATTTGACTTGAACACAGGCTTTTAAACATACTAAAATAAAGCGACTATTATAAAGACAAATTCATAATCCACCATCAATGGCTGGAACCGGTACCAAAAGTACAGGTTATGTATCGGTACTTAGCGGTTCTTGCAGTGTCGGTACCTGGGTACCGGTTCAAGACGGGTACCGGTACTCCACCTAACAAGTAACGGGACCAACTTGAGATACCCGGCGCGTACCACAAATTTGATATTCGTACGAGGAACCTCGTACGGTTAGCAAACTTGAAGTTATTTTTCCAATGCCTATTACCTACTCTTTTAACTTACTATATATTTTTTCTCACTCTAACTTACGGAAATATTTGTCTGGTCCCGGTTTTAATAGGTACCGGTACCGTACCGATACTCATTAGAAATACCAATAGTACATGTACGTCTGGGACCGGTAGTAATAGTACCTACAACTACTACGTGTGGTACCGGTATCACACCAAGGCCAATGGTACTGCTTCCCAAAAGTACCATCATCATCTGCCTAGCGTTTTCCCAACTGTGGGGTCGGTGCTTCCAGTCTATCCGGATGCAGCTGAATACCAGTATTTTACATGAAGCGACTGCCTTTTTGACCTCCATAGCTCAGTTACTGGGTAACATGATACCCCTTGGTAAGACTGATTTCTGGTATAAATTCATAACCCACCAAATGTTGTTTTTCAGTGCCATGCAGTCACCTGGTATGTACCTTGTGACTACCAGCTCGCGATCCTGGGAACTGTCCTCTTCTACTTATATCAGAAAGACCGAAGAGTTGGGTTTGCCGCCTTCGGTGCCGCTGCAGTCTTGTCCCTGATCATACCAGGAGTTCTGACTTACTGGTACGAGCTGCCTCCTGTTCACTTTCTGGATTTAGGGTAAGAAAATCCTTCACCTTCTAGTATTTATTTATTTATTTATTAAAACTTTTCACACTCAAAAAAGTACAAAGGCGGACTTAATGCCTAAGGCATTCTCTACCAGTCAACCAAGGGTGGTGAAGAGATTAGATGGCAGGTGCTCTATTTGAGAGGAACAAAGAAAAAAAAAAATATTCTAATTACTTATAACTAAAATAGATACAACAATACATAAATAGATTACAAACTACATACCCATACATACATACATATTTACTATAATATATACCTATATTAAATATATATACAAATATACGAAATCAAGGGAGAGGGGTGTTGAGATGACTCTACTCTAGTATCAATGTCATGTATCATATTTCATCAGCCCAGTATGTTCCCACGTTGCTTTCGTCAGTATTCATCAGTTCCTATCAGACGCAAGTATTATGGAAAGCAGGACATGGTTTAGGATAGGCTTGATTTTCAGGTTTGTGCTCTGGGAAAATGAGGATTTTCATGGAGTAAATCGTATCGATTTTTTATGTAGAACTAGTTTGTGTTGAAGGAAATAACAGAAAGTAAACTGAAAAAGGTGGCTTCATGTCTTCCGGCTTCCTTTCGTCAGTCTGTCACAAAATCTTTTTTAAATATGTAAAAAGTACTTGATCCCAAACTTTCCAATTCCAGCAAGATACTCCGTGAGATCCGCGGCTACTGGGAGATCAGCTACACGTACACGCCGAGCTACAGTCGCGCCGGCGCATACCTCGTAGGCGTCGCTATGGGATACCTCATGACTTTGTATAAACCTTCTGAATATAGGAAGTCTGTTTCTAAGGTGAGTTCAAATCCAAAACTTTCTATTGCAGATATACGTTTTAGTGGGATCATCCAGAGCTACCTGCGTAGTCACTAGTTAAGTTGTCAGTCCGACCTGCAACCTTCTTTCTACTACAAAAATAATCACGAGTGAAACATATAAATTGTATAGTGTGTGGGTTTTCAACTTGCTAGTCATAGATACTGAAATAATTTAGTTTCTGTAGATAATCTTGCAGTAATATCAGTTTTTTTTTTTTAATCAAATCAAATCATTTATTTACTTAATACAGGTGGTATATAAACAGATGTTACAAATAGATTTAAAGTACACTGTATCATTACCTAATAAGGTGTTCAAATATTTATATTATTATTCTTATTATATCATTGTTAAAATAACATTACAAAAAAAATTATAATAAAAACTAAAAAAATCTGAATACTACATCAAAGGTTTAAGAATAAAGATTGTCCGATGAATTATAAATTTATAATGCATGTCTTATCAATCAAATAAATTAAATTAAAAATATTAGTCCAAATTAAAATAAAATTACCAGATGTCAAATTAAATTATTATAGCATGTCACACTATTGTTATTGCCATATTATTCAATGTCAATAAATTACTCTTGCTATATGTAACCATCTATATTCTTATCCTGTAAGTACTCCTTGACATTGTCTGATCAGGAACATTATTGTCCTATAGAGGAATGAGGAACAGGGAGTAAAGATCACTCATCCTCCATAGAAAAGTGAGGAGCCTCTGACCAGACGGGTGTTGTCTCCGATGGGCTACTGTCGAGATGTTGTATATATTCTAGTTGCGTGGTAAACTCTACTTTTGTGATGCAGGATTACGCGTGACCTCAATGTGATGCGTAGTTCGCATGTGGTGATATAGTTACCGCCACAATCTGTCTGTACTTTAGGACAAGATTTCTATAGGTTTTCCTTTTTTAACATAACACTTGGCCTTTTATTTCAGACATGGTCCATGGTCGGTGCAGCAGTATCTCTAGCTGCGATGCTGTACGTCTTGTCATTAGGACAGTACTATTTGTACCGGGAGTACAACCCTATTGAAGCTGCCGTGGTCACGTCCACCAATAGGGTCGCCTGGGCTGTGGCTATCTGCGTCATTATTGGGTTGTGTGAATATGGGACTGTGCGTAAGTAATACTTCGATTTCATTATATTACTAGTTTCTGCCCGCGGCTTGGCCCGCGTGGTCCTTAATTCTTTTTCTAAAATAAAAGTAGCCTAAGTTATTCCTTATAACATCAGCTATTTGCCAGTGAAAGTCCCAGACAAACAGACAACAGATGAACAGACAAAATTTTTAATAATTGTTTTGTTTTATACTTTCATATGTACAATATTTAGTAAAAAGCTGTTTGTTAATAAGCGCAATAGAAACAAGAATAATTATAAAACAAGTGTGTTTTATGATTATAATTGTATTTATTATATTTAAATAGATAAATAAATTTTCTGTTTGTATGTATTTTTTGTTTATGTAAATGGTACAGCACAGACTAACTGCAGTATTGAAAAGATCGCTTTTAGCGATAAGACCGCCCATTGTGTCACCCTATGTATAATTTCTACATTTGTATGATCAGTAATATTTATGGTGTACATAATAAAGAGTATTCTATCTATCTATCTGCCCGGCTGCAAAAATACATATGGTGGTAGTACGTATCCGGAAGAGCTCTTTCAAAATGAGCACAGCTCTTAAGCTGACTGAGGAGGTGAAGAACAAAACCTCACTTTTCAATTTTTTCTAATATTGAAGAAAACAGTAAAATGTAAATAACTAACTGACTACGACATCTGCATTTTGGTTTAATTGTGTCATATTATGCTAGAGTTACAGTCAATCTGATGTACCAAATGGCTGATAAAAATGATAAGAATCTTAGCTAATATTTTGAAATGAAATTTGGAAATGTGAGGTTTTGATTAATTTTTTTTGGAAAAGTGTGGTTTTGATCAAGACTAGTGGAAAAGCGAGGTTTTGATGTTTACCAAAAAAAAAAGGTGTGGTTTTGAAAATGACTGAAAAGATAACCTTACTTTTAAAAATATATTTTTGTTCTCCTTACTGTATGAGCACACACACATTCTTATTTTAATTATCACATATATATATATTTTTATGTGGTTTTGATGAAGTCTTAATGATACCGTTAAATTGTACTCCAATAAAGTGAGCTTTTGAAAAGTATCGAGGGAGACTGTTTTTTTTTTAGTCTAAAGTGTGGTTTTGTTCGAAACTCTCTATTTGAAATGAACATTTTTATAAGAAAAGATGTGTTTTAGATAAGGTTTTACTTATTTGCTTTGATCAATTCAACATTTTTTTGCACATAGACTAAAAAATAATATTTAAAACAAAAATGGAAAAGTGAGGTTTTGTTCTTCACCTCCTCAACTATAAGATTAGGTACCTCAAAAATATTGGCAACAGGGTCATCTTGTCTAACAATGGGTCTTCTCCCTATTTTGAAATTTGCTTTCATTGTGTCCGCGTAAATATCAATATTTGTCATGAAGTTTCTGCTAAGCGATCAGATATGGCAATTTTACCTTTGACTATTCTGAGAGCGTTGTCACACTGACATATTGCCAGCGTGTTTCCAACAAGCCGATTTGTGAACGTGGTCTCTGCGGATGCGAAGCGACTACGCGACGTATACGCCGCGTTTCCACAATATTATTGTACATTCGCTTGTCTAGCTCGTGGCTAAGTAATAACAGCCGCACGGGTCGATCGATCAGCTTAAGCTACGCTTGTTGAGGTTGGTCTGTGGATGGGTGACCATCTTAACATACCGAGACTCCTCCGTGCCTCGGATATCACGTGAAGCCGTTGGCCCCGGCTGTCATTCGTGGATCTTTGACAGTCGTTACGGGTCGTCTGAAGCCTCGAAAGAGACGAAAACCAGTCTTACCAAGGGGTGTCGTATTACCCAGTTACTGGGTTGTGGAGGTCAGATAGGCAGTCGCTCCATATAAAATACTGGTATTCAGCTTCAGCAGTTAGACTGGAAGCTGACCTCAACATAGTTGGGAAAAGGCTAGGCAGATTGATTGACTCGCTTGTCTGCTACACTCACGTCAATCGCTCTCGACGCAAACGCGGCGAACACGTTGCGCACACGTGGCGAGCGCGTTGCACTATCGCCTAGCTGATAACTCGCTCGCAAATTGCCAGTGTGATAAGGCCCATAGTACAGCCATTGGGGGACCCAACATCAATAGCTGTAGACATTGTAATCTTTTTTTTTTTTCAGCTGTAGTCACCGACTTCCTAAGCTTATCCTTCTTCACGCCTCTAAGCCGCCTCTCCTACAGCATTTACATGATCCACCCTCTCCTCATACAACGGAATAAGTTCGGGCTCCGATCGCCATTGAAGATCGATTCATTTTCTGTTGTGAGTATCAGTTTGCTCAATGTCAGTTTTTTTATATATTTCAGACAGGGATCTATGCCTAATACAAAATTAAATGCAAAATCTTGATTGGAAGCGTCCATCAAAAACATAGTTCTTGTAAACAAATTCACGAGACATCCAGAGACAAAATTAACAAGTCTCAAGACTCGTACGTACGTACTATATAAACTGAAATGCCGAAATGCTGATTCATGGCAGATAAAGTAAGGGGGATACAATGAACTTCTCCTGACCAAGACTCTTATGCACAAGTTCGTTAATTTAAGGACTTAAAGCTCTCACATTTCACAAACCTAGATGTGTGGTTGTTCTGTATCACCTGTCTGATTAGACACTCCTTACGCCATTATGATCTGTTACAAAGGTCCTGTACATAAAAAAAAAAATGTACTTTAAAAAGTTTCTGTACCTTTTTTTCAGAGCTTGGACACTATTGGGACCTTAACCACAGCGATTGGGCTCAGCTTTGCGATGTGGCTGTTTGTTGAAGCTCCGTTGATCAACATAAGCAACCATTTCCTGTTTAGAAAGTAAGTACCTATTCCGTTCTTCGTTCCTAGGGTTCCGTACCTCAAAAACCCCCTATAGGATCACTTCGTCATCCGTCCGCCCGTCCGTCTGTCAAGACCCTTTTTGTCAGGAACGCGTAGAGGTATCAAGTTGAAATTAATCAGAGGAGACCAACCTTCGGCGCGGGAGACATTATAGTGCACCAGTGTGAGTGCAAACACAGGTAATCAGATGTAGGGCCAACGGCTGAAAATGTGCCAACTTCCAAACTCCGTGCTGTTACTACGAAATCAGTAAAAAAAAAATCGAGTGAACCTTACAGTAGTCGCATGTGTAACATCTTACATCTCACCTTAGTAATAAGTAACATTATGGTAATAAGCATGATTAAATGGGCGGCCAACTCTAGCACCGCGCGCGCTCATTGGTCAAATCGAATAGCGCGCGCTTCCCCGGCTTCCTGTGACACACTTCCGTCCCTTTTCACGAAATCACTCCCACGGATTTGATTATTTCGATTCTTTTAAATTTAGATTTTAATTGCGACAAAGCGAGAGGAAAGATATTATACATTAAAAAAAAACAATATAAAATACTCGTCATACGATAATGCTTAATGCTTTTTATTTATTTTCAGGTCTGAGAGTACACAGCCAGTTAAGGAACCAGACAAGAATGGTATCGAACACCAGAATGGACATGTTAAAACCAAAGCAGCGTAGATGTAACCTTATAAGTAGGTAGTTAGTTTATCTGTAAACTTCCATGTGCCTATGACATGTTCCAGAAGGTTCACTGCGCAGGTGCAGCGAAAAGCAGACCGGTGTGCTACCGTAAAATATTACATTGCCCTCAGGGAAACTTTGCCTGAAGAACCATTTATAAGTAATCTTTTATGTGCAAAAATATCTTAATATTATGGCAACTGACATTGATTGGCTTTGGTGGAAAATTGGTTATATGTATGGCAATACTGACTATTGTGTTTGTTGCTAACTTCACTTCGTAGCTTTTTGAAACTCGTCAAATGAAGTGCGTGTTTTTGCGGGAAAATTTTAATGCAAGGTCAGGGTAACATTGCCCAGTCATTTTATTAAAAAACATTTCGTTGTATGTAGTATCGTTTACATAGGTACCTAAACTAAAAGCCATCTTTACCAAAATTCTTGTACTGGTTTTTATGTCATCTGCATTAAGGCCATATTTACGTCAAAAAATCAATGTGGGGAATGTTGAGTAAAAGACCACATAACTATGCCCGCAAAAAAATTAAACAAAAAGTGGGCAAAGTTGTCATGTTTCACGGTACGCAAGGATAAGGCCACGTCCTATTTAAAGATCGTCGCGCGAATACGCGATCGGTCGCGTGCAAATATCACTTTTTGTTCGGAAAGCTGGAAAGCGCCCTCTGTCGGCGGGACCGCACGGGTCGCCGAACAAAAAGTTCGAACGATCGAATATTCGCGCGACGATCGCTTTTATCACGCGGGGTAAGTGTACAGACTCAGTTGCCGAAAATAACCCGACGAGGTTTTTCGTAGGTAATATAATCTGTGGTAGGTGTAAGCACGCCAAATTACGCTGAACGCGCAACGTAAACATAGGTAACGTAAATTTGAACGATTTTTTTATCGAAAGTACATCTATCCTGTATCATTTTGGTTTAAATTAATTTCACCTATGTTTATATAAATATTGTTCGAGTAACGTTTACTCCGCACGTTCGTGCTAGGCCTATATGGGTGTGTCACTTCGCATAAAGATAATAATTATACATAATTATGGCAAGATTTATTTCTGATATGCATTTAGTTAATATAGAAAATTTCAACTACATAAATAACTCATAATATGTTGAGTGTAAAAATATGCATCTACTCTCTGATAGCACGGAAAAAAAAGAGTAATAAAAGAGTACAGTTTACTAGATTGAGTGTAACTAAAGTCCCCGTCACGAGAAGCTATAAATTTTGTAAACAAAGAACTTCTACTAAGTTACGTAGCGAAACAAATAATCCCAAATTCAATCGACTCAAAGTAGCATACGTGTAATACGAAACTAACGAGCAATTTCACTTGGTCGGATTATATTTTAGCGATATAAAGCGCTGTTGCTAATGTTTTTTGGTACTGGAACTCAGACGCGTTCAATTGTCGCTACGTAACTTGGTAGAAGTTCTTTATTTACAAAATTTATAGTTTCGCGTGACGGGGACCTTAGAATGAAATTGATCTCTTTACAATTTGATCAGTATCTGCAAAAAGATTTCTTGTAGAAAATATTTTTTGTCGTGTAATTCATATTTTTTGTTCTTCCAAATAGTAAAATTTATTTGGAGGAATGTAATTGCAATGTATTATTGTAGGTAATAAATATTATAAATACTGAGATAAAACTTCACCTTTTATTTACTTACTCATCAAGTCTTCGCCCAGATAACGTTTTGAGCAGTCGTGGCTCAGTGGATACGGCCGCGATTTACGACTTGTAGGTCAGTTTCGAACCCATGCAGGCACTTCACTTTACGCAAATTTTTTCATCACCACTGCTCTATTGGATTACGGCACACTCCCTCTCACATATAGGCTGATTACGAACCAAAATATAAAGTAGAAAGGTCTAAATCACCTGTTATTTCACAGGCAACCCTTCAAACCAGGGAGCCTAAAGGCTCGTTCAGACCAGCGCGAGGCGACGGCGCGACGCGACTCGAACAATACAATTTCTAAGAAAACTTCACGGTATAACAATAACCGTTGTCGCGTCGCGCTAGTCTGCTCAAAGCTTAAAACGGCCACTCAATTCTGCTAAAAGCGATTCATATTCGCCAGTAATGTGATTCAGATATGAATTGAATTGAGATATTTTCTGCTAATATGTGTCACCATTTCACGAAGATTAGAGGAATTGCTAATGAATTGCTTGGAATTCAGGAAATGAATCTCTTTTAGCAGAATTGCTAAAGTTGCCGTTTTAGGACCCCAAAACCTAGCAACGGTGCTTTGCAACAGACATACATCTATATCTTCTATATATATATATCATTCTTATTTACGTGTTCAGTGAACTCCTCCTAAACGGCTGGACCGATTTTATGATTTTTTTGTGTGTATTTGTTTGGGTCCCTGGATGGTTTAGATTCACAATTGGAGTCTGTAGCTGGCGTTGCTCAGACAGGACAACTTCTGTCAGATCCGCTAGGATATTTATATAAAAATCTATTGCCGTGCCTTAGTCTCGCAAAAACTCGAAAATGGCTCAACCGATTTGTTTTTTTTATTCGCGTCAATACTGGGGTGGATTAGGCAAAACCCAAAGGAACAGCCGAAAAATCGGTAAAATCGAAAAAATATAAACGTGGTACGAAGTTCAGGGTCATCTAGTAAAAGTTAAAAGAAATAATGCATCAGATGAGCTGGCTTAGTGCCAATACTTACACTCAATACCTACCTTTGTAAACGTTCCAGTTTAATTATTTATCTAGCGATATAGTTTATGTTTGTTTCATTTAGATTTTTTTTTTAATTCATTAAATTAATAGGAACAAATTAGATCAACCACGTTTCAGATTGTCTAAAGTGCACACTTCTTTGATGGGGTACTGTGTAAAATGTTATAATAAAATACCACTCGATATTCTTCAATTGAATGAGAAGAAATTTAAAACATGCATTAAACGCACACTATGACTAGACAAGCATATTATAAGTTGGATGATTATATCGATGATAAAAATGCTTGGCTTAATGCTGGTCCTGCTCCACAGCCACTTGGACTCACTAGTTAAACAATTTAATGTTCGCCGTTTTTTAATTTCTGACGCGAGAGATCACCGCCACAGCGTTGACTGCCTCATTGGTCTAGTGGTCGCAAGCGCTGCTACTGATCATGAGGCCCTGAGTTCGATTGATGAGTCGGGCAAAGTGTTATTGGGTTTTTTCATCAGGAATTTCTGAGTAGCACCCCCTTGGATAGCAAAAGGCTCGACCCCTATTACATGGGACTTAAACATAACTGATGAAATGTGGGTGTAGGTACACCTCTGCCTTACCCTTTGGAGAATAGGCGTGATAATCTGTTTTAGTTCTAGGCATCGTTTCCTAATGATGTTTTCCCTATCAGATAGAGCTAAAATCTGTAAATCTGAACACACTATTGTGTCTTTTGCCGTTTTGATACAAGAAACGGTATTCCTGTCCCAGCTTATACAAGATCATTTAGCTAGCAAAACTCCACAGACGTGGTAGATATCGATACTTATCTAAAAGAAAAAAAAAACTATTTGATGTTTTTTTGGGGTCAACGATCGTAGTGTAGTTACGTACATATTAGTTTTAAAAAATCTGTTGTTTTTGTAACTTCAGACGTGATAAAACAAGAAAACACATTTTTTTTTAAAGTAAAGCATCGTTCGTTAACCCCAAACAATCATCTTTTTTTTGTTTATCCTGTTTAGGTATAGATCCTATCACGTCTGTGGCTTCTGGCTAGCTAATTTAAATTGACCTTATATAGTTCAAATTCAAACACAAAGGATCAGAAACCAACTAAACAATACGAAAACAAAATGGCACAGACAAACCCGCTTGCAAAACCCAGTTCACAATAAGAAACCGTGAGATAGGCCCTTGAGATAAATCCTCAATACTCGAGATCTTCGTTGATTGTGATTCCCCCCCCCTCGCACCCCCTCTTCACAAAATAGATAGGTACAGAAGGCCGGCTCCATACAACGAGCGAAAACAGGCACACACACATAGACGCGTAATCTGCGTTCGCAATTTATTTGCCAAACATGTAAACAAACACAAGTTTTAAGAAAAACCACCTTAACGCCTACATATAAGGTTCAGTTTGCGCTACAACTTCATATTTTTTTATGACTTTTTAAATAGTAGAAGTCAATCTAAAATCTACTTTATTTACATCATCATAAATTTGATGTTTATTTAAATGGAAATAACATCAATTGGAAACAAGATTATAAATAGATCTTACGTGCGACGATCTCAAACAAATGCCGGTCGCGAGTGCGCTTGTACTCGATGTATAGTTTGCGCTTCGGGAATCATCGTTATCTTCGGAAGTGCAAACGCGCAATGATGAGGTCTAATACAGGGTGGCATAGACATCGACGCGCAAACTTTAATCACGAATTCAGCACATGATTTTAGACCCCCAATGGTAGTAATATTTTGCCGGTTATCAAAAAAAATATCAAGATAACAGATTGCACGTTGATGTCCCTGCCGAATGGCAGGGACATCAACGTTAACTTTATCTGCAATTCCAAAAAAACTTTTGAGATCAAAGACAAATGAAGATCTGAGACCAGAGTAGTATTGGTCCTCCCATACCTATTAAATAACACTTTTATTTGAAAATATTGTAAAGGCCAATTATTTTTAAAAGAGTAACCGTGGAGTTTCTTGCCGGCTCTTCTCCATAGAAAACGACTAATTGGAACCGTGCACCTAGCTTCTGACGTTTCATAAGTGCCCATGTAGATTTATGTGAAATAAATTATTTAGATTTTTTTATTTTGACGGAAAGTAAACCTTGTACAAACGCGTAATGATACGTACACTACTACAAAGCGCGGTAGTACTAACTTAGAAGCATTGCCTCTGTGGGGCTACTACTCTGTGGCGCGTCCTTCGTGCTAATTCGGAAACACGAAGATTACCGAAGCACATACCTTTTCTAAGCAGTGGTGGCCCAACATTGGACACCCGCGACTTACGAGTTGTACGTGATAGGTTCAAATCCAGATAGGCGTATTATGTTTTCATCACCACTGCTTTCAAAACTGTGAAGGAAAACATCGTGAGGATACCGGCATGTACTAGAACCAAAAATTCGAAGTCATGTGACATCTACCAACACGCACTGGGCCTGCGTGGTAGATTAAGGTCCACTCCCTCTCACAGAGAGGAGGCCTGTGTGAATGTTATTGATTATGCTATATGCTATTTCTTTTCTGGTTTATCTGTACGTGAAGCGGGTCTATGTGTGCGTGCGTTTTCATTCGTTGTATGAAGCCGACCTTCTGTAACTATCTATTCTGTGCCTTCTTCCTCCCAGCCTCATCTCTGTACTAATTAACAATTTGTTTCCAATTATGTGGATGCGAAGACTTTAAACATTGTCTAAGGAAGATTGTTTATTTTGTAGTTCAAGGATTTTTGCTGGGAATTGCTCTGTGGTAAGATAAATGTTTTGTTATAGTATTCTAGTTACCATGTGATTTATATATTATAAGGTGTTCTAAGCTAAATTCGACCTGATCTTTTGGGAGTAAGCATTCATTAACGATTGTTTCATTTTATTGGTAACCGCGTTCAAAAGCTACCAGTCGATACCTTTGGGCTCAAAGGGCGTATAGCACAAAACATAAACCCATGTTTTGTGCTATACGCCCTTTGAGCCCCTCTGGGCTTAAAGGCTAGGTTAGGCTAGGTCTAGGTATCGCAGTGTTTATTTGCTATGAAATATTCTATTCTAACGTAGCTCTTGAACGCGGTTTGAAGTGTTGATCGCGTTCAGCTTTATTGGTGAAATACGACGTTAACAAGAAAAAAACAAAAATCTGTAAAATTGAAATAGTTACTTTTTAAAACTGTGACGCAATCATTTGACAAGTTCTTAGAAGGTAAACATAATCTCTATTGCCAGGTGAATTTATTTACATATAATTTATATGTTCACCAGAAAAATATATTAAAAATAAAATAAAACTATTAAACATCCAACGGGCGGCCTTATCGTTTTCTGCGAAGTCTTCCAGGCAACCTTGGAATGGATTACAGTGATTGCGTGGACATAAAATGGGGCTGTCATTAGTGCAAGTAATAAGTATATAGATGGGTCATATTCAAAATAATTGTAAGTAACAGATATGAAACGAATATGAATATTATTTGATTGTAACAGAAAAATAACAGAAAGGAATTATTAGGGCATGTTTAAATAGCACACGTTTTTTTAAATAAATAATTAACGTTGCGCTAACCTATTAGAGTTCATCTACTTAGATTAGGTATAACAGTGATACTAGTGCAAAGCCGGGGCGGGTCGCTAGGTACCTAGGTACATAATGAAACAACATTTTGGTGATCATATTTTAGTATAATTGTCCGAAATCATTGAACAATTCGCAAAGCAGTTCAAATTTCTGCAAGATTATAATAATTAGAGTTCTGCATTAATGTTATTTTTCGAACGGTAGCCAACTTTTTTGCTGGCTGACTAAGCACTTACAATAGGTATTTTTTCTTCAGCTTCTTTTTTCTGCCTTTCTTCCCATATTTCAGGCTTATTCGCTTTTAGGCGCTCTCTATAATTGCGCTGTCGTTCGGCTGGTGTTAATGGCATATTTTCTAAAACAAACAAGATTCAGCTTGAAGCTAGCAATTGCTGATGTATTATATAGTAACACATCAGTTGTTAGTTTTGGCAGCAATCATTTAAAGCGAATTCTATGATAGCCCGCGAAATTCAAACGTTCTTACGTTTTTAGGGTTGCCGCATGGCCGAATGAAAAAACAGATCCCTTATAGGATCACTCGTGTGTCTCTCTATCTGTCTGTCTGTCCGTCCGTCATAGCCAATTTGCTCCGAATTTTAATGGACCGATTAAGTTGAAATTTGGTAGAAATAAACTACGATAACATGGCGCGCCCCTCCAAAATTCTACACGGTTGAAAGTATTTGTGAAATGTATTTACAAAACGCCACCAAGACTCACAACGCATTGTGTGCGTACTGAGACGACCATCAAAACTCAAACTCAAACTCAACTCAAACTCAAAACTCAAACTCAAACTCAAATCATTTATTTCAATTAAACCATTACAGGCACTTTTGAATTGTCAAGGAATCGGTCAGTCAAAAATATGAAGCTAGTTGCCCATTCCTAAGCGTAGTAGTTACCTATGGAGAAGAACGGGCAAGAAACTCCACGGACACTCTTTTAAATAAAATAAATTGTTACAAAGTATTGGTTACATCATTCATGTTGAAATTATACATTTGAGAACAATGTAGAAAGACATGCACGTTAGAAGCGTCCGTAATACAAATATAAAAACAAAGAACAATTCAAAAATTAAAAATCAGCCGTGGCCGCGCAAACAAAAATAAATCCGAGGATTTATTTATTCGTAAGGATGTGACTAGAGTCTAGTCACTAGACCCATTGAAACAGTAAGGTGGAGGGGCGCGCCATGTTATCGTAGTTTATCTCTACACATATCAATTTAAATGACCCAAACAAAAACGTGTTACGTAAATAAATAAATTTTGATAAGAGGAGTCACTTTTGGGGGATAAATAAGAAAAAAAAAAAGATTTTGCACACTGTACCTACCGTGTGACATATCAAATGAAAAGGCTTACTGTGAGAATTTCAAGTACTATATATATTTTTATAATTTTAAAATAAACTGTTATAGCTATTAAATATTAAAGGTATTATTATTTTCATTCATTCATACATGAGACAATATGAATACCGCCTAATCATTCATATCTGTTACGTAACAGAAAAAAGTAACAGATAAAATAACGTATATGAATTAATTGCATGTGTCTAACCTACAAATCTATTTATTTCCACACCAATTCACATGATATACGAATGTGTTATATTTATAGCAAATATCGCAATACAAAGCCATTTCCTAGTGTGAGTAATAGAACAGTAAGTACTTACCTCTATTTTAAACGTCGCACAGTAAATATAACTTTTAGATGTCAAATTTTCTTTGCGCAACGATACTGTCCGAAAAACTGTATTGAACAAAATGGCCGAGCATTTATTTTTACGTCATGTAGTATGAAAGCTAGTGAACTAATGTTGCCAGTATATTAAATTTCTTTATTACCATGGAAATAATGTTAAAATAGCATAACAGAGAAGAATAACAGATATGTGTAAAATCAGGACACTCATTAATAAATTAAATTATAAGAAAAATAAATTATTTTTTAGACTTTATTTAGCGTAGTGATAAAGTTTAAACAATATTCTCTGAATAATATTTTTTTTTTCTTCTTTTGTGTCATTGTTTAAAGAAAAAATATTTTCTTTAGTTTGCTGTCTACGACGTGGACATTGAATACTTGTATGAAACGGAACCTACGCAATGTCTGGTTTGATTATTTTTTTATGAATTGTTTAGCTGTATCAAATGTTTCATTGTTTTTTATTAAGCTCAAATAAACATTTAATCTGTTTGTTTAGGAAATTCTAGTCAGTTGTATGTCATTGCAAAAATAATTGGGTTGGACATTTAAAAATACAATTATTTTGAATATGACCCAGTTATATAATTATATGGGAAGATGATGCACCTAAAAAAAAAATACGTTACCACAATAGGTAAAAAGAAGAATTAATAAAAATGAAGCAACGAAAGATAAATTAATTACTTATGTGATAGATGCATGGTTCTCACATATTTACAAACATTGTAAAAGTAGACGATTTTGTTAAAATTTTACCTGTCGATAAGTTTTTTGTGTTAATTTGTAGAGCGTTTTTTTATTTTGTTAAGTACCTGGTTACTTAACAAAATAAAAAACGGTCTACAAATCTACAGTCTATAGCCTACAACGTTCTCACAATTGAATGATTTGGTTTGTTATTTTCAGAGCCTTGATAGTATCGCTGATAGCTATGGCTGCGGGTTCAACTTACTATCGGCTTCATATAGCCAGTGAAGATGAACGTCCAGATAGTTTAGGTAAGATACATTTTTATATCATTACTTTTTAGGGTACCGTACTCGACGGGTGTCAAACGGAACCCTATTCCTAAGCCTCCGCTGTCCGTCCGCCCGTCTGTCTGTTAGCAGGCTGTATCTCAGGAACCGTAATAGGAAGACAGTTGAAATGTTCACTGATTGTGTATTTATATTGCCGCTATAACAACAAATAATACAAATTAAATAAAGTCCATAGGTAATACGGGCTGGTATCCGCAACTCCACGTCAAAGCGCGTATTTTGCGTACGGCCCCTCCGTACGCAAAATACGCGCTTCGACGTGGAGTCCCCATACAACAAACGTTTTTTTTTCGGCGTTCTTTGCTGGATCGGATACGGTACGAAACCTTGGGTATGGGAGTCCGACTCGCACTTGGCTGGTTTTAAAATCTTCATAACTTGCTGACTGGCTAATCTTGTCACCAAATAATGAACTCTTTCTAATAATTTACCTCTTTATGTTTCATTTCGGATATATAATGATAATAGCTCGTGGCTAAACTGCCGCACGGGTCGGTCAATCAGGTTAAGCTACGCTTGCCGGGGTTGGTCTGTGGATGGGTGACCATCTTTACATATCGAGACTCCTTTGTGCCTCGGAAAACACGTTAAGCCGTTGGTCCCGACTGTCATTCTTGAATCTTTCAAACTCAAACTCAAACTCAAAGCATTTATTTCAAATAAACCAATTACAGGCACTTTTGAATTGTCAAGGGGTCGGTCAGTCAGAAAGATGAAGCTAGTTGCCCATTCCAAAGCGTAGTAGGTACCTATGGAGAAGAACGGGCAAGAAACTCCACGGACACTCTTTTAAATCAAAATATTCTTACAAAATAATGGTTACATACATCATTCATGTTTAAATTATACATGTGAGAACAATGTAGAAAGACGTGCACGTCAAAAGCGTCCGCAATGAAAAGATAATAAACAAATTCAAAAATTAAAATACATTAAAATAAGCCATGGAAGCTAAGAGATGACCAGTCCCTACTGACGGCGCCCGTTCACGAACATGACGCATGGATCAGCACCATTCAGCTCAACCATTTTGTAGGGAACTTAATGATCCAACACACACGCCACCACCAGCGAGACATTTGAGTGAGCATGACATACTCTCAGCCGCCAGGGCTTATTCAAGTCAATGAAAGACTTACCCAGTAAATGGTAATGGTCACAGTGCTCACACATGTGCTATGCAATTATAAAATACTAAGAGATTGAATTTATACAATGCAAAGATATTTTTTTGCAATCTTCAGCAGCTCGCAACATTATTTTCAATGCTAATCAACTAGTTTATGCGCCCTTGTGGAGCTGGACCAGCGTTGAGCCAAGCATTTTTGTCAGCGATGTAATCCCCCAATTTATAATATGCTTGGCAGCATAGTGTGCGTTTAATACAAGATTTAAATTTTGTTTCATTTAGTTCGAGTATGTGGGGAGATATTTTATTGTAACATTTTAAACAGTACCCCATGAAGGATGAGTCTACTTTAGCCAGTCTGAAACCAGGTTGAACTAATTGGTCCCTATTTCTAGTACTACACTCGTGAGCAATGAATCCGGGTCACTTAAAGAATGTTAAAAATCTCGGAAACTAAAAATGATAGGTTAATGCAATAAATTGTATTTAATAGACAATGTAATACTCCTTAAATGAAAGTAAAAAAAATATGAGTCACCATACATTTTATTAACACAAAATTACATAAAGAAAAAAACTGCTGATCTCTCCTTAAAACAAAAATAGGAAACATGAAATTTTTGAACTTTATTACGATTTTCTTGAATTTTAATACTTCGTATTGCCTCCTCGTGCTTCCATTACTGCGTTTAGCGTTTACGCGGTTTGGCATGCTGTACACCAAGTTCCTTATACGATTTTGGGGAATATTCTCCCATTCCTCTGTGAGAGCAATTTTGAGCTCACGAAGCGTGATTGGGGGTGGGTTTCGTTGTTTTACGCATCTGCCTAGCTCGTCCCAAGTATGCTCGATCGGGTTGATATCCGGGCTGCGCGCCGGCCACTCCATACGAGTAATGTTCATCTCTTGAAGGTAGTCATTCACAATCCTACCTGTATGAGGTCGGGCATTGTCATGCATAAATATAGCATCCTCACCTAAATTGACCATAAATGGACCAACGTGATCATTGAGGATTTCTTCCACATATCTTACGCTAGTTAAAGAGCCGTTTTCTATGATCACCAGCTCTGTGCGACTTTCAGAAGAAATTCCGGCCCACACAAGTACAGACCCACCACCGTAGGCTACTTTTTCTTCGATGCATGCTTGCTTGAATCTTTCCCCTGGTCTTCGATACACTCTGTGTCTTCCATCGTGCTTGTAGAGCATAAATTTTGATTCGTCGGAGAACATAACTTTTGACCAATCTTCAATACTCCAATTTACGTGGCTCTGGGCATATCTTAGTCTTGAAATACGATGCCCACGCTCCAGTTTAGGGCCGTATGCAGGTCTAAGGGGTTTTAAGTTAGATTCAGCAAGCCGACGTCTTACTGTCCATGCACTTGGGTTACTTCCTCCGAGGCGTCGAAACTGATTTGTGAGTTCAGTTCCTGTGAGAAAGCGATTTCGAAGCATGGTGTTCACCAAGTATCGGTCTTCTCGTGCTGTGGTACGCCTGGTTCTGCCCGTTCCTGGTCTGCGTAGGTTAGAACCAGTTTCTTCGTAACGTCGGAGAACTCTTTGTACTGTTGACAGCGACACACCGACAGTCCTGGCTGTATCGCGCTGACTCCGGCCGGTTTCCAGCATTGTAAGTATTCTGGTGCATTCTTCAGGCGTAAGCGACATAATTTCAGCTTGAATAATGAATATAGAGCACTATCAACATGGTTTATGTACCCACATAAATGACAGATTACAAACAAAAGCAAAACCAAATGCTGTAATTTCGTAGTTCCATCTTCGAAAGTGGCCCTTTTTCAAATTTGATTTTTTTATGATATAACTTTACAATAACTAAGAAGTTTTAATACCTTCATTTAAGGAGTATTACATTGTCTATTAAATACAATTTATTGCATTAACCTAGCATTTTTAGTTTCCGAGATTTTTAGGATTCTTTAAGTGACCCGGATTCATTGCTCTCGAGTGTATAATTGTGTCTTTCACCTCTTTTACTGAAAAGATTAAGATTTTGACAGTCGTTACGGATCGTCGGAAGCCCGAAAGTCTGACAACCAGTCTTACCAAGGGGTATCGTATTACCCAGTTACTGCGGCAGTCGCTCCATATAAAATAATGGTAATCAGCTGCATCCGGTTAGACTGGAAGCCGACCCCAGTACAGATGGGAAAAGGCTAGGCAGATTGATTGTTTCATTTTGAATACAAACCATGTACCTACCTACTTGATCGAAAGCATAAATGAAAACACGAAAACGCATATTTCCATTCTATACAAGGCCAGAACGTAAGGGTGTGAAACTAATCGCATATAGATTGGAAATCACTTTTTTACTTAGGTCTTCCAATCTATACAAGACTAGTACGCACCCGCGTAGACTTCGTAGTGACCTTATTAACTACCTTATTCCATAATAAACAGTGCCAGTACGCATACGGACTAATCGTATATAGATCTTATAGAGCTTCTTCTTAGGATGTCTGGGATATCATACGCTGGAGACCAGAAGGGCATGTGGCCAGGTAGGCGTTATACTCAAAGTGTGTAAGGGTATGACGGCTGCGCCTGACTTCCATAATGAGCTGATTCGACTATACACACCGAATAATTATCTCCGTGTCAGAAAACATCGACTGCTTGGCGTGCCTTCGTGTCGGACAGCAGCCCGTGCCGCGTCTCCCCTACCCCGCGTGTTGACTGCACTAAATAAGCTCGTGGAAGCCAACCCGGACTGCGATCTGTTCGATAACAAATTCGTCAATTTAATGGTTATGAGCCTACATTTTTGTGAGAATAATAGTATTTAATTGTTATTATTCGTTACTTATTATATATACTTTGATTTATGTAATTGGTTTCATATGCCGTGTAAATCAAATAAATAATAAATAGATTGTGGCGAATTGTGAACTGGCATCCAACTTGTCTGTGACGTAACGCACCTTGCGCTAATATTAAATAGCCTGCCCTTTTGCGAGCAACTTCGAAGTAGCGCTCGCCGGCCGCTGAAATAGCATTACATATACGCGAGCAGTTTCCTATGGCTACGTTCTGGCCTTGTACATATTAGGAATACGCAACGGAAACATAGGTGATACCTGTATATTAAAAAAACTCTTCTTTTCCAGAAACAATAATAACAAAATCATTCTGCCTCATAAAGAACCGCCAAGACCTATTGAAGGATAACAAGGAAGAGATCAGAGTGATGAACGGCATGAGGTTCCTCGCAGCAGCAACTGTCATCTCCATACATGAAATGTTCTATACTGTTATGTCTGGAGTTGTCAATTCCAGGGATTATGATAAGGTAGGTCCCTGCCTGCCTGATAAGGTGGACCGATGAACTTGTGAAGGCCGCAGGAATCCGCTGAATGCGGGAAGTACGGATCCGGTCGAAGTGCTTGTTTTTGTTAGGAATGTTTCAGCCATGAAAATGCTGCAAAATGTACTACTCAAATCTGCCCCATTGGAGAATACAGTAAAAATCGTTTATTTCAACATCTAAATGAAATTATTGAGGCACCGTTGTTCCCAAACTAAGCACAGTACATTACTTAATAATGTAAAACTTTTGGTATTTTTTAATAAAACTTAAAATTGGCGTCTGTTAAACTATTTAGTCTCTTCGAGACAGCAAAACTAAAATTACAAAAACAAATTAATTCAAGTAGGAAAACTAAACTACATGAACATTACTAAAATGCATGACAGAATTAATAATAATGATTTATTTGAAATAAAATGTAATAATTAAATAACTAATGTTTATTCAAATGTAATGTATTGTAATAATTAGAATCAATATTATATTATGTAATTTAATCATTTGATATGAAACATTTGCAGTGCCCTTACAAGGTGCATGTTTTACTGTGTCATGAAATTTTAAGGGGACTACAGGACCTAAACGTGCCTAAACGCAAGTTTTATAATGCGTAAAAGTATATGATCCACTGCAGTAAACAAAATCAGAAAAATATATGATATTCTTCAGGATATATGCTAGTATGATAGTGTGTTGAAAACATAATACAACTAATTTGATACGATAGAAAAAAATCATGAAGATACCTCTAAAAATTTATTTTAACGATTAAAAATCATATTAATTTACATGCAATCATTCTGATTTTTTGTCAGATTATTCTACAAGCTACATATTAGCATAATAGTGTTTTAATTTTCCAGTCCAATCAATAGATTTTTTGTAAATCGCTAACTGCTTCATATTTTGCAATAAATTACCTGCGTCGTGTCATCGCGCTTCTCTTTCATTTCTATGCAGTCCGACAGTGACCGCGCTTTAGCTGTTGTAAGCCTCTTAATGTATGCCTACTAACCAGTGTTGTACATGTTAGCAAATAAATAAATAAATTAAATAATTCTGATAGATAAAATATAATTATAAAAGATAAAACTTGGTATAATTTCTGTATTTTGCTGCTGTTCTGTATTAAATGAGTGTGTGTGTGAGAGTGTGTGGGTAGAAGCACACCTACACACACATTATATTAATAATTGTTTTAGTATAGGCGTGATTGTATCTGCTCTTCTGGAATTCCTTTCTAAACTTAAATTAATTATTGTGTTCCAGTCTATCGAAGGACTCGGAGGAGTGTTCCTCCACATCGATGTGATCGTCGACACATTCTTCGCGATGTCAGGTCTACTCCACATTAAGGGTCTTCTGGGCAACGTTAGTAGACAGCAGAATCTGTTCAGCGTTCTATGGAAACGATATGTGAGGTAAGAGCTTCTTTTTCTTCTTATTTTGTGTATATGGTCCAAGATAAAAATGATTATTTTTGAAATATTTATACAAGTTGGAGACGACAACATGACAATAAATTAAAATTCTTATATCTAATGACGTTTTCAGTCTGCATACAAAAATTCAGAGAGCATTTGGAGTGCACTGGTGGCCCAGTGGTAACTGCCCCGAATTACGAGTTGTAGGTCGTAGGTTCGATCCTAAAAAAATAACTATGAATTTTGATAATCAGCCTATAATGTTCGCACTGCTGGGACACAGGCTATAATGTACCACGCGGGCCCAGTGCGAGTTGGTAGATGTCACTTGTCTTTGAATTTTTGGTTCTAGGACATGCCGGTTTCCTCACGATGTTTTCCTTCGCCGTTTTTAGAGCAGTGGTGATGAAATATTTTACACAATGTAAAGCACTTATCTGGGTTCGAACCTATGACCTAAAACTCGTAAGTCGCGACCGTTACAACTGGGCCACCACTGCTCTATTGCAGTGGCGATACTCAGTGCATCATCACCACCTTACTGACTGCTTACCAAGTTACCACGGCATCGGTATGATCTGTTCTGATTAAGTGGGTGACGATACCTCAAAAAAGCGGTCACCTGCGAGTTGAACTCGCACGCGAAAGGATTCCGTATCACCGTAATTTTTATTTTATTTTTTTCTGGACCCCTTTTAATTTTGTAATTTATTTTATTACTAGCTTTTTTTATTTATTTATTGTTATAGCGACTATGGTAGTACATGCTGTGACCGAATACTGGCAAAGGTTAGGCAAAATAAACCAGGGCCGTCCAAAAGCTCGTTGGGTTGACGATATCGTCAAAGTCGTGGGACACATGGATTAGAGACGCATAGAACCGGGAAGTATGGCAGAGAAAAGGCGAGGCCTATTAGCAGTGGGTAATTCCGGTCAGAAATGATGATGACGATGATGATGAGTAGTACATAGCACACACTCTGTGAAAATTTCAAGTTGCTACCTATTTCTGTTCAAAAGGTACAGCCCTGTGACAGACGGTCGGACGGACAGCGAAACCTTCGTAATAGAGTCCCGTTGTCACCCTGTGGATATGGAACCCTAAACACACATAACCCTCCTTATTTGGCTTCGCCGCAGTCGGGTAAAAATACCTAAAGGTTCAATTTAAACGTTTTTATTTCAGGTTAATTGGACCCCTCGCGTTAACAATTTTTTACTTGATATCGGTATCAAAGTACGTTGGTTCTGGTCCGCTCTGGATCTACAGTAACGAGCAGGAATCAGAAGTGTGCCTTAAGACTTGGAGACTTAGCTTCTTGATGCTCAACACTGATCCGAAATATATTGTGAGTAGAACAGTAAATAATTAAGATGTAAAAACCAGCCAAAAATACATGTTTTTTTTAATTATGACAAATCTTAAATAATTATAATATACACTCTAACACTAAAATATATATAATAAGTATGTAAAGGAAAAAATATGACACTGAACAACATACAAATAACATACGTTACATAACATAAGAAAATGTTAGAAAAGAAAGAAAGAAAAAGTGTTTATTCTGCACAAACTAAACGCACATTATTAAAAAAAACAAAATACAATACCACTTTACAAATTAGCCAAAAGCCTCGTATCCATTATTAACACAGAAAAGTTTGACAAATTTTATCTAACACACACAAACATACCTACATACACTAACCTATTTGATTTGACTTGAACACAGGCTTTTAAACATACTAAAATAAAGCGACTATTATAAAGACAAATTCATAATCCACCATCAATGGCTGGAACCGGTACCAAAAGTGCAGGTTCTGTATCGGTACTTAGCGGTTCTTGCAGTAAGTAAGTAAATCATTTATTTGCGTAAAACATGGTATACATTGATGTTAATATTATTACAGTAGCTCAACATGTTTCGCTAAGATATAACATAGCATGCAAAAAAAATCTATTTTGACAAAAGGAATCAACATCTCACATCCATAAAATCTTTTAAACTGTAAAAATTACATTCATTAAGCCACTTGTGTAATTCTATCTTAAATTTCCTAGAGTTCAATATTTTAAAGCGACTTGGTATTTTGTTATAAGTACGTGCGCACATTGCTAGGCAGTTTTTGTTGTATTTGGCAAGTCTTGGCAAATCGCTTAATACCAGTTTATGAGTGTCGGTACCTGGGTACCGGTTCCAGACGGGTACCGGTACTCCACCTAACAAGTAACGGGACCAACTTCAGATACCAGGCGCGTACCAAAAATTTGATATTCGTACGACGAACCTGGTACGGTTAGGAAACTTAAGTTATTTTTCTAATGCCTATTAGCCATTCTTTTTACTATATATCTTTTTTCTCACTCTAACTTACGGAAATATTTGTCTGGTCCCGGTTTTAATAGGTACCGGTACAGTACCGATACTCATTAGAAATACCAATAGTACATGTACGTCTGGAACCGGTAGTAATAGTACCTACAACTTCTACGTCTGGTACCGGTATCACACCAAGGCCAATGGTACTGCTTCCCAAAAGTACCATCATCATCTGCCTAGCGTTTTCCCAACTGTGGGGTCGGTGCTTCCAGTCTATCCAGATGCAGCTGAATACCAGTATTTTACATGAAGCGACTGGCTTTTTGACCTCCATAGCTCAGTAACTGGGTAACATGATACCCCTTAGTAAGACTGGTTTCTGGTATAAATTCATAACCCACACAAATGTTGTTTTTCAGTGCCATGCAGTCACCTGGTACGTACCATGTGACTACCAGCTCGCGATCCTGGGAACTTTCCTCTTCTACTTATATCAGAAAGACCGAAGAGTTGGGTTTGCCGCCTTCGGTGCCGCTGCAGTCTTGTCCCTGATCATACCAGGAGTTCTGACTTACTGGTACGAGCTGCCTCCTGTTCACTTTCTGGATTTAGGGTAAGAAAATCCTTCACCTTCTAGTATTTATTTATTAAAACTTTTCACACTCAAAAAAGTACAAAGGCGGACTTATTGCCTTAGGCATTCTCTACCAGTCAACCAAGGGTGGTGAAGAGATTAGATGGCAGGTGCTCTATTTGAGAGGAACAAAGAAAAAAAAAAAAAAACTAATGACTTATAACTAAAATAGATACAACAATACATAAATATAGATTACAAACTACATACCCATACATACATATTTACTATAATATATACCTATATTAAATATACGAGTATATACAAATATACGAAATCAAGGGAGAGGGGTGTTGAGATGACTCTACTCTAGTATCAATGTCATGTATCATATTTCATCAGGCCAGTATGTTCCCACGTTGCTTTCGCCAGTATTCATCAGTTCCTATCAGACGCAAGTATTATGGAAAGCAGGACATGGTTTAGGATAGGCTTGATTTTCAGGTTTGTGCTCTGGGAAAATGAGGATTTTCATGGAGTAAATCGTATCGATTTTTTATATAGAACTAGTTTGTGTTGAAGGAAATAACAGAAAGTAAACTGAAAAGGGTGGCTTCATGTCTTCCGGCTTCCTTTCGTCAGTCTGTCACAAAACCTTTTTTAAATATGTAAAAAATCCTTGATACCAAACTTTCCAATTCCAGCAAGATACTCCGTGAGATCCGCGGCTACTGGGAGATCAGCTACACGTACACGCCGAGCTACAGTCGCGCCGGCGCATACCTCGTAGGCGTCGCTATGGGATACCTCATGACTTTGTATAAACCTTCTGAATATAGGAAGACTGTTTCTAAGGTGAGTTCAAATCCAAAACTTTCTATTGCATATATACGTTTTATTGGGATCATCCAGAGCTACCTGCGTAGTCACTAGTTAAGTTATCAGTAAAACCTGCAACCTTCTTTCTACAACTAAAAAAATCACGAGTAAAACATATATTATTTTTCCGTCGACAAAACCCGTATCTATGGTTGTCATGCTACGAGTGTAGGTGCGGTATACGGAGAACCAGGTGTTCTGTCTAGAGAATTATACGACCAGCAGATGACTGGATCATTGGTCAGTAGAAAAACCAAAATGAACGTATAAAACCAGCAGGCGAAGCTCAATGTACAGTTAAGAATGTTTCAAGTTCAAAGATCAAACTTTTATGCATCAATAATGACAGTCTACGATTTAAAAATGAATCATTGACCCAATGCCCTTGTTACACTGTATAACTTGTAGTCCCACTATGTTCCATCGTGTACACGCGAATATTCAGAGAATAAAATAAATCCTGCAAAAAAAACTTTTACGCTGGCAACTATATCCAGCTTATGTCATTCTATTTAGAGTAATCTGCAATGAGAGAATTAACAGACAGTAATTCTCCAACTTCAATCCCAGGGTCAAACAACAAGATATGGTCTTGTTTAGGGCTTGGGAGGGAACATAGTATCGAGGACTAAGCACTTCGTATAATTACAATAGAACTTCACTTAGGTAAGTTCGTTTAATTTAGTAATTATACTCGTGCTTAGTCCTCGATAATTAACCTGATTTACTATGTAGATGTTTAGAGAGATGAAGTTGGAAATTACAGACATTGTAGTGGGTTGGTTTTCAACTTGCTAGTCAATTTAGTTTCTGTAGATAATCTTGCAGTAATATCAGTGTTTTTTTTTTCAAATCAAATCATTTATTTACTTAATACAGGTGGTATATAAACAGATGTTACAAATAGATTTACAGTACACTGTATCATTACCTAATAAGGTGTGCAAATATTTATATTATTATTCTTATTATATCATTATTAAAATAACATAACAAAAATTATTATAATAAAAACTAAAAAAATCTGAATACTACATCAAAGGTTTAAGAATAAAGATTGTCCGATGAATTATAAATTTATAATACATGTCTTATCAATCAAATAAATTAAATTAAAAATATTAGTCCAAATTAAAATAAAATTACCAGATGTCAAATTAAATTATTATAGCATGTCACACTATTGTTATTTGCCATTATTCAATGTCAATAAATTACTCTTGCTATATGTAACCATCTATATTCTTATCCTGTAAGTACTCCTTGACATTGTCTGATCAGGAACATTATTGTCCTATAGAGGAATGAGGAACAGGGAGTAAAGATCACTCATCCTCCATAGAAAAGTGAGGAGCCTCTGACCAGACGGGTGTTGTGTCCGATGGGCTACTGTCGGGATGTTGTATATATTCTAGTCGCGTGGTAAACTCTACTTTCGTGATGCAAGATTATGCGTGACCTCAGTGTGATGCGTAGTTCGGATGGGTTGATATAGGTACCGCCACAATCCGTCTGTACTTTAGGACAAGATTTCTATAGGTTTTCCTTTCTTATCGTAACGCTTGGCCTTTCATTTCAGACATGGTCCATGGTCGGTGCAGCAGTATCTCTAGCTGCGATGCTGTACGTCTTGTCATTAGGACAGTACTATTTGTACCGGGAGTACGACCCTATTGAAGCTGCCGTGGTCACGTCCACCAATAGGGTCGCCTGGGCTGTGGCTATCTGCGTCATTATTGGGTTGTGTGAATATGGGACTGTGCGTAAGTAATACTAAGATTTCATTATATTACTAGTTTCTGCCCGCGGCTTGGCCCGCGTGGTCCTTAATTCTTTTTCTAAAATAAAAGTAGCCTAAGTTATTCCTTATAATATTAGCTATTTGCCAGTGAAAGTCCCAGACAAACAGACAACAGATGAACAGACAAAATTTTTAATAATTGTTTTGTTTTATACTTTCATATGTATTTAGTAAAAAGCTGTTTGTTAATAAGCGCAATAGAAACAAGAATAATTATAAAACAAGTGTGTTTTATGATTATAATTGTATTTATTATATTTAAATAGATAAATAAATTTTCTGTTTGTATGTATTTTTTGTTTATGTAAATGGTACAGCACAGACTAACTGCAGTATTGAAAAGATCGCTTTTAGCGATAAGACCGCCCATTGTGTCACCCTATGTATAATTTCTACATTTGTATGATCAGTAATATTTATGGTGTACATAATAAAGAGTATTCTATCTATCTATCTGCCCGGCTGCAAAAATACATATGGTGGTAGTACGTATCCGGAAGAGCTCTTTCAAAATGAGCACAGCTCTTAAGCTGACTGAGGAGGTGAAGAACAAAACCTCACTTTTCCATTTTTTCTAATATTGAAGAAAACAGTAAAATGTAAATAACTAACTGACTACGACATCTGCATTTTGGTTTAATTGTGTCATATTATGCTAGAGTTACAGTCAATCTGATGTACCAAATGGCTGATAAAAATGATAAGAATCTTAGCTAATATTTTGAAATGAAATTTGGAAATGTGAGGTTTTGATTATTTTTTTTTGGAAAAGTGTGGTTTTGATCAAGACTAGTGGAAAAGCGAGGTTTTGATGTTTACCAAAAAAAAAAGGTGTGGTTTTGAAAATGACTGAAAAGATAACCTTACTTTTAAAAATATATTTTTGTTCTCCTTACTGTATGAGCACACACACATTCTTATTTTAATTATCACATATTTATATATTTTTATGTGGTTTTGATGAAGTCTTAATGATACCGTGAAATTGTACTCCAATAAAGTGAGCTTTTGAAAAGTATCGAGGGAGACTGTTTTTTTTTTAGTCTAAAGTGTGGTTTTGTTCGAAACTCTCTATTTGAAATGAAAATTTTTATAAGAAAAGATGTGTTTTAGATAAGGTTTTACTTATTTGCTTTGATCAATTCAACATTTTTTTGCACATAGACTAAAAAATAATATTTAAAACAAAAATGGAAAAGTGAGGTTTTGTTCTTCACCTCCTCAACTATAAGATTAGGTACCTCAAAAATATTGGCAACAGGGTCATCTTGTCTAACAATGGGTCTTCTCCCTATTTTGAAATTTGCTTTCATTGTGTCCGCGTAAATATCAATATTTGGTATGAAGTTACTGCTAAGCGATCATATATGGCAATTTTACCTTTGACTATTCTGAGAGCGTTGTCACACTGACATATTGCCAGCGTGTTTCCAACAAGGCGATTTGAGAACGTGCTCTCTGCGGATGCGAAGCGAGTTAACGAAGCGACGTATACGCCGCGTTTCCACAATATTATTGTACATTCGCTTGCCTAGCTCGTGGCTAAGTAATAACAGCCGCACGGGTCGATCCATCAGCTTAAGCTACGCTTGCCGAGGTTGGTCTGTGGATGGGTGACCAATGTGACCATCTTAACATACCGAGACTCCTCTGTGCCGCGGCTCCGGCAGCCGTTGGCCCCGGCTGTCATTCGTGGATCTTTGACAGTCGTTACGGGTCGCCTGAAGCCCCGAAAGTCTGATAACCAGTCTTACCAAGGGGTATCGAATTACCCAGTTACTGGGTTGTGGAGGTCAGATAGGCAGTCGCTCCATAATAAATACTGGTATTCAGCTTCAGCAGTTAGACTGGAAGCTGACCCCAACATAGTTGGAAAAAGGCTAGGCAGATTGATTGACTCGCTTGTCTCTTCTGCACTCACGTCATTCGCTCTCGACGCAAACGCGGCGAACACGTTGCGCACACGTGGCGTGGTCGCTACACACACGTAGCGAGCGCGTTGCCTTATCGCCTCGCTGATAACTCGCTCGCAAATTGCCAATGTGATAAGGCCCATAGTGCAGCCATTGGGAGACCCAACATCAATAGCTGTAGACATTGTAATCTTTTTTTTTTTTCAGCGGTAGTCACCGACATCCTAAGCTTATCGTTCTTCACGCCTCTAAGCCGCCTCTCGTACAGCATTTACATGATCCACCCTCTCCTCATACAACGGAATAAGTTCGCGCTCCGATCGCCATTGAAGATCGATTCATTTTCTGTTGTGAGTATCAGTTTGCTAAATGTCCGTTTTTTTTATATTTCAATCAGGGATACATAATGAAATGCAAAATCTTGATTGGAAGCGTCCATCAAAAACGTAGTTGTTGTTAACAAATGTACCAGACATCCAGAGACAAAATTAACAAGTCTCAAGACTCGTACGTACGTACTATATAAACTGAAATGCCGAAATGCTGATTCATGGCAGATAAAGTAAGGGGGATACAATGAACTTCTCCTGACCAAGACTCTTATGCACAAGGTTGTTAATTTAAGGACTTAAAAAGCCCTCGAATTTCACGAACCCAGATGTATCACCTGTCTGATTAGACACTTCCTACGCCATTATCATCTGTTACAAAGTTCCTATACATTAAAATAAAATAAAAAATGTACTTTAAAAAGTTCCTGTACCTTTCTTTCAGAGCTTGGACACTATTGGGACCTTAACCACAGCGATTGGGCTCAGCTTTGCGATGTGGCTGTTTGTTGAAGCTCCGTTGATCAACATAAGCAACCATTTCCTGTTTAGAAAGTAAGTACCTATTCCGTTCTTCGTTCTTAGGGTTCCGTACCTCAAAAGGAAAAAACCCGTATAGGATCACTTGGTTATCCGTCCGCCCGTCCGTCTGTCTAGACCCTTTTTCTCAGGAATGCGTGGAGGTATCAAGTTGAAATTAATCAGCGGAGACCAACCCTCGGCGCAGGAGTCATTATAGTGCACAAACACAAGTGATCAGATGTAGGGCCAACGGCTTAAAACGTGCTTTCCGAGGCACGGCGGCATCACACTGCCAACTTCCAAACTCCGGGCTATTACTAAGAAATTCCTAATGGTAAAACCCAATAACACTGCCCGACCCGGGAATCGAACCTAGGGGCCCATGCTCATTAGTCGCGCTTGCGACTGCGAGACCAAAGGGGCAGTAAAAAAAAAATCGAGCGAACCTTACAGTAGTCGCATAATGTGTAACATGTTACATCTCACCTTGGTAATAAGTAACATTAAAGGGGCGGCCAACTCTAGCACCGCGCGCGCTCATTGGTCAAATCGAATAGCGAGCGCTTCCCCAGCTTCCTGTGACACACTTCCGTCCCTTTTCACGAAATCACTCCCACAGATTTGATTATTTCGTTTATATTTTTAATTAGATTTTTATTTTGATTGCGAGAAAGCGAGAAAAAAGATATTATACATTAAAAAAAACAATATAAAATACTCGTCATACGATAATGCATAATGCTTTTTATTTATTTTCAGGTCTGAGAGTACACAGCCAGTTAAGGAACCAGACAAGAATGGTATCGAACACCAGAATGGACATGTTAAAACCAAAGCAGCGTAGATGAAACCTTATAAGTAGGTAGTTAGTTAATATCTGTAAACTTCCATGTGCCTACGACATGTTCCAGAAGGTTCATTGCGCAAGTGAGGCGAAAAGCAGACCGGTGTGCTACCGTGAAATATTTCATTGCCCTCAGGGAAACTTTGCCTGAAGAACCATTTACAAGTAATCTTTTATGTGCAAAAATATCTTAATATTATGGCAACATTGATTGGCTTTGGTGGAAAATTGGTTATATGTATGGTAATACTGACTATCGTGTTTGTTGCTAACTTCACTTCGTAGCTTTTTGGAACTCGTCAAATGAAGTGCGTGTTTTTGCGGGCAAATTTTAATGCAAGGTCAGGGTAACATTGCCCAGTAATTTTATTAAAAAAACATTTCGTTGTAGTATCGTTTACATACCTAAACTAAAAGCCATCTTTACCAAAATTCTTGTACTGGTTTTTGTGTCATCTGCATTAAGGCCATATTTACGTCAAAAAATCAATGTGGGGAATGTTGAGTAAAAGACCACATAACTATGCCCGCAAAAAAATTTAACAAAAAGTGGGCAAAGTTGTCATGTTTTAAAGATCGTCGCGCGAATACGCGATCGGTCGCGTGCAAATATCACTTTTTGTTCGGAAAGCTGGAAAGCGCCCTCTGTCGGCGGGACCGCACGGGTCGCCGAACAAAAAGTTCGAACGATCGAATATTCGCGCGACGATCGCTTTTATCACGCGGGGTAAGTGTAGAGACTCAGTTGCCGAAAATAACCCGACGAGGTTTTTCGTAGGTAATATAATCTGTGGTAGGTGTAAGCACGCCAAATTACGCTGAACGCGCAACGTAAACATAGGTAACGTAAATTTGAACGATTTTTTTATCGAAAGTACATCTATCCTGTAACATTTTGGTTTAAATTAATTTCACCTATGTTTATATAAATATTGTTCGAGTAACGTTTACTCCGCACGTTCGTGCTAGGCCTATGGGTGTGTCACTTCGCATAAAGATAATTTTACATAATTATAGCAAGATGTATTTCTGATATGCATTTAGTTAATATAGAAAATTACAACTAGATAAATAACTCATAATATGTTGAGTGTAAAAATATGCATCTACTCTCTGATAGCAAGGAAAAAAAAGAGTAATAAAAGAGTACAGTTTACTAGATTGAGTGTAACTAAAGTCCCCGTCACGAGAAGCTATAAATTTTGTAAACAAAGAACTTCTACTAAGTTCGTAGCGACACAAATAATCCCAAATTCAATCAACTCAAAGTAGCATACGTGTAATACGAAACTAACGAGCAATTTCACTTGGTCGGGTTATATTTTAGCGATATAAAGCGCTGTTGCTTATGTTTTGTGGTACTGGAACTCAGACGCTTTCAATTCTCGCTACGTAACTTGGTAGAAGTTCTTTATTTACAAAATTTATAGTTTCGCGTGACGGGGACCTTATAATGAAATTGATCTCTTTACAATTTGATCAGTAAAGAAAAAGATTTCTTGAAGAAAATATTTTTTGTCGTGTAATTCATATTTTTTGAACTTCCAAATAGTAAAATTTATTTGTAGGAATGTAATTGCAATGTATTATTGTAGGTAATAAATATTATAAATACTGAGATAAAACTTCACCTTTTATTTACTTACTCATCAAGTCTTCGCCCAGATAACGTTTTGAGCAGTCGTGGCTCAGTGGATACGGCCGCGATTTACGACTTGTAGGTCATAGTTTCGAACCCAGGTAGGCACTTCACTTTGTGTAAATTAATTCATCACCACTGCTCTGGTGAGTTACGGCACACTCCCTCTCACATATAGGCTGATTACGAACCAAAATATAAAGTAGAAAGGTCTAAATCACCTGTTATTTCACAGGCAACCCTTCAAACCAGGGAGCCTAAAGGCTCGTTCAGACCAGCGCGACGCGACGGCGCGACGCGACTCGAACAATACAATTTCTAAGAAAACTTCACGGTATAACAATAACCGTTGTCGCGTCGCGCTAGTCTGCTCAAAGCTTAAAACGGCCACTCAATTCTGCTAAAAGCGATTCATATTCGCCAGTAATGTGATTCAGATATGAATTGAATTGAGATATTTTCAGCTATTAAGTGTCACCATTTCACGAAAATTAGAGGAATTGCTAATGAATTGCTGCGAATTCAGGAAATGGATCGCATTTAGCAGAATTGCTACAGTGGCCGTTTTAGGCCCCTAGAACCTAGCAACGCTGCTTAGCAACAGACGTAAATCTCTATTTATTATTATAAATGGTTAGTGGTAAAACACCAACAACCTCTTAATGGGTCATTCTACTCATCCATAGGAAAAACTTTTAATATGGGACCAAACATGAAAACGCGAAAAAAAAAACAGCTGTTCCCTACATTTATGTTCACCCAACTCGTCAAAATGTATGAAACACCAGATTTTTCTTTCCCGATTTAAGGCTTGGAACCAAAGTAAAAGTTGTTCATAATGATGAGTACAATGACCCCTTAAGAGGTTGCTGGTGTTTTACCAATAACCCTGTATAATTCATCTTTACGTGTTCACTGAACTCCTCCTAAACGGCTGGACCGATTTTATGATTTTTTTGTGTGTATTTGTTTAGGTCCCTGGATGGTTTAGATTCGCAATTGGAGTCTGTAGCTGGCGTTACTCAGACAGGACAACTTCTGTCAGGTCCGCTAGTATATTTATATAAAAATCAATTGCCGTGCCTTAGCCTCGCAAAAACTCGAAAATGGCTCGACCGATTTGTTTTTTTTATTCGCGTCAATACTGGGGTGGATTAGGAAAAACCCAAAGGAACAGCCGGAAATACGGTAAAACCGAAAAAATTTAAACGTGGTACGAAGTTCGCCGGGTCATCTAGTAAAAGATAAAAGAAATAATGCATCAGATGAGCTGGCTTACTGCCAATACTTACACTCAATACCTACCTTTGTAAACGTTCCAGTTTAATTATTTATCTAGCGATATAGTTTCTGTTTGTTTCATTTAGATTTTTTTTTAAGTTCATTAAATTAATAGGAACAAATTAGATCAACCACGTTTCAGATTGTCTAAAGTGCACACTTCTTTTATGGGGTACTGTGTAAAATGTTATAATAAAATACCACTCGATATTCTTCAATTGAATGTGAAGAAATTTAAAACATGCATTAAACGCACACTATGTAGACAAGCATATAAGTTGGATGATTATATCGATGATAAAAATGCTTGGCTTAGTGCTGGTCCTGCTCCACGGCCACTTGGGCTCACTAGTTAAACAATTTAATGTTCGACGTTTTTTAATTTGTGACGCAAGACAGCGTTGACTGCCTCATTGGTCTAGTGGTCGCAAGCGCTGCTGCTGATCATGAGGCCCTGAGTTCGATTGATGAGTCGGGCAAAGTGTTATTGGGTTTTTTCATCAGGAATTTCTGAGTAGCACCCCGGTGGATAGCAAAAGGCTCGTCCCCTATTACATGGGACTTAAACATAACTGATGAAATGTGGGTGTAGGTACACCTCTGCCTTACCCTTGGGGAATAGGCGTGATAATCTGTTTTAGTTCTAGGCATCGTTTCTTAATGATGTTTTCCCTATCAGATAGAGCTAAAATCTGTAAATCTGAACACACTATTGTGTCTTATGCCGTTTTGATACAAGAAACGGTATTCCTGTCCCAGCTAATACAAGATCATATTAGCTAGCAAAACTCCACAGACGTGGTAGATATCGATACTTATCTAAAAGAAAAAAAAAACGATTTGATGTTTTTTTGGGGTCAACGGTCGTAGTGTAGTTACGTACATATAAGTTTAAAAAATCTGTTTTTTTTGTAAACTTCAGACGTGATAAAACAAAAAAACACATTCTTTTTAAAGTAAAGCATCGTTCGTTAACCCCAAACAATCATCTTTTTTTGTTTATCCTGTTTAGGTATAGATCCTATCAAGTCTGTGACTTCTCGCTAGCTAATTTAAATTGACCTTATATAGTTCAAATTCAAACAAAGGATCAGTAACCAACTAAACAATACGAAAACAAAATGGCACAGACAAACCCGCTTGCAAAACCCAGTTCACAATAAGAAACCGTGAGATAGGCCCTTGAGATAAATCCTCAATACTCGAGATCCTCGTTGATTGTGATTCCCCTCCCCCCTCGCACCCCCTCTTCACAAAATAGATAGGTACAGAAGGCCAGCTCCATACAACGAGCGAAAACAGGCACACACACATAGATGCGTAATCTGCGTTCGCAATTTATTTGCCAAACATGTAAACAAACACGAGTTTTAGGAAAAACAACCGTAACGCCTACACATAAGGTTCAGTTTGCGCTACAATTTCATATTTTTTTATGACTTTTTAAATAGTACCAGTCAATCTAAAATCTACTTTATTTACACCTACATAAAGTTGATGTTTGTTTATATAGAAATAACATCAATTGGAAACAAGATTATAAATAGATCTTACGTGCGACGATCTCAAACAAATGCCGGTCGCGAGTGTGATTGCACTCGATGTATATAGTTATGCGCTTCGGGAATCATCGTTATCTTCGGAAGTACAAACGCGCAATGATGAGGTCTAATACAGGGTGGCATAGACATCGACGCGCAAACTTTAATCACGAATTCAGCACATGATTTTAGACCCCCAAGGGTAGTAATATTTTGCCGGTTATCAAAAAATTTATCAAGGTTGCGCTTTGATGTCCCTGCCACCCTGTATGGAGCTGTTAGAAAATGATAAAATTAACAACTTTATATACAATTCCAAAAAAACTTTTGAGATCAAAGACAAATGAAGATCTGAGACCAGAGTAGTATTCTGTCCTCCCATACCTATTAACACTGTTATTTGAAAATATTGTAAAAGCCAATTATTTTTAAAAGAGTAACCGTGGAGTTTCTTGCCGGCTCTTCTCCATAGAAAACGACTAATTGGAACCGTGCACTTAGCTTCTGACGTTTCATAAGTGCCCATGTAGATTTATGTGAAATAAATTATTTAGATTTTTTTATTTTGACGAATGGTACGTACACTACTACAAAGCGCGGTAGTACTAACTTAGAAGCATTGCCTCTGTGGGGCTACTACTCTGTGGCGCGTCCTTCGTGCTAATTCGGAAACACGAAGATTACCGAAGCACATACCTTTTCTAAGCAGTGGTGGCCCAACATTGGACACCCGCGACTTACGAGTTGTACGTGATAGGTTCAAATCCAGATAGGCGTATTATGTTTTCATCACCACTGCTTTCAAACCTGTGAAGGAAACGATCGTGAGGAAACTGACATGGCCTAGAACTAAAAATTCGAAGTCATGTGACATCTACCAACAAGCACTGGGCCCGCGTGGTAGATTACGACCCACTGCCTCTCAGAGAGGAGGCCTGTGTGCTAGCTAGCTAGTGTAAAATCTATGTGTGCGTGCGTTTTCATTCGTTGTATGAAGCCGACCTTCTGTAACTATCTATTCTGTGCCTTCTTCCTCCCAGCCTCATCTCTGTACTAACTAACAATTTGTTTCCAATTATGTGGATGCGAAGACTTTAAACAATGTCTAAGGAAGATTGTTTATTTTGTAGTTCAAGGATTTTTGCTGGGAATTGCTCTGTGGTAAGATAAATGTTTTGTTATAGTATTCTAGTTACCATGTGATTTATATATTATAAGGTGTTCTAAGCTTAATTCGACCTGATCTTTTGGGAGTAAGCATTCATTAACGATTGTTTCATTTTATTGGTAACCGCGTTCATAAGCTACCAGTGTCATATTTGCTGTGAAATATTTTATTAATAGCTCTTGAACGCGGTTTAGAAGTGTTGATCGCGTTCAGCTTTAAGCTTCGTGCAGACCAGCGCGACGCGACAGCGCGACGCGACACCGGTTATTGTTATACCGTCAAGTTTTCTTAGAAATTGTATTGTTCGTGTCGCGGCGCGGCGTCGCGTCGCGCTGGTCTGCACAAAGCTTTATTGGTGAAATTCGACGTTAACAAGAAAAAAACAAAAATCTGTAAAATTGAAATGGTTACTTTTTAAAACTGTGACGCAATCATTTGACAATTTCTTAGAAGGTAAACATAATCTCTATTACCAGGTGAATTTATTTATATATAATTTATATGTTCACCAGAAAAATATAACAAAAATAAGTTAAATACTACAAAACATCCAACGGGCGGCCTTATCGTTTTCTGCGAAGTCTTCCAGGCAACCTAGAAATGGATTACAGTGATTGCGTGGACATAAAATGGGACTGTCATTAATGCAAATAATAATTATATAGATACAATATTACAATGTGAAATTTAATTCGTTTGCATCCTCTTATCTATCCTGCCGGCGTTGCGAGTTTGTCCGAAAGGTATATCGCGACCCCGGCACACAGGCAACGGAGGGAACACGGGTGGGTTTTAGTCAGTAAAAGTCTGATACGCTCTCCCGCTCCGCCCAGAGCGGGAGAAGTTATTTGATAATTTCCCAACGTCAAAAAAAAAAAAAAAAAAAAGGGGGTCATTGTACTCATCATTATGAACAAAAAAATCTGCTGTTCCCTACATTATAACGATCTATGCGAACATAAATGTATGGAACAGCTGATTCTTTTTTCGCGATTTGTGTGAGTAAGTAGGCTTACCTATCCTTTATGTTGTAACAAAAACGTAAACCATACGATAACACCATCAAATAAACCATACGAACTACTCTAACACTTCAATAAACAGCCGTGCACTTTGAGGACGCAAGGGGGTTTCAAAAACAGAAGACACGACGCGGTTTCTCTGCAAATTATTTTTAAAAAAAACACTTAAAAACAACAGATAGTCATAATAAAAGTTAAACAAACTAAGTTTATTGTATTTTCTAATCAGCTAAACTTCAGTGAATTATTACAACAGTTCTAAAATATTAATTGATCTTTGGCATTCTGTAATACAATTATAATAACTTAATCTAACACAATGACACAGACTTTGGAAACAAAAACAGCAGAATATTAAGCCTCCATCTTAAAATCTAAAATACATATTTTAATTAGTAATATGAAATATTTTATTTCAAATAAGGCCACTTTCATTTATTTGGATAATCAGTACCTGCTGTAAATAAATGATACAATAAAAAAGATTATAAAATTATTTCCTCCAACATGCTTTTTTTTTAAATGCCTAAGAATTGAACAGAAATACAATAGACATAGATAAACCATTAGATTCTACAATCCAGTTCGCAAGTCCGCATTATACTTACAGCAAACAATCTGCCTAGCCTTTCCCCAACTATGCCGAGGTCGGCTTCCAGTCTAACTGGATGCGAATACCAGTATTTTACATGAAACGACTGCCTATCTGACCTCCACAACCCAGTAACTGGGTCATACGATACCCCGTAGTAAGACTGGTCGTCAGACTTTCCGGCTTCTGACGACCCGTAACGACTGTCAAAGATCCACGAACATGCTTAGCGAGACACGGAGGAGTCTCGGTATGAAAATTTAGTCATCCATCCACAGACCAACCCCCACAAGCTTAGCTTAACCTAATTGATCGACCCGTGCGGCAGTTATTACTTAGCCACGGGCACGGGCTCTTTATCTACTTACATCAATATGAGATACAATACAGTCATAGATCATCTCTAAAAAGGTAAAGAATAATACATTGACTCATTGACACTTGATTCATGCCCACAATGAGTCACATACAACCTTAACAGTACTGGAATCTTTGAATACAATAGGTTTTCATTGATTAATTTACTCGTTCACAAATCATCTATCAATAAATTCTACCTTTTGTAATTCACTACTCGGCATGGTCCTCTGCCCGGTACGGCCAGCGTATCCTAAGCTGTCAGCCCCGCTGACTTTGTAATATCTTCATCATGGTATACGATATTTATGTTCATATAGTATATTATATATTTATTTTCGTATGTGCATTTGACAAGGGCGAAATAGTAAAAGATATTCGATCCTTCTTCATCGCATGCAGCTCAACTCATAAGTAGCCAAACATCTTCAATGCAACTTAGCTTCATAATGGTCGTCTTGTTCTTCAAACACAGAATACTGACATTCATGTGCATCCGGTAAGACTGGAAGCCAACCACAACATAGTTGGGAAAAGGCTAGGCAAGTGATAAATGTTTATCTTCTACTGTAACTTTATCTAATTTCTGGTTCAGTCACTTGTTCCAGTACAGGCTCTCCTTTCCAATATTTTCAAGACAACAATATCGAAAGATAATCTCGAGGCTAACCAATGCCGCTTTGTCGGTCAAAAGGTTATGCCATCTTCCATATCAAACTTCACATAAATAATATTGTCATATATTTGAAGTTTCTCTTTTAAAACCTTTATGATTTCACTGCCAACATCGTTCTAGTATTTTCCCTGGGACGGGATCAACTCACATTAATTCCTTTGTTCCATAATTATGTTAAACAATCACTGTTTCTTGTTTTTCACGTTAACACTTCACATTGTCTTATTTCCCTTCACTTATAGTCACATTTTTCTCACTTTTAGTCACATTATCACTATTACTAGTCACATTAGTTCTATCTATAATCAAATCAATATTTTCTTCACTATCTGTTGAATTTACTTCTCTAATCTCAACATAGTCGTCATCACTGAACAAACCGTCACTTACGAGTCTTTCTCTTAGAAAATTATCGTTTAAATTGGCAAAAATCGTCTGATCATTTTCTATATCTTCATCACAGCATCTTCGAAAGAACACATTTATTACCGGTCTGCCATAAATGGCACTTAATACTGCCACTAAGACAAGTGACACTAGTACGCAGAATGTGAGGAATCTAAGCCACATGGTACCGTTTGGTGACAATGGCGTAAGTGTACTGAGTGTCATTCTTATTTAAAATCGTAATACGCTGATTGTTCTGTTATTGAGTATTGGTGTAGCAGACGTGCGACTATTTTGCCGTGAGAAAAAAAATTGCTACTTTTTGCTTGTTTTTTTAAATTCCCTTGCTTTTCCTCATGTTAAGGATATCTTCATCCTTAAACACGAAGAAATCGATTACACATTGTTTAAGTAATAATTTTGGTGAATAATTATACATCTTTTATCTACATACAGGCAATTATTATATATGTATCCTCGTTGGTCTAGTGGTCGCAAGCGTTACTGCTGAGCATGAGGTCCTAAGTTCGATTGCCAGGTCGAGCAAAGTGTTATTCGGTTTTTCCATCAGGAATTTCAGTAACAGCCCGGAAACTTGATTGTGCCCGGTTGATGGGGATAGGTTCGCCCCTTATTACATGGGAGTTAGATAAATTTGGGTGTACTCAAACTCAAATCATTTATTTCAATTAAACCATTACAGGCACTTTTGAATTGTCAAGGAATCGGTCAGTCAAAAATATGAAGCTAGTTGCCCATTCCAAAGCGTAGTAGGTACCTATGGAGAAGAACGGGCAAGAAACTCCACGGACACTCTTTTAAATAAAATAAATTGTTACAAAGTATTGGTTACATCATTCATGTTGAAATTATACATGTGAGAACAATGTAGAAAGACGTGCACGTTAGAAGCGTCCGTAATACAAAGATAAAAACAAAGAACAATTCAAAAATTAAAAATCAGCCATGGCCGCTAAGAGTTGACCAGTCCCAACTGACGGCGCCCGTTCACGAACATGACGTATGGATCAGCACCATTCAGCTCAACCATTTTGAAGGGAGCTAAATGATCCAACACACGCGCCACCATCAGCGAGACATTTGAGTGAGCATGACATACTCACAGCCGCCAGGGCACATTCAAGTCAATAAAAAAAAGTGTTACCCGGTAAATGGTAGCTCTTTAGTACATAGTACTCACACCTGTGCTCTGGAATTATATAATACAAAGGAGATTGACTTTATACAATGCAAAGATGGTCTTAAAATCTTCAGCAGCTCCAACAGTATTTTCAGATGTTACTTAATCAATTAGTTGTGGTTGTGGAGCAGGACCAGCATTGAGCCAAGCATTTTTATCAGAGATGTAATCCCCCAACTTATAATATGCCTGCCTGCATAGTGTGCGTTTTATACAAGACTTGAATTTCCTCTCATTCAGTTGAAGTATGTGGGGAGGAATTTTATTGTAACATTTTAAACAGTACCCCATGAAAGATGAGTCCACTTTAGCCAGTCTGAAACCTGGTTGAACTAATTGATCCCTATTTCTTGTACTATAATTATGTCTATCACCTCTTTTACTAAAAAGATGTAAGTTTTTTCTTACGTACATGATGTTTTCATAGATATATTGACAAGGTACCGTCATGATGTTAATATCCTTAAACAGTTCCCTTAGAGAGTCACGCTTGCGGAGATAGTACATGGCTCTAATCGCTCTTTTCTGCAGAATGAAAATAGACTCGATGTCTGCAGCCCGTCCCCACAGTAAAATACCGTAAGACATGATACTATGAAAGTAACTAAAATAGACCAGCCTCGCGGTATCTACATCAGTAAATTGACGGATTTTTCTGACAGCATATGCTGCTGAACTTAGCCGTCCTGCGAGAGATGTTAAATGAGGACCCCATTGTAGCCTTGAGTCTAGCGTGATCCCTAGGAAAACAGTTTTATCGACGAATTCTAGTTTCTCTTGATTCAATACTATCTCACAATCACTACTTTTGACATTTGGTAAAGAAAATTTTATACACTTAGTTTTTTTTCCATTTAATACTAAATTATTAGCAGTGAACCAATTTTGGACCTGCAATAGGGCGTTATTTACGTCGTCAAAATTTGTTGCACGTCTATCTACCTTAAAAATTAAGGAAGTATCGTCAGCAAATAACACCATTTGTGGTTGATTTTTTAATAAATGGAGTAGATCATTGATATACACTAAAAAGAGGAATGGACCCAATATCGAGCCTTGTGGCACACCTATTTTTACTTTTAAACCTAGTGAATTGATACCGTTTATTTGGACTTGCTGTTGTCTATTATTTAAATAAGATTTTACTAAATTGAGTGCAAGTTTTGCAAGTCCGTAATGCTCAAGTTTCAAGAGTAAGGTTTCGTGATCGACGCAATCAAATGCCTTGGAGAGGTCACAAAAGATTCCTATGGCGTCTTGGGCCTCTTCCCACGCGTTAAAAATGTGTCTTAATAAGGTTACACCGGCGTCGGTCGTACAACGTCCTTTGGTAAAACCATACTGTTGATCATGAAGGATTTTATTTGTGTTAAAATGATTGAGCATTTGATGAAGCATTACCTTTTCAAACACCTTGCTGAAAACCGGCAACACGGATACGGGTCTATAATTATTGGTGTCTTTACTGTCCCCGGATTTGAAAAGTGGTATTACCTTACTGTATTTCATTAAATCCGGGAAGACTCCTTGGTCCACACACAAATTAAATATTAAGGCTAAGTAAGGCGCTATGGTCTCAATTATGGAAGTACAGACTTTAATGGACATTCCCCAAAGATCTTCGGTTAATTTGATCTTAATTTGCTGAAAAGCTTTTATCACTGTTATAGGATTAATATGCTTAAAGTTAAATTTAATCGGGCAAGCTGAAACGTTCGCCCTTACTAAATCAAAAGAGAGCGAGGGCGAGGAATTTAAGGTTTCAGTAGTTTTAAGTGGGATACTGGTAAAGAAATTTACAAATTCTTGAGCAACTTCTTTGCTATCGCAAATGAGACCACCACATGACGTCTTCAGTGTGTAATCAGAATTATGCTTTTTGTTCCTGTTCGTTTCGTTATTGATAATTTTCCAAACCGTCTGTATTTTATTGTCTGCTGATTTAACCTTGTTGCTAATGTATAAGGCTTTAGCTGTCTTACAAGAGCTCTTAAAAATTTTAGAGTACGTAGCAACATACTTATTAAAAGTTTCCGTGTTAATATAAGGCTTAAGGCCATACAGCTCGAAAAGTCTATCCCTACTTTTCCTGAGTCCTTTAGTTGCCCAGTCACTAAATAAAAACTTAGGGCTGATAGTTTTTGTGTTCTTCTTAAAAGAATTATTGAACTCGGTCTGGACTAACGAAAAGAATTCCTCGTATAAAATATTAGCATTGTTCATTGTAAGGTCTTGATTATTTAATTTACAAACTAAAGTGCTATTAAATTTATTTAAATTAACTGCTGTTATTGGTCTGAATTGTATCTGCACTTTTTTTACTGGTATGTTGGATTCAAAAGTTACGGATTGACCACTGTGATCAGAAGGGAGATAATTAACGATGGCTTTATCTAAATAGTCGCAAGAACAAAACACATTATCAATACATGTAGCAGTAGTCGTAGTTATTCGGGTTGGTTCTACAAACACATTTGACAAATTGAATGATTTGAACAAATTTAAAAATCTACTGGTATTTGAATTATTTTCTAAAATATTAATGTTAAAGTCACCACAGATAATTACTGATTTATTAGCAGTTGCAAGTTTTGCCAAAACATCTTCCATTACTGACTCAAATATAGAGTAGTTTTGATAATTTGGGGGTCTGTAAACGCACACTATGACATGCTTATCTAGCTCAACACAAGACAGTTCTATGCTATGTTCAACCGATAGTTCAACTATGTCAATACGGGTTTTTGATTTAATACAACTTTTAATTAATATTAGTGAACCACCACGCAGCATTGATTTTCGGTTAAAACAACTGACTACACTATAATTCTCATAGTTAATTAACATTTCATAATCCTTTAACCAATGCTCAGTTAAACAAATAATGTCAAACATTGTTTTTTCTAAAAACAATTCAATTTCCAATTGTTTGGAAGAAAAGCCTTGAATATTTTGGTGAAATAATTTCAAGGATTTCTGCTTAGCCCCTTTTGTACAGTTAACTATGTTAGTGCCAGAAAATACCTTGTTGTTATTAAGTGTAAATAAACTGTTAGAGGTACCTTCTGTTGTCTTACAAACTAGTTTAAACTATTTGAGCTAACCACCTTAACATTAGTACTATTACTAACTGTGGTACTAATTGTAAATGACTTAGACATACTAATTATGTCTGGGTTAATATTAAAAGCTAATAGCCTAGCTATTTGACGTCTAAAACTAATGGGCAGATACACAGTATCCCTAGTCGACCTTAGCTTATCAACAAAAATGTTGGTGTCAAAAAATATAAACTTGTCACTATGGTGACTAACTAAGAAATGCATGTAATTATTTAGCATGTGAATATAGTTGTTTTGCCTATTTGATAAATGCTCAAAATATGGAAAAGCACACAAAATTATCTTCTTACAATTTAACTTCAATAGTTCAGTGACACAATCAGCAATATCATCTTTTTTAACATTAAAACTATTACCTATAAGTACAGTAATAATGGCATTAGGATCATATTCCTTCCTAGTTAATGAAGACATTATTTGTTTGTAGGAATTCTGAGGCATACAATAATTTTGAGAAGAATGACTCATGTTGTTGCTAAGTAATTTACCTAACCCTTTTCCAAAACTATCAGAAAACATAATAGAGCAAACTTTACTACTACATGGGACAGAACTAGCTTCTGTCTCAACTACTTGCAATGGACCTTGTTCAATATCTGATGTAACGTTTTTGGGAATAGAGACCTGAGCACTTCCCAACTGGTACGGGTCCTCCGTTGCCTCAGGTTGGGGAGTCTCAAGATTGGATGTCCTTTGCAATGAAGATTGAGGGCTGCTGGGAGGCAGCGGGTCCACTTTATCTATATTAGAGTTGCACATTTCCACTAACTCATTTGCAGCAAGAATGTGCTCCTGAATTTGTTTTTCAGACCTCACATACTTAGTATAGAGTGACTGTAGTGACGCTTCTAGTACCTGAATTTCAGACTGTAACTGTTGAGTGTCAAACTCATAAATGTTCTTACTGTCTTCTAATTTAATTTGATAGTTTTTTAATTTATTTACAAGAAAACCACGTTCTTTCCTTAGTTTAATATTATTGGAACTGTGATTTTGTTGTTTTTTATATTTATTACATTTATTTATAATTTTATTTAGCTTTGCATATTTTTTAATTTTGTTTTGACTTACTTTATAACTACTATTATTATGTTTCATTATAGAATCTTCAGTAAGGTCTATTGTTATTAAGGATTGCGGGTTGCAAGTAGTGTATAATAATTCATTATACAAGTTATTATTCTCCTTAGCCTGAGTACATTCTTTTAGTTTCTGTAATTTTGTAATTCGTACATTTGCATGAATTAATTCTTCTTCTAGGTCCCTAACCTTACATAAAGCCTCCTCATATATGTTACTGCAGTTGTTGAAACCATTCTATACTATAGGTACACCTCTGCCTATCCCTTGGAGGATTACAGGCGTGATGTTATATTACGTATCTATCAAGTTACATCCACAACTGTTTCATAAAAACACTCATTATCACCAATACTAAAATAAATCCACAATCTATTTTCTGCAAATCTCTCAACTAATCCTCCACCAGGAAAATCTGCAACAAAAAACATTAATAGATAGAAGAAAATCTCTTTAAGAGATATAATTGAATGATTCACTTGTTTTCCTCATCAACCGGGCTGACCTTTAGACATTAATAGCAATGTTAAGCTGGATATTAATACCCGGAACGTGGTCCTTTCCCAGAATAAGAAGCTGGCTATTGTATTCCTTTATTAGATATCTCGATTCCGCGTGTACATCGGGATAAAAAGTATGTCCTATATCCTAAAGTTCTAATGTTATTTTAAGGGGACTACAGGACCTAAACGTGCCTAAACGCAAGTATTATAATGCCTAAAAGAATATGATCCACTGCAGTAAACAAAATCATAAAAATATATGATATTCTTCAGGATATATGCTAGTATGATAGTGTGTTGAAAACATAATACAACTAATTTGATACGATAGAAAAAAATCATGAAGATACCTCTAAAAATTTCTTTTAACGATTAAAAATCATATTAATTTACATGCAATCATTCTGATTTTTTGTCAGATTATTCTACAAGCTACATATTAGCATAATAGTGTTTTAATTTTCCAGTCCAATCAATAGATTTTCTGTAAATCGCTAACTGCTTCATATTTTGCAATAAATTACCTGCGTCGTGTCATCGCGCTTCTCTTTCATTTCTATGCAGTCCGACAGTGACCGCGCTTTAGCTGTTGTAAGCCTCTTAAATGATGTTGATTGATTATATTTGCATGCCCATGTGACGGCAGAACATGGTGAACTAACTTTATGACAACACCTATGTACAAATTTACCCATATTTGCAAAGAAATAAATGATTTAATGTCCTAACCAAAAAACTTGTCCTAAATTTCATCAAAATCCCTTCAGCCGTTTTACCAACAGAATATGAAGCCAAGTCAGAAGCCTATGGGCGGCTTTAAAACTCTGACACCAGGTCAGTTACTAACCATACGAAAAGAAGAAGACGCGTTAAAGCGTAACAAACAAACATACAAAAAATCATTTTTTTTCTCTTTATAATATAAGTTTAGAAAAAATATAATTATATTATCTGGTAATAAAAATTGCTATTATTGTTCCAATTTAATTCTTGATTGCAAATTGCAATGAAATCATGCGCAATTTTGTGTGCACATGAAATTATAATATACATATATATTTATAATTTTTTTCTGGTGACGATGTTGGTGCCATGGAAAAAGTGGTTCAGTTTGATGGTCTCTACCACATTCTTAAACATGACCACACATTTCTGATACACATACTTCATATACGAGATTTTTTTTACAGGAGCTAAATTATAAAATAATTCTGATATCTACGTAACGTTACTACTGAAGTACTGACTCCTAACACCGACGTTACTCCCCTTACTGCTTATAAAAAAAAATCGCAGCGTCTAATCGCACCCAATCGCTCGTCTACCCAAACTATTGACGTCTTCAATATCGGGTTCGGAATAAATGAAGCATGGTTGTACCATTTGTATTCACTATGCGCCCGTCCGCCATATTTCAAACGTGTCTGCCTACACCCAATGCATATTAATGGCTTGATGATAAAAGTGTGAGCTGTTGTTTATACGGAAGGGGGAAGGGAGGAGGATGAGGAAGATTTGTACTCTTCACAGTTCCGGGTGTCTGAATTAGTGTCCTTTTGTGTTCTTGCGTCAGACTTAATATCCTACTATCCTACCACGATTATCGATTTATTGTGCGACCGCTTAGTATGAATAAATGTTGTCTTCTGCAGCAGATAGAAGGAAAATGATGCCGGTCTTACCTGATGGGTAATCATTGGAACGTTATTTTTTATATAATCGTTGTTAACATACAGGGTGATTGGAAGAAGGGTGCAAAGCTTTAAGGTGAAGATAGTATAGACAATTTAGAACCATTTAAACCATGGTTGTCTTAGACGAAGTCTTACCAATTTTTTTTTTTTAATAAGGTTTAAAAGACATACGTCTTTTAAACCTTATTAAAAAAAAAAAAAAAAAATGAAAATTTAAAAATAAATATAATAAATAAAATTAAATGTAAATTTATTTAATTTTTTCTGAGCTTTAAATGTCTGTAAAAAAAATGTCTAATGACACAGAAGCCTAAAACATGTTTTGCTTGATTGCTTACACATTACTTTAATTATATATTACTTAAATTCAATTTGGCCATAATTATGCAGTTTACATTAAATTTTGAGAATTACCGAAAAAAAACTAAAAAATTTGGTTAAAAATATTTGGTAAGACTTCGTCTAAGACAACCATGGCTTAAATGGTTCTAAATTGTCTGTACTATCTTCGCCTTAAAGCTTTGCACCCATCTTACAATCACCCTGTATATTATGTTGCGTTTACAATCTAATAAAATTGTACAAGAATATTTTATCTGCGGGCCTTACAAGAGTTTTTAACCTATGAGTACCGAGCTACTGCTGTGCAAACCTCTGTGTGTGATGCCTTTTCTCTAGAATCTACTTATCCAAATTATCACGACAGCAATTCCTAGGGCTGTCTTCAGCCACCTGCGTGACGATAACCCTTACGTAGATTACTTAATAGGGATGTAGACTGGGTAAAAAAAAACTATTTAGTCCGTCAGTCAGATAATAAAAAAATATAAGACACGTATTTTTTGCTTTATCATAATAATAAAAAATGATTTAGATAAAACGCATTAAAGTTGGGAAGTCGGCTCGCTACGTCACAATTCAGTATAAAATCTACCGGAGAGTGACGTCATACCACATTTTATGTATTGCCGTTATCTTTTGATTACGTAAAAAGAGGAAAAATACTTGTCCAATATTTTTTAATAATCTAATTGACGGACTAAAAAAAATGTTTACTCAACATCCCCATTATTATAATTTTGTTACAATATGTAGTGATGGTTCATGTACGAGGTTGTTCAAATCCGGGCAAGTGACTTTTTAAATTCATAATGTATTTTATCTACTTTCTTCGCAATATTCGAATTATAAACTTCAAAACGAGTTTATATTGACATAATTATAAAAACACAATACCGAAATTTAAAAATAGAATCATACTATAACACTTTTTCTTTAGTAGGTTCAATCCCAATGTATGAGAGTAGATAAAGTAGTGTATGAAACTGCACATAACTAGGTATTAAAACACTCGTGTGATACTATTAAAAACCTCGCCTACGGCTTGATTTTTAAACTCACATTCGTATTTTAATACCCCTCATTATGCACCAGTTTCATAAACTACTATTCTGAGTTAATCTTTGACATTACTGACGGTCAGTCGTCTTGAGCAAGCATGGTGATCAATGCTCGTGCCTTCTCTGTATGAGAAGAACCCTAGGACCTGCAGTGAGGCATGAAGGTCGTATCCTCGGTGGCAGGGGGGTGGGGGCGGCGCGTTCAAATACATAGTTTTATCTAGAACTGTCCTCGCTCCCCGCACCCCTGCCATCAGCCTAATAGGCTGGTATTATATTTATTATTTGTTACATATAGGAATGGACTCGAAACTTATTGTGCTCACTCCCAAATGATCTCACTACGCGACAGCCCATTTCAGGTTAATTTATAACCGGAGCATGTTTATTTTCAGCAGACGAATTAGAGATGTTTATAGAGAACTTGCTGCGTCGACCCCCAATAAATTGGGAAATGTGCAGGAAGTTGATTCTGACTGTTTTTAACAGTGATATATATTTTTAATTTCCATGTAACTATAATTATGTTAAGCTTCGTGCAGATCAGAGCGACGCGACAGCGCGACGCGACACCGGTTATTGTTATACCCTCAAGTTTTCTTAGAAATTGTACTGTTCGAGTCGCGTCGCGGTGTCGCGTCGCGCTGGTCTGCACGAAGCTTTAAAACAGTGAACGTCTACATGTCGTTTTGCACGTAAGTATCTCCGTATTCCCGGGTCGGGCAAAGTGTTATTCGGTTTTTCCATCTGGAATTGCTCAGTAGCAGCCCGAGAATGTGCCCGGTTAGTGGCAATAGGCTTTTAGAGGTATGAGGAACAGGGCGTAAAGTTCACTCATCCTCTATAGAAAAGGGAGGATCCTCCGACCAGATAGTGTCATGTCTGGCGGGCAATTGCCCAACAATTAATGTCGGGAAAGTTACATATATGCTGTCGCGCGGTAAGCACTGCTTGCGCGATGCAGACGTCAGATCTTTGATGCGTAGTTCGAATGTGGCAATGTAGATGCCGCCACAGGCTCGCCTTTATTACCTGGCGAAATGTGAGTTTAGGTACTTAAGGCACACCTGTACCTAACCCAAAGGGGAATACAAGCGTGATGTTATATTAACTCCGTATATAATTATTTCGTTTGTTGTGTAGATACTCGTAGTTCTGTAGTCACATTATAATAATCACAATTAACATTTAAATGATTTTATAGTTCTTAGAATCATTAAGTATTGAGAATGATTGATATAGGGAACTGTAGCGATTTATTGTCCCATTAGTAGTTTATATACGTTTCCAAGCTAATGAAGAATAAATGTGAACTGCATAGAATAATAATGTCATGCATAATTATTTGATTATTATACACTGTTGGCTATAGTTTTCTAATTCCTGGTGTGGCGGCATCTACATCGCCACATTCGAACTACGACAAAACTGTTAATTTAATCTCATCATCAGCCAAATTACGTCCACTGGTGGATATAAGCCTCCCTTCAAGAATCACCCACAACACCCGAAAAGACAAATATTTTATCTGAAAGTTAGATTCAATTCGTCGAAGCCAATCGATCAATAAAAAGTCAACTTTTAACAATTTGTAGAAGATCAGAAAAATAAATAAAGCAAAAACAAGGACGTTAAAAAATTCTTATGTTAAAATAAATATGTAGACATGTCTCTATTTTAACATGAGATTTTTTCCCGCATTTCACTAACTTTAACTCATTAAAGTTGAAGTGACATGCGGGTCTCGCAAATAGACACAAAACACAACAAACGTAAAAGACTTCCTACTATATGTGTACTCACGTAGTTATTAGAATATATTTAATATTTTAGCAACTCCTCGTTTTCCGGATATTTTTGTGACTAACATATACACTACATGGAAGAATGGATCCGTAAAGGGGCTTAATCCTAACTAATATTATAATGCGAAAGTGAGTTTGTTTGTTACGCTTTCATGCTAAAACGGCTAAACGGATTTGGATGAAATTTGGCACATAGATAGACCAGCAGTGCTATTCTGTAACCATCTCACCGTGAAAACTTAGGGTCATTCCACAGGGATTGACACTTTTGACAGCTCACTTCACCCAAGTTTTCACGGTGAGATGTTTACAGAATAGCATGGCAGGACCTGGGTTACGTCATAAAATCCCGATATTTTCACGGGATCGAGACTTATGCGGGTGAAACGGCGAGGTGAAGCTAGTTATATTATACAGGTTGGCAGGGACATTGATGCAAAAAGTAATATCATGGATTCAGTACACGATTCTGAATCCCCCGGCGTTGAAATTTTTCGTCGGTTATTGTATAAATAAACAGCCGTTCCATACATTTTGACCGCGTAGGTATTGCACTTTTCTATAAAACAGCAGATTTTTCTTTTAATGACTGACGAAAAATTTCAACGCAGGGGCGTTCAGAATCATACACTGCATCCATGGTAACAGTTTTCGCGTTGATGTCCCTGCCACCCTGTATAGAGGATAGATACCGTAATCTACAGATTGTTGATCACAGTATGTTTACCAACCGTAGGCGCGGGCTTGCGGACGGTGAGCAATGGGTAGCTCGCCGTCCGATAGGGACCAGGCCCGGGTCGACGGCGCGTTGTGTTCCACGCGCGCCTCAAAGAGATGTCAGCACCAACTGACGGGGTCCGGTAGGGCCAATGCCTGCCGGGGTTGCGGGTTTGTCTGAAAGGGATATCGCGACCTCGGCACACAGGCAACGGAAGGAACACGGGTGGGTTTTAGTCAGTAAAAGTCTGACACGCCCTCCCGCTCCACCCAGAGCGGGAGAAGTTATTTGATAACTTCCCATCCTCAAAAAAAAAAAAAAAAAAGTATGTTTACCAAGAGCGGTGATATCATAAAACCTACTAAGTTTATAGAGGCACATACCTACTAAACCATTATCGGAACCGATTACAAATACAAAACGTAGCAGGAAAACCCATAGCTTGTTCAATGTCACCAGTCAGACATAACAAACTATTATAGAGAAAAACAACTGATGAGCTAGTCACATTATCATACTAACTAATCGATTTAACTTAGGGTCGATTCATACTAGCGCAGAGCCGAAGCGCATCGAACGTCACGTCAGTCTAAACGAATACAAAGCAAATTAACCCTTATCTCTTCAAAGTAATGCACACATTTCTATCGAGATAAAAAAACCAGCCATGAGTGTGTCGGACCACGCACAATGAAGGGTTCCGTAGTTGGGTTGAATTTATCCCAAGGATAAACTTAACATTGTACTTAGTTGAAAAACATGCATATTTTCTTCAATACATTCCAACTGCAAATGTAAGTTTGTCCGCACAATATTGAGTGATTTACCATGTTACTTTAAGACCATACTTATATTTTTTCCTTTAATCTATACATAAGTATAGAACTATTATCTGTACCAATTTTTTTTTTCAAAATGTTATGCTCGTTAGTTCGAAGATAAGGGTAATGGTAAATTTTCATCCATTTTCTTAAATATCTTTAAAAGTAGGTATTTATTTCAACATTTTTAAAAAGAAATACTCAAAGCAAGTCCTTTCTTTTGATAAGTCACAACCGACTCTTGGAAAATAATTTGTTTTTATTCTTCAATAATTGACCTCCGAAAAGTGACATTCCCCCATATTCAAAGTTCATTGATTTTTGATACACGTCCGTGTTTGGGTCACAGAAATCGATATGTGTACCAAAATTTAACTTAATCGGTCCATCGAAGCAAATTGGCAGTGACAGACGGACAGACAGACACACGAGTGATTCTATAAGGGTTTCGTTTTTTCCTTTTGAGGTACGGAACCCTAAAAAGACGCGCGAATTCTCGCGCATTCTGCAGAATACATTTACATATACGAGTATCTGCGAACGACCAGCGCTGATTGGTGCGCGTGCGTTACGTTGTAGGTACAGATAAGGGTGAATTTGCCGTGTAATCTTTTAGACTGACACTTCGCTGCGCCTGGACTCTGCACTTTATTCCGGCTACATTGAGAATGCGTTTCTGACACCTGAAGGTGTTGTCAGTTGGACAAGATAAGGAACAATAAAGTTTTTACTCGTAAAACACGTATTCGTTTGTACTCCGCTGACAGGTGTCAGGAACGCATTCGCTCATCGGCCGGAGTGTAGTATTTATTACATTTATTCATAAAAAAATATAAGTAAATAAATTCTATCAATAAATTTAAAAAATCTTCAATATTTTAAGAGGTCGATACTTTTCAATTGGACGGTACACACTACTTTTTTAGGCGTTTTCATGACGTAGTATTTGGTATTATTATTCGGGTTGAGAAGACTCGGGCCGAGCTGTCACTAACCCTATGAATCGACCCTTCGTTAAATACCTACATAAATAAACTTAACCTACTTTACATTCAAGTAAGTACAACATTCCTACGATGTAAACAACATTGTTAGGTGTTTATTCTAAAGGGTCAATTTTTAGAGAGGTCAAGAAATGTTTACCGCGGTCAGTCCACAGATGGGTGGCCAATCTTCACTTATTGAAACCCTTTAGAGAGACAGACATACAAATATCTGTTAATAACAGCGCCCCGCGGCTTCACCCGCATAAGCCCATGTGCCAAATTTCATCCAAATCTGTTTAGCCGTTTTAACGTGAAAGCGTAACAAACAAACAAACTCAGTTTCGGATTTATAATATTAGTTAGGATTAGGATTATTATTATACTATAGTATTATTATTATGTATTATAGTAATATTATTACAGATGTGGACTAGAAAGAAAGAAAAAAAAAGCCTTTGCGTTTGCGTTTAGCGTAGAATCATTATTTGTACGCAAATTGAGCCCAAAATGATTGTATTACTCACTATATCAATATTAGGTTGTGAAAATTAGATCGTAAGAGTCCACTAGTTTCAGAAACAGCAATGTCCATACTTAGCAAAAATTTAGTTAGTAGTCTATGGTTTCGAATTGTATTAGTAGAATAGCAGTTGATGCACCACTCCGTATGTAACAAAAATAGAAAAAACCCTTTTATAATCACATTACATAATCAATGTATGTTACAAAATCAAGAATGTCCAATATATAAATTAGTATTTTGAAACCTTAAAAATTTTAATTAAGGAATTGTGGACATTTTTACAAAAGTGGACATTGTTGTTTTTGAAACTAGTAAACTTTGTTCTATCCTATTTCATACAAAATTCCTATAGATATACAGATGTACCTGAACCTAGCCTATTTGGAATAAAGGCAGAATAAAATTCGATAAGAGTCAATTCGATCTTCGAGTGCGCAATCACACAACCGATTTGCTCCACCAATGCACTCCGACGCCCCCAAGTGATATAATCGTACACAACACATAGCAGGTTTATTTCTCCCATTGCCTTTAATTCTGTATCATTTGGAGCGAAATCCGGCCATATCTGGACATCAGCCAACTCTAATGACTGATAAATTTATCACATCGGCAGTTGGCAACTATTTAGTAAAATTACTACAATATGCGTTCGAGAACACAACAGAGCTGGCTTGCGTCATAAATGACATAGTTCAACACATGAAGTAGGGGGGAAAAAATTAAATGATCTCGTCTCTAGGTAGAATTATTGGTATGGTACCTAATCTGCGTGCGCAATTTATTTGCCAAACATGTAAGCCTTTTCCACTTACACAAACATCAACTGTATGCAAGAGTAAGTAAAGTTGATTTTATACCAACTAGTATTGTTGCAAAAGTCATAAAAAATATGAAGTTGTAGCGCAAACTGAACCTTATGTGTAGGCGTTACAGTTGTTTTTTCTAAAACTCGTGTTTGTTTACACGTTTGGCAAATAAATTACGAACGCAGATTTCAAATTCAAATTCAAAATATTTTTATTTCACATAAACCTACAAGGGCACTTATGAAACGTCAGAAGCTAGGTGCAGCATTGGTTTAGTCGAAGATGAATAGAAACAACCTATTTAGTCCAGATTTGAAGACTTCCAGGTTATAGATATCGGAAAACACAAGACTCCGGCAAGGCGTTTTGCATAGAGTATTGTATCTGCGCAGACACTGACGCGGGACGCCAGTAGCACATCTTCGCCACGAAACCGTAGCAGCGAAACCGCAGTATTTCAATTCAACTGGTACGCGTCATATTCCGATACTCAAATTTCGCGTAGTGGAAAATGACGCGAGCTAGTTGAATTGAACTACTGCGTTTCGCTGCTATGGTTTCGCGGCGGAGATGTGCTACTGGCGTCACGCGTCAGTGTCTGCGCGGATACAATACTCTATGCAAAACGCCTTGCCGGAGTCTTGTGTTTTCCGATATCTATAACCTAGAAGTCTTCAAATCTGGACTAAATAGGTTGTTTCTATTCATCTTCGACTAAACCAATGCTTAATGCTGCTTTGACTTTTCAGATTCATGTGCGTATTGTATAATTATTACTTGCTTCAAAAACGGTGAAGGAAAACACCATGCGTGAGAGAGATATTTCTGGATGGCATGTGAAGCCAAGTCAGAGGCCCATGGGCGGCTTTGAAAACTTTCATACCAGGTTAGACACTAACCACACGAAAAGAAGAACCTTTTAAATCATAGAATATAAGTAAAACAATAATAAAAAATTGCTTGTATTTTAAAACCAACCCATATCTTAGGTAGTGATAAATCTTGTTAAAATATACATATATCAGATTTTACTTTCACGGTTTTATTCGTTAAGAAAAATCTACATTTAAAATGAGCCCTCCGCGAGGGCTCCCGTCATCCCATATGCGCCTAGGCCAACCCTCCAGGAGGGCTCCCGGCACTCAACACGTTAAATGCGATAGTGTTCTCCTTGACAAAGGTCTTAGGGCTCGTCGGCCTAGTAAAATTGCTTTGTTAAAGCTCGTACAGACCAGCGCGACGCGACGCCGCGCCGCGACACGAACAATACAATTTCTAAGAAAATTTGACGGTATAACAATAACCGGTGTCGCGTCGCGCTGTCGCGTCGCGCTGGTCTGCACGAAGCTTTAAGGTCTAAAGGAATAAACGCCAAATAAAACACAAATCTACAGAATACCATTTTTAAACATTCCAACACTATCATCGATCCATTTGAGGTACTTCGTCATCGAGGTATAGTGGACATTCTTGGTGAAGCAAATGCCTCGGTCAGCTGGGTCGCCGTAGAATATACCGCTGAGGCACCAGCGGTCCACCTGGCGCGATGCGAAGATACCGCCGTAGCTGGGACAGAAGGCTACTTCTGAAAAATATTATTATATTTATTAGTACCCTTGGAATGTAAAAAAACTGACCAAGTGCGAGTCGGACCACGCACAATGAAGGGTTCCGTAGTTGGGATAAATTAATCCCAAGATCAAAATTATCATTGTAGTTGAAAAACATGTTGTCCCACACATTCCAACTGCAAATGTAAGTTTGTACGCACAATATTGAGAGATTTACTATTTTATTTTAAGACTATAGAATTCTTATAGGTTTTCCTGTAATCTATGAGTAAAGAACCAAACTCTGTATTTTTTTCAAAATTTTAGGCTCAGTAGTTTCGGAAATAATGGGGGGAAATGGTAAATTTTCATCAATTTTCTTAAATATCTTTAAATATATTTTGTTTAAAATAAAAATAAAATAAAAATTGAGATCCTCGCAACCTCGCCCTTTCATTTGATATGTCACACGGTTCAGTATGCAAAACGTTTTATTTTTATTTTGTTATTTGCCCCCCAAAAGTAACCCCCATATTAAAAATTCATTTATTTACGTTACACGTCCGTGTTTGAGTCACAGAAATACATGTGTACCAAATATCAACTTAATCGGTCCATTAGATTCGGAGCAAATTGGCTGTGACAGACGGACAGCCAGACAGACAGACACACGAGTGATCCTATAAGGGTTCCGTTTTTCCTTTTGAGGTACGGAACCCTAAAAACTGTCTCAAGGATCTAGTGGTCGCAAGCACGACTGCTGAGCGTCCGGTCCTAGATTCGCTTCCTAAGACGGACGGGAATAGTGTGTTAATGAACTTTTAGAAGTATGAGGAACGGGTTGTAAAGTTACCTCATCCACCATAGAAAAGGGAGGATCCACCGACCAGACGGGTATTGTGTCTGGTGGGCTACTGCTCCACGATTGATGTTGGATAATCTTATATATTTCGTTCGCGTGGTTAACTCGTCCGATGCCGGATTTGTGTGACGTCAGGATTTTGTGTGACGTCAGGTCTTTGATGCGTAGTTCGCATGTGGCGATGTAAATACCGTCACAACATTAATTAAACTTTATGAAAAGAGAGTTGTAAAGAAGAACTTACCATTCCCGTATGTAGCACAGAATATGTCTTCGTCTTTGTCAAAGCAGTATTCACCTTTTTCCCTGTTGAAGAATATTGGAACCAGCGCTCCATCCAATCCCCATGCTGTGGTCTGTGAAGATTAAATTAATTCAGTATTCAAAGTAGCTCCAGCAAGCACGTTAAGAGCGCTTATCCTAAAAGTTAGCAACGTCGCAAATAGCTGTCAAATATATACCTGTTTTGATTAATTTGGCAATATTTTTGTATGGAAATTTGAAATGTGGCTAACTAGCGAACTAGAATATTAATAATGAAATGCAATAATTAATATTGTAAAACCGAATATTTTGTTTTAGATGAAAAAAAAAGTATTTGGAAACTTTCCAAATGTTTTTTTTACACCTAAAACGGTGACAACATCAAATGCGGTGTTATAATTGCAATTCATTATTAATATTCTAGTTCACTAGATAGATAGAATATTCTTTATTATGTATATCATAAAACCACCTAGTTCACTAGTTAGCCACATTTCTTATTTCCATACAGTAATATTGCCAAATTAATCAAAACAGCGAAATATTTGACATCTATTTGCAACGTTGCCCACTTTCAGAATAAATGCCCCTGCTGTCATTTGTAGGTCTTTGACAGTCGTTCCGGGTAGTCAGAAGCCTAAAAGTCTGACAACCATTCTTACCAAGGGGTATCGTATTACCCAGTAACTGGATTGTGGACAACAGGAGGCAGTGGCTCCAAATAAAATACTGATATTTAACGGCATCCGGTTAGACTGGAAGCCAACCCCAACATAGCTAGGCAAATTTTGATAATTCGAAACAGCTTCAAATAGTGCTTGTCCATATTGGAATTTGAGTCTGTGAACGCACGTTTGCTTTTCAAGAATAAGTTATAGGTTATTAGATTACAATTTTTCTCAATTCATAATAACAGCTTGGAGTCTGGATTCATGTCCAGATAATATAAATAGGTTCGCCCTTTTTATGAGACTAACATAACTGGCGAAATAATACACATCACGCGTCTACTGCTTTACAGAGCTTAAGCGTGATTTATTGTTAATTTATATTACGTGGTCAAGACCTAAAGTTAAAATATATCGGACTAACAAAGCACCATTAAACATAGAACTATGCTCGTTTGAAAATGTATTGTTTTTTTTTCTTACAGAGTACTAGCTGCGCCCCGCGGTTCCACCCGCATAAGTCTCGATCCCGTATTCCCGTGGAAGTATCGGGATAAAAATTATTCTATGTCCTAACCCAGCTCATAGTCTACCTATGTGCCAAATTTCATCCAAATCCTTTTAGCCGTTTTAGCGCAAAAAAGGTAAACGTCGCAAACGCGCATGTACCTAAGATTTTTTTATAATGTGTTGTTATTTCTTCTGAGAGTGGTTTATACTCAAGTTTGCAAACCTGAAAACCTTGTGCTACTCCCTGGGTGCTCAAAAAGCTGCGAAATTCTGGCACTTGTTTCAGTTTTTTTTTTATATACTTTAATGATGTGTTTTAGGTATCTTTTCCATATTTTTGTGAAGCAAGATAAACTTGCTATAATTTGAGACTAACCCAAGTACTTTAAGCCTATTGATTGCGAAGATACACCTAGTCAAAGATGGGCATTTTTTTTCCAAAACGTGAAATATACATCTCGATAATTATATTATGTTAATGTTAATTTATTTATTACCTATGTTTTGTGGAAAATAAATATGTCAATGATGTTGATGATACAAGCGTGTTGACTATGAAAATATAATATCTACCAAAACTTCGACAAAACAAAGATTTCATTTAATTACATTTTCACAAACTAATTACACTCAGAGCTACCGTCACATAAACTAGATAAAAACTACTTTATTATATTTCCGACGCCACGAAATTTAAGCCATGGCATTTAAACTCGAAAGCGGTGGTCAAAATAATTAATTTTATCGCACGTGGCAAGAATCTCAAATGAGTATCAAATACGACTCATAGGTACCGGGATGTCAAAATGGCGGCCGGCCAAGTTTTATTGCATCTTAATGGTATACTGTATGTAGAGTGAAGTGATATGGACTACAGTATTCCATAGTTCACTATAGAATACTGTAGAATCCTGTTGATGCCGTAATTAAGAGCGTTCATCCAAAAAGTTGGCAACGTCGCAAATAGCTAATAGCCAATATTTACCTGTTTTGATTAGTTTGGCAATATTACTGCCTATGAAATTATGATATATATGGCTAAGTAGTGAACTAGAATATTAATAATGAATTGCAATTATAGCACTGAATTTGATGTTGTAGCCGTTTTAGGTGCAAAAAGGCATTTGGAAAGTTTCCATATACTTACTTACTTACATCTAAAACGAAATATTCGGTGTTATGATATTAATTATTGCATTTCATAATCAATATTTTAGTTCACTAGTTAGCCATATTTCTTATTTTCATACAGTAATATTGCCCTCATTGCCTTATTGCCATATTGCCTTTTCATTAGTAAGGTCGATGAATTTGAACAAAACTGATATGTTCCATACAATTCTATCCCAACCAAATGGCGACGATGCGAAGGGTTTGTTCAAATTCATGGCCCACGTGTTGTGAAGTACCTACTATTGTTTAGGATACGATGGGACTGACATACGCTATGCGTAAAAGCCCCTTTAAATAAATAAAGAAAAAAGAAAAAAAAAAAAATTGCCAAATTAATCAAAACAGCGAAATATTAATATTAATAATAGACAGCTATTTGCGACGTTGCCCACTTTCTGTAAAAACGGCCTTAAGTTGAATATATCACTACACTGGCTCATCACCACACCAAACCTCTCATACGCCTGTATGAGAGGTTTGGTGTGGTGATGAGCCAGTACGCTTCACTTTCAACCGTTTCCCGCCATTTGTGGTGGACAGTTGACATTAGTGACAGCGATCTCACTGCTGCCGTGCGTGAGATATTACTTAACTATTATATAGATACACTTCATATACTAGAGGCCGCGCCACCACTGAAGTCCGGCGGAAAATTGTGTTTTTTTTTAGGCTCACCTTATTACTTAAAGGCTGGGGATGAAACGATAATTTGCAATTTTAAATATTTACGTGATTGTTACATGCACAACATGATCGTCTACAAAATGCATTTGTTGCGATTGACCATAATAAGAGATTTACAGCAAATAACATTTTGTTTTTTTTCAACATGAAAAATCTCCTATACGCATTCAACTACGATCTTGTACAACATTAATTAAATTCGTCATTCCTTGCTCCATGTCCGACACAACTGGATTTTATAAATAACTTAACCACAAAATAAAGTAAATATCTCAAATATATACAAAAGAAACTAACAATACATTTAGCATCTCTTTAAATGTCAGTACCTGGGCGACCGAGCTCTGCTCGGGTGAAAATAGAGAATGCTCATTTAATAGCATAGGAAAGTTCATACTAATTCCATGTACCTATAGTACTTACTAATTCCATGCTGCCATGTCATTATTCTTAGGTAGCCATCTTGTTCTAAGCTTTGGGCGATCGAGCTCTGCTCGGGTGAAAATAAGGAGAAAACGAATTTTCCCAAATATGGGACCTAGCTAGATCGATTTTTCGTCCTCGTAAACCCTTTTATTGCAACTTTCATCGATATTGTTAGAGCCGTTTCCAGAACGTGATTACAAATGTTGCTCATTCAATAGTATAGGATTAATATATATATATGTGGGAATACCTCAACTACAAATATAGTAACAAAAAATGTATGACTATTCATTTAAAATATTGAGTTTTGGGTATCGCCTTAATAGGGCCGGAACCGATTCTTTTTTTCTGAGTTAAAACCGCAAGAGATATTGCAAGAAATGCCTTATCTTATTTGCGTTTGAAACCATATTGTTTATGAGTGACGCGACATTTATCCGCAGAGTTCAGAAATCGAAGGAATACAGTAGGCTAACGTCGGTAGTAACACTGACCTTGAGCTGGCCTAGCGTAGTACGGAGTTTAATTAGTGTAATTATAATAAAAGTCCAGCTTATACTGTTTTTTTTTACCACTGGCGTGCGGCCAACCATGCCGTGATTGGCCCATCGGTTTATGCAGGAGTCTCGTAAAACTTAGTTAACTCACTGCAGCTTCAACAATGCTGTTCTCCTGATGGATACAGGCAGACTGGATTTTCTCAGAGAACTCCACTACCTCCTCCAATAAAAGGAGAGCCAGGTCGTTGGTCACTCTTCCTTCTTCTAAGACCGTGAAGTTCGGGTGGATTACTATTGAATTTACCTGTAAGGAAAACAATACCATATTATTAATAGGTTCTAGGTTGTATTTTCCCCAGCTTCTGCTAATGTCGTTTCGTTGTGAACTATTTGATTAGCTCATTTCGTGGTATAGATAGCGAGACTGCCCCAGGTACTCATACATAATCAGCCTATAATGTTTCCACTGCTAGGACACAGGCCTCCTCTCGGTGATAGGAAGTGGGCCGTAACCCACCACGCGGACCCAGTGCGGGTTGGTAGATGTCACATGACTTCAAATTTTTGGTTCTAGGACATGCTGGTTTCCTCACGATGTTTTCCGTCACCGTTTTGAGAGTAGTGGTGATGAAATAATTTACACAAAGTTAAGCGCCTGGCTGGGTTCGAACCTACGACTTACAATTCGTATGTCGCGGCCGATGTTTCCTTTAAAGCCGGGTCCAGGGCCTGGCTTTGTAAGCATCGCCACTTTTAGAGGTTATTCATAAAGACCCACTTCTGCAAAAACCTCTTTTATGACCGATAAACAACGAGAATTTTTCATCAACCATGCTTGGTAGCTGGGTGTTGGCGTTTTGTAGTATCTGGGCTATTATGAAGACAACGATAGATATTTTAAGGCCGATGTCCAAAGTGTTCGGTGTTTGGTGTTCCGATGACCATGTGAAGACCGCAGGAATCCGCTGGATGCGGAAAGCCCAGAACCGGTCAAAGCGGCGGTGCTTGGGGGGGAGCCCTATGTCCAGCAGTGGACGTCTTTCGATTGAAATTATGATTTTAAGGCCAAATTTAAGAAGTTTCTGGCAGTCGTTACCGGTCGTCAGAAGCCTGAAAGTTTGTAACCAGTCTTACCAAGCGTTATCGTGTTTCCCAGTAACTGGGTTGTGGAGATCAGATAGATAGACTGGATATTGATACCAACATAGTTGGAAAAGGCTAGGCACATGATGATGTATGTACCGATATCGATTAAATATGGTCTTACCTTATGAACTTTCTCATTGCTTCCAAAAGACTGAAGGTTCACCTTTCCAAGAAAGACCAACATGTTGTCGGGGTCCGAGGTCTTATTGCCGGCGAGCAAACACCTGGCATCTGGAAAGATACGTTATTTCATTCAATTAGCATTGCAACCAAAGGCCAAACTCATTTAATACATGAAGGAGCTCGTGGCTATGTAATAACAGCCACACGGGTCGATTTATCAAGTTAAGCTACGCTTGCCGGCGTTGGTCCGTGGATGGGTGACCATCTTTACATACAGAGACTCCTCCGTGCCTCGGAAAGCACGTTAAGCTGTTGGTCCCGGCTGTCATTCGTGGATCTTGGACAGTCGTTACGGGTGATCAGACGGTTCGATTAGACTGGAAGCCGACCCCAACATATTTGGGAAAAGGGTAGGCAGATTGAAGTAGGTACATCTTCTATCAACTCTATAAGAGGGAGACCAAAGCCTTTTTTGACAAACTCGCAACCCCGACAGGCATTGGCCCTTCCGGACCCCGTCAGTTGGTGCTGACATCTCTTTGAGGCGCGCGTGGAACACAACGCGCCGTCGACCCGGGCCTGGTCCCTATCGGACGGCGAGCTACCCATTGCTTACCGCCCGCAAGCCCGCGCCTACGGTGGCCGGAAGTCGGCTCTCGACTCCCGACGCCCGGGGCTTCTCCTGCGGCGACTAGGGGCGCGAGGGCGCGATTCTTGCCAGGGAGACCAAAGCCTATGGTTTAAATTACCGAAGAGTTCGTTTTTGTTTGTGGTTGATTCAAGTATTATGGGAAAAACTAATGATAACCCGATGAACCTTAACCAGTTAAGAGACTGGAATTAATAAATGAATTTACACAAAGTAAAGCGCCTGTCAGGGTTCGAACCTACGACCTACGATTCGTAAGTCGCGGCCGTTACCACTGGGCCACCACTGATAATCAAAATACAAAATACAAATCTCTAACCATCTGCCTAGCCTTTTCCCAACTGTGTTGGGGTCGGCTTCCTACTAAAAATACTGGTATACATGGTTAGACTACCATGAATACCATTATTTTAGTAGTACTTAACCACTCAATTCAACTAATGCAGCCAATTTCAATCTCTCTCATTTAAATTCGAGTCCTATTCACAAAGACCATACATTTTCTTTTCCCCTATACCTTTAATACAGAAGCACACGGAAATATCATTAGAAGGCAAACGCTGCCAACGGAAGGAAGTCTGTAATCAAATTAGTTTCTCGCATTCGCCTTGGTCGGGAGGCAATGGGAAAATATATAAAAGGCAAGGCAGCGGGGAGAGAGAGGGTTGAAATTTAGAATTTTGATGTTGAGGTCTTTTTCTGAGGAGCATGTTTGATGCATTTATTAATCAGGTATGAATGAGTTATGAAAGTAAATAATACTAGTTTTGAGCAAGCGCAATACCTTTAAAAAAAATAAAAGCTTTTAGCTACTGGACTACACTTATCTTAGTTATGTATTTATTCTTTAAGTGCACAACGTATGTTCTTTTAGAATAAATAAAGAATCTTTAAAACCAATTATAACCTATGTTAGTCAGTGATAATGTAGCATTCTACTGGTGAAAGAATTTTTAAAATCGATCCAGTACTTTTTGAATTTATTCATTACACACAAACAAACATACAAAAAATCAAATCTTTTGTCTTTATAAAATTATTTTTGAAGTTTGATAAATAATTGGAAACGAAGTGAAGCTATAGTCTTATCTCGTTTTTGTTGCATGGTACAAAAACGAGATAAGTCTATAGCTTCACTAAAACTGAAAACTTCACATAAACTTTAACCCAACAAAGCGATTTCTTAAAAAAATTACGTAAAAGTCACACAGTAATGCTATGGTGCAAATACCTTACCTAATATGTAATATTTACAACATTCATTTACTCAGTTTAAAAGAACATCCATGAAATAGCTCATTAGTTAGGGAATCGTTGTGACTTCAATTCTCTTTGTATTACAAAATCACTTAACCAGGGATACAACGACGAATCCCCCCGTGGGGTTAACAGTAACTATAAACACAGAGTAAAGAAACGGTACAGAGACAGCTTCTTAAGAGCGTGCATTTATACCTATTTTGGTAGGGTTGGCAGAAGAGGATAAAATGAAATAAACAGAACGTTAAATTTTTTTTTATTATGCTCCTAAGATATATATTTTTTTACCAATTTCTTACTTAATTTTTTTTATACTTACCTACATTCTGTTTTTCAAAAAAAAAAATGTTTTGCTTATAAAGATTTTTGAAATAATATTTATACTTTTTTCCCTATTATTATTTACTCATGTGCTATTATTAAATCAAAACGAGAAACGTAAACAAACACGACGCGCGACACGTACGCGGACCCCTGAGCCCTGAGCGTGACCGCTGGCCGAGCCGGTATAAACCGGTTTCTCTGCGCGACAAAACCGCCAGTGGCAAAGCACACACGCTTATAGTAGTGTACCTATCATAGCGCGGTTGTATGAACCTTTGTCTCTGTTCCGTTTCTTTACTCATGTGCCAGTTATAATATGCAACCCACATATTTAATGCCTGTGTGAGTATGAAGTTTGTTATTTTTAACAAGAGCAAAGGCTTTCTTTTAGAAAGCTTAAACGATGCGCAAATGTGAATTTCAATTTAGGCATGGCACAACGAGTTTTAGAAAAAGTTCAGCTATGTAGACCGTCGTCTCTGTCACTCTAAACTAAGTAGACCAGGTACATCTTTTCATTTCTTTCTTTCTAGCCCAAAAAAAATGCACGTCACACCTAAATGGCTAAACATGTACAATATTTAGCTACTTTCTCATTTATATCCTGCGCGGTAATTGCGTAACACACAGAAGCAATGGCTTTAATTTTGATAATTCAACAACATTCATTGCGTTATTTACGTTGTCGAGCAGACACATTTTTCGAAGATAAAATAAAGTAAACATTTATTTGCATAGATTGCAGGTACAGTAAATAAGATGTGACAGTTTGGTGGTTGATCCATTGCATGCAACATCATTATAAAATTAGTGAATTAACAATTGAATTGCAGTGATGATATAGTTAACATTTATTTGAATAGATATGAAGCAATAGATTAGCAATAACCTTCAAAATCATTTAGACTGTAATAAAGCTTCTTTCTTTTTCGTGTGGTTAGTGACTAACCTGGTATCAGAGTTTTTATGGCGCCCGTGGGCCTCTGACTTGGCTTCACATGCCGTCGAGAAATATCTCTCAAGCATGCCAGTTTCCTCACGATGTTTATCTTCACCGTGTTTGAAGCAAGTGATAATTATACAATAAGCACATGAATCCAAAAAGTCAGAGGTGCGAGCCTTGGGTTCGAACTCGAGACCTATGATAAATATTTCGGTTTAGTTACCGGTTCTTACAAAGAATAGAATTTTAAAACTCGTGTTAATCTGAATAAACCGATTTTACTCAGATCCACGCCCGCCGACGCCGTTTGTCACAATAATTTGCAATTCGTTGGTGTAGAGTGAGAGCTTTGTTATTGTAGGTGTAAGAGAGATGGCGTAGTAGATAGAACTCGTTTATACCATCGAAACTCAAATTAATGGATTCATTTCGCCCAACAGAATCGGAATTTGTAAAAAAACGATTTCTTCCCATTAACCGGATATAATACCGGTAACCGAAACTTAAAACACAATCCTTTTCACAATCGAGGTCAATTAACAAAACCGGTTTGGAAAATAACCGGTTTCCAAGCCCTCTTTTTCTACTTACCAGTAACAATAACCTTCTCAGTAAGAAGCACGCCATCGCAGAAGTAACTGAAGTGGTTCTCCTGGTTTCTGTCGGTGACGTAAATGGTCGCGATCCACGGGAATACTGTCTTCGTGAACTCTTGGCAGTACTCGTCGCCGTGGCAGAGGTAGTCCGGCTGTAGAAGAAGAGCATAGGTCTTTTAGAACGTAAGAAGTCGAGAGGAAAAGTGTCGTGGTGGTAAGGAACTCGAGTTGAATTTTGCGATCAGCAAAAGTCGATTTCTTCTTTGCTATCAGAGTTTTAAAGCCGCCTATGAGCCTCTGCCTTGTTGTTGCATGCCGTCGAGAAATATCGCTCAGGCATGCAGGTTTCCTAACGATGTTTTCCTTCACCGTTTTTGAAGTAAGTGATAGTTATACAATACGCAAATGAATCCGAAACGTCCGTTCTGAGAGGTGAGTGTCTTGGGTTCGAACTCGAGACCTGTGACTTGGCAGTCCGACGGTCACACCGCTAGGCTTTCACTGCTCAAAAGTCGATTAACTTGGCTACTGTCACATACTAAGCATTTCATGAACATAATCAGCCTATAATGTTCCCACTGCTGGGACACAGGCCTCTTCGAGAGGGAGTTGGCTGTAATCTACCTTGCGGTACCAGTGCGGGTTGCTAGATGTCATATGTCTTCTAATGGCCGGAGTTTCCTCACGATTTTCAGTCAGGGCCGTTACCACCTGGCCACCACTGCTCACCATTATAATATCATATTAATTGACACAAAGTGATTCGATAATCTGTTGAGATATAAAAAGCTAAGAGTGCATATTCTGTAAAATTTTCTTTTGTTCCGATTTTACTTAAATATTTTACTTAAAAATTAGGATCTATAAAATAAATAAAAAGTTTTTACTGTTTCTCATACATGTGTTCTACAGCACAATATTGAGGCAGCCCCGGTAAGTTATAATCTATGCTTCTAAATATACGTGGTAAATTACATCAATGATACTGAACGCGATCAGCTTATCTGAACCGTGTTTAAGAACTGTCAGTGTCATCCTTGCTATGGAAATATTGACACTGACAGTTCTTAAACGCGGTTCAGATAAGCTGATCGCGTTTAGTTTCATTGGTCAAATTCGCCCTAAGTGAATTAAGAGATGCATATTTTTTAAATTTAAATAATGTTATTTAGATTGATTTGATACTTAGAAACATAACAAGGGATGTCCCTTGTTATGTTTCTAAGTATGGTTTTGTAAAAGGTTTAACAATAATTGCACGAGGGCGTCTAGAAGAATAAATTAAAACGTTTTGAGGGAACCTTGGCTTTTTAGGATCCAAAATTACCAACCTACAACATACAAATGCATGGTTGATATATGCACGTTTCTTCTATAAGAGGCCCTGCCTTGCCCAGCACACATAGCTTGACCACAATAGAACCGGGTTTTGTCGACGGAAGAAAACGATCACAACCTGTCATTTTTCTATTCTTCCGTCGACAATACCCGAAAAAAACCGGTTTCTATGGTCATGCTAGTCAGTAGACTGCCACCAGAATACCGCAATTAAAACAATCATTAGTAAAAAAAATACCTAACCCACAAAAATATGACGATATAATAAAAAGAAAATTCACAAAAATAAATACCATTTTTTTGCGAATCCCTTATATAATTCAAAGCGCGGTGAGCACTCAAATTAAAAATTAAAAATTCAAATTTCCTCAGCGGCCATTTTGGTATGATGTTTATAGCGATAAATTATGTATAATGGTTGATTATGACCATCTAACGGGCGATAAAAAACAGACGGAGGAATGTCGGATTTTAAACTACGATTTAATTAGTTAAAGTATTGTTTAAATACAGGAAAAAGTGGATTGTGTTTTAATAATATACCTGGGCACAATTTACAAATTTGACAAGTTCGTGTACCACAAAACTCTAAGCCACACAATTGTAACGGAAAACTGCAAATAATTAGGTATGTAAATTTTAGTGACAAGTTTACAATTTACACAAATATGCTTTTAAAAATGCGAAAGAATTGTAGATTATAAATTGTAACTCATACACATTATTTGTAATTTCTTCGTGTCTCGGAAAGCACGTTAAGCACGTTAAGATCTACGAATGACAACCGATGTCCCGGCTGTCATTCGTAGATCTTTGACAGTTGTTTCGGGTAGTCAGAAGCCAAGTCTGACTGGTATACAGCTGCATCCGGTTAGACTGGAAACCGACCCCAAGATAGTTGGGAAAAGGCTAGGCAAATTGATTTTACCATTTGTAAATTCTGTGTTACGCATTATTTTTCATAAATTTAATTTTGTAGAATTGTAAAGTTTTGTGGTGCCTATAGGCTTATTTGAATTCACCTGACCATCTTTCAGTAGGAGAAACTAGTCATGAAAAACTTTTAATATGGGACCATCGCTGAAACGGCAGCATAGGTACCTATATCTACCGCCAAGTCAAAGTCAAAGTCAAACAATTTATTTCAATTAGGCACATAAGAAGCACTTTCGAACGTCAATTTTATACAAAATGCAATTGATCCTAGTCGCCCCTTCCAAAAGGTAGTTCTCGTATGGAGAAGAATGGGCAAGAAACTCCACCGTTACTCTTTTTTTTTTTTTTATATTTTGTATACATTATGTTTTTTTATTATTATAATTATATAATTATACATTAATCAAGCACCGTTGCAATGGCAGTGAAATTACAGGTATATGAAATATTTTAACACTTTGAGACTAAAAGCCCATAGGCGTAAACGAAAATAAAATAAAATAATAAAATCAAATTAAACTTCTCTCGTTCAGTGTTCTTGAATGCGTCTTAGGTTGCCACGACACTAATCGATCGATTGTCGATCGATGCCATCGATCAACGTCGATTCACACATCAATCAATCGACGTTGATCGAAGGCATCGATCGACAATCGATCGATTGATGTGCTGGCTTCTTCAGATCGATGGGTACCGATTGATAAAGTGGTCGGTCGTCCATCGACACATTGTTGATCGACTTCGATCTATCATTAATCGAGCATCGCTTGAACCATCCATTGACCATCGATCCATCATCGATTGACCATCGAACCATTATCGTTCGAAAGACTGATCTATTCTACCGTTGATCGACGATCGATGGCACCCATAGGCACCAATTACAGAACGTCACTCAAAACTCAAGCATTACTTAAAACTCGTTTTAAGCCCTTTGATTGGTTGAAACTAGTTTTATGTAATGCTTGAGTCTTGAGTGACGTTCTGTAATAGGTGCCTTAGTCTCTAATATCAGAAACATAGTACAAACCCCATGATGTTGCAGTTATCTAAAGGCAGGTTACTAGTTTCTATAAAGATGGATTTTTAGATTTTTGTAAACCTATCACATACAAAAACAACTTTTCTCCACGTGGCGAATTTTTTGCCTAAAGCTTCATTACCAAAAAAATTAATTAAGCCAAAAATAGTAATTATACCGTCTTTTGACTTCCCCAATTAGTTAATGTTATTAACTTCCCACAAAGCCATAAATTACGCCAACTTTTTCGTGAAGATTGCACAAAAGATGACAAGTACGGGGATTGCCACTTACAACTTTGTTCAAATATTTCCAAAGGGTTCCACTTCCTGCTGTTAAAGTCTTGTCGTTAAGTTTATATTCTTGTAAGCAAAGAAACTTGGGAAGATGTTGGTTGAATTCCTAATTACTGTCAACTGTGCTAAAGCCCTGAGAAGGGATCGTGGTTAAATAATTACAGCTGCACGGGTCGATCGATCAGGTTAAGGTAAGCTTGCCGCGGTTGGGTCGTGGACGGGTGACCATCTATTACAAATCGAGACCCCTCCGTGCTTCGTAAAGCACGTAAGCCCCGAACTTCACGAAAGCGGAGATGTGCGGAGATGTCCGAAGCGGAGACGAGAAGAGATGCTTTTCAGCTAGGGTGTATTTACCGAAGCTGTGCGGAGATGCGTACTGGCTAGACTGGAGCAGAGATGTGTGCTGGATAGAGCGGAGATGTGTGCTAGCTAGAGCGGAGATGTGTACTGGATAGAGCGGAGATGTCTGCTGGGTCGAGCGGAGAAGTGTGCTGGCTAGAGCGGAACAGTTAGCTTAGCTGTCGGCGCCACTCACTGCACGCCGCTCACATCTCTTGTCGTCTCCGCGGCGCGCCCTCGCCAGCTTGCGAGGCACAGCTCATATCTCCGCTTTGTACTGCCGCTCAGCTCTCGGCGACGCACAGCTCACATCTCGATCGCGCCATACAAATATGGTACATCTCCGCTCAGTGGTATCCACTGAAGCTGAGTGGAGACGAGATGTGTGAATAATGAAATTCTATAGGTTGTTAAAAACACATCTCCTCTCCTCTCGTCTCGTCTCCGCTTTGGTGGAGTTCGGGCCTTAAGCCGTCGGTCCCAGCTGTCATTCGTAGATCTTGGACGGTCGTTACGAGTAGTCATATGCCCGAAACTCTGTCAAACAGTCTTATCAAGAGTTATCGTGTTTCCTAGTAACTGGGTTGTGAAGTTCAGATACCTATCTGAACTCTATGGACGAGCCAGCAACACAAAGAAGAAGAATATGCGTGCATACTTATCTTGTTTGCTAACAATACGTACATAAAGTCAAACTAAATGAACCAAACATATCTCTCACCATCCTCTCAAATCTACCCAAAGACTGACTGTAATAACAAACAGAACTCCTTAAATCTCCCCTTTTATTAATAGTCACACATTTACACCCAGAAGCAGGTCATATGTAAAAGTCACAGACTTCGTGACAACGACGCGTTTTAAGAGTAAACATTCAGTTAATGATGGTGATTTAATTCTGACGCTCAGATTTGAGATCGGGGAGATTACGTCTCAAGGGTACACCCCTTAGGGTTTTATTAGGTTGGTAGGCAGTAGTCGTACGGTGAGCAAAGAAGATTAGTATGCAGATGACTAGGAGTAGGTACTATCGAAGAACTTCATATCTAAGCAATTTGAAAACAAAATCCCGTGAACACGATGACCACATCTGTTACCGCGCCGGTTTTATAGCCGCCGAGCGCTGCAAGCAGAAATAGTCCTTACGGTGTACAGATATGAAGTTCTTCGATGGTACCTATCCGTACCTACACAACGTGTTCCTTTTGATATGCCATAACTAGGGCAGTGTTACTCAAAGCATGCTCCGCAAAGCCTCTGTGAGGGCACCGCAAAAATACTGGTTCATTGTGAGCAGTATTTTCACGGAGCTCCCACAAGGAAGTTTTGCAGACCCCAGCTTACTCAAGAACGAGTTTTATATTTGGCGGCATTTCCTTAATCACTTGTCTATGGAGGATACAATGGAACTATTACTAGACGCTTTAATTTTTACTCGTGATACTGCACCTACGTCTAATAAAAATGAAACTTGGACCCAGTATAACAAGTTATGCAACATTTGAAAAAACAGCGATACAAAAAACAGCGAACGCAAATACCGCCAAATCTAGAATTAGTTCTTGAGGAAAATAATGAATTTCGTCAAAACTTGTCCACTGCAATACCGATTGTTTTCAACATTGTTTAAAGATTATGGCAGAAAACATAAAATACTACTGCTCCATACAGAAGCGAAATTTTATCTCGCCATAAATCTTTAACAAGGCTATTTGAACTTAGACCGGAGTTACAAACTGTGCGAAACAGGATTCTCAACTCAACCATGCAGCAACAAAACAAAATACCGCAATAGAGTGGATGTCGACCTTGACATGCGACTTCAACTCTCTTCAATCAAACTAATTGATGAATACTAAAATTCTCTTCCATACCGACCATTAGATGCAAATGTTAATGTCAAGTATTATGATTACTAATGAAGAATACAAATAAAATCAGTGTCTTTGGTTCTGTATTTAATTTTTTTGCCACCGACTTAAAGTTATTTTGCACTTTTTAGAGTTTTCTTTTGAAGTCGGTTTTTTTTTTTGTAAAAAGCTTTTATTTTCTCTTTTTAGTTGTGGTCCTACCCCACCTGCTATGTAAATAACAGTGACAGGAACTTTTAACATCATCCTTAAAGACTAAGTGGGAAAAAAACGTATTATTGAAACTACCCAAGCAACGTTAATAAAATTTATATGGAACCACCTCTGAAGAATGACCTACCAAACAAGAAAAATCATCAAAATCGTTTCATGCTTGGCGGAGTAATCGCTTAACAAACATACAAAAAGAAAAAGAAAAAGTACAGTCGAATTTAGTATCATACTCCTCGTTTTTGAAGTCGTTTGAAAATAGTCACGAAGCCATAGCATAGGTATACAATGATAGCTAAAACCATTAACTATTCGCATATAATCTATACTTTAATCTTAAAAGGGAGGGGCTAGTGGGGCTTGTAACAGCCGCACGGATCGATCGATCATGTTACGCTGGCCGCGGTTGGTCCGTGGATGGGTGACCATCTTTACATATCAGACTCCGTGCCTCGGATAGCACCTCAAACCATTGGTCCCGGCTGTCATTCGTGGATCCTTGTCAGAAGCCCGGTATTCTGACAACCAAGGGGTGTCGTATTACCCAGTAACTGGGTTGTGGATGTCACATAGGCAATCGCTCCATGTAAAATACTGGTATTCAGCTGCATCCTAATAGACTGGAAGCCGACCCCAATATAGTTGGGAAATGGCTAAGCAGGTGATGACCTTAATCTTAAAAGGAAAATACGTTACGACAGAAAAAATTACCAGTTGTTATCTTTCGATTCTTTATCTAAACATTTTCCCACAAACTTTCCCTCTCCTAACGAACAAGGAAACACATCTAAAAGCCTCTTCATTCACTCATTCGCTCACTCGTTCACTCTCTTGTTAATCGGGATCTAATTGCGGTAGAACAACCATGGCGGGAAAAACTTGATATTTTTTCAAACATAATTACAACCTTGCAGGCCACAGAGTTACTATTTTATGATCAAAGAAGTTGGATGCGGTATTTTAATTATCGTTTTTTTATTTATTATTTTTACGGACGGTTACGGTTGAAAAATTGAGTGGAGTGAGCAAAACATTGTGTTGTTGGTTTTTATAATTCAATTATTACATGTTTATATGTAGATAAAAATCAGGTTATATTGATTGAATAAATTTAATAAAGTTTGAAGGCTGGTAGATTTAAATTTTTAGTAGATTTTTTTCTAGGACCTAGGACCTTTCGCTAGGACCTAGCGTTAAAATTTGTGAATTTATTAGTAATACTAGGCCTGTTAGGTTTAGGTTCAAAGAAAGATCATCATTCGAATGGTAATTAATTAAACCGTCTTCTTCAAGTTTTAACGACAAAATATAACAAATAAGCAAACAGACCGAAGCACTGTCTCCTTTCTTAAATACACAACACAATATAAAACATCCTAGAGGGAAATATCTTGAATACCTACACAAGGGCGGATCCAGGGGGGGTACAGGGGCACAAGCCTCCCCCCCCCCCAAACGGTTTAGTTAAAATAAAATCGGATCATCATAATGGACAGGCCTGAATGCATGTCTATCAAGAAATATGCTTCAATAATGAACACTGAAGAAGAGGCTACCTTCTATATCTTTATTGAAAAAAACTTTTTACAAAAAAAAACAACTGACTTCCGAAATTAAAGTTATTTTTCACTTTGTAGTGTTTTTTTTTTGGAAGTCGGTTGTTTTTTTTTTTTGTAAAAAGTTTTTATTTTTCACTTTTTCGTTGTGGTACCTACCCCACACAAATTCAATAACCACTACCTGTTATGTAAATAACAGTGACAGGAAGTTATCATCATATCATCGACATATACTAAGTAAGAAAAATACATATTATTGAAGCTTACTCAAAAACTATCCAAACAAAGTTAATAAAATTTATTTTTTGGATGTCGGTTAAAAAGAATTAATCCCAAAAATAGCAACGTGCAATACAAGATATCGGCGACAATTCTTATCTGTCTGGCCCATGTGCCCCTCCCAGAAATAAATTCTGGATCCGCCCTTGTATCTACACCATATCAGACCATTCGAACTCGAGGTAACGCAAGAACGCGCGTAGTCCTTTGTGCGAGTGATTGATGACGTACATCGCGTGATACCGACTATCAGCTTCGAGTACAAGAGGAACAAGCTATTTGGTGCACAGGTAAAATATTCATCTTTCCACTACACTGCCAATTTTATTTTTTTATTGTGTTCGTAATAGTTTTTAGGCTACCTAACTAGCTTCATTTTTCTGTATGACCGACTTCTTTGACAATTCAAAAGTGCCTGTAAATGGTTTAATTGAAATAAATGCTATGTGTTCGAGTTTGAGTTTGAAGGTAAACACACACACACATACACACATACTTACACACAAAGACACACAACACACATACTTACATACACACACACACATACACACAACACACTCTCTCACACACTCCGCACGACGCTGCGACTCTGTCGCATACTTACTAATAACGATAACCTAATGAGAAAAATGATTCGGAAAATCATATAGAGAGAAATAGGGTTAGGTACCTATAGTTTGACCGAAACCGCTGTACCGCGCCTTAGTTATGTGCGCGGCCAGACGGGGGAGCAGTGCAGGCCGCTCATTCGTCAACGACCCCCCCCCCCCCCCCCCCACCTCGCATTCCTTAAGGCGCGGTTAACAGCGGACACGGTCAAATAATAGCACCTTAGCGATGTCATAGATAATAACCAATTAATGGACTTAGCATACCCACAATATTGAACATTAGTAGTAGTTACAAGTTAGCTACCTATACATAAGTAATTTGTTCGACTGTACTACGAGGAACTAAATATACTCAACAAGGATTATTCAATGATATGGAAAAAGTAGTGTTTATTTATAGTAGAGCAGTGGTAACGACCGCGACTTACGAGTTATAGGTCGTAGGTTCGAACACAGTTGGGCACTTTACTTTGTGTAAATTTTCATCACCATTGTTCTCAAAACGGCGATGTTAGATGAGTTGGATCCAGTAGGTGGCCAAGCCAATCACGGCTTCAGTGGCGTTTTTAGGTCCTCAGAAGTTCAGGTGTACCTTGGACACTTCAACATATGGGGCATGGCTTGGTCAGGAGCACCGCATTCGCACCTAGATATACACGATGGTAAACCCAAATCAGTCTGCTAATAACCAAACTTACAATATTTTAAGACATGTATGGTCTACCCATCCGTAGTTAGACCACGTCGTGCATTACAGCCTAGTCCCTGTCACAGAGAGGAGGCCAGAGTCCCAGCAGTGGGAGAATTACATAATCAGCCTATAATGTTCCACTGCAGGGACACAAGCCTCTCGGTGAGAAGGAACATAAAATTAGCAGATAATGTTAATAACCAAACCTCTATTAGCGATCCGTCTCCCAAGCCTAGTCAGTCCCTGCCGGGGTTGCGGGTTTGTCTGAAAGGGATATTGCGACCTCGGCACACAGGCAACGGAAGGAACACGGGTGGGTTTTAGTCAGTAAAAGTCTGACACGCCCTCCCGCTCCGCCCAGAGCGGGAGAAGTTATTTGATAATTTCCCATCCTCAAAAAAAAAAAAAAAAAAAGCCTAGTCAGTCCTTGCTGCACGCGTAGCATGACCGCCGTAGAAACGAGTTTTGTCGACGGAAGAATAGACAAAATGACAGATTGTGATTGTTTAACTGTCATTTTGTCTATTCTTCCGTCGACAAAACCCGTTTCTACGGTGATCATGATACGCGTGCTGAACTGCAGCTAATTGTTTACAATTAAATTGTATTATTCAGGTAATTGTTTACAACGAAATTGTATTATTTGTCGCAATAAACAGAAAGCATATAATAATTTTTTTAAACAATTAATTCTCATAATAATTGCCAGTTAAATTACTATCTTTTATAGCTCAAAATTGTCCGGTCCGTTTAATTTTAATACTCAATAAATTAACAGTTTTATAATTTTAACGATCAATGTCCTTCCATCGTTGTTTGTTTATTTATGTTTTGTTCTTCCTAATAAGATTCAATGGTAACGTCCCATTGTGACTGTCATTAGCATTTGTTAATTTAATAACAATATAATTTATAGATATGTAGATAGAATTCTCTTTATTATGCACACCATAAAAGCTACAGATATAAATGTAGACATTTTACATGTATTATATTAATTTTAAAACCGATCTTAACACTAATATTAACACAATTAGGAAAAACGAAAATTTTATCAGCCTAGGGTAATTTAGGTACAGTCACACCATCACTAAAATATGTATGCAGGTGCCGTTCGTGGACTGAAAATAATATGAATAAACTGTTCCACCGAACCGCACTTATCAAAATTTTGTTTCAGTGCGGTCAGTGGAAGTGCTCAGGTGCGGTTCGGGCAAGTGCTGTCGAAATCAATGCCCTGAGTGGAATTAGTACCTCCTTTTTTAAATATGGGTGATTTTCTGCAACGGCAAAAATAACGCATTTAAATTGTGAATATGTATAAGTATATAAGAAAGGGGTGGGGGGGGAACAATCATAGGGCATCAAAAAATTCGTCCGCAACGCAGTCAACAGGAGAAGTTCCCAAAAGGCTGGCAGCATTGCCACGTTGTATGGCAATGCTGATTCTCTGGCCGAAGAATAGGCCAGCCTTCTGGTTACATGAAGAGTCGACCATTCATTATGAAATACAATTTTATCTTTGCCATTTTCATTAAAATGATAATATTCTTCGTTAAGTATTTTCATTTTTATCCTAAATAATGTACGATGGTACGGAACGGTTTTATTTATATCGTATATAATTTTTAGTTTTGTAATTTTGCCACAGAGCACGGAAGCGCCACCGGTAGCGTCTGGAGACGGCAGCATGAGCATTATCAACAGCAAATCCCCCTCAAAGTCAATGAACTAATATAACACCTAAAGATGGAATGGCTTGTATCATGAATGAAACCAAAATATATTAAATTGAACTAATCAAAATTAGGATTATAGTTTAAATAAAACTTTGTCGCGTCAATACTGCTTTGAGCGCACAACTTCTGCCACGGAGGAAAGTCGTCAGTTTGTATACTTCATTTGTGTCGTTTTCGAGTAAACGGTGACTAGCTTTTTTTTAACCACCACGGTGAAGCTCTTAGCCTTCATCTCACCTGATGGTAAGTGAGAATCAGGCCGCAGGTGGAAGCGAGCTTCACCCGGAATCCTCAACCACAGAGGAACTGGCTATCTTACCTCTAACTGTCGAAACACAGCAGTGCTGTTAACATTGTTGGTATGGCGACAGACTTAAATAAGATGGTGGTAGCTAGCCAGACGGACTTAGAACTAGCCCTACCACCAATCAAACCGAGCTGTATTCGCCGAGGCGTGATTTTGCCCCCACCAGGAATCGAACCCGGCACCTCTGGGTTTGGGACCACTAGACTACAACGTGGTGTGTACGTTTTTTTTTTTTTTTTTGTGGGTAGGAAATTATCAAATAACTTCTCCCGCTCTGGGCGGAGCGGGAGGGCGTGTCAGACTTTTACTGACTAAAACCCACCCGTGTTCCTTCCGTTGCCTGTGTGCCGAGGTCGCGATATCCCTTTCAGACAAACCCGCAACCCCGGCAGGCATTGGCCCTTCCGGACCCCGTCAGTTGGTGCTGACATCTCTTTGAGGCGCGCGTGGAACACAACGCGCCGTCGACCCGGGTCTGGTCCCTATCGGACGGCGAGCTACCCATTGCTCACCGTCCGCAAGCCCGCGCCTACGGTGGCCGGAAGTCGGCTCGTGACTCCCGACGCCCGGGGCGTCTCCTGCGGCGACTAGGGGCGCGAGGGCGCGCATTTTGCCACTCCCTCGCGCGCTCCGTCTCCTCCTTCGCGAGCATTACTGCTTCGCAGAAGGAGGTGACGGCCTCCCATGCACTCTCGCTCCGGACCATGGCCTGAACCAGGGCCGGACGCGAGAGATCGCCGCCGCCGATCGCCTCCGTGAGGTTTGTACGTTAACAGACGTACAAATCAAGCCGCCCTTAGCAGCGGTGGCCAAGGCGACACCGTACTTTGTGCGATTTTCTTCCGACCTTAAAAAAATCCTATACCCAATTCGATATCCATTCAGAGTATCCCCACGACACGACAGCCCCATTTTATGTCCAGGAAAATCACAATCCATTTCCAGGTTGCCTAGAAGAGATCGCAGAAAGCGATAAGCCACCCATTATATTTTTTGTAGTGTTTGATTATCAGCAGTGATAGCTTAGTGGTGTGATCGTCGGACTGCCAAGTCATAGGTCTCGAGTTCGAAGCCAACCCACACGCCTCTGACTTTTCGGATTCATGTGCGTATTGTATTTAATTATCACTTGCCTCAAAAACGGTGAAGGAAAATATCATGAGGAAACCGGCAGGCCTGAGAGATATTTCTCGACGGCATGTGAAGCCAAGTTAGAGGCCCATGGGCGGCTTTAAAACTCTGACACCAGGTTAGTCACTAACCACACGAAAAATAAAAAAGAAGAGTTTGATTTATTTCTGGTTATATATTTTTGTGGTGTACAATAAAGAATAAATGAATTAATAAATCCTAAATAGGTACATAACATCCTTTGACGTATAGAACAAACGCAGAACATCAATCCTAATCAAATGGCCGGGACCACACAAAGAGACCACAAACGGACAATACCAACGAAAATGAGCCAAAAAGCCTACCAACCACTTCCTATAAAGGCCAATGGAAAATTGTTTTTGAAGCGTTCAAAAAAAGCGTTTTATTTCACCCCGCATGGCGGCAGCTCGTATTTTTGCTACAGAATGATTGATTTGAACTGTTGTTGAACTGAACGAATGAGATACACGGACGGTTGGTTTGGACAGCTTTATATCCATAGATACCTATACAGGGTCAAATTAGATTAGCTAGCAAGACTCCGCAGACGTAATGGATGGATGGATTGACCAAAAATGTTAACAAAAGCCTAAAAAACCTCTGCGAGTGGTTTACAGCCAATAACCTTTTGTTAAACACAAGTAAAACGAACATCATTTTATTTAAGACTACAACTCGCCATAATGACACTTTGGATATAAAAATCAAAGAAGACAAGATCGAATTAGTGGACAAAGTTAAATTTTTAGGCATTACCATAGATATGTATTTTAATTGGAAACAGGAGTTAGCTGCTATTGACGCTTCAATATCATCAGCATGTTATGCTCTCAGGAGCCTTAGAGATATGTTAGATATAAAGCAACTCAAGGCTATATATTACGCGCTGGTAGAATCTAGACTAAGATACAGCATAATGCTCTGGGGAAACAGCTACAGTTATAACTGTGAGAAAGCGTTTATTTTACAGAAACGAGCCATACGAACTATAGTCAGGATCTCACAAAGAGACTCATGTAGAGACCACTTTAAAGAATTGGACTTTTTAACAGTACCTAGTTTGTATATATTGATAATCTTGAATTACTTGGCTAGGAATATTCATGAGTATGAATCTCAAGAGGAGCGTAAGATAAGAGAAAGCACAAGAAGGAAAGAAATTAAACACAAGATGGCACTGAAATTTAACATAGCTAAGCACTGTTCCAGATACCAAGCAGTAGAGTTATTTAATAGGTTACCAACTGATTTAAAATTATTAATTTATAGCTCGCACTCTTTTAAAACTAAATTAAAGGCCTTCTTGTTGGAAAAATGTTTTTACTCGGTATCGGAATTTATTAGTGATAAAAGTAGTCACTTAAAATAATAGCAGTTGAACAGATTAAATGATTCTAAATTATATAATTATACTATGCTCATTACTAAGACCTTAGCGAAATGATTTCTAATTTTTTTTACTTTGAATTTGACATACTTGCTAATAATTGGACATTGAATTTGACATTATACTTGCTTTATATTTCACATTGTAATTGATATTTTACCTGATAATAATAAATTAGACTTTTTATCTGACACTGTACCTGCTATGAACCAGATATTGTATTAATTGTGTCTTTGTATTATTTTGCTGACATTGTATTAATTTGCTTAATGTAATTGTTTCTGCATGTGTTACTTCTCTTTTTAATATGTAATGTTCAACACAATGTAAATTGTTAATGAATAAATAAATGAATGAATTAATGATATCAATATCTAATCACGATAAAAGAAAAAAGATGAAAATTTGATGATCCTTTTTTTGGTGTTAATGGTTCATGTCTAAGTTAAAGTGCTAAAGTTTTTCCTACAAATTTAGTCCGTTAACCGTTAAGTAAAACTTAGTAAATCAAAGTTTGTGACCCCGCGTCCGGTTTAAAATCAATCGTCGCGCGAATACACGATCGTTCGAACTTTTTGTTCGATGAGTCTGAACGCGTGGTCGCACCGACAGAGGGCGCTTTCTGGTTTTCCGAATAAAAAGTGACATACGCACGCGACCGATTGCGTTTGCGCGATTTACCAGCGTGTTACCGGCTAGGCGATTGTTTAACACGCTCGCTGCGTGTTCTTAGCGAGCACGCCACGTGTGTGAATAGTATTCACTGCGTTTTCGGAACAAGAGCAATTGACGTGAGTATACAAGAGCGAGTGTACAATATTGTGAAAACGCACAAAACACGTGGCGTAATCGCGGCTAGCTCGCTTCGCACCTGCGGAGAGCACGTTCACAAATCGCCTCGCTAGAAAAACGTTGTCAAAACCCCAGTGTGATAACGGTCTACATAGGACGCGGCCTGAGATTAAATCGCTGACAAAACTTCGCTGAAAACCAGCGTTGGGGCTCTGTCTCGCATAGGGTCGCAGCATTATGCTGAGCGATGGCCGTTTTGCGTGGATGTGACGCATATTTTCCCCCAAATTGTTTATTTTCGTGTTTTGTTCTTTCTTTGCGTCATGTGTACCACAAATAAACGTATTTTCTTTCTTTCTTTTCTTTCTAGATTACCCAACAAGTTTGCCAATAATATCGCCCATATGTCAGCCAGCCGTGAAGCTATTGTTAGCCGTCCCTCATAAAACATTACGCGCTGCATTCATATCTGAGAGGAAGTACTTTTTAATAAATATAGATGGTTTGTACTATAATCTACTGCTGTTTGGCGCTTGACTGAAATAATCTTATTTCAATCAAATATAGTGTGTTTTTGGCGTTTTCTGCTCGATTTTAATACGGTATAGAACCGTTCGTGAGCGAGTTCGACTCGTACTTTGCCAGTCATTTTAATGACCATATTTTTGACAAGTTTTCTCTCCGTGATATTTACAATTCTTCACCGCCTCCTCGTAGGTATTCTAGAATATTACTAACCTCAATCGTCAGGTCAATCATTATCATTTTATCAAAATCAAAAGTTATATATTCAAACTAGGCTAAGAATCAGCACTTTTCGAACGTCAAAATTACATAAGACAGTCCCCCAAAAACGCCCACCCTTCACCAGTTCCTAGTGCTTTAGCTGGGAAGAAGTGGCGCAACAAACTCCCCAGCAGCACAGCTGTCTGTTCAGTTAGAAAAACATGATTCTATATAATAGTATGCAAAATTATTTACATTCCGCAACACAAAACATTAAAATTATAGTATCTATTAAGTGAGCAATACTTGTATTGTTATATATATTTGTAATCACGTGCTCGAAAACGGCTCTAACGATTTCGATGAAAGTTGCAATCAATTATAAGGTTAACGGTCTTCTTCTTTTCGTGTGGTTAGTGACTAACCTGGTGTCAGAGTTTTAAAGCCGCCCATGGGCCTCTGACAGCTTCACATGCCTTGAAGAAATATCTCTCAGGCATGCCGGTTTCCTCACGATGTTTTCCTTCACCGTTTTTTAAGCAAGTGATAATTTATACAATACGCACATGAATCCGAAAAGTCAGAGGTGCGTGGGCTTGGCTTCGAACTCGAGACCTATGACTTGGCAGTCCGACGATCACACCACTAGGCTAACACTGCTGGTTAACGGTTTAAGTTTAGGTTAGTTTACGGGGGCCAAAAATCGATCTAGCTAGGTCTCTCTGGGAAAATTCGTTTTCTCCGTATTTTCACCCGAGCAGAGCTCGGTCGCCCAAAGTTTAGATCAAGATGGATCCTAAGAATTATGACATGGCAGCATGGAATTAGTATGTACTATACATGGAATTAGTACTAACTATACTATTAAAAGAGCATTATCTGTTTCACCCGAGCAGAGCTCGGTCGACTAGGTACTTTGCCATTATGTTAGCTAGCACACGCCAATATACCAAAAATATCAAACCTTTGACTTCAGCTCCATATAGTCTCGTAAAAATTTCACATTACCGATAGAAATGAAAGCACACACGATCTATGAAACTAAACCAACACAATGAAATAGGCAGTTACCCTGTGTCAATACAGGAGCTATTACAAGTTCAATTTTATCGCTCATTCTTGACGAGCAGAACTGGTCAGGTCGTAGGTTCGTGGGTTCGAAACTAGACAGGGGCTTTACTTTGTGTAAATTATTTCATCACCACTGCTCTCAAAACGATGAAGGAAAACATCGTGTGGAAACCGGCATGTCCTAGAACCAAAAATTCGAAGACCTGTGACATATATCTACCAACCCGCACTGGCCCCGCGTGGTGGACAGCCCACTCTCCCTCCTCTCACAGAGTTGAGGCCCGTGTCCCAGCAGTTGGAACATTATAGGCTGATTATGCTATGATCAATGCCCCGAAGTAAAATAATACTTAGGGATATATCGGTCTCCAGTTAGGGAAATTTTAAGCAGTTGTAGTATGGATTTATACTCGATTAACCCTTCGTAATTACAGAAACAATTAAAAAGCCATTCTGTCTCGCGTGGATCCACGTTCGATGCGATAGATAAGAAGGGTTAATGGCAATGGCAGTGAATAGTTTGTGATGGCCCAGTGGTTATGTGCCACGCCTCCCATGCACGAGGTTGTGAGTTCAAATCCGAGCAAGTACCAATGTGACCTTGTCAATTTATAGGTCACAACATCGTGAGGAAACCGACTTGCTGGAGAGGTGACTTTTGTTATATTTATCAAAAACAAATACGATCAATCAACTCGAACTAACCTCAACAATCAAACAAAATAACAAGTGACAATGACATTGACAATTCAATGTTTTACTTTAGCCGGGCCGAGGCAGTGCTACTAGTATGCCGCACTTTATCCGCCGCGGATAAAGTGCGGCACCCTATACCACTAATAATTACCAACTATATATAATTAGGTACCACTAATAATTATCACTTCCCAATAATTATTTTCTACCTACTAAGCGCGTATTCACGCAAGTACCTATGTACTCTACGTTTTCAAGTTTATAATTAGTATAGTTTGTATAAATAGCACGTTTTTAAGCACGTATGATCAGCATTGTATCCTAATTAAATTAGTCATTGTGTTTATATGAAGTAGACTTCCGCTATCAGGAAAATATGTGTTCCCAGTTAGTTCCAATATGATTCTTATCGATGTTCTTCTGTTCTTCTTGAATTCAAGATTCCCCCTTCCTTATAAAGTGACTCAGGATGCTTATCATGTGGTTTTGGACCAACAACTAAATATTTTAAAAGCCTTTACAAGAATAACAGTGAGACAACTCAGTAAACTGGTATTTTTAAGGAGCTTAACAGAGTGGCGATTAGGTGATCACATTTAGACTGGTTTCACAGCTGTCCGGGACACCCATACCGTCCATACACGGGAGACGCGTACGTACGTCTAGCGCCCGCAGTGCTCTGAGGGCCTAGTCTGAGTTTCTTTTAACCATCTCGATTTTACGCATCGACCGCGTTTGGCGCTCCGATTGGCCCTTCACTAGTGAAGGCCAGTGAAGAGCCAATCAGAGTGCCAAACGCGGTCGATGCGTAAAATCGAGACGGTTAAAACAAACTCACACTAGGCCCTCTGAAACGAGGGTAGTACGATACGTTGTACGGGCTTTACCCGGAGCAGGTCGCGTACAGACCAATTCGCGTCGCTGTGAAGCAATGTTCTAGCACCTCACGTGTGTCTCCATTCCGGGAGCTCGTACGGGCGGCCCTTACGGGTCTCCCGGACAGCTGTGAAACCAGCCTTAATAGTATAGTGATTATTACAAGTAGTTATCAGTCCGATAAACAATTTTACTAAAAATAGAAAACTGGATTTTTCAAACAAATAAATAGTTTAAAATTGGCACGAAATAAACCACCCCTGATATAATACACTGGACACGCGCGGGGCGATGGTATCAACAATTCAACACAAACTATATGGTATTGTTACCAAATAATCAAAAATGTAGTTTACTTAAACGAAAAAAATTGGACGCACGGCTAGAATGTTAATTGTTATTAATTATTTTAATTGTGTATGTTTAAAATACGTAATGTAGAATACATGGTTTCAATTAATATGATAACCTAATCGCCACACTTATAAAACTTACAAATTCCGTGGTTTTTTATAAAGACCTCTAGCCACCCGCCCTTGCTTCGCATGGTTTATGACTTGAAAAAACATTGAGATTTCTGTATTGTATTTTATGCCAGAATAAATTATCTAAATGATGGTGAAAGCCGCATCAAAATCAGATCCGGAGTTTAGAAGAACAACGCGGTCACACAGACACGAACAGCGACTTATTTATAACATGTATTGATGATTTAAGCTTCTATTTTAGCTGTTTTAATTACAAGTAAGATTTAAAAATATTCTATCACTTACATCACTCGTAGGCAGAGGAACATGAGTAGTAAAGTTTAGTTCACTTTCAGTAACGCCAGTAGTATCGTCAACTGTGGGCGATATTGTAGTAGGAATGTAAACATTTTCTTCATTAGTTGTATCTTTATATATATCCACATAATCTATAATAGGATAGTCAGTAGAATTATCTTCATTTGAATCGTAATATGAAGTGTCGAATTCTTCAAATCTAAAAAGGTCATTCTTTTTTTCACTACCAAGTTTCGCTATGAGTCTATTAATTTGTTCCGTTTTATTTTTACTCTTTTCTATTAGTTTCTGTTTAACATTTTCTGTAGTTGTAGGGATTGTAGGTGTTGTGGTTTCTTTTTCTCCATTTTTAATTGTGGTTCCTTGTTTTTTATCATTTGGTTCTTCAGTCAAATCGACGTCAATTTTAGCGTTCCCTTTCTCAAAGTCCACGTTGAAGTCAAAGCTTCTAACAAATATTTTAGTTTTATTGCTGACATGTTTAAAAACAAAATTGGTATCATTTAATCTGTTTTCAAACCAACTTGTTAAATGTAGTAGAATTTTGTTCAAATCTTCGATTTCGACGTTTTTAATTTGTTTGAAGTTAGGCACTTCTAATTTAATATCAATATTTTCAAGAACCGTTGTGTCGTTAAGAATATCGCTAACAATTTCAGAAGCACATTTTGAATTATCATTATCACATTCACTATTAACACTATTGAAGAACACTACACAGAAAAATATTGGTATTATTTTCTTCATATTTACTAAATATACGTGAACACACTACATGAGATGTTATACAAATGCATACTATGAATTGTTTTGCTATACGTAACAATATTCTTTTTACATTCTTTATGAACTTTAACATCTTTATTTTAAGGTACGTATTCGATTGTTTGTTTTGTTCTGGGAAATATGTCTTCACCTTGAAGATTCGTGCCTTCGTCGACTTTGATGAACGATCACAATAATTAGTGAAGATTGTGAGGACTTATTGATAAGAGGAGCGGAAAGCGGGTCATGTATTGACATGCTACACTAACCTCCCTTGTGTGAGTAATCATGTTTGACAACACTGACTCATATTTAGTGTTATTATTCAAAGACAGTGTTGAACGGTTGATGAAAAATACATTGCAGCTGGTATCTGGATGTAGGTTTATGAATAACTTATCGTTCAAGAAACACAAATTAGGTCTACCTAATATTTTTAGAGAGCAGTGGTGGTCCAGTGGTAACGGCCTCGACTTACAAGTAGTAGGTCGTGACTTCGAACCTAGGCAGGCGCTTTACTTTGTGTTAATAAATAATTTCATCACCACTTCTTTCACAAACGGTGAAGGAAAACATCGTGAGGAAACCGACATACACTATACGTATACTAGAACGAAAAACGTGAAGACATGTGACATCTACCAACCCGCACTGGGCCCGCGTGGTGGATTACGGCCCACTTCCTCTCACAGAGAAGAGGCCTGTGTCCCAGCAGTGGGAACATTATAGTAATATTTTACTTACTTAAAAATCAGGCCGTATTTTTGTCCCACTATAGATCAATTTTTCTCAACAAATCTCAGTGTGTTAGCTAATATTTTAAATCCTCACGATATTTCTATAAACGTTTTAAGAGCGTTTATCCTAAAAGTGGGAACGTCGCAAATAGACAGTCAAATATCTACGTGTTTTGATTAATTTGGCAATATTACTGTATGGAAATAAGAAATGGGGCTAACTAGATATTGACTATAAAATAATTAATAATTATCGTAACACCGAATATTTTGTTTAAGCTGTAATAAAAATATTTGGAAACTTTCCAAATGCCTTTAAACATATATTCAGTGTTATAATTGCAATTCATTATTCATATTCTAGTTCACTAGTTAGCCACATTTCATATTTCCATACAGTAATATTGCCAAATTATTCAAAACAGCGAAATATTTGAAATCTATTTGCGACGTTGCCCACTTGCAGAATAAACGCTCTTAATCGTTTGGTTTAGTTCCAAGTCTTTAAAAAAGTTACGCTTGTGCATTAAGTCTACATACTTAATCCTTTAAATATATAATAACACCAGCCTATTACTGTCCCACTGCACGGCACAGGCCTCTTCTCATACAGAGAAGGCACGAGCATTGATCACCACGTTTGCTCACGACGGGTTGGTGATTTCAGACTTATGTATATTAACTATAAGTCCAGGTTTCCTCACGATGTTTTTCCTTCACCGATGCATGTCAGTAATGTCCAAGATAAACTCAGACAGTACATATGAATTGAAAAAGTTACATTGGTATTTACCCGCATTTGAACCCACAACCTTTTGCATGAGAAGTGAGGTCTTCACCACCATCACGACATGTAACGCTTGTACATTGAGCTACCTTTTAAAATGTATAATTCAGTACTTCAAAAAATAAATACATAACAATATTTAACTGCACTCCCATATGAACATAATTACTTTAGTAAAAAACCATCCACATGTATCTAATTTATAAATAAAATAAATCTCTTTTAAAGTCAATGGTTCACTGAGGCTGTGGCCTTATAGATCAAAGCTTTGACAGACTAGTCACGATCACGAACTGTAAGATTTTAATTGTGCATGCCAATTACTTGGTCATTGTGATTAGAGGCTCAATGTGGCCATTGATGAGTATTGATGAGCGAAGAACTTAAGGTTGTTAACTGGCTTTTATTAAGGGCTGGGTAGAATCTATTACGTTCCTATATACAGGGTGGCATATATCGACACACAACCTGTTATCATAGATTCAGTACATGATTCTGGAACCTTGAACTTTGAAGCCTTGAAATTTTTCGTCGGTACCTATTTTTTTTTTTAAATCTGCTGTTGCCTGCAAATGTGCCTACGCGGTCAAAATCTAAGGAACAGCTTTTCCGCTTTTCTCTTTCATTTAAGTTTTTTTAAACTTTATCATTTATTCTTAAACTGCTCTTCTTAGATGTAACACATATTTTGTATTCTGTCTATTGTAAAGAGCCCAAACTCCAAACGTCAACGAATTATAACGTTGCTTAATTGAAGATTACAACTGTGACGTAGAATCACAACTGAACTGACAGGTATAACGTTTAGTCGGTTACTTGACAGCTGTCTCGTCACGTGGTTTTTTTTGTTGTAGAGTCGCTTGGTTTCCAATTAGTCACCCTTTCGCATAGGCATCCCGTGTTGTCTGATCCTCAGTATTTGCATACCTAATATGTATGTAGTACGGGTGTTATTTTTGATTCTACAAAACACATTTCTAAAGGATGTATGTTTATAGGTATCTGAAAGGCATGTTTAAATCGCAGAAGTTCCTGGCAACACGGGTAGTGTTGCCAGGAACTTCTGCGATTTAAACTTTTTAAGGCAGAGAAAACCTGAAGTTGAAAACGAAATTTAGGTATGTATATGTTAATAAGGATATTTTTATATGATTTTTAAGATCTTTTTTCAATTTTCTGTCAATGTCACTTGTCTTTGACGTAAAAAATAATAGTGTTACTATCTGTGAAAATAAACAATACCGCCGCCAAAAAAGATATAAATAAAAATAAAAAATTGTTGGTGGCACGTATACTGCCTCTACCTTAAAAAGGGCTACCGCGCAACGCATCTGTAGTAGACGCGGTTGGTCTGGGGAATAGCAAAGAACATTGTTAAAAATGGCCTATGAATCAACACGTATGAAACCTTTACAATAAATACTAGTTTTTTTTAATAATTTACATTTCAATTATTAAAATAGAATTACTATTATTGCAATATAACGGACACTTCATAATTTCGATAACATTTCAAAAACTAATTCACTTCGCTCGCTTATTCCCCAGCGCCATTATTTTTTGTTTCATTTTGACGTTTTGAATAGCCTCTCTCAGCGCTCGATCTATGAATAAGGTTTTTAGTTACAAACAGAATAAAGGCTCGTGCAGACCAGCACGACGCGACGGCGCGACGCAACTCAAACAATACAATTTCTAAGAAAACTTCACGGTTTAACAATAGCCGGTGTCGCGCTGCGCTGTCGCGTCGCGCTTGTCTGTACGAAGCTTAAAGCGTTTGAATGCGGAAGGTGAACTGAGCAACATCGACACTGACAGTCGATGAATTGACAGATGGCACTTTCACATTTGATAGTAATGACAGTGTCGTTATTTTGTCACTCAGAGTACATTTTTTTATTGGTTATAACTACAAATAAATTAGTGCCTATAAAGAAGGAATGGTTCTGACTAGGTACCCAATAGCACAGATGTAATGAAACGTTTGTAGATAAAATCCAATGTATTTTCTTTCACTAATAAACATACATTAATGTTTCTATTGGCCTAATTATAACCCCAAAATCCGAAAGAGTTTTAGGTTTTTTACAATTCTCAGAAGTGTCCGTGATTTTAATTTAGTTTCAATCGAATATAGGCATTATTTAAAACACAGAAAGTAAATTCACGTCTCTGTAGGTTCTTAGGCGAACGATGTATGGACGCCGAACAATGTCCTTTAACGCGGACGAAGTCGCGGGCGGAAGCTAGTAAACTCTACACTATACATAGTACCTACACCACAATAATGTAGATATACTCGAGTTCATATTAATGACACAATATTACAAGACAAACATATGTAATGTATCATCTGTTTGTTATTCATCACAGTTCGTCTCTGTTACTCCACATTCTTAAATGATATGTGTCACCCCTATTATATTATCAGCTACTACTGATTATGAAGGCTTCTTGAAGACACATAACATTACACCTTTATTCCCGAAGGGCTAGGCAGAGGTTCCCCTTTAGTACACCTAAATTACGCCAGTTATGTTTAAGTCCCATGTAATAGGGGGCGATCCTATTGCCCTCAACCGGGCACAAATCCAGACTCCGGGCTGCTACTGAGAAATTCCAGATGGAAAATTCCAAACAAATTTTGAAGTCAAATTGTGCTTACAAATTCCATTATCATCACCCTTTAAGTGTAATTAATTTCTCTATTTTAATAACAAAAAAATACTGTTTATTAATAAATATTACGAAAGATTTGAAAAATTGTAAGCGTTGGCCTAAAAATGTTCCAATCTATTAACAGAAAGATGGCGCTGTAGAGATGCTCCCATGTTGTATTATTTTCATTATAGCCTACAAATTTCTTTTAACGCAATAAAGTTGTTATATTTTTAATATTTTTGGTATCAATAAATTATTATTTATTGATACCAAAAATATTAAAAATTAGTTAAAAGGTACCTAAGCTTCGAAATGGATAAATAGTGCTTAGTCATAAGAAGCTACCTCTGTCATAAGAAGCACTACCGATTAGGTGATTGTAATTGTGTTGCATTAAGTAATTCTAGCGCAAAAAATGTATGTAAAGTGGGCTACTACCGACTTAGTTATTTTTTTTAGGTATTTCTAGAGAAATGGCATCCATCGAAAATACTTATCAACACTTGTCTTTGAGGGACACTAAACGCCCATAGGCGTTATGACTTATAACAATAAAACTTCTTTTGTGTCTCGTTCAGTCTTTGAATACGTTATATTTTAAACAACTATCAAGAAAAGATATTGTAGATTACTTAACATAACATCACGCCTGTTTTCCCCGATATGTTAGGCAGAGATGTACCTAAAGTAGGTACTATCGAAGAACTTCATATCTAAGCAGTTTGAAAACAAAATCCCGTGAACACGATGACTATATCTGTTACTGCCCCAGTTCTATAGACGCCGAGCGCAGCAAGCAGAAATAGTCCTTACGGTGTATAGATATGAAGTTCTTCGATGGTACACCCACATTTCGCCAGTTGAGTTAGATAACCGCCTCAGGTGGAAGACCACCGCAGACTCAGAGGTCCTGGGTTCGATTCCCAGCGGGGACAATTTTTTTTGCACAGTTTGATTGGTGGTAGGGCTTGTTCTAAGTCTGCCTGGCTAGTTACCAGCATCTTATCTAAATCTGTCGCCATAACAACAATGTTAACAGTATTGTTGTGTTTCGGTAGTTCCAAGTTAGATACCCAGTTCCTCTGTGGTTGAGGATTCCGGGTGAAGCTCGTTTCCACCTTCTACCTGATCATCACTTACCATCAGGTAAGATGAAGGCAAAGAACTTCACGGTGTGGGTAAAAAAAATAAAAAAACAACGACATAACACTTCCCAAATTACAATTGAAATCTCAAATATGAAGTCATAATTACAAAACATTCTCTATGTATGATGAAGCAAGCTTAATAAAAAGTCATGTGAATCGTCCAGTTTCGTAACAATGCAGTCAATGTTCATAGCTGAGTAATTTGATTAAAGATAAGACGTAATGGATGACGGCACATACGGTTATTACTAATTAAGACCTGTTAGTCTCAATCTTTATTAGTATTAACTTGCATAATAGTGCACAAAAACTATACAGGGTGTTAAAAAAATTGCGTAGTGCCATAGTTTAGGTGATGGTTCAGTATCGACAAAGGAAGCAAGGAAAGAAAAAAAAAAAAAACGAACTATAGTGAATGATGGTAACTCTAGGAAATTATTAATTAGCATTTAAACTAAGCAATTTTTTAATCAATTCTAAAAGATTGCTATTTAATTAATAGGTTTTAGGTTCATCTAATGACAATTTTCGTTTTTTTTTTAACTTTTTTTAATGGTTTTTTTTTACGGTTTCCTTGATCGACTCTGAACTCACCCTGAAGCTATGGCACGCAATTTCTTTAACACCCTGTATACAGCATGCAGAAAGTTGTGGTTGTAATTAAGGATGTGGTACAGACAGAGAGTTTCGTATGGAACAGCTGATAATTTTTTCGCAATCATAATGGTGGAGAAAGTTGTACAATTTGATGGTCTGTACCACATCCATATGCCAGTGGCCTTGAGTGGTTAGCTTGCGTGTTCTGCGCTGAGCTCACACAACGCGTCTTACGTCCAGCCAGTAATAGAACTGTCCCAAATTAGACGCATTATTCATTTATTATACTTATATAAAAAGGTATTTTAATAAAACACGTATATTAAAAGACCAATAATTAAATTATCTTTAAAATGGTGAAGGTTTCAGAAAAATACGCTTGATATTTTTTGCGTGATTCTCAGTTGTTTATCCGCGTTAGACATAACTTTACAAATTAATTACACTATGTAATATATTAACATTATCTAAAATATTCACCGAAAAGTTATTAAGAAAATGCTCTTTCTTATGTAATTATTTTTTCCAAATCATTAACACTACTCGTTTAGACGTGATCTTCAGTATAATATCATTAAAAGACGCTTAGTGTCGCCTTAAATATGACTACACATTTCTGATACACGCTGTATTTTCAACTAGGGTATAATGAATTATACCCTAGTTTCGCGTGCAAAATAACCGTTTTTCTACCCAAGATTTGAAACAAAGATTGTAACTGTGAGTTCAATATTATTTTATGTATTTATTTCATTAACATTAATATGAATATCTGCATTAACATTAACATACATAAAATCTGCCAAACTGCATCACAGTTTGTCGCCAGTTGTGAGTTGTTGTCGTTTAACAACAGATTACAAACTATAAAATTTTACATAACACACTGACGAGCAATATAAAATAGCCACTAACTTATCATGAAATATTTCCAAAACCAAGCAAGATACATAGCTTCTTGAAGTAAAATGCAACATTCAAGTTATTTAATAGCGCATAAAAACATATTTAAATGATTTTGCTAAGTGTCCCATCTATAAGTCTGTGCTTATGGTAACAAGCTAAGTCACTGGTCTTTAATGTTGTGTCTTGCAATCGTTCAATGGAACGACCAAGCCATACAGTTATATTATTATTCCTACAGTTGATATAAAAAATCTAATATTTTATAAAAAAGCCGTTTTCGCAAACATGACGTTTGTTACAAACATGAATGGACACAATGAGAGATGATGTTCTATTCTATTTCTTATTATGGCGAGCAAAGCCAATGTCGACTAAAGTGAATTGGAAAAGCAAAAGTGTATAATAAAAATTATAAGACACAATTTTACATACTTCACAAATACAAACACTTTCACTTCACAGGTTTCATATTTGTAGGAAAAACTACTTTATTAAACACATAATTGGATTAAACGGAAAGGATCCAACCCACACCCACATCGACTTAGTTTTGAGATATTCAAGTTTTAAGATCAGATCGTGTTATGTGATCGTATGACCTGCCATACATACGGGTTGGTAACGTATTGTCATAATGACATGATGCGTTGGGATTGTTTTTGTGATATTAAAGTTTTAACTACAAAGAGTGTCTTGGTATACGTAACTCATTTTCGCCCATAGTGTGGCTTGGATCCTTTACTTAACTTCGTCCAGTTGTAATTAAAAGATTACATGTTGTAGTATAATTCCGACACGGTTTCATTGGTCTCACGATGTGTCAAAACTTTACAACTTTGTTCCTCAACCTAAATACTAAAGAAATTAAAATATTATATGCAAACAAATGGTTCTTACAACGAGTAGTGATGTTAGTGATGATGAATATGTGATTGAACGGCAACTGCGAGGGGTTCGTAAAAGGATACATTTTATATCTTTTTTTTATGCACGTGTTTCTGTGACAAATAAACTTATTTTTCTTTCTTATAATTTAAATGTGACAGACTACAGTCATAATATTTGTTACCAAAAATACGGCATTTACTTGAACACTTACATTTTATGTACAATCGAATCTTACAACTACATATTTGTAAATACAATATTATCATCGAAATTGACAGGCGTTTTCTACATAAATGTCAATTGCGATCATAAGTTATATAATTGTAACTTTCATACATATTTGTAAGGTAATAAGGTTTATATAACAGCACCTGTAATAAAACTCAACAAATATGTCACCTTTTTAGGATTGTAACGTTTATTATACAGGGCCCAGGTGGCGTTATATAGTTTCTGCATGCTCACATGGGAGCAAGGCGTGAATTTATGTTCATGTATCTGCAAGGTATGTCGGGAATGTAAGACTATATCCACCCAAGCCATAATCAATAATATAGAATCAGCCAGTACGTAATTATAAGGTACCTATAATTTTAACTTACCGAGTAGGTTTAGCTGCTGTGCAACGTATCTCAAGTTCGATTACTGCACGGAACCAATATGAATGGTCTATAATATAGATATTTACCTTGCTCTGGCTGTTTTTGTTTGTAAACGAGTGTCCTGTTCTAGTCTGAAAGTCCTAAGACACATGGAAAAACAACTTGTGTGTTTTCTACCTTCCCTCCATATCAAAACGGCATGATATTTAAGTAGACTTAAGTATGCACACACGTCTACATATCAAGCTATACATTTCCAGTATAAGCTAACCTTTAACTGTACGGAAATCCTAAATAATGCGAGATCAGCTTATACTGGAAATGTATAGCTTGATATGTAGTCGTATGTAACTATTAATTTTATTATTTTTCCAATGCTCACCGCATTTTTGTTTAATAAAAGCTTATAAAAAACTCACCATCATCTGTAATTTCCAAGGTTTCCCAGTTACCATTTCAACGTCTTCCGATCCTCTAGTACTTAGCTTGCTCACATCAACTGAATCCCTCATTAACCTTGTGTCTTGTTCATCGTCAACCAGCTCGTTTTCGTTCGCTTTTGTCGTAAGTACCACTGGTTCTTCAGTAACGTCATCAACTTTTGAATTGGGATCGTCACCAACCAAATAACCTTCTTTTGTAGTACTATGTTCAGATATATACTCTTTTGTGACCATTTCTATAGTTTCTGTTGCAATTAGTTCAGTTCTATTAAGCTCTTCGTCAACACATCTTTTTGATTTACTTTCTGGAGGTTGCACTGTGTAATATTTTTTTGTTACGGCAGGTTCTTCACTAACCGTTGTCTTTGCCTGTTCGTGTTCCATAACAATTCCAGTAACTGAAGTCTTAAATATATTATCATCTTTATCAACTTCTTTGGGTGGAGTTTCATCGCTGGCTATATGTTTTGGTATATCTTCCTTTATCGGTTCTTCAAGAAATATATAGTCAACAAATATAGGTCTAGAAGGTAATTCGATATAGTCTTTCAATTGTTCGATAGCAATATTTCTTTTCACTTTCTTCTTATAATCGATCTCGTCTTTCATAAATTCGTCGATATCAAGACTGTCAATTGTTGATAAATCTAAGTAATCTAAATCAGTAGTACGATATGTTTCTGTAGTAAAATCTACTTCTATCGCAGTTAATTCTAATTCTGAAATAGTAGGTATCCTTTTGATAGTGATATTTGCATTTATATAATTGTATACATCAGGCCAGTATCTTGCACTATACAGCAATGATGATATCATGAACATTATTACGAATAACATCATTAAAATAAGCGTTTTTATGATTAACTTCATCGTTGACTGTGATAACTTCATCTTGAAAAGTAAAATCTTCTTTTACTTCAAAATAACAACACAATTTCATAGGATAACCACTCAAGTTTAAGTTTATAATCACTTTTGTCTATTCTGTCACTCACTTCAAAGAATAACTGGCCAAATTGAAAAGCAACCACTTAAAACACTGGATAATTCGCGCAACGATCACCACAAGTGATACTGATCCGAACTTCAAATCTTTACTAGCTTTGAACATAACAATGTATAATATCAACATCGGATTTGTATAGAATCATTATAGGTCACATATATGGTAGGTTATGCGCAGAATGAAACAATAGCCCATATAGTTGCCTTGTAGGTCGGGAAAACACTGATGATGCTACGACCTCAGTATTAAGATCATCAATATGATTACTCCGTACGTCTGAGTCATTTTAAGTATGACAGCAGTCATTTGTTTATCTTCATTCTGCGATGGTATCTATCTCATCAGAGAACTATAATATCTAAAATATCAAAAGATTATATATATACTTACATAGGCTAGTACTGAACTTCAATCACCCGAGTTTTTGTTAGAAATACAGTACGTAAGTACATACATTTATATGGTGTACATAATAAGGAGTATTCTATTGTATCATATTCTACAGTCAGTCTCAAAAAGATGTATAGATCGATATGAATTCATTTGATTATCTAAAATGTTTGTTCAATAATATTTGTTCAATACATATGTAAATGAGGAAATGTCGCCAAGAAAATTTTGAGTATGAATATAGATGGCTATAAGAGTAGGTAGGGGAATACCAAAGAAACGATGGATGGACTGTGTGAAATGGATAGGAAGGATAGAAAGAAAGATAGGAGAAGGAAGATAATGTACAACACATTGATAGTGATACATGGCAATGAATATGAGCCTGCGATTGCTCCGTGCTCGATACTTTACTGACGCCTGTTAAAGTTAACAGAGCAGTACTACATAATGTAGTGTTGCCATGAAAACTTTTACAGGCGCTAAAATTAATTTATAACATCACGCCTGTATACCCTTTCCCCGAAGGGTAAGGCAGAGGTACACCTATAGTATACCCACGTTTCGCTAGTTATGTTTAAATCTCATGTAATAGCGAGCCTATTGCCATCAACCGGGCACAAATCCAGACTCCGGACTGCTACTGAGAAATTCCCAATAACACTTTGCCTGAGCTGGGAATAGAACCCAGGACCTCATGCTCAGCAGTACCGCTTGCGACCACTAGACCAACGAGAATTAAACAACCAACGAAAATTTAATATAGTTCATGTTAAAGTCACTGCAATCAATGGTGGGACAGCGGCACCATTTATGATTGGAGATGACCTACATATCGCAGGTAGGTCAAGGTTAAAAGAACTGTATTTTGTAATCGGAATTTTACGAAGCATATTATTAGGCCATTTTGGAAATAGGTTTATGTTTTTGAATTCACTTTCTTTATGTTCTCTTTACGTTATTGACCCTTGGTTTTATGATCGCAAGTGCGACTGCTGAGCGTGGGGTCCTGGGTTCGATTCCCGGGTCGGGCAAAGTGTTATTAGGTTTTTCCATTAGGAATTTCTTAATACTCGTAACAGCCCGGAGTTTTGAAGATGGGTGATACCCCCGTGGCTCGGAAAGCACGCTAAGCCCGTGGTCCTGCGCCTGATCTCTGTCCGGTCGTGTCGGATTGCCGTCCCGTCGGACTATAAGAATGAGGGAAGAGAGAGTGCACCTGTGTCTGCGCACACGCTTGTACACTATAATATCCCGCGCCGAAGGCTGGTCTCCGTTGAGATTGGCCGCCATTGCAAAAATACGGTCTCGTGGACTACATACGCTTTTTCAAGTGATTTTCCCTAAAATTCGGGGTTGTTATTGAAACTTTTATTCTACCTCGGAATATATTATATTTAAGTATGTAAATTATAAAAATACCGATCGACAGTTCGACCGAAGACAGATATTTTTTTCATTTAATTTGCATTATCAGCCGAAAACCGAACACGTAAACGAACGAAATATGAATTTGTTTGTTGATAGGTTTTTATTTGGAAGAAGTAAAAATATGTATATTCAGGCTCAATCTTTGAATCTTCGAGTGAACCTTTTGAAGCTAAATCACACGAAAATTTAACCTTGTACCTATTTTTTTCTCGAAGGCATAGTAATAAATAAAAAAATAAAATGATTAACAAACGATTTTTAGGAAAACCGTGTTTTACAATGTTTGTAAATATGTGAGCACCGTATCTATCACAAAATCAATTTATCTCTCATTGCTTAATTTTTAATTCTTTTTACCTACTGTGATGTAGTAATTTTATTCTAGTCTTCACATATAATTATATAATTAATGTATACAAAATATTGTAAAACATTTTAAAAGAGTAACGGTGGAGTTTCTTGCCCATTCTTCTCCATACGACTAACCTTTTGGAAGGGGCGACTACTTGGAATCAATTATATTTTTCTGTATATTTTGACGTTCAAAGGTGCCTTTTATGTGCCTATTTGAAATAAATTATTTGACTTTGACTTTGTTTGTTGTAAGGATGAAATTTCTCTGAAAAATGAATTGTTAGTAGGTACCTAAGTATTCATTTTCCGGAACATAATTTTGTTCACCTACAACCGAAAATAGTGTTGATTTTTTCTATAAGTAAATGATATTTTTATTTCGACTGAAAACTGGATTTCTGACGGAACTTGCGGAAACCCAATAAAGAAAATCGGTCAGACTTTAAAAAATAAGTACTTAAGTACGTAGATATAGGTTGCATTCTGTTCTGACTATTCTACAAATTTAGGCCGTGAATTCTGGGAATTTGAATTGCTGTAATTTAATTTATAATTCAATAAATCAAGAGGTTTTGAGATTTTCGATCAGGAATTTCTCAGTAGCATCTTGTATTTGTGCCCGGTTGATGGCAATAGGCTCGCCCCCTTTAACATGGGACTTTAACATAACTAGCGAAATGTGGGTGTTGAGACCTACTAACTAGGTATAGGCACACCTCTGCTTAACCCTTTGAAGAGAAACAGGCGTAATATTAAAAAAAAGTTTCGAAATGGACATCGAATAAAATACCACAAAAACTGTATAAAAAATCTTTAATACACCTTAGAACTAAATAACAACAATATTTACAACACACGCACACACAAACAACCAACAACAACAACATAACAACAGTTTAACAACAAAAACAACGATCAACAACAATTAAAATAAGGCGGTAGGGTTAAAACATAAAAGTCGTACATTTTATAACATTTGTAAAAGTGTCTTGGCCTCAGATTGGTCTGAAAAAGCTTGGACGATATGTATTTGCCATAACGCAATACGAGCTCTGGCTATTACGTAAACAGGAGTTGCTAGCTATATAAAAGACAAAGATTTAAGTTGCCCTTTAAAAAAGTGGAAACGTGTCAGTGAAAAATCAATAGTTTAGACCTGGACACAAAGACCAATCATGCGAGATTTGAAGCTAATGATAGAATTATCATTGAATAGACAAAAGAAAGTCGAAATTAAATAACTTGCCTTGGGCAATATCTAAGGCCAGATCTGTCTATAGCAACTCCAACTCAAATTACTTTCTTATTCATTTAAATCTTGTGCTGTCCCCCCTTTTTAGTATGAATAATAGTTTCATATACAGGAACCTTGAAAGGTACTGGTTTTTCTACTGGTACTAAAATATGTTTAATAACTTCAAAAGGTACTTCCTTGATTTTGGGTATATGCACAATCCTTTCTACAGGGTAAGGTACCGACTTTTCTATTGGAACCGTTACTTCTTTAATGATTGGGATGACGATAGCTTTCGGTACTGGTACGTGAATTGGTATCGGGTGTGGTACCGGGATGATTATGGGTTGATTGACTTTGAATTCTACATTCTTAGGCAAAGGGACGACTATTTCTTTGTAGTGTTTGATAGGTTCTGGGTTCTCTTCTTCGACGTGTTGGTGGACGGGATAAACGTGAGACTTTAGGTCATGACCGCCGTAGTCGCCACCTCCATAGTCTCCACCTGAGCTGCCTCCGCCGAAGTCGTGGGAGCCTCCACCATGACCGCCAAAGTCATGGGAGCCTCCTCCATGTCCGCCAAAGTCGAAAGAACCACCGGAAAAGTCACTGGCTTGGAACTGTTGAACAAAGAAAAATATGTTACATTATGTGTAGCAGACCATCAGCCAGAATGATGCGTGGATGACCTACAAAAGAACGCGGGTAAGACCTGGATGAGGTTCGATACTTTAAGTAATGAAGGTTCAACTACCTTCAACATTGAAGAAGAATCAGCAATGGAACCATAAAATGTGATGATTTTGGATAAACAAAAGGAGGAACCAAAATCCACATAGTTCTATAAATATGATTCTATAATTTGCATGCCTAATTGGTAGATTGGTACAGGGATCTCAACATTGTTTAAACACCTTTATTTATTACTTTCAGAGCAAATAAATGATTATGATTATGATTTTGATACAATAAGAAGGTACCGTATTCCAAGCCTAAGCTCTATTTTATATCGCAAACGTAACAAGAAAAATGTTTAGACTGAAATTCGACACAGTCTGCTTTCAATGATAGAAAACTAGATTAAATCCGTGCCTGCCTAACTGTTTAGTTGAAACAGTTTAATTTCAATTTTACTTGGTGGTAAGTATCAAATTAAATTTTATTTAATTACTATGTCAAAATGAAATCGAAATTAAACGAATGGGCGGAATGTACCTACATGACAGCTATTTTAAAGTCAAGGGCTCTAATTGTTACTATATGAAGCTCGCTGGCGCAACCAATTAAATTTTTAAACACTTTTATCATGGTGACTCGCGAAAGCTATTCAAAATGCAATTTTGTTAATAATGGCCCCTTTCACCATAATCATAACTTCAGCCGAAAGACATCCACAGCTGGACCATGTATCGCTACTTCGCTCGGTTCTGTGCTTCTCATCCAGCGGATTCTGATAGCCCCTTTATTTGATCGAAAAACCCTAGATTTCTCTCATACGAGTACCTGATATCCAAAAACTAAATTTTCTATTCACCATCAAACTACAGATGCAAATAGAGCCTTCAGCTTAAACTGCTCACTTTTTACAGCAAAATTCCCCGGAATCGGTTACTCGACAATTTAATATCAGGACAACGTTGAAAAAAAATGCGAATAAAAAAGCAAGCGTTTCCGGCGCAACGACATGCCCGCTATTTAGTCTGTGGTTCCTTTTTCTTTTTTTTCAGTCTGTGGTCTGTATTACTTTTTGCGTTGACGTTTTTATTTTCGTTCGGTAACAGTTATCCAATCGGTTCGTTACGTCCGGAAATCAAATTATTAGAGCGGAACCTTTAGTGTAGTTAAGTGTTAGGTAATCGCTGTTACAATTGAATGTCAATTTATTTTTGATGTTTGAGAGGTGCAGATATTAAACAGATTTAAGTGTTGGCCTACTTGGCCCATTCATTCAATTACGTCACATGAGTTTCATAATTTTTAGAGACAAGGGGTAACCCTCCTAATAATATTTATTAAGAAGTTTAATATTTTAAAGTTTTTCGTTAGAGTTGAAGATAAGAGTATTAATACTTCAGATTTATACCTACATGTGACGTCAAGAAGTTTATGACTCGTCTCCGACCTTGTCACACTATGTCACACTGTGTTGACCCCCTCCCTCCCTTTAACGTGTGACGTAATTTCGAATGGCCGCTTAGGCAGGCACTGTTATAAGATGTTCTTCTAGTGAAAGTATTGTAGATATAAAAAATATAACGTAGGTAATGGGATTTTAAAGCATTCTGTATGTGTGGCCATAAGCAGCATTTGTAGATGCATTATAGGTTTATCTGGATAGACAAGAAATCTGCTTCAATATTATGTAGGAAGTTTGGAAAAGTCTTGGGAAATTATGGTATAATAATAATGCTGTTTGCTAACGACGACGGCTTATCTTTCCATCCGAATCCAAAGACCAAAATACCATTAGGACCGTAGGACCATAAAAAGTAAAATCTACAGGACTCTTTTCCAATAAAGCTCTATCAAGATATAGCGACCAAGGTCTACAGCGCCTTGAGAACATAATAAAAAAAGAAATAAGGCAAGAAAAACATATAATATGCTTTTATGACATTTTATATATTTCTGTTAAAGAAAATATACATTACACTTTTAGTATTTGGGGTTCCTCATATTATATGGGAAGGTGGTATACAAAGTATTTCTTTTATCTTCCCGTATATGAGTAGGTGATGGAATTGGCAGATGGCCACCTTGGTACCTCAATTATCTTCGATTTTTATGAGATATTATAGAGATATTAACCATTGGTCTAGTGGTGGCAAGCGCTACTGCTGAGCATGAGGTCCTGGGTTCGATTCCCAGGTCAGGCAAAGTGTTATTGGGAATTTCTCAGAAGCTGCCCAAATATGGGTGTACCAACTATGGGTATATCTCTGCCTAACCTTTCGGGAAAACAAGGCGTGATGTTATGCTATTTGTAACCACGTTTTCTTGAACCTACGTGTCAAAGCGCTTCTGTTATGAACACTATAGAAATAGATATTTTTATGGTTTACCTTTCTGGGACAAGTTCTTTTATAAAGAGCTTTACTAATTAGCTTTCAGCAGGAGACTTAAGACGGAGCCTTCATTAACGAGAGTTGCTCATGCACCGAACTGACTGTCACAATCAGAATCAGAAACAGAATGATTCGGATCGGGTTTCAGGTTCGGTTTTCGAATTCCCGTTTTCGGATTTCGGTATTTTTCGTGATTTGTTGTTTTTTTATTTTGTTGTTTAACTATCGAAGAGACTAAACAGAAGATGATATTTAACACGAAAATGTACCTTAGGACCAAAATATTACCAGGTGTTTATTGTTAAGAATTTAGGACCAAAGTGAAAGCGAAATTGACTGTGCGGAACCTCAAACAAACTTTTGGTTCTAACGCACAACGTAGCTAGGAAATAAATAGGCCGCCCCAAATGTATTACCGTTGAATTTTTTAATATAAGTACGGTACGTACAAAGGGGATGTTTTTTATGCGGTAACATCAAAGACCAAAGTACGGGATTAATAATATCGCCCCTCATTTCCAAGAGAATGATAAAACTGAGGTTTTTGTGTATTACTACTACTTATATTATTTGGTCCCAATTTTCAAGATTAGGTGGATTTTTTTTAGTAGTTAAAATCAAGGACAATCTGTTTTTGCTTACCAGACTATCCCGTTTTTACGACAGCAGGTGCAAAAGGAATATGGGTGAATTTTATTTTTAAACGGCGGTTCCACATGACAAGGGTTGTTTACTTTCCTAGATAAAAAGTTCCAGTCATAACCTTCCCCAATTATTAACATGAAAATCAGTATTATTTACTTGGTGATAGTGCCATCCACGAAGACGCGCCCCACTTCGCTCCGCTCTGTACTAAAATACAGCTGACAGTACAATAATCGTGGAGTGGGGCGCGTCTAAGTGGATGGCACTAACTGTAGTGGTTGAGCAGAAAACGTACTGACCAGGCCAAGACAACGCCTAAGTGTGTCATAAAAATAAAAATAAACTAAATGAGAACTAATTTGACAGAGCTATTGCAGGGCTCCTTCCATTTTGTACCTCGATAGTATTTATAAGTACTAATTACCCCTTAAAATCACCATCCTTTTCCCAACTATGTTGGGGTCGGCTTCCAGTCTAACCGGATGCAGCTGATCACCAGTATTTTACATGCAGAGACTACATATCTGACCTCTACAATCCAGTTACTGTGTAACATAATACCCCTTAAAATACCCACCATTGTTATTTGTCATCAGACAGCTGACAAAAGGAAAGAAAATCAGTCTAGGTCGCTGTCATCGGATATGGTGAGGAGGTATATAGGATGTCCAGTATAGAATGGATAACCTACATGTAATAGACCTAAGGCCGCTCTAAAAAAATATATCCCAAGTAGTACATAATATTTTTAATAAAAAAAATTACATTCTTCTTCACCACGACCATACATGTAGGAATTCCATCTGTTATTTCTTGTTGTAATATTGTACGTTGACTATGCCGACAAAGAGGCAGTACTTAAATAATGTGAGTATAAATAGGACGGTATTTTATTTTAAAAAATTGTATCTTAAGTACTAATTGTGATACATATTTTTTTGTATTTTTTCAGAACGGTCTTATGGTCTATATGTGCTATTTCAAGGTTATCCATTGTTTACCGGACACCTGCACTGCTATTCTGTAACTATCTCACCGTGAAAACTTAGGTGAAGTGAGCTGTCAATAGTGACAATCTCTAGCATTAGGTGGAATGACAGCTCACTCCACGCTCACTTCACCTAAGTTTTCACGGTGAGATGGTTACAGAATAGCACTGCTGTATAGTACTGTTTGACGTTTACAATATCAAAGTAAACATATTTTATCTCCTATTATTCTCAACGATAATATCTTGTTTCCTTACCTGTTGATCCTGTTGCGAAGCTGCCTGTTGGTAGGGCGATGAAGCCTGTTGGTACTGTTGCAGGAGGTTGTTATATTGTGTCCATTGCATCTCCTCTGCCGCGGCCATGCTGGAGAACAGCAGCGCGCTCACACACTGGAATGAAAAGGAGGGCTTTAAATAAAGAGATATTAAGAGGTGGTTGACATGGATGGTGGCACATATTCACACACGGCACAGGATCAAAGGCCGTAGCGTAGGCCTTTGGTTGTCATGGGTCTTTCCACCCAGAGGTTTTAGGTTCATAGGTAATATAGATCTTTATGAGCCACAAGCTTCTTCAATGGCTTGTGGTCCACCGCCCCTGTGGTCTAGTGCTTCGACCACCTGTCTCAAACCCACAGGCCCCAGGTTCGATTCCTAGTGGGAGCAAAATTTTTTGCTCGGTTTGGTTGGTGGTAGGGCTTGTTCTAAGTCCGCCTGGCTAGCTACCACCATCTGATCTAGGTCTTTCGCCATAACAACAAAGTTAACAGCATTGTTGTGTTTCGGCAGTTAGAGGAAAGATAGCCTGTTCCTCTGTGGTTGAAGATTTCGGCTGAAGCTCGCTTCCAGTTTCGGCCTGATCATCAATTACCATCAGGTGAGATGCAGGCCAAGAGTGTATGCGACTGACCCCGTTGATTCTTTTAACAATTAGAAGGTCACGCGAGTTTTCGCACCACTTTGAATACCTCTGTACAAGTTAGTTGACATAATCGACGCCCGCACGGGAATCACTTTAATTTCATCATAGTTTAAAAGTGGATCTTGTGGACATTTTTCGTGCTTTGGATGTGTGATCAAGCTTTTTCGAAAAATAACTAAAAAACTCTACTTAATACCCAAGTGACGCTTTCATTCATTGGTTATCTTTTCTTAGGTATGCATGAGAGCTCCGTGGTCCTAAACGAATAGAGGCGACCGCGCACATAAATATTATGTACTTAATTACTATAAAATAACGAGCAACAACTTACGACCATCAACTACAGAACACATTATGAACTCATATCAGTTTCGAACAACTACCATTTGCTGCCTGCGACTCATTTGACATTACTCACGTGTGCAAGTTGACCTACTAAGTACATTTATGTTCAACATTCGGTTTTGTATCGTTTTGTAACTTAGCTCCTTCGGGAAACCTCGGGAAATATAATGAACTCCTGTTTTACAGAATTATACTACAGTGGTCTACGCAAGATCTATAAAATTACTGCGGCACCCCTAGTTCTTGATAAGAGGGTGTCTTTCCACCAGAGATGTGCTATGCAGCAATGCCGCAAGGATGTGAAATCTAAGCTACGAAACTAGTGACTCTTTCCACTAATGCTAAGTTATGTAGCGGAGCGAGTAAGATGTGCCGCCGCAAGGTAACTATGCGATACATTGACAATAGGGAACGCACTCTGCTCTGCACATAACTTCACCACTCGCGCATTCATACTTCACGCATCATTCCATATAAAAACATAGCTTAGTTGAACCCGTTTCCACCAGTGCTATGATGTGGACCAATGAATATGATTGGTGGATACCAAACAACGTAGCATAGCACATCTCAGGTGGAAAAGCAGCCAACCGGAACACAGCGTAGCATAGCTATGGTGGCAGTACCTTATTTCTTAAAATAACTTTTTCACATGAAAGTACTAACTAAGTACTCAAAAAATACCTTAAAACGAACGAGATTTTATTCATCTTTATTGACCATGTCTACAACATCCACAAAGTTATCTTTAAATTATTATGTGCCGCATCTAAGAATCAACAGCTATACGCATTGGTAGTAGTAGGTCACCTGTGTAGTTTTGGCAAGTCTAACAATAGACATGTTTCATGATTAATGTCTTTATCTTGGCACTTGCGGCTTCCTGAACAAACCTGCCATAGGAATATAAATCTTGGACTCTGTGCTCGAGGATTTATTTGTGCTATAGTGTTTTAAACATTATTACTTCAGTTGAATATCAGTCCAAGGATCAAACAAATAATGCAATCTTCACTGTGCGTTTGCACTGGCGAAACATCCACAACAAAACATGTTGGAGTCTCTATTTTCTGTCAATGTTCCATACAACTTGTTGGACAGGAACTAGAAATTTCAACATGTTTTGTTGCGATGTTTCGCCAGTGGAAACGCACAGTAAGATACACGAAGCAACAAAATACTGTCTCAATATGAAACTTTATAAAAGGTATTTGAAAATTCTAGACACACTCACCGAGGGTCCTTACTAGCCGTTATTCATAATTCCTTCTCAGTCACGAGATAATATTTTTTTGAAGGAGTGGCGCCAGTGTACCGTTGTACGCCCTCTTAGGGCCGGCAATGTTACGAGTGTATCGATGCATTTAGCTTCTAAAAAGCGGCTAAATGTCTGATCGCCGATGCTAAAAGAAGCTAGTCTACTGTGACCCTTACCAACGCACGCGCACGAACCGTGCACACTAGGCGCCTCGAATGGCTATGGATGCGTCACAATCTATGCACGCGAACTGTAGCGTTCGCGAGAAAAAACTGTTTTTTTTTTTTTAATCAGGTAAGTAGTTCAAATATTAAGTAGCGTACATACGCACTCACAAATTTTACCGATCCATACATATAATAGATCTAGACATATAATAGATCTAGAGGTTTTTTGTTCGTTTGTTTGAACGCGCTTATCTCCGGTACTACGTTAGGTTTGAAAAATGATATTTGCATGTGACTCTTGAAGAAGGTTATAGGGTAATAAAATATTTAACACCACGCTACGACTCTTAGGAGCCGAGTAAAAAGAAAAAGTCATAGAGAACGCTAAGCGAAACCGAAGTAATAATAGACAAGATCGCGGGCTGAAAGTACTTTTTAATATTAGAGAAGTGCTATCCCGAATAACTCTACCCCAGATATTGGCAAAGCCCAAAAGCTTTCAAAAACCGTTCAAATTTCCTGCTGTCATATCTCATGTAGTGACAGGTTCAACTAGTTAACAACAACCTGTCAAATCTCCCGAACATAAAGCTTTGAAAACGAATATATTGAATAGTTGCCAAGACCTTCAAAAACCGGGAGCTTCGTGTAAAGGTGAACGTCCACACCGGCCGCAACGTACGCAAGGCACGCAACGTATTGAACGTATTAACCGATGGCATGTGTTATGTGTATCTGGATGTTTTTTGCAAATTTGAATATTATCGAAGTTTCAGATCATACAATTCTTCATATCTTTCTACTAATAGAATCAAAAGTGTACCATCCATTTTACAATGTTTCTGGCGTTTCTTACCTTAATTATAAACAAAAAAACGTGCGGCCGTGAGAGATGCACGCGGTAAACTAAACCACGTGACACCACTGGTACGCAGCGCATTTTTTGTTCATATAGGCGGTCGGTGCGGGCAGTACCGATAGTGGACGCAGTGCTATATGAATTTATAGAAAGCAAACCAAAATCCGTTGCGTGCGGTGCGTGCGTTGCGACCAGTCGGCATTCACCTTTACAAAGGTCAAACCCATGAAAAAGTTCTATTTCTGGAAGTGACAACAGATCTACCCACACTCTCGTTAACAGTCAACTTAGGCTCGAGTTACAATTCCAGTAAAGCTACTGAAAGATATCTATGAGAATCTCATCTCGGGACTTTAAATATTATTAGGCGAAAGAAAACTTGATATAATATTATTTTTGGGAGCAAAAGAGATCTCGCTATTTTTTTGTTTGGAAAAATTGGTCTTTCGTTTCTAGGGAAACAAGGACCATTTTTTTTTTGGCGACCGTCACTGATCTAGTTATCATTAGTTTGTTACAGTTTGTATCTGACTTCGATTATAACTTCTATGAAAGATAGGTTTCCATTAATATCCTTACATAAAAGATCGACGTAGGTAATATTTTAACAACAATAAAAATGCGATCATATATATTTCTAAATCTTTTTTGAGATTTTATAAAGGTAGTCACGAAGGACCATTCAGTACTATAAGAGAGGGAATAAAGTGCATCCGTGGACATAGAGAGCCAATAAATTATGAAATGTGTAGCGTTTTAAAGATAATCAAACTTTATAAATCTTTTGTTTGAAAAGGTTAGAAAGAACGGCCAATCACTTGGTAGAAGTGATTGTAGTTACTTTTGGCAGACAACAAGACGCTGCTGTCTCTTTGACATTTGCTAGGTACAGTCCGACCGTCGAGAGAATGCGTTCCTGACACCTGTCAGTTGGACAATTCCTAGTAGTAATAAGGATCAAATTCGCAAATCACATATTCGTTGGTATGAAACTGACAGGTGTCAAGAACGCCTTCTCTCGAAGGCCGCACTATTATCATCTACTATCAAGGTACAATTTTGTAATAAAAACAGCGTTGTAATATGAAATTAAACAAAATGAAATTGTTTATTCTGTAAATAGGATATCGGAATCACAGAAACAGTTCATTATTTAAAAAAAAATAAGCTGGGTGGAGAGACGATGTTTCCCATCAGACTACCGCTGTGAAGAAATAGCGAAACAAACACAGGTGTCGATGCTCTTTTAAAGTCCAGGCATACTCTTAGTCAGATCATGTGAGGAACAATATGTATATTAGGGTCTTAAATGGTTGGAATGGAAAACAACTAAAGCTGACCCTGAACACAATGATTTTTCAGTTTTTTTTGTAGATACATTTCAATTAATAAAACTTTAATTTTGATCAATGAAGAAAACGTTTCGTATATAACACAGCGCAGGTTACAACAATTTAGAAAAAGTGACAAAAAAGAACTTTCACACAACAACCTCTATACCAGCAGTGCTATTCTGTAACCATCTCACCGTGAAAACTTAGGTGAAGTGAGCGTGGAGTGAGCTGTCAATAGTGTCAATCTCTAGCATTAGGTGGAATGACAGCTCACTCCACGCTCACTTCACCTAAGTTTTCACGGTGAGATGGTTACAGAATAGCACTGCAGTACCAATCAGTATATTTTTGTTTCCATTCTAAAGTCAAAAATATTTTGTAGTCATTCGAGTATTTTGGACGAGGCTTTCAACATCATGGTCTGCAAATCCGAATTGATAAACCAGCTTTCGATTCTTATTCAAAAAAATAATTGTGAAATGTTCATGTTTCCTAAAGTCAATTGACCACTTCACAAATTCCTGAAATACTGCAAAGCTAGTGAACATAACAAACATATCTGTAGCGTCGGTTATCAATTGACCATAATGTTATAGGTAAAGAAATAGTCTCAAAATACAAATATCAAAGTCAAAAGTTCATAATGTTTGAGTCTAGATTCAAACAGTTTTCAAAAAGGGAATTCCGAGATCTACAGAATCCTAAAATGTCTTTCGGAAACGATCGGGACTCCGTTTCATTGGCCCAGAATACGATGTTCTAAAATCAAACGGATAACGTTTATGTGTGGGAGTAAAATATACGTTATGAACAGTGTGGCGATAGATCAGGTGTATCTAGCGCTGTTCGAAGCATGCGCCTGATATACTGGGGTGGGTATATACGGGAGATTAACTGGGGCCCGCCCGCTAAAGTGTATATCACTTTTAATTTGAATTTTTACTCAAAGAAATATTTTGCGGAAATGAGACACCTATAGGTAGTTGGCTTTCACAAGCCTATTATGTCATATTATAAAGAAACCAACTTTGAAATATTTCTGCGATATGAAATAAAAAAGTGACAGACTTCCGTGGTCGGATAAAAAGGTGGAAAGATTTCAAACACAACAAAAAGTGGTCCTTACAAACCCACAAAAAACACCCAATAATTCACATGATTTTGCTTTACCTACAGATCGTTATAAGAAAAGTCTAGAAGGAGAATTTTCTATTTCGTTTCATCTTGATTGTATTCGCAATTCGTAATTTTACAGCTTATTAGTGTGTTTATTACTGTTGCCATTGCTTATTACTGTTGCCAATCTCGCTGACATAATACAGACCTCTCTAGACTTATATCAATGAAATCAGTGCCAAATAAAACTAGGTACTTATTAGATAACATACCCGTATAACAATGAAATCAAATTGCCAAAACGTTTCTGTATGAATCTTGCAACATTTTGTTCATGTTTGGAAAACACTAATTTGTGATCTGCCTTAAAACTTATTGTTGCGTGCAGTGCGAACGCAAATTCAACAAAACAAGTTATGAGATTTGTTTCAAGTGACAAGTTTCGTTCTTGATCACGTTGAATGTTCTCTGGTGCAAACGCATAATAAGTAAAACTTTTAACACTTTAATTTAACAAAAGTAATAATACAAACTACGACCATATTGTTTAAGCGCCTACGCAAATACGATAGCAACGATAACTAGTTAAAACTCTGTGTGCGCAAGTAGCAAACTCTTTTAAAACCAGAATTCACATGTTTGTGTTATGCTTAACAAATTCTAAACAAATTTTCATATTCTACACTCATTAGCTCCCATCAAGTGAAAAACAAATTACTAACACTATTTTATTTTATTTAACTTTTTGTGTGTACTACTAACAACCCTACTAACGGCTGCTTTCTTTGTTTTGTTTGATTTTTTATGGACTGTGCGTCTGAAGATAGAGAGAGATAAATAAATAAATAAAATTACATCAGTGAGGGATGCGAACCGAGCATTACAATTCGCAATAATGCTCGAAATCCAATCTGAAATGTTACATTACTAGCGAATGCTCGTCAGTCAGGGAGGCAGTATTGTAACGTATTGCTGAAAATTGAATTTTAAATGTTACATTACAAGTGAATGCTCCCTGTGAGGGAGCACCTTTAGAGCATCCTAACCGTTATGGATAAAAAAAAATCAAAATGCCGCGATTTCTTACTCAAAACCCCCCCTTATGGTCCCACCCTGAGAAGCCAGTATGAAATGTGTCCAATGGCTTGCGATGATACACCGCCCCAGCAACAAGCCCCCGCCTGTTATTTATTACAGATAAAACCAGTTTTTAGGTTTAATCTAACGATATGAGCAAATAACAAAGAAAGCTTTGTCACTGCGGCGGGGGAAGAGAAAGTGCCATGAGATATTAATTGTTTACCTATTTATAAACCTTGTGTATCAGCCATTATGGAATAATTAATTGTTATTTTTAATTCGAGGTTTTGTAATAATATACATCAAGTCCTTTTAGTTTAAAAGCCAATGACCAAAAATGGTGCAGTTTTAATTTGTTTCGCGGCCATCCGTCAAACATTCTTTATTAGATGCAGAATAATATGACGAACAAAAGTTAATATGCGGTAACATAAGTTAACATCAGTCTGAACCGAGTTATACAATGTGTTACAAAGACCCTGTCCGATCCAAGAACAAGGCACATAGGTAGGTACTGCAAATACATTACCAAAAAATAACAAAAAAACGTATTATTATGAAAAATAAAAAACTTTTTCTATTTAAAATTCAAGTTTTTGGGACCAAAATTATCCCAATTCGATAAAAAATTTGCAAATTTTCAACAGGGAAATGATAAATTTTTCGTAAGTTATGATTTGTAGACACCCGCTAAACCACGGCCTCCCGCGCCCCATGTAATAACCCGGTGTAATTCCTTATTGGATTTTTTTTCTTTTTTCCTGAATATTACCACGTAAATAAACTCTTAGTACGATGATTCTTAACAACACTCTCACGGATCGGGTTTTTATTAAACGTTATATAGAGTTAGCTACCGAGCTACATCAAAATTCAAGTTCAAATATAACATCTCGGACTGCATTTGTAGAAAAACCGTTCAAAAATTCAATTTCGTGATAAGTTTTTCCAATACCGACTAAGGTTGTAACAATGGCCGCGGTATAAAACCAAACGCGCCACGTCCCATATAGTGATTTTGGTCCTTTGTTGGTCCTTCTGTACCAGCTTTAGTTTACTCCCCATGTAACAGAAAGCGGGCCTATTGCAGTTCAGAGTCGAAGCTGCTACTTAGAATTCCCTAGTAGAAACACCTCATAACACTTTGCTCTACCTAAGAATCGACAAGACAAGAGAAACATGAGATCAATCGAAAATAAATTACATGAATGGTTGCATCGTCATAATTTTTATAGTCTCAAAGACTTCTTTGAAATTAATGTTCAATATGCTTGTGAAAATTTATATGCTTATGACTGTTAAGCAAAAACATGTATGGTCTTGTTATTTTTTTTTTTTTGTATTTTACCATCGCAGTCTGACGATAACACCACTAGGCTATAATAGCCTAGTGGTGTTATCGTGCAGACTACCAAGTCATAGGTCTGGAGTTCGAACCCAAGGCACGCACCTCTGACTTTTCGACTTCATGTGCGTCTTGTATAATTATCACTTGCTTCAAAAACGGTGAAAGAAAATATCGTGAGGAAACCGGCCTGCCGGAGAAATATTTCTCGACGGTATATGAAGCCAAGTCAGAGGCCCATGGGTGCTTTTAAAACTCTGACACCAAATTAGGCAATATCCACACGAAAAGAAGAAGAATACCATATTTTTATAACATGTTTTTAAACAAATAAATCTTATTTTATTCTGAACCCCGGGGGCCCTATGTTCGGTTAATCTTTTACAAATTATTATAGGAAGGTACAAAAAATGAAAGGAACAATTACGAAAGGAACATAAATATTTATGTGGCATGCCGTAGTACATACTTAAGTACATAGTACCTACTGATGTACGTACCTACTTAAATATCGAATATAACCCCATATTTCTATAACCTACGGCTTAACCGAGGTCTGGTTTTAAAAATAACCGACATTAATTCACTTTAAAAATCCTGCAAAATTTTGCTAGCAGAAAGTGCGGTATTAGATTTAGACTTTTTTGCTATATGCCGTGGCCCGTAGGTACGACTTCTCCTGTATCGTATTTTGTTAATTTGTTTTCATAAAAATATCACACGTAAAAACGTTTTGTTATTTTTTTCTGTATATTATTTTCATTTTATTTATTTGTTTTTTTTTTATCAATAATCTTTTAAACTCTAATTGTACAAAGTCAATTCTCAATTCTCAATTCTTTATTGCGTACCATTATGTATAAAGATGGTAGGTAAATAATTATATTAGTCACAATTATGGACCCTGGTGGGCACAGCATAGATCAAGTAGGAGAGAGGAGGAAGAGCACTGGGTGTTCAATGTAAGTCTTCTTCCAAAACTAAAAATATAATATCCTAATCTGTAAAAACGTGACGTAAACGATTTAACACCATACGCATGATGTTAAATCAAATAAATAGCTAAAATAATTAAACGCATAAAAATTATCAAATTCAAAGGACAAACATAATTTCATGCCTTGTTTTTCCGAAGGGTTGGGCAGAGATGTAATTATGGTACGCCCATACAAAAAAAAATACGAAAAAAAAAGGAAATTTAAACACGAATGAAAAACTAGGCAATGACAATAGGCTTGCCATCTATTACATGGGATTTTAACGTTACTGGCAAAATGGCAAAATATGGGTGGACACCTCTGCTTAACTGTTTAGGGAAACAGGCGAGATATTATGTTAAGTAAAAACGAAAGGAACTATGGAATTAGGAAAAGGCTCCGGCCGTTCACAATTTCCTGGCTAAAACTGAATACACCATTCACTTATACAAAACTAGCTGCGCCCTGCGCACTAGCTTTCACCCATAAATCTCGATCGCGTAAGAATATCGGTATAAAAAGTATCCTAGGTCCTAACCTAGGTCACGGTCTACCGATGTGCTAAATTTATTCCAAATCCGTTCGGCCGTTTTAGCGTGAAAGCGTAACAAACAAACTCACTTTCGCATTTATAATATTAGTAAGGATACCCAATAGTATTGGGTAGATATCCTTTTGGTCCTAACAGTATTAAAATCCTGGAGATAACGATGATAGGGTTGAACCTAGCTCCGTGCAAAATGCCGAAATCCATCACAACCGAAACCAAATAAGAACTTCCTAACAGGAATCCACCGCCATTAAAACTATAAACCTTATTCACTATTTCACTTATTAAAAATATAACACAAAATATGATTTAAAAGAACTCACATATAATATTACTGTGCACATTTTGATGTAAGGCAGACCGTTGCACAAGTGTTTGTGATGTCACAATAAAGTGAGGTGCAGTTTTATAGTCAGGTGACGGGCAGGCTGTTATTAGTTTTGTGAAGCTTGCCGCGTATTTAGGGTACCGTGGGCAGGAAATAAAAATTTGGTCCTTTGGTACGATCGTCGTTAAACGTGTAATACTGCGCTAATTAAGTGGGCCGAAATTATGGTATGGTCTTTTTTGAAGAGGGAGGTGCCTGAATCTTTTTTTACTGTTTGACACCTGTAGGTACCTCAATCTGCCTAGCCTTTTACCAACTATTTTGGGGTCGGCTTCCAATCTATTCAGATGCAGCTGAATACCAGTATTTTACATGGAGTGACTACCTATCTAACCTCCACAAACCAGTAACTGGGTAATACGATACCCCTTGGTAAGACTTTCGGTTTGTCAGACTTTCGGGCTTCTAACGACCCGTAACGATTGTCAAAGATGACATCTGTAGGTACCTATAGGATTAAAATCAAACATGTTACTGAAAACAATTGATTATCAATTAAGGAGCAAATTTTCAATTCAATTCAATTCAAATCTTTATTGCATAACTCATGTGTGTACAAGATCTTAAATAATAATTATAAAGTTTACATGATTTGAGTTATTAAACAACTATCTACATGCCTATTATTTTTACAGCAATTGTTACCTCTACAGACACAAAAACCTACCAAAAAACAATTAGTAAAAAAATATTTGAAGACAAAAAATCGAAGTGACATCACGAATACAAAAAAAAAACAAATGGCATTACAGAAAAACGCTGAAAGTACCTGCCAATTTTTTTTTAAAAGTTGTTTTGCCTTTGTCGTTCTGATAAAATATAGCCCACAACTATTTATATTAAATGGAGACAGACTAGAAGTAAAAACAAGATTCCTTTTAAAGCAAACTATGTATACCAAAACCCAAAGAAACAACAAGAAAAACTCTCATTACTACCACAGACATCATTAAAACATTTTTTGTACGGAACCACACGTCCTAATGACGTGTCTATGAGAAACAAAAATCTTTTATTTTGTTCTATATATTTAACCAACTTTACTTGATACTTTCATTTGAACAAAATGTGGGCACAGATAGGTCTGAATAAATTGGATAGTTATATCATCGAATCTGCTGGTACTACAGAAAACAAAATACGACGAGCATTTATCTAAATTCAAACTACATTACTCGATTTTTTGTACAATGTTTTCATCGCTCCGTTTGTAAGCAGCAATGGATTTAAAAAGAATGGTGACAGTCGATGTTTGGATTCAGTTCCGTTATAAGATTTTTTGGTCTATTTTTAGTTCGATTCGGTATAGTAATTGAATGAGAGTATTTCGAGAGCGTGCCTATTGTAAGGTACATAACTAAATTGGGTCTACCTAAGTACTTTACCTTCATTCACTATGAAGGTAAAGTCAACACAATTTTTACGCTACGCGGGACGTAAAAAATAGCATCCGTTTTGGGTAGCAGACAAGCGGGCCGCTTGATAGCCATCAAAATCAAATAAAGTTCTCACTGCTGGGACACAGGCATCCTCTCTGAGAGAGGGAGTAGGCCCAATGCGGGACGGTGGATGTCACATGTCTTCGAATTTCTAGGTTCTAGGACATGCCGGTTTCCTCACCATATTTTCCTTCACCGTTTTGAGAGCAGTGTTGATGAAATAAATTACGAAGGGAAGTCCCTGCCTGGGTTCGCAACCACGACCTTTGACACGTAAGTCGGGAGCGTTACCACTTGCCCACTTGATGGTACCTACTTCCCTTAATTAATAAGTAGGTACGGTCACCACCGCCTGTGGCCATCTGCTGCATTACCAGGAACATCGCAGAGATCCGTTGCCAACCCAAAGCACAGAACACTAATTTAATACCCTAGGACCCAGAGACAGAGCTGAAATGTCTCATGTGCCTGTAGCTAACACCGGAACCTGGTAAGTAGGGAAAAATCCGGTAAGGGGTCCGTTGCCAACTTTTTATATATCTAATATAGTTTAAGAAATTTATTTTTATTTTTTGTGTAAGTAATACTAATATTTCTTTATTTTGAATTTAGTTTACTAATTGTATTTTATGTTTAGTTTTCATAAGTTTTTTCTAGTTTATTACGATGTTGTTTTGTGGTGACTGCTGTGTATACCTATAATAGGCATACACTCCAGTACTTGTATTATGTTATTGTTCTGTTTTAATTTTCTATATGTACTGCTGTTGGTGTCCCAAATAAATAAATAAATAAGAATATATGAATAGTAGAGTTCATGAATAGTTTAAGTTTTCGAAAGCATTGCCTGTAAAAATAAAGTATTTGGTGAAAAAAATATATGCTACGTTTGTTTCAAATATATTGTATTTTTAAATGCATATTTTTTGCTACTTTGTATCCTTATTAACGGGTGTTAATTTTTATAATTTCTCATATATTAAAGTCACCATAACTAATAAATTATAACACTCTAAATTAGGGTTACAAAATTCCATGGAGTTTTTATGAGATATAGATAATACTGGCCCTATTGCGGTCATCTCGCCATTTTGTATTGAAAAGAAAATACAACATGTCAAAAAACCATGTCCGATCCGTGAGGGTGTTGTTAGGTATCGTACTGAGTCTATTTATGTTGTAAAATACAGGAAAAAAGAAAAAAAAAATCGCGACATTTTTTTTCAATGGGGTTTTTACCCGGGGCGCGGGTGGCCATCGTTTAGCGGGTGTCTACAAGTCATAACTTATGACTTGTAGACACCCGCTAAACTACTCCTGTTGAAAATTATCTAATTTTTAAGCGTTTTGGGGTAATTTTGGTACTTAATATGTGAATTTTAAATGGCAATATTTTTTTTCTTTTCAATAATACAAAAAACTAAACTTTTGGTAATGTTATTTACATATCGCATAGTAGTTATATTATAACAGGATACTATATTATATATTAGGGTTGGCAACCCTAGTAGGTACTGTCTTTTATTTTTCCTTTTTCGTTTAGCCGGCGTTACGCAAAGTTGGAAGTAAGACATTATGCAAACCGACATAACTTACTATCACAGTTGCGAATTGAAATGAATAAGGAAGAGATGCTATCATACAAAGATTGTTGCACTTAGAGCCACCGCCAGTGATGAGACTTACGTGCGTCCGGTGAGTAGGCAGTTAGTCCCGCTGCCAGGCTGACTGCTAATCTTTTTAAACTCAAACTCAAATCATTTATTTCAATTAAACCATTACAGGCACTTTTGAATTGTCAAGGAATCGGTCAGTCAAAAATATGAAGCTAGTTGCCCATTCCAAAGCGTAGTAAGTACCTATGGAGAAGAACGGGCAAGAAACTCCACGGACACTCTTTTAAATAAAATAAATTGTTACAAAGTATTGGTTACATCATTCATGTTGAAATTATACATGTGAGAACAATGTAGAAAGACGTGCACGTTAGAAGCGTCCGTAATACAAAGATAAAAACAAAGAACAATTCAAAAATTAAAAATCAGCCATGGCCGCTAAGAGTTGACCAGTCCCAACTGACGGCGCCCGTTCACGAACATGACGCATGGATCAGCACCATTCAGCTCAACCATTTTGAAGGGAGCTAAATGATCCAACACACGCGCCACCATCAGCGAGACATTTGAGTGAGCATGACATACTCACAGCCGCCAGGGCACATTCAAGTCAATAAAAAAAAGTATTACCCGGTAAATGGTAGCTCTTTAGTACATAGTACTCACACCTGTGCTCTGGAATTATATAATACACATTAACATAACCTTATGAGGTTATGTTAAAAAGACCCTCTAATCCCTAATCCCCGAAGGGCTAGCAGAGCTGTACCTATGTACACATACATTTCGCCAGTTATGTTTAAGTCCCATGTAATAGGGGGCGAGCCTATTGCCATCAACCGGGCACAAATCCAGAGTCCGGGCTGCTACTGAAAAATTCCTGATGGAAATATACAATATCACTTCGCCCGACCTGGGTATCGAAACTAGGACCTCATGCTCAGTAGTAGCGCTTGCGACCACTAGACCAACGAGAGGCAGTCTTTTAAACACGACTTGAATTATTCTCATACAGCTTGTGCCAAAAAGCACTTATGACACAGCTATTCATACTACTGGTAATTGGGCGCTGTTCATCATCATATTGGCAACCCATGACAATATATACAGCTGAAAATGGATTTTGAGATAATAATCAGGAATCGCCCGAAAAAGAAAGCCGTCGAACAATAAAGTATTTTGTCCTACACGGGAATAATTTAGACCTTTGAAAATGTACGTAAAATGTATGTAAATGGTTTAGGCGCCTACGATATAATTAAACACAGGTATCCAGACAGGACTTTGAAATAGGGAGGGTCCAAAAGAAAAGGTTTTTTTTTTAATTTGATAAACCCGTAATATTCTTATTTCTGGTTCATTTAATCCAAAACCCCAACACTAACTTGAAGACACAAATTAATTCTGCTCATCCCGACGTCAAACAAAGCGTAAATATACAACAAAAATATGAAATATCTGATATTATAGCGTTGAAACACATTGCATGTCGTATGCACATAACAAGCACCATCTTATTATGTCCTAGACTTTCACAGTCTAATGATTAAGAGATAGTAATGAGAGCTAGATTTCAGGTCAGCTAAATAACAGTGCAATTTAAACCTAGTTATGTTATGATTCATAGTTAGTGACGTGACTAGAGTCGAGTGGCGCAGTCGTTTAGCTCTCCGTCGATTACACGTAAGGTTGGGTTCGAGTGCCGTAAGGACCAAAAACTTTTTCATATGATTTGCGTTTGTATGCACGATAATTAGTAATCCCAGTGTAAAACCATGTTTGCTTTTCAATAATAAACGAATAATCAAGTTTAATCATTTGAATATATCCTGAAGAATATCCCCCTTGTTATTAATTTGTAAGGTCTCCTGGACTTACATGAAGAGTATCGAAAAGGATATTTAATGAAAAACTAAAAAACCTGACTGCAAAAACACTTAACGAAAAAAAGCATTATAATCAATAGAATTTTGGTATTGCAGGCCAGGACAAACCAATAACCTGAAATATGGTGTAACTTTTGTTTCCGTCATTTTTATTTTTTATAATTTTAATATACCCAGTGACACACGCGCGCACAGTTAACACGAATCTAACGATATATCATTCATCAAAATTGATTCAGCCGTTTAGTAGTTACCAGGGAACATAGAGATGGACATACACACGTACCTACATACATACAGGTCAAACACATAACCCTCCCGCTTCGCTGCTTCGGGTAAAAATAAATTGGAATGTGCCAAAAATATATTTGCACATAAGTATGCATTGCAACAGCAAAAATAAATTTCGTCTAGTCGAATTGCTCGAGAACTCAATCCATTCACAATAACTAGCACAAAACAGCAAAAAAACAAAACAAAACGAAACAAAAGAATTGCATGATAAAAATCTCACGACGACTTTCATACTATCTTCAGACCAAATCGTACAGCAAAAGGAAAAAAATCAACCAATAGGTGAAAGCATAACAGGGATACATAATATTAAAGAATACGTAGAAGAATAACTTAAAGTTCACTACTCGGTGTCTTTGGTTTTGTATTTTCGTTTATTGCCATCAACTTCCGAAATTAAAGTTTTTTTAACTTGGTAATGTGTTTTTCTTGGAAGTCGGTTGTTTTTTTTGCTATGGTTGGTACATACCCCACACAAATTCGTGTCCACTACTTGCTACGTAAATAACAGTGAGTCATATCTGAACATCATCAACATAGAAAGTGGATTAAAACGTAATTATTTAAGCTGCCTCAAAAACTAAGCAAAGCAAAGTTAATAAAATTGATATGGGACCACGCACGGGCTTTAGAATCATAACATACATGAAAAAAACATAACCTACTTCTTTTTTTAAGTCGGTATAAAATAGAAAAAAAAATAGTCATTGAAGTCGGTTACAAAGGAAAAAAAACCAATATGTGAAAGCATAGGAGTAATACATAATAAAGAATAGGTAGAGTATAATAAACAAAAATAAACAAAAAGTGCAGTATGCAAGTTAGGTAATGCTCGCCTCTTACCGGAAACTTCGGGTACAGTCGCTCGCATGTAATACTAGATAATGTAGGTCTGCGACTTCTGCGAGGAAGTGTGTGAGCATATCTGACGGGTAATAATAACATGATATAATTTACTTACTGTTATTAGGACAAACTAGTTGTTGAACGCGGCTTCGTTCGCTTCAGTTTGAAACCGAGTTTTGATGAAGTCTTGATGCTTGTCTAAGTACAGTGCCCAGCACCCTAATTGCGTAACACATGATCAATAACAATCTGCTTCATTTTGATAGTTCAACAACAGTGCAAGATTTTATTCTAAAATCTGAGCGTACTCGCTAAGTAACTCTTGCGCAGAGTTAGTGTGCCACGAATGCTCAAGGTTATTTGGTCAGGGTAGCGCCTTAAGCAGATAATTTTTTCGAACATAATTATGAAGCAATAGATTAGCAATATCCTTCAAAATGATTCAGATTATGATTGATCGTGTGTAACACAATTAGGGTGCAGGTACCTATCCCTCTGCACCAAATATATATAAGGAATAGGTACCTTACTATTGCAAGATAGTTCCATTGGTTTATTTGTCAGACTGACAGTTTCATTTTGCGGGTCAATTCAGTCAGGCGAAGAAACTGTTTTATATGTATAGAATTAGCATATTATGCCTATGGTTGCGCCCGCGTGGAGGTCGGAAATTATCCCATGGGAACGTACTACTGGGATAAAAAGTAAAATATGTCCTAACCCAGGTGCTCTACCCGTGTTCCAAATCCGTTCTGACAAAAAGACAGTTAAGTACTTTCGCATATTTTGTAATATTAAGTATGGATTGATAAAGCTTATGGTGCAGAAATTGTATCTACCTAATTAACGCCAGTTGAGCGGAGAGTAAAAGTGAATGGGATTCTGTGCGTGCCTCCATATTGTAATTTGTGATTCAAAGATTACATCGTCACTTTTTCATTAGCCGATGGTGTTTCGCGATTTTATCAATTGCTTATTATAGTCGCATCAGTATTGAATTATCGTAGAATTAATGTTATACCTACTACTAGAGAGCACGTCACGTAAAAAGTTCACGTGAGCGCTGTTTTTACGTGACGTGAACTTTACTTATGTTACTACTATGAATAACTCATATAAAAAAACCGGCCAAGAGCGTGTCGGACCACGCACAATAAAAGGTTCCGTAGTTGGGATGAATTAATCCCAAGAACAAACTTAACATTGTAGTTGAAAAACATGTTCTCCCATACGGAATGTATGGGAGATCATGTTTTTCAAACTGCAAATTTAAGTTGGTTGATTATTACTCGTTAACCTGTACAGCCTACTTAGCTCTGATAGATTTCCTTTTAATTTCGTTATATATACTACCTAAAATTGCCTCAGTTGTTCAAACCTTTTTAAAAACATGCTTGGTTATTGCCTTTTCTTTTGATGTACTATTTACGCAGATGTCTCATCAACTCTTGGAATTAGGATGTACAAAGCAAATTAAGTATGAAAATTATTATTTTCGAACAGATCAATAAAACAACATTTTTGTTAAAATAATTTATTGTTCATGTTCAAAATGTTGACCGCGGTTTCTTATACAAGCGCGTGCCCGTCTTCTCACTTCTGTAGTCGTGATTTTTAATTTCATCTCCTGCTTCATGACTTGAAAAGCCGTTTGGATTCTTTCTATTAATTCTTCTCTAGTTGAAATTTCAACGTGCGTGTAGACGAGCTCCTTGGCCCGTCCCCAAATGAAAAAATCCACAGGAGTTAAATCGGGTGATCGAGGTGGCCAAGGGATGGGCCCGTCTCTGCCAATCCAGCTCTCTGGGAAACAATTATTTAAATGTTCTCTCACGTTTAGGGTCCAGTGTGCTGGACAACCATCTTGTTGAAAGATCATTGGTCTTCTCATTGCCAATATTGGTATTTCGGTCTCATCTAGAAGCTCTGGGAGATAGTTTTGGAGGAATTCCAGGTAATTTTCTCCATTTAAATTATCTGGCAGGAAGTGGGGACCAATCAACGTTCGGCCGATTACTCCTGCCCACACGTTAACGGAAAATTTCCTTTGGAACGACACTTGCTTCTTCCAGTGTGGATTGTTCTCTTTGTCGGCCCATCGATGAAGATTATGGAAATTGGTAATTCCTTCTTTCGAAAATTTTGACTCATCGGTCCACAAGATGGATTTTAAAAACCATGCATCTTCAATGTCACTATTCAACAAAAAGCGACAGAACTGAATCCTTCGTGGGGGATCTTCATTTTCCAAACCTTGTACACCCGTGCCGTGGAAAGGATATTTGTTTTCTTGGTGCATCGTATTCCACACCTTCCATACCGAAATGTTGAGGTTTCGAGCTACTACTCTGACGCTCGTAGTAGGATCTGCATCAAAAGCTGCAATAATGTCTTCCTCGATATTTGGGTGATGTCTTCCCGGGTTGAGTCCAGAATCCGCGTGATGGATTCCAACTTCAGAAAGCCGACGAAATGTGTTGTAAAACACTCTGACATTAGGTAATCTGCGATTCGGATATCTCTCTTGGTACATCCGTCGCGCCAAAGAACCATTACCGTCAGCTCTGCCATACATGAAGACGATATCCGCATATTCTTCATTCGAAAAAGTAGCCATAGTCGATTGATCACACAAATAAAAGTCCGAAATCAGTGAAGGAGCTCACAGCTAAGGCTCAACACCTTAAACACCTCCAAAATCAACACGTGAAGGAGCGCACAACCTCATGCGGTGAATTGTGTAAACACGAATTTGCAATTAAAACGTCTTGTCACAAGGGCAGTCGTTAATTGACTAACTGAGGGTCCGAAGATGTGACGAGTCCACCCGACTACTCGGGTACTAGTTTTTAGTGTAAATAAATAACAACTTTATATCCTCAGTAACTAAGCTGATTTTTCTATTGAATAATAACAATTCATTAGACGCTACCCGAAAGTCGAAAAAAGGGCAAGTTTGTTATCGTCGCGCGGCGGCTTTTGTTATGCGAGTTCCCAGAATTTGATTGATGTGCGTGCACCATAATTCTAAGAATGAATCAGTTATCAGTTCTAACAAAAAACAATAGGTAGTGTATTAGCAAAAATGTTGCATTATTTTGGTCTGTTTAAAAATTAAATATTCGACCTCAATTTGCTTTTTACATCTTAATTCCAAGAGTTGATGAGACATCTGCGTAAATAGTACATCAAAAGGAAGGGCAATAACCAAGCATGTTTTTAAAAAGGTTTGAACAACTGAGGCAATTTTTTAAATTTTTTTATTATGCCGTAAACAAAACATTTTCTTGATTTTTAAAAGTTTCTTAAATTTGAATATTGCGCAGAATGTTTCTCTGATGACACAGATGCTTGGGAATTATTTTGTTTGAGTAATCACACATTACATAAATAAAAAATAAATAAAAAATAATAACATAACAGCTTTTACTGGACGCTATTAACAATTAATTGAAAAAAAATGCGTATTATTGTTAAAAACCTTAGAGTTTCAAAAAAAAATGCAAGGAACAGACTTCGTCTAAGACAAGTTTAGCTTAATAAGTTCTATATGGTCTAAGATATCACCCCCTTCAGGCTTTGCACCCATCTACCAAACACCCTGTATACTACTGCTGTGAATTTTTTCACAAATCCAAGTAAAATCATATCTGACAGGGGGGCACACTAGACTCTACATCCCCGCTTTACGTGTAGGGGAGGTACCCTAATATTTTTTTTTTTTTTACCAAATTTTCGGCTTGATTAATATGTATACAAAAACATTACAGCTTTCTAGTACTAACCGTCTCTGAGCCAAGCCGCGGACAGACAGACGAACCTGGCGAAACTATAAGGGTTACTTGTTTACTACGGAACCCTAAAAACGAGTTTTCGTAATTGCCGCACTAAGTTTTTCCGGTATGATCTGTTCCTATGGGTCTCACAGCTTTGATTCCTACAATAAGTAATACCTATTGGTCATTTTTAGAATTTATTTCATTTTCATCTTCCACATTTCATGTATCAAAGGACCAAGGAACAAGTGTGGGAAAAGGACCAAAATAAAAATAATATAATCGAGATATAAAAACATGAATATATTCCCAGTGACTGTACCTCCGCGGAACAGTTAATAGCGCTTTTGTTTTAGCTCCATTATATTGAGGACAATGACATCAATCAGTGGTGTATCTAGTTTCTTCATTTCCGTGTACACTAGTTTTTATGATACTTACATATAACGTAATTCAAGTAGTTTTTTATTTATTTGTTTTACTGTAAAAATATTATGTGCGTCGGTCTACTGGCAGATAGTGCAGTAATGGATGTAGAGGTATTGGATTCGGTTTCTTAACGTGGTAGAAGTTATGATTTTATGGATCTACAGGCGGGATCTCAAGCATGTCGTCAGAAATGCAAGTGGTCAAATACTAGTTACTTCGACTTGTGGAAATCGGCAGATTATATTTTTCCCGTTGTCTTAGAAATATTTCCATCTAAAATAAATTCCACCGCGCTCGAAAATGTCGAGGTGAGGTTTTTTTTTAATTTGTGACTCTCTTAAGCTTCGTGCAGATCAGCGCGACGCGACGCCGCGACGCGACTCGGACAATACAATTTCTAAGAAAACTAGACGGTATAACAATAACCGGTGTCGCATCGCGCTGGTCTGCACGAAGCTTTACGTCACGCTCAAATCGTCAAATTATTGAAATGTACACTTTTCAGTATGTAATAAAGCCCACCACACGTTAATCTAACGGGCTCGAGTATTTCTAACTATCGATTTTCTTTTATTAATCTGATCGGGACCCCTAGATGCGTGGCGATACAGGGCTTGTATATGGTGCAGGTACTCAACAGGGTGCAAGCTCGTATCCCCCATAAGCTGATTCTAAAGAACTTTATTTCTCATAAGAATTTAATATTCGCTTAGAATGAGATACATAAATGTGTTTTTTTTTTTTTAACTACTACTATTTAATATTAGTTACTTATCTCTAGGCTGTTGGAGACATTATATTAGCGTTGAACGCACATTTGAAATTACATAAAACAGGCTTTTTATGTAATAAGTTAATTTGCCGCGCTTGAATAAATCCCAAAATCCCCTGATGGCCTCCTACTATATCAAGTCGGAAACTTACTAGATTAACTAGTTTTATTGCATTTTTTCCTTGAACTTCAAAGTAAAGAAGTAATATTGGCACGTTCCAAAGTATACGTATATACCTATCGAAAATTCGCTAATATTATAATAAATTATAGTATGGTCTTTCGGAACGAGTTTTACAACGCGACTTTGAATAGTATAGGTATAGATTCTTTACCTACTTTTATACTATGTCGCTAGATTCTCGCACTACAACCTACCATGAATATTCCTCAACATTATTTTGACCACAATTCGAGAAATAATAAAAGTTAATAGTATCTAGCGTTATCTGCCGTGTCTATTTCATTTCCATTTATTTTGGCCAGTATTATATATGTCTACGTCGCCTATATAACACATATTATTAAAATATGTGTTATAGCTATTATATATGTCTACGTCGCCTATATAACACATATTATTAAAATATGTGTTATAGCTTTTACCCACGGCTTCGTAGGCGCGTAATTTTCACAGGAACAGTCCTTCTTTCGAAATAAAAACACCATAAGTACTGATGTTTGAAACCAAAGCTTTTAACTCGGATATTTAGTTCATTACAACCCATAAACGTTCCACTGCTGGGCAGCGGACTCAATAATCCGAAGACAGTGGAGGCAAATCAGCTCAATATATCACGCTGGCCTTCGGAATTTTCCTTTTTATTGTCTCGAAGTGATCTTGTCTGCTTGAGGTTAGGTATATTCCAAATAACCTCAACTCAATTTATCGCATTGCGTAGTACCTATGTGTAATCTTTAGGGAAATAATGGTGTAAAAAAAATGGCCAAGAATTGCATATTTACATCATTTTAATGCAGATAAAGTTTTTACAATAGCTTTTGGCGAGATAGGAAGGACAGTAACTCTTCAACTTAACGAGATAGCTCCGTTGTGTTTCGACTATTTGGATCTCTCTTGACAAGTACATTAGCCCAAGGTGTAGTCCAGGGTCTGATGATGGAGCAGGAAGGCGGCCAAAGGACCTCTTCAACTTAACGAGATAGCTCCGACGACGTTTCGTCTATTAAGATTTGTCTTCACAAGTACATTCCGCTGACGGCGTACAAATATCAATAAAGTACCGAGGTCTAAAATTACACATCCCTTGATTTTTCCCAACTATGTTGGGGTCGGCATTCAGTCTGGATGTAGCTGAATACCAGTATTTTATATGGAGCGACTGCCTATCTGACATCCACAACCCAGTAACTGGTTAATACGATACCCCTTGGTTAGACTGGTTGTCAGACTTTCGGGCTTCTGACAACCCGTAACGACTGTCAAAGATCCACGACTGACAGCCGGGACCAACGGCTTAACGTGCTTTCCGAGCCACGGAGGAGTCTCAGTATGTAAAGATGGTCACCCATCCACGGACCAACCCCGGCAAGCGTAGCTTAACCTGATAGATCGACCCGTGCGGCTGTTATTACTTAGCTACGAGCTCCTCTCTAAAATTACACATAAATAATAAAATAAAATTTTACTTAAAACTAAATGACAAAATCTGTTTCTTAACGCTAAATTACTTACACTTATCATAAAACAAAGTTTACAATTTTGCCTACATATTTAAACATAGGTATTTAAATTATTAGAAAACAAAACGTTTGTGATACATTATGTAGGTATACACATAATTATATCCTATTATATAATATATAGTTAGATAGAGACACATACACACACACACAATAAAGTTACAGGTCTTACTAGCTAATTCTTCATGCACATCCTTTTTTTATTGGTGGTCGTGTCAGAATAAAAGTTACTTTACATTTCTCATGTCTCAGTGTTAGTGGACCACATATGCCTATTGTCTTTTAGGAATGATGTCAATTAAACTTGCCAGGTAATTGCCTAACACACATACAATGGCAATCGATGGCAATGCCTTATTTTAACTGTTCAGTCATGTTCATTACGTCGTTGAGTAGACGAATTTCTCACACCTATCGATGCGTATTACAAGTGTGATACGCAATTGGGGTGCTCTATGTCAAGCGCCGCTGGCGCAGGCCGACTGTCAACAGACTCTCGAATAGCCCTCTCGTCTGTACTGATATCGTGATGCCTTGCTGATAACCATTGATTTAATTTACGTACATAAAACTTATACCACACTTCTCGATTACTTTTTACAAAGACCAAAAAAAATGACAATACTATTGGATTCAGGAAAAGATTTAGTAATTCTAGATATTTGTATACTATTTTACCGTGATAGACAAGGCTATGTACTAATTGATAATTAGGAGACCAGAAATATAAAAATAGAAGTGATTCTTTATATCTTGCCCCTCGAAGCGAACGGGTGAAGCCGCGCTGCTGAACCCATGCTCGTTGTTCAATAAATACATAAGTAGACAAAAATGCGACGTCGCCCAATATGAATATCAACGTGGCGATGTACAAGCGACGCCATTTGTTAACAGCAGTAGGTGCGCTCGTGTTGGACCCACGAAAAAGTGAATAAACAATTACAATGTAAAGTAAAATATTCATTAACAACGGTAACATTAAAATTAAAAAACTTATAGGAAAATCAGTATCAAGATATACATCGAATTTAACTGCAACAAACGCAACAGAAACGTGTAAAACGATTATCAGTAAAGACCCACCCCAGCCAAAGAGACTACTTTTTAAATATCTTCTTTCAATCTGCACATTAAAAACTTTAACAATGTCTGAATAAAACATTGACAAAGCACGACTAACCAGTGGTGCTTCACAGCAGCAAAGTAATCAGTTGTAAAGTTAATTGCTACAAACCAGGCCCAAGAAGTTTCTAAATTCATTCTAATTTCGTTGATTAGCGTCCATAAATAACTTGAGTTCCGATAAAGGGTAACGTATAAAAGGTTTGCCAAAATTGCGTTAAGGCACACGTAGTTTCTGTAATTGCGAAATTTCTTTAAAATGCACCAGGATATCACTCCCTATATCAACGCAGCTATTATCAGCGTATTCATAATGTATACAGTTAACTGCACCGGAGTTTCCATGCTGAATGTCACAGACACAGTGGTAATTGTTTCACTTTAAATCACGTTAAAAGTTTTTGTTAACAGCCGTCACTAAACACTGCAATACTCTTAATACAGTGTTGCCTTCAAAACTGTCGATGGAACAATATGTTTTAGTTTATATTCAAACGCTCCAAAACGAATGAAATGTGGCTTTTTATTGCACCTTAGTCAAAACTTGTTTGACCTTTCCTGTTTTTCATCTTATTTACATATTATTATAAAACAAGTCCCCCGCCGCGGCTGTCTGTCTGTCTCTCTGAATGCATTAAACTCAAAAACTGCCGAACGGATTTTCAAACGGTTTTCACCAATGGACGGAGTGATTCATGAGGAAGGTTTAAGTGTATAATTCATTAAGGTTTTTTTGTAAATGGGCTGAAACATGACGATTATTATTGAAGATGTCGGAAAAAATCATGCCGACTGGGAGCTTTACTAGCGTGCGCCGCGTAAACCGTTAGAGACACATAAAAGTTATGTTCTACAGTTTTGTATGTCTTAAAAAATTCATCAAAAAAGTCCGCAATGGCATATGTCTATCTTCTAAAGATGACCCACCAAGACGACAATCCTTATCCAATAAAATACGTTAAATTGGGCATTTTGTTTATATTAAAATATGCCTTAACGTCAGCATTTAAATGAATAGTTTAAAAGATATCACAACAACAAACTAATTATAGTTGACGGCAACGTTGGCGCAGCGGTAGGAGACAATGACCTTTTCCTCGGCTATTAGGTATGTAATCCCGGTAGTACGTTCCCGTGGAACATTTTCCGACATCCACGCGAGTGAAGCCGCGGGCAAAAGCTAGTCCATATTTAATAATAGAAGAGTTGGTTTGTCTGCTTAAAATGTTTGAACGCGCTAGTCTTTGGAACTAGCAGTCGAATTTTAAAAAATCTTTTTGCATTTGATAGCCCAATTCTTGAGAAAGGCTATAGGCTATTTACCATCACGCTAGGACCCTTAGGAGCCCAGCAAAAAAATAAAAAACACTATGTAAGAGTAATTTAGGAAGGTATTTCAAAGTTTAAAAAAAAATGTAGTTCACAATATTGAGTCAGGGAGTCGCTGAATTTTCATAATCAATGAATGAATGATGAATGAAATGCACCGACCCCAGAGTGGTTTAACCAGACTCGATAAATCGAATGAACCCCAAGATTTGCACTAGCCCATGAAGCCTCATGTTTCATGGGACTTCAAAGGCTATTGCATATCAAGGAGTAGACCGGGGGGCGCGGGTTAATGGTAGGGAAGACGTGCCCTTAGGATAAGGAAGGATTTACGAGCCGTACCGGATATGCATCCTAGAGTAAGCAATGGAATAGTGGAGAGACGGGTTATTTTTATCTAAGGATGGGCATCTTTTTACGACGGCGCCGTTGGTTCAGGTGCATGTCCAGCTTCATCGATGCATCTGCTCTGTGCTATTTCCAAGGTCTTCGTCTGAGGTTCTTGCTGCTGTTTCAGGTTTCTTGTAAATCTCGCTAACAGTCTTCTTAAACTTATCTCGGTCTTCAGTCGTGTCCATCCAAAAAAGATTTCCTTGTCGAAGTAAGTCATGTCCTGTTCGAAGTTGGCATAACATGCGTAAATAAGTCGTCCGGCTTTCTTGGATTTGGTCTTGTTCTGCATGCTACAGGTGTGGTTTGCGGCGCCTGTGCGAGTTGGCACATTCTTGCTGCCTTTGGTTACGGTTTTTCCGTCTAACATTATTTTCATATTTTTTCTTTCGACTTGGTTTATTCCTAGCGTGATTAATCAAGTCTCATATGATAACTCTCTCCGCCAGGTTCGTTCAAGTCCAGCTTCACAAGTGAATCTGTTGGCGCTCCTCGTTGTTTAACTCCAGTTCTGACGCGGAAAAAATTCGAGCTCGTCGTTGTTCACCTCAGGTTGCCGCGATTGTATTATAGTTCTAAATTATGCACACAAAAATCCCGACCCTCGTCGCCCGAATGCTTGTTTTTATGTTCGCGCGGACATCTGTGGACACCGTAAGGACCATTCCTGCTTGCAGCGCTCGGCCGCTATTGTAACGCTTCCTACGATCATCAACCAATATCATCAGCTTTTTACTGAGGCTTTTGTTTTTGTAAATGAAACAATAAAAAGACCTTAAAAATCATCAGAGTTGGTGCGTTTTTCATTGAAAATAATTATCAATATCTTCGTCCTGTTGTCGTTCGAGCAGGGATGGGGCAAGGCCATAGATCTTTTTTTTATTTATGAATACGTTTTCTATGCTATCAGAAAAGTATAAAAATAGCGTCCAGGGTTGAGTGGATTTCTCACATTAGCAGTTTTTGGGTGAGACCCGGAAAATTTCCACAAAACTTTAAAAAGCGTACAATGTCGATAACCACCCGTCATATTTGTTTTAAATTAGTTCGAATATAACTATATAACCCCTTTTCAAAGTATGCACCTACTTAACCATCGTAGGTACAGAACCTAGACATCAGTTTGGGTAAATAATAAATAAAAATAGTAAATGATAAAAGCAAATTATTATAGTATCAGAGTATAGTACATATTTAACAAAATCTACATTTACGCTTTCAATGTCAGATTATATAGCGCATTTACTGAGATACCCCGTTATGGCATTCTATAATATACACAAATAGTGAGCATCATAAAAGTTAAATGACCAATTGCTATGCGCCCTAAGGGCCGGCGCGGTGGCGGCGTGGGCGCACATCTGGCGCGAAAGGGGCTGCAAATTGCAGATGTGGTCATCGGGTGCACGGAATTCCGTTTTCAAGTTGTTAGGTATACGCGCCTGTGTTCGTAAAAACACTACGCACCACTCGAAAAACAAGACACACCGCAAAATATTATTATAATTATCACACATGCATTGTATCTAAAGTTTGGTACTAATGTACCACACTTTTTAGCCCATAAAACCAATTAAACCCGTAGGGACAAAATAAACTATTGACTTAAAATTACGAAACTAAGGCGGTCTTGCAGAAGTTTTATTGGAAAATAGTTTTGTATGAAATCTAAAGCGATAATGTAGCGATTTTGTTAGAATCATGTTTTATAATATAAAACATGATTCTAACAAAATCGCAGCATTATGCATTATGCATTGCCATTATGTATGCTCATGATATTATGATCTTATAACATTTGCTTAGAAACTTCGCCACTGAAAATACGCGGTCGCGATGTTTTCACTTAATCTATTAAATAAAATACCGATTTTGCAGAGGGAAGGTAGGTATGCCCTAAACTATATGGAAAGATTTCACCGGATTAGCTTGGGTTCCTTGTATGCTCTGGAACGCTCGCCTGAGATCAGCACTTAGGTAGGCACTTATTAACACTCACGCACACTCACTCACTCTGTCACTTTAGCACAATTTTAATCTATTTATTTGGCGACTGCGATTTTTATTTAGTCGCAGCAGTATCAAAATAAAAATAAAAACACCAGTATCAACGCGCTGTTCAAATTCGCCGGCAAGCGACGCGATCTTGCCATAATGTGCAGAGCTCGGTGCGCCAAACGCATCAAAAAAATTTTGGGTCGGAGCTCGCTCCCGAAACGACTGCACCGTTCGAGGACCAACGAACTAATCTCGCTGAATTTTCATAATCAACTTACAAAAATCCATTTTAGCATAATGCACGTCACTGTTTGGGGAAAGTTTACTCACTGTTTACGTGTCAATAGGTATGGGAGGACAGTGTAGGCCCATCAACAAGTACCAGGTACTAAGCAAAATAGAAAATGGTCCACAGATCTAGTCTGTGAAGCCTACAACGTTCTCACATTCACAAAATCTAAAAGAAAAAATTATATATAAAAGATAAATAAAATCATAAAATAAAGACCTCTTTAAACCAAATGACATGATTCTGCTAGCTATAAGAAATCTTATGTCTTAAAAAAAAATAGAATGTTGTAGGTATATAATGTCGGTAATAGGGGGCGAGTCTATTGCCTTCAACCGGGCAGAAATCCAGACTCCGGGCTGCTACTGACACCACTGTGTGGATCGCCCGGAGGACACGGTGGAGCATACGGTGGAGGTCCGCCCAGCTTGGGCGGAGCACCGCCGTGTCCTCACAGAGGCGGTCGGCGGCGGCGATCTCTCGCGTCAGGCCCTGGTTCAGGCCATGGTCCGGAGCGAGAGTGCATGGGAGGCCGTCACCTCCTTCTGCGAAGTAGTAATGCTCGCGAAGGAGGAGGCGGAGCGCGCGAGGGAGAGGCAAAATTCGCGCCCTAGCGCCCCTTGTCGCCGCAGGAGACGCCCCGGGCGTCGGGAGTCCCGAGCCGACTTCCGGCCACCGTAGGCGCGGGCTTGCGGACGGTGAGCAATGGGTAGCTCGCCGTCCGATAGGGACCAGGCCAGGGTCGACGGCGCGTTGTGTTCCACGCGCGCCTTAAAGAGATGTCAGCACCAACTGACGGGATCCGGAAGGGCCAATGCCTGCCGGGGTTGCGGGTTTGTCCGAAAGGGATATCGCGACCCCGGCACACAGGCAACGGAAGGAACACGGGTGGGTTTTAGTCAGTAAAAGTCTGACACGCCCTGCCCAGAGCGGGAGACCCCGTTAACGTTTACTTTATTGCACGAGCAGGCATTATTACATGGCACGCGCAGGGATCTCTTGGTGTAGTTGACCCATTGATTGCTCGAGTAAAAAGTCTGACAGTAGGTCTCGAAAATATAAATTTTTACTTTGTCAGAGCACCGAGTAAATCGTTGAGTTGGCTTTGGCCCCTCGTACGCCTTCCAAAAGACGGGGCCCCATGATCCCGAGATATGTAAACATATAAAAAACAATAATAATATAATAAAAACGTTTATTTCCTCCACCACATAATGAACAATCAGTACAATACATAAATGTGTATACAACAATACATTGATACAATATTTGTACTAGGAATACCTGTGTTACAGGTCTCCAGGACTCCAAACTACATGGACAAGTCACAGTATACAAACATAATAATAGATGATAATGTTGAGGAGAAACATAAAAAAAACTAATAATTAATTAGACAGCAGAGTAGAGTGTGTGTAGTGAGTGTGATACTCTAAACTGGTATTTTAATGTGTATAGGTACATGACTTATGTGTATAGGACATGTCAAGCTGCTATTTTTGAAATAACTTCTAAGAGTCTCTCTGTGGCTCCATAATCGTGACCTTGAAGCCAATTTTTGACTATATGTTTGCTGTTAAATTTGGATATGGAGTAAATAGAAATTTCCTAGGAAACAAAAGAATCTACGGCTAAAGCTGGTTTTAAAGGACCTTGATTTACAGACTGTGTGTTTTCGTCTCTTGAGAGGATTGTATGGAAGTTGAGTATGCCTGTAAATGAACTGTCATTTACAGGCATACTCAACTTCACACACAGTCGCTTAAGATAAATAATTGGCGACAGTTCGCCGGATTACACAGGATGATTGTGTGACGTCAGCATGTTGTGTGACGTCAGGTCTTTGAGTTCGCATGTGGCGATGTATATAAACTCAATGATTACACTTGGCAACAGCAATATTGGACAATATTCACGATTCAAATAAGCAAAAAGACATATATTATTAATCATAGGCAGTAAAACGCACATACCAATAAAGACACTAGTAGAGAATAACAATATCAAAGTACTTAAGTTATGTGAAACCTTAAGATACTTAAACAAATAACAGTTGAATGAATAGCAATCTTAAGGTGAAACTCGATACAATAGTAACATCAACTGAATGTTTTGCAACAATAGTTTGAAACAACTTATTACATAAGACTAAATATTTTAACAGTGCCATGCCTCTATATATTGGTTTTACTGACTAGCTTTGTTAAAAACTTGAACAAAATTGAGACCGATGAGCAGAGAATTACTAGAGCTAGTACACGTAGGAAAGATGTGCCCAACAACATTCAACCGAAATTGCAAGTTGTGCATCACAGCCCACGGTATCAATCAGTAATTTTATACAATAAGTTGCCCATAGAATTGAAAAGTATTTACAGTGTCAACTTATTTAAAAATAAATTGAGGGCCCATTTATTGAGGAAAGGCTTTTATGGTATCAATGAATTCATGGAAGACATTTGACATTGTAATATTATTGTAAAGTTGTATTTGATATACCTAATTTAATTTGACATTTATTATTTATAATCTTATTGTATTTGAATTCTCAATTGACTATTAGTGTTTTTATTTATTGACATTTCTAAATATTTTAATCTGATTTAATTATAATGTTTTATGTTATGTAATTTTAATCTGATTTCACTGTAATTTTTTATATTTTGTTATTATTGTAATTTTAATGTAATTTAATTGCCATGTACTGTTTTATATTTTCAACGTTTTTGATGTATTTTAATAAATTTTGATCCGTATTAATTGTTATTTTTAATTTAATTTCATTGCAATTTGTAATTTTTTTATTATTTTCAACACAATGTTTCCATATTGTTATGAAATAAATGACATGACTTATGACATAATATACAATAGCAAAATAAAATCTAAGAAACATAAATAGGTTCATCAGGTTCATTAAATTAAATGTTAAACTAAAGAAGTATTTTGTATTCAATTAAACCACGTCAATTAAAGTTAAGGACTGTAAAAATAAATAAAACACGTAATTTTTTTTTTATCAATATATAAAGACGTAAATAAAGAACATGTAATTTTTTTTACAATTCCGACACTTGCAGACTAACTAAAACAAAGGCACTTTTTACTTCTTTCTTTTAAATATTTTGGATAAAAATTGGTAAGTACCTACCTACTTATAGAGAATTTTGTGGAAAAAGATAAAATTGATTTTCCATTAAATTCTTACAATAATTTGGAAAGCACACTTTACAGTACATTTACATGATACAGTATTATGAAAATTAATATTACGCTAATATGTATTACAAACATTCGTTAATATTCAGAAACATAAATTATATTTTATCATAAGTGTAAATTCATGATTAGGTATGTCATTGTATAGGTACTTAGGCCCGCTTGCAACACGAATCACTACATACATTTAGCAGGAAACATTTATTTTAAACATCATTTTGTCTCGGTCATCTTCAAACGTTTGAATGAAATAGAACGACGTTATAATTTTTTCGATTTTGGAACTTAAGAAAATAACTGGCGAAATATGGGTGTATATACACAGGGAATCCTAGTGTGAGGTCTAGGAATTCAATCCACTTTAATGTAAACTTTGCGAAATAAATTTATTCTTATTCTTATTATAAGTACACCTCTGCCCAACCCTTCGGGGAAACAAGGCGTTATATTATGTGTTATGTATGGATTGATTTGTGTTGCAAGTGAACAAAATATATTACTCGATGAAGATGGTATGAAGATATGATGATATGGTATGAAGTCTTAAAGTAATTATTTATACAAAAATACATGTTACAATAATAATACATACATTTCCCAACATGGACATACAAGGACCGCTGGTCGACGCGATTGTGGTAGAACAATATTTTCATGAAGTTTTCATAGAAATTGTTCTACTAGAGTCTAGTGACGAATGTCTCCGGGAGGAGAACCTTCATTCAGGCTCACGAGTAACTCTCTCATTCATCTCGATATCGAGATCCCTATGCCTTGCTGATAAGGACAGACGATTTAATTTATTTAGATAAAATTCATACAACATTTCTCGATTACTCTTTACGACAACGAAATAAACGTTCAATAGTAATGGGTTTAAGTTGTATATTAATACCTGTAGAAAATATATTAATTTGTTTTCGCTATTTCTTGTTTTAAACGAAAATCTGTTATATTTGTGAAACCCAAGAATTAAATTCAAACATTCTTCTCTTTTGTTAATATCTTCGTATTCTTTATTTTCATCACTTACGTCATAGTTTCCTATTTCGTCACTGTCGTCACTTCCGGTATATTTTTCACTTTCGTCACTTCCTGTATATTCTTCACTTTCGTCACTTCCGGTATATTCTTCACTTTCGCCATTTACGTCATATTGTTCTATTTCGTTACTTTCTTGTTTTATTATGTATAGACTTGTAGTTAAATTATCATTTGGGGAAATTATTTTTCTTTCGCTACAGTCTTCATAATGTGATGAGTACGTGTTTGTGTGATTCATAAACGAAATAAAATTAAAAGACAACAATAAGATGTCGCCCAATATAAATATTAAAGTGGCGATGTACAAGCGACGCCATTTGTTGATAGCTGTAGGTACGCTCGCGATCGAACTACCACAAAGTGAATATACAATTAAAATGTAAAGTAAACAACTTATTGTCATACTTAAAAAAATTAAAATAAATCCTACATCGCTTGGATTAACATTATATTTAAAAAAAAAACCTGAAGTAACCAAAATATGCATAAGCGTTGTTATTAAAGACAAAACCCAACCAAAGAGGCTACTTTTCAAATATTTCCATCGTATATGCACATTGAACACTTTTACAATGTCTACGTAGAACATGTGGCAAATAACGATCAGCCAGTAATGCTTTACTGTTGCTAAGTACATTAATAGATATAGAGTAATAATGGAAAACCAACATCCTTGATCAATGTTCAGTGAGGAACTTTTTTTGACGTAATTTGTGATATGCATCATTGAAAAGATGAAGAAGTTTACTAAAATTGCATTTAGGCACACATAGTTCCTATAATTACGGAATTTCTTCATCACGCACCATGACGTCACTCCGTATATCAACGTAGCCAGGGTCAGCACCAACATAATGTAGCATGTGGAAACCTCTAAATATTCGTACAATTCCCGAGCATAAGACATATTATGGAAGATCCATTTCAGAGCTTTGTTAGATATGTAATAACCAGTTATGCCACACTTAAAAGATTGTATTATATCAGTCATTTTCAGTTTTGGTGTTACTTCAGAAACTGACGATGGAACAATATTAAAACCAAACGCTTCTAAACAAATTAAAGACAATCAGTTATTACGCCACATTAAGAACTAAAATTAATTATTAATTTTTGTTTCCTGTTTGTTATGATATTATCTTAGGTAGTCAAACGCATGTCCACGGTAACAATAGGGTGATGATTTCTTACTAGGAAAATCCGTGGCTCGCGCAGCGTACAATGTAGTGGAGTAAGTATAGTCAATAACTATTCACCATCATCCGCCTAGCCTTTTCGCAACCAGTCGGTCGGCTTCCAGTGTAATCGGATGCAGCTGAATACCAATGTCTATCTGACCTCCACAACCTAGTTACCCAGTAACTAGGTTGTGGAGGTCAGACTGGTTGACAGAATTTCGGGCTTCTATCTGTAATCGTAAACGTTGTGAGCGCAAACGTCTTGTGGAATATAGTGAACTGGAGAGTAACCAATAGTGTCTCAGTGTCCTCACTCCCTGTAGATGCACCCACTCTGGTTGTCAGGCGAACGTCACTTGCACAGTTTCAATCAATTCACGTTAAGATTACGAAAAAGTTTTTGTGAACTGCTTCACTTAAAGCACTGCCTAGTCCGCTGATGCGCGATGCACAGGGGTCTGGCAACAGTAGTTCATTACCTTACTGTATCTCACTAGTCAACGCCAACGTGTAGAAAGGTGTTGCTTCCGAAACTGTCGATGGACCAATAGTTATTTTATACAAACGCTGCAAATCGGAAAAATAATCATATTTATATCTATCATAAAGTTGCGTTGTAAAACTCGTTCCGAAAGAGCAAACTTATTTAATATAATATTATTAATAGCGAATTTTTGATAGGTAACAATATAGGTAGGTATACTTTGGAGCGTGTCAATGTTATTTTACTTTAAAGTTCAAGGAAAAAATGCAATAAAACTAGTTAATCAAGTTTCCGACTTGATATAGTAGGAGGCAATCAGGGGATTTTGGGATTTACTCAAGCGCGGCAAAACATAAGGTATATCTTGCACCCTGTGGAGTACCTCCACCATATATAAGCCCATATAGGGCCACGCGTCTAGGGGTCTCGATAAAATAAGTAAAATAAAAGGGATAGTTAGAAATACTTCAACGCGTCAGGTTGGTGTGCATTTCAATAATCTGAGCGTGACGCAAGAAAGTGGGAGGGTCATAAACTTGCAAAACGTTAGCTCGACATTCTCGAGCATTTTCTAGGATAAGGGGAAAAATATAATCTGCCGTCTTTCATAAGCCGAAGTAACAAAAATCGTCAATAAAGTTTAAAGCGTACAGCTGCAGGGAAGCATATATTCCCCAGTCCGCACCTCTCTTTCACTCTTTATCTATCTCTGATTCGCTCGCACAACTACTGGCCGTTCACTATAACTTGTCTCTTGCCACCAAGTTAGCACCAGGATTGGCTCGTGGTCGATCACTTGAAGTCTCGTTTTAATCGCTGTTCTCTGTGTGCGTGTGTGCAGCAAACCGCGATGCCTGGCCCCAAGAGGAGACCCGTCTAGTGCCGGACCGAACGACGTCGCTGCCGAATATCGGCGATGCGTCGTCCGGTGCGCCACTAACCGGACAGGCTGCGGCCCAAGTAAGTGAACCAAGCCAAAAATTACAGTGCGGGTCGAGCGCCGCTGTTGCTGCCGGCCCACCGACGACATTGGCCCCTGCGCGTGTTGTACCAGCGCCGAACAGAAGCAAGGGGCAGAACACTCAGAGAAACCGGTGTAAATACATAGAAAAAGCCACCCCACCCTCCGGTGACCTAGGAAACTAGGTACGCCTAGCGCAGACCCTGCCCCAAATATTGCGCAGGTCGCGGTCAAGGAACATGCGAACCTGCCACTAGCGCCAATACAGCGCAGCGGCAGAACACTGAACACAAGTTCGCCGGTCACGCTGCAACATAGGAAAAATTTCACGAACTGCGCAAATAAACTGTTAATGGACCTATTAAGAGCCATCAGACAGGGCAGGACGCGGCGACGCATCATTCTTGATGGCCTGGCTACCTTGTTAACCCTGTACAATGCTTAGGTCATTCAGATTCAGATTCATTTATTTGCCAACAATGTAGGTACTGGTATAAGATGGTACATCACTAAATGTTTCCACTACATTCTACCTTACGGCATGCAAAGTCGTAAAAACTATAATATACAATTTTCATAATAATCATGCAGTCGTAAAATCTAACGATACAATTTTCATCCAAATTAACAATTAATAATTAAGTCATTCTGATATAGTATAAATTCTCATATATGTCATTAATATTTTTTTATTGTTATATATTTTTATCATTTAAAAAGTCTTTTATACAATAATAACATTTTTCTAATAATAATGCAGTCAGCTTAGATTTAAATATTCGTATGGGATGTTCTTTAAAATAGTGCCAAATTGTATTGTATATTATAAGCCCCATTGACATAATATGTTATTAAGGGTGATCCACTGGAATGCCCGCCGCCTTAAGGTCGCCCCCTCCGCCACCTCCTTCGGGAACAAACCATCCACGTGGCGCTCATAAGCGAGACGCTCCTAGGACCTAAAGACAGGGTTAGGTTTCCCCGAGTTCTCGTTCATGTTATAGAGGGCGAGCCTACTGGAGACAGTTCGAAACTTGCAGTTACTGACATTTTTACGACGGAACCCAGTAACCGTTACCGACTTGGGAATCAAACCTTCTGAATACTCCAGATCACAGTTGACAAGGAAAGAATAAAATAAAATAAAGGTTTTACAAAACTCAAATACTTTTTTATTCCTTACAAAGTATGTACATCGTAAACTATTCGTATAATCGTAGAAATATAACTAATTATAAGTAACTATATATAAACTAGAAGTGAGCAGTCAGTCTGTCTATCTCGTACAAGTCAGACATAATTTCTTCCACCTTAGTGCCGATTTTCTTAGCAATCTGTAATAAATAAATAATATTAGTAAAATTTATTAATAAATGAATTGCCGTGCTATTCTGTAAACATCTCACCGTGATAACTTGGGTGAAGTGAGCTTGATGTGAGCTGTCATTCCACCTAAAAGCTGGGGATTGACACTATTGACAGCTCACTTCACCTAAGCTTTCACGGTGAGATTTTTACAGAATAGCACTACTGTAACATGTTGGATAGTTCGATTATCGACTGTGGATAAATATGAACTACACTCGAGAGCAATGAATCCGGGTCACTTAAAGAATCCTAAAAATCTCGGAAACTAAAAATGCTAGGTTAATGCAATAAATTGTATTTAATAGACAATGTAATACTCCTTAAATGAAGGTATTAAAACTTCTTAGTTATTGTAAAGTTATATAATAAAAAAATCAAATTTGAAAAAGGGCCACTTTCGAAGATGGAACTACGAAATTACAGCATTTGGTTTTGCTTTTGTTTGTAATCTGTCATTTATGTGGGTACATAAACCATGTTGATAGTGCTCTATATTCATTATTCAAGCTGAAATTATGTCGCTTACGCCTGAAGAATGCACCAGAATACTTACAATGCTGGAAACCGGCCGGAGTCAGCGCGATACAGCCAGGACTGTCGGTGTGTCGCTGTCAACAGTACAAAGAGTTCTCCGACGTTACGAAGAAACTGGTTCTAACCTACGCAGACCAGGAACGGGCAGAACCAGGTGTACCACAGCACGAGAAGACCTATACTTGGTGAACACCATGCTTCGAAATCGCTTTCTCACAGGAACTGAACTCACAAATCAGTTTCGACGCCTCGGAGGAAGTAACCCAAGTGCATGGACAGTAAGACGTCGGCTTGCTGAATCTAACTTAAAACCCCTTAGACCTGCAAACGGCCCTAAACTGGAGCATGGGCATCGTATTTCAAGACTAAGATATGCCCAGAGCCACGTAAATTGGAGTATTGAAGATTGGTCAAAAGTTATGTTCTCCGACGAATCAAAATTTATGCTCTACAAGCACGATGGAAGACACAGAGTGTATCGAAGACCAGGGGAAAGATTCAAGCAAGCATGCATCGAAGAAAAAGTAGCCTACGGTGGTGGGTCTGTACTTGTGTGGGCCGGAATTTCTTCTGAAAGTCGCACAGAGCTGGTGATCATAGAAAACGGCTCTTTAACTAGCGTAAGATATGTGGAAGAAATCCTCAATGATCACGTTGGTCCATTTATGGTCAATTTAGGTGAGGATGCTATATTTATGCATGACAATGCCCGACCTCATACAGGTAGGATTGTGAATGACTACCTTCAAGAGATGAACATTACTCGTATGGAGTGGCCAGCGCGCAGCCCGGATATCAACCCGATCGAGCATGCTTGGGACGAGCTAGGCAGATGCGTAAAACAACGAAACCCTCCCCCAATCACGCTTCGTGAGCTCAAAATTGCTCTCACAGAGGAATGGGAGAATATTCCCCAAAATCGTATAAGGAACTTGGTGTACAGCATGCCAAACCGCGTAAACGCAGTAATGGAAGCACGAGGAGGCAATACGAAGTATTAAAATTCAAGAAAATCGTAATAAAGTTCAAAAATTTCATGTTTCCTATTTTTGTTTTAAGGAGAGATCAGCAGTTTTTTTCTTTATGTAATTTTGTGTTAATAAAATGTATGGTGACTCATATTTTTTTTACTTTCATTTAAGGAGTATTACATTGTCTATTAAATACAATTTATTGCATTAACCTATCATTTTTAGTTTCCGAGATTTTTAACATTCTTTAAGTGACCCGGATTCATTGCTCTCGAGTGTAGTTGTTAAAAACATGTTGCTTGTCTATCGATTAAAATAGACTATTAATAAATTCGTTACATTTTGAAACAGACTATAACATACTGCCCCCGATAGAAAAAAAGACGCGTCTAACATTTTTTCCAGATTGATGTAAAAATACAGGCAGATTTGCCTTTTTTTCTGATTCCGGCAATATATATAACTCAAATCTGGAAAAACATTTAGATGCGTCTTTTTTTCTATCGGGGGCAGCATAGTTTGATTTGAATTTCACGGCATCATTCGCCTTAGTATTAATACTTAAAACGAAAGCCTTTCTGTCATAGCTATAGCGAGGGTACTTCGACCAAATGGGTTAAGGTGGATGTGCAAGGGTAGTCCGCGAAATTTACAATTTACAGGTCAGTATCAGGTTGTAGCATAATCAGCCTATAACGTTCCCACTGCTGGAACTGCGGGCTCCTCTCTGTGAGAGGGAATGGGCCACAATCCACCACGCGGGCCCAGTGCGGGTCGGTAGATGTCACAAGTCTTCGATTTTTTGGTTCTAGGACATGCCTCACAATGTTTTCCTTCACCGTTTTGAGAGCAGTGGTCATGAAATTAAATACACAAAGTAAAGCGTTTGCCTGGGTTCAAACCCACGACCTAGAAGTCATAAGTCGGAGCCGTTGCCACTGGTATCAGGTTATTTGTTGATAAAAATTGCATTCGCGATTGCAACACATATGTATGTGTAGAATAATAATTATTACAATCGTCAATACAACTCTCTAAGTTTAAATTAAACTATTGAATTATTTTTTCATGAACATTTGAGACTAATTCTAACTTAGAGAGATGTATTGATGATTATTTTCGTTAAAATTATGTAGACACATAATTTGTTATAGTCGCAATTCATATTTTAATCAATATACAACTTGACACTGACCTGTGGTTTGTGAAAAACGAAAGAAAATTTTGAATTTTGCGGGTTACCTTTGTGCATCCACCTTAATTTAGATTTGAATTGTGACCAACCACGCGCGAGCCGAGCGAGTGCTACATCTAAGTTGGTCGCAGTTAATTGGCTATTTAGCATTTTATGACAACAAAATGGGAATTATTTGGGATTGGATTTATTAAAAGCCGTTATCAATATAAATATGAACAGCGATGTCCACTCACGTCCAGCTTCTCTGCGTTGGGCATGGTCGTGTACAGCGTCACCAGGTCGCCGTCCAGCACGCCGCGCGCCGCGCCGCCGCCCGCGCAGCGCCGCGCAGACTTGTACGTCCTGCGGGCGGGACCATACTACTTAGGGCCAAAACACATACACACGATACGAGGTCGCAGCGTCACACGTTGCGACGTCGTATCGTGCGTATATGTTTTGGTCCTTAGGTATTAATAGACAAAAAAAAGTTTAGTAGCGCTTGAAAATAACCAGCAAAAACAGTAACAGACAGAATAGAATAGAATATTTATTTGCGTACAGACTAGGACAACACTACGAATCAAAAATCCCTTCTCGTATATGGCTCTTGTGATACTAGAACTCCTAGTACAAGAACCAGGGCTTCACTAATGTCTGTGTCTTGAAGTGAAAAATATATAAGATATGAGCTGAGATTCCTGTCCACTGCTGCACGTTACCTTGAGTCCATAGCTGCACCTAGTACCATCTCATTGCATTGATTAACCAAAGCTGCTATATATTGATATTTGTGTACTAATTTTAATTAAACACTATTAATAATTCCATCCTAATTCTATTTTATTTAATTTTGTATAGTTCTATTTTATTTGTTTAATACTATTAAATTTTGTATAATTTTATAGAATTTTTTATAATTACGGGTAAATCTAGTTTTGTATTGTTTTAATTTAATTTTATGACTGTCTCTTATTAGCCTATAACTTGTATGTTTGGTGTCTTGCTACTGTTAGTGCAAGTTGGTGATTAATAAATAAATAAAAATAAATAATAAATAAAAATAAATAATAAATAAAAATATAAACAAAATTTGAGAGGTGTCAAGGGACACCCGGATGGAACGAAGTTCGAAGAGAGACAGACAGAGAAACATGCGCACGTCGCACAGCTTACAATAGCTTACTATAGCAAAAAGTGTCGTTACAACTTTTTATGAGATTTTTTTCCGTCTAGCCCCCTTTCACAACCCGCGATAAGGAACTTCGTTCCAATATAAGTCGGAAACAAACATTGATCATCACGCTGGGTGCGCTGAACAACGAAAGTAGATCATCACTTCAGTTTTCAAAATCTTAAATAATTGGACAAAATATTTAATTAAAATCAGAAGTAAAATTAAACAATATTATCTCTTAGCTAATTAAATAAATGAAGAAAAAAAGAAATATTTATTATTCTGAACAAACTAAAAGCACATTACTAAAAAAAAATACATATAATACTCCTTTACAAATTAGCCAAAAGTCTCGTATCCAATATTCAAAACATTAATAAGAAAAGTGATATGCTGAAAAGTTAATCATTCAATCACATTTCTGCCAATTTTAATAATGTTTACGTGAAAATTAACTTTCGTTGCTACATAATCTACATAATTATACTTAGTTGTTTAGCTATATCGGAGTTTTACATTCCACACTGTGCTTTTCTACCAAATCCTTATTGCGTGATCAATACAATCAGAAAGACAATCCCTTCATTTTTATCGCGTTATTGTTGCTAACGAAAGGAGTTTTTTTTTTGTCTTTTCAACTTTAAAAGCAATGTATTTTAGAGGTACGAGGAACAGGGTGTAAAGTTCACTCATCCTCCATAGAAAAGGGAGGATCCTCCGACCAGACGGGTGTCATTTAGAATATATTAGAATATTTATTTGCGTAAAACATGGTATACAAGGGTGTCATATACAAATTGAGGCACAAGCATGTTTAGCTAGGATAAAACATAGCATGCAAAATTTTAATGATAAGTTAAGCAAAATTATAAAAAAAAAAAAAAAAAAAAAAAAAAAAAATTATGGTGGGCTACTGCCCTACGATTAATGACTGAAAGTTATATATACGTTGATCGCGCGGGAAACAATCCTTGCGCGATGCAGGATTCGTGTAACGTCAGGTCTTTGATGCGTAGTTCGCATGTGGCGATGTAAACCGACGACAATCTAAGAAGCCCGATTTGATGTTTCTCATTATGCATGCCGCGATAACTTTGTATGAACGTCTACGTAAAAAATCGAAATATCAAATTCATAATCCTAATTAATTACTATATTATCCATACACTATAACAATGAGTATCATTCGTAAGCACCAAGTTTCACTTTATATTGGAAAAACGCACTCAAAAACACGAATTAATCGTTGATTAATATTCCGACAGGACGTTATTACAATGTCATGTCTTTGGGTTCATTGCTGTAGTGTTGTGATCGTTTTTTAGTCGTTTTTGGACCGAATAAAATAATTATTTTGAAAAAATCGATAGGTACTTTACAAACATTACATTTAGAAAAGAGAAAATGTATAATTACTGTAATATTAAATGTTTAAACATACAAAAACAACATCAACATCGATCGAAAGAAAATTATAATGGAAGACCTTAGAAGAGACGTACATTTTGACTATATGCTTGAAAATGAATTTATTATAAGGGTAACCGACGAAGATAGTTCAACTGAGGATCATTTTTCTGGATCATCCAATGACGAAAGTGAATAAAAATGTTACAAGTTTAGTGAATTTATTTATTTATCTGACGTTAATGATATGTGTAATAAAACGATATACCTCTAGAATTAGTTTTAAGGAACGTAGATAAATTATCGATTAGAAACTCTAAGTATGATAAATCGATATGTCTCAAGAATCGGTTTTAAAGCAACCGATTTTTTTTCCCCATCACTACACAAAGTATTTAGATAGGTGTCAAATCGGACTTCTTATATTGTCGCAACATGAGTTTTGACAAATTAAAGGGATCAACTAGTGTTAGGCTAGTAGTGTACTGTTCAGTTTAACTGACCTGAACGCCCTGGGGTTCAGTCCAGCTATATGACAGCAGTAGTTGTTCATGACGTTCTGCAACATCAGCAGTCGCCGGTACATCTTCTCCGTTATCGGCAGGACGTAGCCGACCCCTCCGTCTAGAGTCGCTGTACAACAAAGGAACTCAATTTAATCAATCTGAGACTCGATTGTAAAATACAATAGACGACGTATATTTAGTAACCTAATCCGCTTAACTGTTCTTAAAGAGTCATAAAGAACCCTGTAAGAAAACGACATGTCGAGCAGTCAAGTCTGCTCTCGACGCTTGACGTGTCAACATGTCGGTTCGCAATAAGTCAATCGTCATCCTGAGGTGGCCTCGTTGAGAGGTGAAATACGTCGTCTATTGTATTTTATAATGGATTTCTGCAAAGTCACGCCTGAGTCAATTAACTATTCGATTGTAAGTAAACCGAAAAAGATTTCCTAATGGGAAAACCTCATAACACTTTATTAAGGTAAGTGTGTGTAGAATTTTTTATTACCTTTTATGAAGTTTCATATTGAGACACGAAGAAACAAAATTCGATCTAAAGAAAAGCGGCCACATTCCTCTAGATCGTATTTTGTTGTTTCGTGTTGAATTCTAGACACACTTACCGAGGTTCCTTACTAGCCGTTATTTATAATTCTTTCTCAGTGAAGAGATATATAAAGGAGTGGCGCTAGTGGACCGTTGGGTGCCCTCTTAATAGCAATAGGCTCATCATATTTGACATAAGATTTAAACATGTCTGGCAAAAATAGGGTGTCGACCTCGTAATTGCTTTACTACTTTTGACAAAAAATACCTGTAAATTGGAACGCCTACTATTTTAGGGTATAATAGTGCAACTTTATGTCACGTTATTTTGGCGAGTAACCATTGCACGCAAGCAGCCCAAATCCTTATAGAATTGTCATTTTGATGCCTTGAACCAGCACTGGGGTTCTGCTATGGTGATGGTGATGTAAGTAACTCAGACCACCCAGAACCAATTACAGGAAGAAAAACATTTTATACGAAGGAGCGGTACTGTACAATAAGTTGCCAGATAATATAGTAAATGCAAAAAAATTCAATATATTTAAAAAATTGTTAAAAGTTTATGTTTTAGAAACAATGTAACACATATTTAGAAAATGCCTGCATGATAAATAACTAAATTAACCTATTGGATGGAATTTTTAGAAGTCTAGTTTTTAAGATATTATTTTTATCTTCCTCTTATCGACCCACGGAGTCTTTGACACCTTATAACTGCATGATTTATTTGTATATCTCATATATTAAGTGAACTGTCTTGTGTTCTTTTTGAGAATAAAATTCTTTAAACCGAACTCACTGAACATAGTGACGTGCCGCCGGCGCGCGGCGGCGTGCGCGGGGCGCGCGGCGATGCGGAACATGGCGTTGACGTGCTGCCCCACGTGGTAGTCGCTCTTGCGGATGAGGCGCTGGCCTGGAACATAACCACCGTGCGGTTTGAAAGAAAGAAAAACTAGTTATTGAGACTCGCTCAGGAAATCACAAATTAAACTAAAACACACTAAACATAAATAAAAAAGAAAAAACATTAAAAAACGAAGTAAAATTCAAATTTAAAACAGTCCTGTGCGAGGCCAAAAGGCTCGTACCTCAGCATGATGCTGCGACATTTAAAAAAAAAATGTTGCAACGCTGGTATTCTGTTAGGGCTGGTATTTTGGAAGTAACTAGGTTTTGCCCACGGATTCGCCAACATGGAGGTCGGAAATTATCCCACGGAAACGTACTGTCTAACGCGTATGCCAGTGAAACTCCCAGTCGGCATAACTTTTTCCGACACTTTCAACTATAATCGTCATATTTCAGCCAATTTAAACAAAACCTTAGTGAAATTATACACCTTAATCTTTCTCATGAATCACTCCGTCCATTGGTTAAAACCGTATGTAAACCCGTTCGGTAGTTTTTGAGTTTTATCTCGTTCAAACGGACAGACGACGCGGCGTGGGCCGTGGGGGACTTTTGTTTTATAATATGTAGTGAAGTCTATGGAATGTTTTCTAAAAACACAATAGGTTCCACTTATCATCAAAGGTCATTTACGATAGCTTGGTTTATCTCTTTTGTTTCTGGTACCTTAATCCCTAGATTACCATTGTATTGTATTGTGTATCGGACTGCTCCGCAACTCTTCGTCTAAGCGCGTATTTTGCGTACGGGAAACGTATCATCGAAGAAGTTTATATAGAAAGAAAGAAAATACGTTTATTTGCGGTTCACATGACGCATAGAAAGAACAAAACACGAAAATAAACAATTTGGGGGAAAATATGCGTCACATCCACGCAAAACGGCCATTGCTCAGCATAATGCTGCGACTCTATGCGAGACAGAGCCCCAACGCTGGTTTTCAGCGAGAGCCGGCGCAGCATATAGTGCGGAGAACTTATATGTACCTACCTATATTATAGATAATTGAATGCCTATTAAAAGTGATGTAAATCGTCATTGCGATAATTGTAATTGGTATTAATAGACAATCAAAAATAATAATAAATAATTGGATAATGTAAATGATTGAATAGAATAAATTTATTTAACTGTTATTATTGTTTAATGTACGAGTGTAAAAGTTATTAATCAATTTAATTTGTACTGAATATTTGCACGCCATGAAAAATGGCAGACATGTCGTGAGCCACTCTTATTTTAAGATCTTGCATGTATGTATTATTTTAATTCTGTATGTATATACATACAGAAAGAAATTTTATTTGCTCGGACATGGGTATACATGTCCGAGCAAATAAAATGTCTTTCTTTCTTTCTTTCTTTCAAGTAGTAGCTTTACAAGTAAGCGATATTATTACCGACACTAAACATCTTCGTTGTAAATTGTATAAATATGTACCTCCATAGCTCTCCCTAGCCTGCGGCTGGTACATGAACAGTGCGAGGTTTCCCTCAGACTCGCTCACTAAGAAGCCTAGCGATGTGTTATCGACCATGAATTCCATGTCTAGTATCTGAAACAAATAAAGATGTTTTACTTTATTTTTCCTATGTATTTATTTCGAGTAAATACCATCAAAGAAGTTAATATCTAACCAGTTTCAAAAAAACAAAATCCCGTGAACACGATGAGCACATCTGTTACCGGCTCGGTTCTATAACCGCCGAGCGCTGCAAGCAAGAATAGTCCTTACGGTGGTTAGATATGAACTTCTTCGATGGTACATCTGAATAACTGTTAAACAAAGACGGCACTATGTGTTCTGTTTTGATTAGTTTGGCAATATTACTGCCTATGAAATTATGATATATATGGCTAAGTAGTGAACTAGAATATTAATAATGAATTGCAATTATAGCACTGAATTTGATGTTGTAACCGTTTCAGGTGCAAAAAAGGCATTTGGAAAGTTTCCAAATACTTTTTTTACATCTAAAACTAAATATTCGATGTTACGATATTAATTATTGCATTTCATAATCAATATTTTAGTTCGCTAGTTAGCCACATTTCATATTTTCATACAGTAATATTACCAAATTAATAAAAACACGTCAATATTTGACAGCTATTTGCGACGTTGCCAACTTTTAGGATAAACGCTCTTAGCTCGGCGTATAGCTTCACCATATTTCCATCGATTTTACGAGTTTTTTCTATTATTTAATTTTACTATGCTCTGAAATTACATAATTTTTTCGAACATTTTTAATATTAGCCATCATCCTTATTAATTAAGCTAATTGCGTGATAAACAAAAAAAAAACGTTTTGTGATTGCCCGTTTATTTGCTAACTCTATTTGAGTCCGACAATAGTCAAACTATCAGGGTCAATTTAAATTAGTTAGTGAAACTCCACAGACGTGATGAATCAAATACAATAGATTTGATGATTTTGTTTTGGAGTCAGCGACCGCTGGAGTAGTTACTTGATTTAAGAGTTGAGCAAAGCAGCTTTTTTTTGTTTTATCATGTTAAGATATCGATACCCATTACATCTGAAAAGTTTACAAAAAAAAACTGTTTTTTAAACAGATATTTCAAGTAACGACACTACATACGGTCGTTGACCCACAAAAATTATATAGTCTAATCATTTTGTTTATCATGTTTAGATATCACGTCTACGTCATAGCCATCACGTCTGCAGAGTTTCGCTAACTAATTTTATTTGACCCTAAATAGTTGTAGTTAGTATCGTGTAGGAGGATAGGCGGAGCGCATGGCTTGCTTAGCCATGCGCTCCTCTATATATCCTCTATAACAGCCGCATGGGTCAGATTGATCCATCAAGTTAAGCTTCGCTTGCCGGGGTTGGTCCGTGGAAAGGTCTTTACATACCGAGACTCCTGCGTGCCTCGGAAAGCACGTTAAGCCGTTGGTCCCGGCTGTCATTCGTGGATCTTTGACAGTCGTTACGGGTCGTCAGAAGCTCGAAACTCTGACAACCAGTCTTACCAAGGGGGATACCCGTATTACCCAGTTCTGGAGGTTAGATGGCAGTCGCTCCATGTAAAATAGTAAGACTGGAAGCCGACTCCAACACAGTTTGGAAAAGGCCAAGCAGATTGAGTTGTAGTAAGTATCGTCACACACCTGAGCGCTCCTCAGGTCCCGCGACACGAGCGACAGTGTCCTGTGCTGGTGCTGGTAGCGCAACAAAGAGATGGACTTGTACACGTCCGCTACTAACACCAAGTTCTTCACCGACAGCATCTTGTGTACGTAGATCTGCGTGTCTATGAACGCGACACCGACTAGGTCGTTGTCTTTGAGTTGCCAGATGTAGATCTGTGAGAGATATAAAATAATGGTTTTAGTAACATTAAAGTACAAGTTTTTTATTCTAAAACATAACATCACGCTTTTTTCCTCGAAGGGTAAGGCAGAGATGTACCATCGAAGAAGTTCATATCTAACCACCGTAAGGACTATTCTTGCTTGCAGCGCTCGGCGATTATAGAACCGAGCCGGTAACAGATGTGGTCATCGTGTTCACGGGATTTTGTTTTGAAACTGGTTAGATATGAACTTCTTTGATAGTATACACAATACACCCACATTTCGCCAGTAATGTTTAAGTCCCATGTAATAGGGGGCGAGCACAAAATCAGACTCCGGGCTGCTACAGATTGAAAAACCCAATAACAATTTGTCCGACCTGGAAATCGAACCCAGGACCTCATGCTCAGCAGTAGCACCTGCGACCACTAGAGCAACGAGGCAGTTTATTGTAAAAAAAAAAAAAAAAAATTAAAAAAAAGTCCGAGACAAAACCAATAACAAGTCTCCACTTGCAATAACTTCTTGTATTGTAATTGTTGCCGGACCCAATAAAGAACCTTGTGGTACCCTCGTGTTTTCTTTTAAAGTGAATAGACGCCACTTATTAAAACCTGCTGCTGTAAGATTTTTCTAAATTGAGCGTTTAGCTTGTCCGTAATGCTCAAGTGTCAAAGGTGAATTTTCGTGATTTACACAATCAAACGCCTTAGTGAAAAATTCTTAAGACAACTTGGAGTCTTCTCACGGAATTTATATGTGTATCAGAATCATGCAAGCTCTCGATACGGTCACATTTGAGTCCGAAACGAGTTCAACTGTTCGTAAACATTTCTTGTGTTATCTTTTACTGAGGGGCTTACACATAATTATAACTAACTCCGTTTGAATCTGAAACGAGTCGAACTATCCGCAAACAGTTTGTTTTCTCGATTATACTAGGTGTCCCTTTTGATATCCCATAACTCTAAAGTATTAATGAGACCATGTCAAAGAATCAACTGTCATATGAATTATTTTCCAAAAAAAAAATCCTTTTGTTTTTTCATTTTTCTTATCAAATAATTCGATACAGTCAGGTCAGACAGATTCGTTACATTACGTGAAATATAAAAAATATGACAGCGTCGCATTTTCTTAGCTTTAAATATGAATGATTGTATTGAATGAAAATAATTTACTTGTACGTATCAATGAAACTTAGATATCCACATCGAGAGTTTAGTGTTACATTATCTTCGAAACTATATTTTTGTAACACTTGTTCTAGGACTTTTTGTATTATTTTTAATTATAGAGAGTTATGGGTCATCAAAAAGGCCAGTTGTGTTTAAATGTATGTATCTCGTGCAGTACCTTCTGTCCGACAGCAGATATGAGATAGCCGAGCACTTGTGTGAGCGCGGTTACGGGGCCCTTCTGTTCCTTCGCGTACAACTCCTTGAAGCGGTTCTTGGTGAGGGGCTGGCCGGGCTCCGGAACCACGTCTATTATGTCGTATATTATTATCTGGAAATAAGAGGCAATAGGTTTAAAAGAACCAAGAAAAGAAGCGTGTTTTAAAAGCAAGATTTTTTTTTTAACCCTGATAATTATAATAATGAACTTACTCTTCCCCGTGAAGTGATATCTTCACTGTAATTGTAGTTTGTTCCTATCGCTATGTAGCCTCTCAGTCCGGACCTGGAATAGAGAGAAGAAGCATTTATGATAAACAAGGTGCTGTAGAGATCGTTTTATTTAAATGGCGCGCACATTTTATTTAGTTTTCATTTCACCTGTGCAAAAGTGTATTTTATTCGATTCTTTATATTCCTTTAATAATTTTAGAATGATAGTACTGAATATACATAGTTGAGTTTATTTCTGTAAAAAATTGAAAGATATGTTTGTGTAGTGCTCTCACTCCATAAACATAACTTTCAATTTGTTTGGTTTCTTTCGTCTTTTTGGTTCTGCTACTTGGCGATAGATGGCGTTAATAAATTCAGTTAAGGAAAGACTTTTATTTTTAAGTTAATAAATTAATTAATGTTTACTTTATTCATAAGTAAGTAAGTCACGACCGGCTCCGCTTCGGCTTCTCTCATAAAAATTGACACCTCGCCGCTGATGGGCATGCAACAGTACAAGGTTCGTGGGAGTATTTAAAGTTATAACAAGTATGGTCCATTTTTAAATTTATTATCATGGGTATCGTTTTCATGGTTTTCGAGGGTGTTTAAACCGATAGTGGGGTCGAAATTTAAATCCAATCCATTCGTTTTTGTTTTAAATCATAAGTGAGAAGGAACTTCGTCCCCCTACCGCACACGTTTTTTCGTGCTATTTATTATCGTTTCTGTTGTGCCCATCCACGCACAATGGATAAAGTCACCCTTTATACGTAATTTTAAATAGGACTGACTTTTGAGGGTAATCACTCTAACCCACAGGATATTCTTTTAAAGTTTTTTTTTTTTTTACTTCTTTCCTTTAAGTACACTTACCTAGTTCCTTCATAAGATAGCGAGACGTTCTTCAGGCACGTGACATGTTCCCATTCGTCGAGCTCTATCCGCGTGTTGGGGATGATCTCCCAGGAGACAGGCGAGAACAGGGTCACGAAGAATTTGTCTTGGAGCGGGTAAGGGAATCTGGAATAAAGCACATTTAATGATATTACAATAATATAAACATAACCCTGTCTTTTCTGTCGCGCAGTCGGGTAAAAGGGGTAGATTGGTTATTCACGCTCGGCAAGTCACACGTTAAAACTTGACTAGTTAGCAAACTTAAACTAAGCGTCAATGCTTACCTGCCCACATTATTACCTTGCCTCTCTTTCTTTGTCCTCGTCATTAAACTTGTAGTAGGAGGTGGGAACCATCTGGTTACGGAGATATTGTTCCGTAACCAGAAGGTTCCCAGGTATGGCACACGACAAAAAAGTGATCACTATGACAATGAGTACAAGTGACTCTCAGCTTCATTAACTCTTTGTTCGGAACGTGGATCCATGCGAGACACAATGGCTTTTTAATAAATTATTGTTTCTGTGAAACGGCATACAACCGGTTAAGTGTCTTTTACCCTCGTTATTTATGCATTATTTATTTATTAATTACTTCAAACCAGTGGCGTTCCTTTCGTTAAAGCCGAAAAGCCTGGCTTGTAATAAAACGTGAGCCCACCAACAAAAAAAATCTACACCTGTAAACTTGTAAAGCAACCGATTCAATCATTCATGTCGCAAGAATTGATAAGAATAATAACATTAAACTCCGCGCTGCACTATGTCAGCCGCGCGCTATAAAAGCTACGATGCCAGGTTTACGTACTCAAAGAATAATATTTAAATTCCGCGCCGTTTTACATCACGCACCGTTGCCAAACTATCTCGGATGCCGTTGCGATCTCGCTCTAACACTATAGCGATAAGCAGGACGCGAGATCGCATCGATGAACGAAGACGTAAATTCTGTGGTACATTGCATAGCTTTCCCGCTCGCACAAACTGGCTTCTTATGAGGCTTCTGGACCTCTCATCTTTCACATAGAAATTGTTAACTTTGTTGATACCATTAGTGTGTACTTATTTCTCAAATTGTTCAAATTTTTGAGCCCGGCGTTTGATTTTTTTATGAATGGAACGAATCGTGTTTTTTATTATGAATAGTAGGAGTAAAGCAAGTATGTCGTTGCAAGACGCTGCGCAAGACGCTGCGCAGTGCGTGAATTTCTATAGAATGATACAACTTCAATCAAATTTGTTCAAATTTGTTTTGAGCGGCTATTGGCGCATTTTTTTCGCTTTGATATGTTTTTCGTCTTCCGTGAATTTACGTGTTGTGATTAATTTTTGCTGTGATTACCTTTGTTTTGAAGTGATTAAAAAGTTTCTTATCATTAAAATGAATTCGGAAACGCATGCATTTGTTCCTTGTGAAGGACTAAGTGTGTGCAATCCTTACTCGGAAAGGTAAATACTTTGAGTTTTACAGACAATCTGTGGTAAAGAAGCGTAGAATGAAGAGTTATGACTTTTCACATTATGAGTAATTATAAATATTATCAACATCGTAAACAATGTGTAGTTGGAAATCACAAATCAATCAATTATTTGTAGCTGGATTCATTGTAATATTTTGCCCATAGCGACTGTTGCGACTTTGCGAGCTAGTGTAATATGAATTAACTCGAAGAGCTCTGTTGTGCCAATAATGACAATGTTTTTTTTTATATGTCTCGGCTTGCCCTAATTTTGACCCCTAGGCACGCCACTGCTTCAAGCACACAAATGTTCAGAGGCGGACTGATTGCCATAGGCATTACATTTAGACGACACACTCGATGTGTTAGTAAAAACGGACATAAAACCCTCACCTGTCCCCCTTATTATCGCTGCTCTTCTCCTTGTCCTCTCCATTGAACTTGTAGTAGGAGGTGGTGGGCGTGTGCGTGGAGGCGACGAGGCAGTAGGTCTTGGACTCCAGGTGGAACGTCACGAAGTGCGGCGTCACGCGCAGAGGGACCTTGCGCACCGGCCACGCCGCGTCGTACGACAGGTGCGTGGGCAGCGCGCTGATGCGCAGGGACGACTGCGGGGACACAGCATGTTAGTACAGAGGGACCTTGCGCACCGGCCACGCCGCGTCGTACGACAGGTGCGTGGGCAGCGCGCTGATGCGCAGGGACGACTGCGGGGACACAGCATGTTAGTACAGAGGGACCTTGCGCACCGGCCACGCCGCGTCGTACGACAGGTGCGTGGGCAGCGCGCTGATGCGCAGGGACGACTGCGGGGACACAGCATGTTAGTACAGAGGGACCTTGCGCACCGGCCACGCCGCGTCGTACGACAGGTGCGTGGGCAGCGCGCTGATGCGCAGGGACGACTGCGGGGACACAGCATGTTAGTACAGAGGGACCTTGCGCACCGGCCACGCCGCGTCGTAGGTGCGTGGGCAGCGACGACTGCATACGGCATGTTCGTATAGGTATAGGGGCATCACAATCTGACCCGGCAATTTTACAGTTCGGAGTCCAGATTTGTGCCCGGTTGATGGCAAGAAAGTGACAGGGGAGAACGGATGAAGAAAATGTGTTGCGCCGACCCCAAGTAACATGGAAGAAGGGCAGGAAGATGATGATAAGTAGGCTCGCGCCCTATAACATGGGAGTTATTTTTCTATTTCTCGAGCTAACTTAGACTAACTACGACAGCCTTACCTTAGCATTAAAATACAAGAATCCCTGTGGACAGTTAGTGTTGTTGAAGGGCGCGAAGGTGGCGACAGGCGCCTCCTCCGTGCACAGCGCGTGCAGGCGCAGCTCGCCGCGCGCCGACAGGAACAGGAAGTATGGCGACACGCCGCAGATAAACACGCCGTTGTAGCCGCCCACGTTACCTAACACACGCCAGTGAAAAAAATTGTTAAAACCAAAACTTTTGCCACAGACTTGCGAAATTAGAGTAATTTTCCACTATTTTGTTTTTTTTTTTAGTCGATCTGTTTTAGTTGTGGTCACTACCCACACAAATTCATATCCCACTACTTGCTAGGCTATGTAAACAACAGTGACAGAAACTTATAATAACATCATCAACATAACCAAAATGGATTAAATACGTATTATTGAAGATTTCTTTACGAATCTCTTTAAAAAAAACCTGCTCCTTTTTTTTAAAAGGTGGACCCGACAAAATGGTCTGCGTACCCATAAACAACTACACATAAATGTCATTACATTCAAATAATCTGTTCCAGAGGACCTAGAGAAACTCCATACAGTTGACACTGTATGGTGTCGAAATCTTTCTAGGTTCGAAAGTATCGATTTTTTTTTTTTTTTTTAATCCAATATGTTTATTGCTGCAATACCCCTCTTGGGTATTGCAGCAATACACTGCTCACTAAACCCCTTTGCATGGAAAAAGTCTGAGCATGTTTTATTTACAAAGTGTGGTCACTATTGATAGTTTTTTTAATTCGGTTTTGTAGAAGCAGAAATAAAAAAGATTCGTGTTTTTTTTAAGTCAGTTGACAGTTACCTCTCCATTTTTGTATGAAATATTTTTTTTTCCTAAGACTTATTTTTCCGTCCAACTTTCGCAGTTTTAATAAGGTCCCACCCAGAGACCGACCAGGATATCTTCTCTCATAAGTTATTCTCTGTATTAACACGTGAGTATTCCAGTTGTTCGTCTATCACCCAGCCCACCTACATAATTTTGCCTTTTTTTCTGGTCTAAAATATTATTTATCCCGGATTCAGATAGAAAAGGCCGATACCGGCCGTACCCCTGGGCTATAGCTGCTTTACTAGACCCTGTGCATTGCCGACCCTACACTACTGCGGGCCGTGCGGATCTGACTGCCGCGCCCCGCCGCCGCGAAGCTGACGCGGGCGGTTCTGCGGGGCATACCGAGGCAGCGAGCACAGCGAGCGCTTGCCGGGTCTGCCAGCAGCGCGTCGCCTTGCCCTGGTGCAACTCCCAAACGGTTCCACTACATACCACCTACAGGCAACTCCCAAGCCCACTGTTTCTTGTATTATCTTTTTGTACTATCACTAGCGAAATTATTATTTTTGTCGTAATTATTGGTCACGATTAGGTTCAGTTTCCTTTGAAAAAGTACTTAAATACTAGGTGCATCGTCTTCACATATGAGTATACATATAATAAATGTGTACAAATCATTTTAAAAGAACAGCAGGTCCAGTTTCTTGCCCATTCTTCTCCATACGAAAACTACCTTTTGGAAGGGGCGACTAGAATGTTTTTTTTTTTAAATTTTGACGTTCATTCGTGCCTTTTATGTGCCTAATTGAAATAAATTATTTGACTTTGACTTTAAAAATGCATTCTAATCTATTGATTACGACCTGCCTCTGCTTCGCACAGTTTTAATAATAATAATTTTAGATTTCTTTATAATATGTAAGTTAAATAATATTGTGTTCACACATAAACCTTCCGAAATAAATTCTCTATATGATGGTAAACGAGTGGAAAACCATATCAGGTCCGTTGCGTAGTTTCTACGACACGAAAAGCTACATTAATTTATAATATACATAGAATAAGTAGCTGCGCCCCGCGGTTTCACCCGCATAAGTCTCGATCCTGTGGGAACATCGGGATGAAAAGTATCCTGTGTCCTAACCCAGGTCATGCTCTACCCATGTGCCAAATTTCATGCAAATCCGTTCAGCCATTTTAGTGGAAAGCGTAACAAACAAACTCACTTTCGCATTCATAATATTAGTTAGGAATTAACCCCCTTTTTAATTTGTTCAACTATCGCGAAAAAATATTTATTTATTTATTACCTTTATTTCGTTTATGAACATATCGTTTACATTTTCAAATATTTTAATAAAAAACAAAAGAAAAAAAAATGATTAGGCTCTTCAACAATGCCATTACTTAACAATTTGTACATTAAAAACTTAAGTCTAAGCGTCTCATTACTTAAAGAAAAGCACAGCATGCACTACATTATGCGCAGATACTAACACAATTAACTAATATTGAAAAGCTAGCGAAAGCTAGCTAATTTGTTACAGTAGTAGTGGCAACCATTATCATTTGGTTTAAATAGGTTTTTATTTTTATTATTTCATTTATCTTTTATATAGATTATTTTCTTTTAAATTTTGTGAATGAGAGAACGTTGTAGACATAACAGACTGTAGATCTGTGGACCATTTAATATTTTGCAGTACCTGGTACTTGTTGATGGGCCTACACTGTCCTCTCATACCTTTTAACACTGTAATTTGGAAACATTGTAAAAACCATTTACTTTTAAAAGAGTAACCGTGGAGTTTCTTGCCGGCTCTTCTCCATAGGAAACGACCAATTGGAACCGTGCACCTAGCTTCTGACGTTTCATAAGTGCCCTTGTAGGTTTATGTGAAATAAAATATTTTGAATTTTAATGATAAATGACTTACTGAAATATCGGCACTGTCGCACATTCTCCTTCAACAGTGCGGTCTCGTAGGAGTCCTCCGGCGTGGTCAGAGGCGCCGCGCTGTACCCGAACGGGAACGACACGCGCGAACGACTGAAGCGGAGTTTCAAGTTGCCTCGGGGATATTTGTAGGCCTAGGAATGTTTAAATAAACATTAGCAGTATACATTGGCAGTGCAAAATAAAATAACAATAAAAATATTCAATTGATCCTCTAAAAAGTTTACCTTCTAATGATGTACGATTGTTAGGGTTCCGTACCTCAAAAGGAAAAAACGGAACCTTTATAGGATCACTGCGTTGTCGGTCTGTATGTATCAGTTTGTCAAGACCCTTTTTCTCAGGAACGCGTGGAAGTGTCAAGTTGAAATTTATATCAAATACGTAGGTCTACGGTCCCTTTGAGCTCTAAAAAAATCAACGCAACAAAAAAATGCGGCCATAAATGCGACATATTTTTATACTCGCAAATAAATTAAAACCCGTTGACCTAGAATCGTGAAATTTGGCAAGAAGCAAGGTCTCACAGCACAAGTCAAGGAAAAAGTCCGAAAATCGTTAATTTGTAGTTTTATCAGTTGAGGAATTGACCGTAGCGTATATCGATCTAACGGAGAACATGTATTTCAACGACAATGTTAAGTTAGTTTTTGGGATAAGTTCATCCGAACTACGGAAACCTCCATTGTGCGTGGTCCACACGCACTTGGCCGGTTTTTTCAATGTATGTGCCTGTTTTAGATTTTCTGGCTTTTTCTCTAAGGTGGTCGCAGTAACTAGCTAAGCTGGCGCACCCCGACAAAATGAGTAATAGTACTAATAGTAATGATACCTTCGTTCTGCTAATTTTTGCGGTAAATGTAATTTTTATTATTCAATAATCATCAGAAAGAGGCATTCGCCGCACCCAAGGGGGAATCGAACAGGGGGTACAGACTGTCAAAAAGAACTTCGTTCGTTTTCGTTAACCTCCCTTTTAAACCCACTATATGCCCTTCTTACCTGGTATATCATGAGCTGGTCTTCGCACCTCATGAGCATCAGGACCCTGGTTCCTTTATGTCCCACTCCTACAACCAGCAGTTCCCTGCACTTATCGGCATCGGTGTTCTGTCCACCACTGCTCAGTTCTTCATCTTCAACGCCACTACTGGGAATGGGGACTGATTCAAGACTGTCAGCTAGGATCTGTGGACAAGAAGAACTTTAAGGAACTGACAAAGTGTGTTTTATTTTTTATGTATTAAAACTTTATGATAACTAGTTTTATTGCATTTTTCCTTGAATTTTAAAGTAAAATAACATTGACACGCTCCAAAGTATACCTATATTGTTACCTATCAAAAATTCGCTATTAATAATATTATATTAAATAAGTTTGCTCTTTCGGAACGAGTTTTGCAACGCAACTTTATGATTCGTATAGATATGATTATTTTTCCGATTTGCAGCGTTTGTATAAAATAACTATTGGTCCATCGACAGTTTCGGAAGCAACACCTTTCTACACGTTGGCGTTGACTAGTGAGATACAGTAATGTAATGATAGTTCATTACCTATGTTCGTTATGGTTTTGCACAGGGGTCTGGCAACAGTAGTCTGTTGCCAGACCCCTGTGCATCGCGCAGCGGACTAGGCAGTGCTTTAAGTGAAACAGTTCACAAAAACTTTTTCGTGATCTTAACGTGAATTGATTGAAACTGTGCAAGTGACGTTCGCCTGACAACCAGAGTGGGTGCATCTACAGGGAGTGAGGACACTGAGACACTATTGGTTACTCTCCAGTTCACTATATTCCACAAGACGTTTGCGCTGACAACGTTTACGATTACAGATAGAAGCCCGAAATTCTGTCAAGCAGTCTTACCGAGGGGTATCGAGTTACCCAGTAACTAGGTTGTGGAGGTCAGATGGACATTGGTATTCAGCTACATCCGATTACACTGGAAGCCGACCGACTGGTTGCGAAAAGGCTAGGCGGATGATGGTGAATAGTTATTGACTATACTTACTCCACTACATTGTACGCTACGCGAGCCACGGATTATCCTTCTAGGAAATCATCACCCTATTGTTACCGTGGATATGCGTTTGACTTCCTAAGATAATGTCATAAAAAACAGGAAACAAAAATTAATAATTAATTTTAAGTTCTTAATGTGGCGTAATAACTGATTGTCTTTAATTTGTTTAGTAGCGTTTGGTTTTAATATTGTTCCATCGTCAGTTTCTGCAGTAACATCAAACTAGAAAATGGAAAGATTGCCTGAAGTAAGTGATTATATAACAGCAAATGATATGTGTGACAAAATTGATTCTTTTGCCAGACCCACAACTGTGAAATGGATCCTCCAGATGTCTTATGCTCGGGAATTGTACGAATCTCTTGAGTTTTCCACATACTACATCATTTTGGTGCTGACCCTGGCTACGTTGATATACGGAGTGACGCCATGGTGCGTCATTAAGAAATTCCGTAATTATAGGAACTATGTGTGCCTCAACGCAATTTTAGTAAACTTCTTCATCTCTTCAATGATGCATATCGAATATTATGTCAGAGAAAGTTCCTCACTGAACATTGATCAAGGATGTTGGTTTACCATTATTACTCTATATCTATTAATGTACTTAGCAACAGTAAAGCATCACTGGCTGATCGTTATTTGCCTCATGTTCTACGTAGACATTGTAAAAGTTTTCAATGTGCATATACGATGGAAATATTTGAAAAGCGGTCTCTTTGGTTGGGTTGTATCTTTAATAACAACGCTTATTCATTTTTTTATTAATGCTGGTTTTTTTTTAAATTCTGATGTTAATCCAAGCGATGTAGGTTTTATTATTTTTATTTTAACTATGACCGTAAATTGTTTACTTTTTATTATAATTGTATATTCACTTTGTCGTAGTTCGAACGCGAGCGTACCTACAGCTATCAACAAATGGCGTCGCCTGTACATCGCCACTTTAGTATTTATATTGGGCGACATCATATTGCTGTCTTTTCATGTTATTTCGTTTATGAATCACAGAAACACCAATAACTTTGTACCCAAATATATATTTGTACAACCATTCACCTTAATTGACAGGTATTCGGTTAAAGAACTAGATAACGAAGACAAAATAATATATTTTCTACAGGTATTAATATATAACATAAGCCCATTACTATTGAACGTTTATTTGGTCGTCGTAAAGAAGAATAGAGAAATGTGGTATGAATTTTATATAAATAAATTAAATCGTCTGTCGTTATCAGCAAGGCACAGGGATCACGACATCGTGATCCACGAGAGAGTTACTCGTGAGCCTGAAGGCTCCCTCCCGGAGACAGTCGTGACAAGACTCTAGTAGAACAAATTCAAATTCAAATTCATTTATTTTGTGTACATAGGTTAGAAGATGTTAAAATATAGATATTACAGAGTCCGTCTATGTCCCGCCGATAGGCATACAAAAATTCACAATTTTCAAATAAAATTAAATCATGTCATTTATGAATTCACAATTAATTAGGTCTACAATTTATAATAATAACATGTCAATTTTCAAATCAAAATCATACAGCAAATTCACAATTAATTATCTAATTAATTGTGAATTTGCTGTATGATTTTGATTTACATGTTATCATTAGAAATTGTATACTTATCTAAGTATACAATTTCTAATGATAACATGTCAAATTTCCAAATTAAATTAAATCCAACACTAATAAATTACATTACATTCATACTGCATTCACATTAATTAAATTCTTTTTCAGACAGAAAGTCACTTATGGAGTAGTACGCTTTGCTCACTAAAAATTTCTATGAAAACTTCATGAAAATTGATCTACCAGAATCGCGTCGCACTGTTGATGATAGCCGACCAACGGACTTTAATACATAAAACATGTATGTTTATATGAACAACTAATTGAAGAACATCATCTTCATACAAAACAGTTAATTGACTCAGGCGTGACTTGCGGAAATCCATTATAAAATACAATAGACGACGTATATTAAGTAAATTAATCCGCGTAACTGTTCTTAATGAGTCATAAAGAACCCTGTAAGAAATCGACACGTGTTTCACCTCTCAACGAGGCATCCTCAAGAAGGCGATTGACTTGTTGCGAACTCGAACCCGACGTGTGGACACGTCAAGCATCAAGCAAAAAAAAATTAAGTATATAAAATATATTATATTTTGTTCACTTGCAACACAATTCAATAAATACGTTTAGCGCTAAACGAATTAATAACGTTCACACGTTCTATTTCATTCAACCGTTTGAAGATGACCGAGACAAAATGATGTTTAAAATTATGTTTACTGCTATGTATTTAGTAATTCGTGTTACAGGCTAAGCGGGTCTAAGTACATATACATAGTCATGGATTTAAACTTATGATAAATAACGTATGTTTCTGAATTAAGGAATGTTTGTAATACATATTAGCGTAATATTAACTTCCATAATACTGTATCCTGCTGTAAAGTGTGCTTTCCAAATTATTGTTAGAATTTAAGGGAATAACAATTTTATCTTTTTCCTGAGAATTCTCTATAAGTAGGTACCTATTTTTATCCAAAATATTTAAAATCATAATCCTCACTTTTTGCTTCGCCGTAGTCGGGTAAAAAGTAGGAAGTAGAAAGTGCCTTTGTTTAAGTTAGTCTGCAAGTGTCGGAATTGTAAAAAACAATTACATATTTTATTTATTTCCTTTGTTTTTTTTAATTACAATTTTTTTTCCTACAGTCCTTAACCTTAATTGACGTGGTTTAGTTTTAATTAATTGAATACAAAATCCTTCTTCAGTTTTACATTTTATTTAATGAATCTGTATATTTGAACCTACTTTTAATGTTTCTTAGATTTTATTTTGCTATTCTAATGTAACAAGATGTTTTAAACAATTGATGCAGATTTGATGATAATTTAATTTGATTAATGAATAATCATTCTACTGTTCGAAAAAAATAAAAAGTTTAGTTAGTAATTACTTTATATTATATATTACTGTAAAAACGTTTCTATGTTCTAGAATTTATGGTTAACGTGATAAAGATAAAATTCGTAAATGATAATAATATGTTGTTAGACTATCCTTATAGTTTGTTGCCCACTCTGCTCCGTGAGAACTAGTTTTGGAATGGGCGACTAGCTTACTTATTAACTGACAAGCCTTATTCCAATAAATGCCTAATCTTGTCTTTCTGTAGTTTTCTTAAAAAATATCGCCACATATAAGAAGCAAAGACATGTAGTCATTTTATTGCCGGAAGTTATGTTCAAATCAAAATCCGAGATGGTCGCAATTACAATCCAAAAAAACACTTAAAAACAAAAAAACGTTAATAAAAACTTTTTTGTTATTTCCTTCCATTTTCTTTTGTTTTTGTTACTCAGTCTACTGTCGGCGCAGGCGTCTATTACAGAAATATCGGTCCCTATGTATAATGTGGTACTTTTTCGACAAACTGTGTTCCAGTGCCATCTGTTGTTGATGTTCGGTCGCCTGACTTCGTGGTACTATGTTATAGCACAGATGTCGCCACATGTAGCCTTTCGACTCAAGATGATTCTTGTTCTCTGTATTTCTTTGAACTTGTTGGAGAGTACTGGCGTGATATTAATAGGGAAAACCGACCCCTCCAGGCAACGTTGCCAACTCCAAATAATGGATTACGGTGTTCCCAGTATGTAAATACGGTAGGTTTCAAAAAAATACGGTTGATTTCAAAAAGGGGCGGAAATTACATTGCAGTTTGATAAAAAAAAACCGCATACATTTTGTGTGAACATGATCATGCTTGTCTTCTGTGCATGTCTTCTGATGGCAGAAAGTTGACATATTTTTTCCGCTTCTTATTACCTGTTGTGCCAATAAATTTCACAAAGTACATTACCTGAATAAAGAAAGTTGATAATAAAAAATGTTAAGAAGTCTGTCAATTAGGCAACTCTTTAATTTGTACGTATTAAAATTGGTTCAAACTATTATCTATGGTTGGGGAATTTCCCCTAGTCCACTGTTACATAGAATGTTGCCATGTTATGGCAAAAAAATACGCTCAATATTCCATCTGCCGTATTACGGTGTTTTTTGACACCGTCATTATAATATTACGGTAGGCGGTGAATTAATGCAGGATACGGTGTTTTTACCGTAATTACGGTGTAATTGGCAACACTGCCTCCAGGTGTTACTGGGACTTTACGTTTTTCTTACTGCACTTATCGCATATTTTATATATGTTATGTATGGAAGACGATCATGTCGGTATGTCTGCGAGATGAGTCTATGCGTTTTAAGTTAAAAGTAAAAATAAATAAATAAATGTTTTCAATGCCATTGACTCACCCTATTCCCAGCGCAGGCGTCTCTGACGAGGAAGCTCAGCCTCATCTCGGGCAGTGAGTATATCTCGAGGTTGCCGTTCAGTCGCAGTACGAACAGCCAGTAGGTGGGCTTCACTTCTACGAGATGTTTCTTCCACCAGCGGGAGATGCGACGAGGTACGCCCGGGTTCTTGGATTGTTCCGCTAACATTATCTGTGGAAGGAAAGTTTTTTTTTTTTAACAACTTATATCACACCTATGTTCCCCAAAGGGTGAGGCAGAGGTGTAACTGAAATTAAATTAAATTAAATTGGTTATTTTGTAAATCGTCGTCTTAGAGTGAACACCTCTAATATGCAAAAAACTGGTGGGCAACTGGGAAGTTATTTAAATGCTGATCGCGCGGTAAAAACTGCTTAAAAAAAAATTGTCAGTGAAACTCCGCCTAAGTGATGAGTATCGAAATCAAACATGATAAAATAAAAAATATTTGATGATATTTTTTGGGGTCAACGACCGTAGTTCACTAGTTACTTGACATATCAGTTTAATGTAGGTACGCGGAACAGCAGGTTCGAAGAACAGGGTGTAAAGTTCACTCATCCTCTATAAAAACGGGAGGATCCTCCGACCAGAAGGCTGTTGTATCTGGCATATGGTGATCGCGCGGTCTTGCGCGGTGTAGGACTTGTGTGACGTCAGGATTGTGTGACATCAGGTCTTTGATGCTCGCATGTGGCCGTGTAGATGCCGCCACAGTTGTATACTAATAAGTTAAACTTTTGTTTTATTATGTTTAGATATCGACGCATGACGTCTGTCGAGTTTCGCTAGATAATTTAGTTTGATCCTGTAAATCTGTTTTGTTATATTTATTTATGCGAGGTAACTTTTCTTTCTTGTACGTGTCTGTGACAAATAAACCAATTAGTCTCTCTTTTTGTTACTTCATTACAACTGCAGTCAAACCAGAGTAACTGAGAACTGGGTAAGCGAGAAAACTCTGTAAATGAGTGTAATTGCCAGGTCCCATCATTTTATCCCTCAAAAACTTCTATAAGTGAGACACAGAAACCTCTATAAGAGAAAGTCATTTATCACACGTGGACCTGTATAACTGAGACTGCTACTTCTATAAACGACAGCCGAGCGTAATTTAACATCTGCTATTTATGACTCATTCTTAAATTTCGTGCAACTAACATTGTTTTAGTTCCTCTCAACCTTTCCCAATCAGCCTCAACCTCTATATTTGAGAAAGGCTACTCCTGTAGTGCTATTCTGTAAAAATATCACCGTGATAACTTGGGTGAAGTGAGCTTGATGTGAGCTGTCATTGCACCTAAAGCCAGGGATTGACACTATGGACAGCTCACTTCACCTCGCACTTCACGGTGAGATGTTTACAGAATGGATCGACTGTACCTATATCAGCTAGAATAATATATAATAATAATATATCTTTATTTCCAGTTTACAATTTTAATATATATGCCACTTGGTATAACATGATTAATTTGTCATATAAATTGTAGGTTATTGCAGAGTTATACACCTCTGACACCCAAGCTAAGATTAAACTTGTGTTATGGGTGTCAGGGCTCTCAAGTTATCACCGGTTAAACAAATAAAAATTCGGAATTTCTCCGCGGAACTATTAATGACAGAAAATAAAGAAAATAAAAATTTATAGAAATAAAAACAAAATAAGTAAAGAAAAAAAATGAAACCATTTGTATAGTGTGTTTTTGTGTTGTGATGTGTAGTGTTTTGTAGTGTTGTGCTATGGTGTAGTGTTGTGCTATGTAGTGTTGTGTTGTGTTGTGTTATGTTATGTCATGTTATGTAGTGTTGTGTTGTGTTGGAAGGTGGGAGTATTCGAGGGTGTGTCGGACGGGGTACTGTTAGGGTGTGGGTTAAATCTACGTATTAGAAACTCGAGTTAGTGAGAAACCTCCATAAGCGAAAAAGAGATCGTGATACCTTAAACTCTCGCTTATCTACATTCGACTGTATCACCCTTTAAAACACCTTTCAGTGTAACATCGGATGTCCTTTTATACATTCCCGCGGACGAAGCTGTGAACATAAACATAGTCTAGTAATAAGTAAGTACTCACGCTAGCCATGGACGCAGGAGTCTGGTCTCCGCCGTACAACAGCTCGTCTTCATCGTTGAGCTCGTAGATAGCGCCCGGCTTGAAACCCTCAGCTTTCACGTTCTTCTTGCCTTTCATTTTGCCGCTGAATTCGCCTTTCACCTGGAGGCATTAATACAAGGCGTAAAAAGACCCATCACATAACCATTATCTACGCATTCTGTACATCAAACTATTAGAAACAATCAATCTACCTAGCCTTTTCCCAACTATATTGGGGTCGGCTTCCAGTCTAACCGGATGCAGCTGAATACCAGTATTTTACATGGAGCGACTGTGTGCCTATCTGACTTCCACAACCCAGTTACTGAGTAATACGATACCCCTTAAAACACCCCGGTAAAACTGGTTTTTAGACTTTCGGGCTTCTGACGACCCGTAACGACTGTCAAAGATCCGAATGACAGTCGGGACCAACGGCTTAACGTGCTTTCCGAGGCACGGAGGAGTCTCGGTATGTAGAGATGGTCACCCATCCACAGACCAACCCCGGCAAGGCATCAAACTAAGTAACATTAAGCAAAAATAGGTGCTGGGAAGACTTTTTTTTGGTGTGAAAAATCACGGTTTACAGCAGCCCGCAAGTAATGCACACAAAACATTGTGCTTTCGGATGCAAGCAACGGAAAATGAGTTGTCGGGGTGTTTAAAGTTCAGTTATAATCATAACATTTAAAACATGTTTTCGTAACTTTGACCTTCAATATCTCCGTAACCAAAAGGTTACCAAGTCTCATGGTCCAATACAAAAACTGAATGCGCAAATCAACTTGCGCGAAAAAGTTGCGGAAATTAGATTTCTTCGTAAAATCACGCCTATATTGTTTCAAAGGGTTAGGCAAGGATGTATACTGTGGTTACTGATTAGTACACCCACGATTCGCAATTTATGTTCATGTTACAGACAGACTGGAAGTAAATAGTCCAATTAGGCGTCAATCGTTACTGTCGTAGTTTTTATATTGTACACTTTTTTTAGTTTTTTTCATCATGGGTGGTATTTTCATGGTTTTCGAGGTCGCTGATTACAAAAATGGGATCAAAATTAAAATTCAAAATGGTGATGAACATTGGCTAATTGGATGTCGTTTTTATGGTTTTGTAGGGCGCTGATAACAAAATTGGAATCAAAATCAAAAATTAGCGGTGTGTAAAATTTTCAATGGCACCATCGAAAATTTGCTACACACCGCTAATTTTTCGTCGTAGGAATTGTCATAGTACATCCACATTTTGCCTGTTAATTTTAAGTCCCATGTAATATAAGATTATTTCTTTATTACTTCTCGAAGCGTATACCCAACAGTAAGAACTCCATCCTGTATTGTTCCATTAAAATACAAAAATCTAGTTTTGTTTTTATTTTGATTTTATAATTTTTTTGGCAATGGGTGTAAATTACCTGAAATAAATGAATAAGTTATGACGCTAGTCGTACCTGCGTGTTGTCGGCGTCGGGCGGCGCGAACAGGCCGCTAAGGTCGCGGTACACGGCCGCGCGCAGCAGCGCGGGCCGGTGCGGCACGGCCTGGCGCGTCGGGGCCAGGCGCCCGGACGACTGCGAGGGACGACTGACATGCTTTTATTTCTTTTTTACTTTACCCTAAACTGTCCTACTACCACTGCCTAAGGAAGTTTATAGTCATCTCGGTAGCGTATGGTAGGGGAGCCCAGAGGGTTTCAGAGTAAGCATTATGCAGGACGAAAACATGACGATAGGCTGGTAATATAACATCAGGCTTGTATTCTCTTAAGCAAAGACCGAGATCTACACAATGAACGGGACATGGACGCAAAAAATGTTACCATGATTCTAGACCTACCCGCCGTTGAAATTTTTCGTCGGTTATTAATAAAAATCTGCCGTTTCATACAAAAGTGCAATACCTACTTCCTACATTCAAAATGTATGGAACAACCGTTTTTTTTTACTCACTGCGCCATCGTTTGCTCTGAACTCTCTGAGGGCAAGAACTAGAACTCGCCCGCACATAGATACGGGTCGGCTAAGGCCGTGTATTATGCTGTCCATTCTGAATTCTGTTCACTGGATCGATTGCAGGTTTAAAACGGTAACGGTTTGGCCGGATACCGTATACCAGACATCCGAAAATCGTATAAGCATGATAATCAGATATTCGGAAGCCAGATATCCTTTATCCGGCTGGATATTAACCTACTTTTCTGATAGCAAAATAAAGACAGGCAGGCCGGATAGTTACCGGATATTCGTTTCATGTCTAGTCAATACTCACCGCGCCATCCTTCCCTCGGAACTCCCTGAGAGCTAACACCAGTACCCGGCCGCACATGGACATGACGCACAGATACGGGTCGGCGGTGGCCGCGTATTGCGCTGTCCACTCCAACTGGATCGATTGAAGGTTGACGCCGTCTGTGGAAGGCAAAATGATAATTAAATGAGGTTAGAAATTCTTTATTTATTCTAAACTTACCGACTCGTACCTGCATCGCATGGTTTGTACGTCTTAACAGAACATTGTTTACAATGTGAAATTTAATTAGTTTGCATCCTCTTAATGAGTCATTGTACTCATCCTGAAGTCCCGCCTCTGTATGCAACAATGCTACAGGGGCGCAGCTAACCAATAACCCGATTCCTGTCGGCTTCCCTTAGGAAATTATGACAGTCAGTAGTTCTCAGCAGTGTTTAATAATCACACTGAATGTATTATTTAATACTTACACCATAAAATTAAAGTATTACAAAACCCTAACCTACATTAAAAAAATTGTCTTTATATTCCAACGAAAACAAAACATTTAAAGTGCGCGCCAATTTTGCTCTTGTGCCTCCAGTATAACTCGTTGTCCGCCCGGGTTATGAAAACTTAAATTTCTATACAAAATAATCTCGTCATGACGTCACTTCAGGTCACGTGACACGCTGTTTTTTGAGGCAATAGTAAGCCGTAAAAAGTCGAGTTATGATAGGTACAGTGTAGGAATCCATTCGCTGAATTTCGTAAGCGTTCGGTTTGGTTCGGGGCGGGGGGAGGGACAAACTTCGCTCGACGCTTGTTGACGATCAAAGACTACAATAGTATGTTGACGATTGACGTAAATAGATAATAGAATTTTTATCCTTTAATTTTGTTGATACTTGTAGTTAATTAGCATTTTGTTCGTTGTATTCATATAAGTTATTAGTGTAGTATTAGTGTAACAATTAGAATTGGATAATCGTGAGTTTGTTGTGAAATTGTGCGTTCGCCGTCATTGTAATTAGGAATTTGTGGTAAGTCGATAGATTAGCAAGTTGAAATTTCTTTTTTAAAGTAGGTTTGAAAAGTTATTAGTAGGATGGCGGCATTAATAGTTTTAGATTGTTGTGTGACAGATTATTTGCTTCGTGAGGAAACATACTTTTCAAGGTTAAGTTTTGAAAATAAGAAACACATAATTAGGCTAGGTCGTGCTCGACCAGATATGACTATAAACTACAAACGACGTGATGGGTTTGTCAAACATTTTAATGTATCCCTTTACGATAAATATCAATGGCTGACTGGTAGTTGTAAATTAAATAAGATGTTTTGTTTTCCATGTTTACTTTTCTCAGATTCTAGTAGTTTATGGAATAAAGGGGGTTTTACAGATATGAATAATCTGACGAATTCATCAAAAAAACATGTGCAGACTGAAAAGCATATTCGTAGCTGTTTAGATTTACATGACTTCGGGAATAGTAGGATAGAACCATTTTTCACCAATTCGTTTGAAGCTCATAATAGGAAAGTAGCTCGAAATAGGAATTTAATGAAACGGTTTATTGACACCGTTATTTTGTTAGGTAAACAAGAAGTAGCTTTTCGCGGCCACGATGAACGTCCGAATTCTGATAACCGCGGTAACTATATATATTGAAACCTTGTTATATCTGAGCAAGTATGACACCGTAATGGACTCTCATTTGGAACTATGTTCTTCAGTTCAGAACCCCGCGTTTTCTGGTCTCTCAAGTGATATTCAAACGTGCGCCACGTCCGGGCTAGGTAAGCTTCTTTTTTTTTTGTTTTTGCGCCGGCTTACCTTTCTCATAAACTCACCCTTCGCCACTGCAATGCTAGCTAACATATGGATAATAATTTAAATTATGTTAATTATGTTGAATACTATTATATAGAGTCATTTTTTTTCTTTCTAACTGAACAGACAGCAGTGTTCTCCCCAGCTACATACGCACTAGGAAGTGGTGTAAAATGCTGATAAAAATGCTTGGCTCAATGCTGGTCCTGCTCCACAACCACAACTAATTGATTAACATCTGAAAATTCTGTTGGAGCTGCTGAAGATTTTAAGACCATCTTTGCATTGTATAAAGTCAATCTCCTTTGTATTATATAATTCCAGAGCACAGGTGTGAGTACTATGTACTAAAGAGCTACCATGTACCGGGTAATACTTTTTTTTTATTTTTTTTTTATTTTTTTTTATTTTAATAGGATTTCCAACAAAGAATACACCTTACATGCTATAATATAAAGATAAGAACAACAATATATGTGCTCCCTCAATTATAGGAGACCACATCAAGCAATAAAAACAAGTAAACAGTATATGAAAAATGGAAGTAGCCCTGAAAGTGAAAATTATTCATAGTAAGTACCAAATTTTACAATGTACATTATAAAATTTGGTAATCTGAATTTAAATTAAATAAAAATAAAGATAAAAAATGAACTTACAGACTAACAAAAATAGAATAACAATAACAGAAATAGAAATAGCGAACAATGCATTACTAGGCAGGCAGTTCAACACTTACATAATTATCATTCAACTGCGTACGGATTAGTGACTTATATTTACCCAGATTATTAGAAAAGATGTCTATGTCTTCTAATAAACATGATAAGGCATTGTACTGCTGGGTCATCCTGGAAACCGGTGAATGTTTACCCAGATTTGTTCGGTATCGTGGGGCCTTGAGTAATGGGCGGGGACTTATTGACTTGAATGTGCCCTGGCGGCTGTGAGTATGTCATGCTCACTCAGATGTCTCGCTGACGGTGGTGCGTGTGTTGGATCATTTAGCTCCCTTCAAAATGGTTGAGCTGAATGGTGCTGATCCATACGTCATGTTCGTGAACGGGCGCCGTCAGTTGGGACTGGTCAACTCTTAGCGGCCATGGCTGATTTTTAATTTTTGAATTGTTCATTGTTTTTATCTTTGTATTACAGACGCTTCTAAAGTGCATGTCTTTCTACATTGTTCTCACATGTATAATTTCAACATGAACGATGTAACCAATACTTTGTAACAATTTATTTTATTTAAAATAGTGTCCGTGGAGTTTCTTGCCCGTTCTTCTCCATAGGTACCTACTACGCTTTGGAATGGGCAACGAGCTTCATATTTTTGACTGACCGATTCGTTGACAATTCAAAAGTGCCTGTAATGGTTTAATTGAAATAAATGATTTGAGTTTGAGTTTGTAGGATGGGCGTTTTGGGCGACTGTCTTATGTAATTTTGACGTATAAAGTATAAATCTAAACTTCAAATGTATAGTTTTTTTATTTTTTATTACCAACTCTACACATAACATAACATCACGCCTGTAATCCCCGAAGAGTTAGGCAGAGATGCACTATCATTAGTATTATAAGGTTTAATTTAAAATTGCTAAATATATGACGTCATTACCAAGAGATTATTTGTCGCCAAAGTCCTTAAAACCTACTTACTCTTAATAAGTCTTATGCCCGTGGTAGTGACTTGCACCATAAACTTGTTGTTGCCCAGGTTGCCTGCGAAGATGGTTGGGGAACCTGTCATGAAGCCAGAGTTGTCGACCTCGTTGATTTCTTGACCTGTTGAATACAAAGTAAATATTTCAGTACAAGGGCGCAAGTAATACGAAGATATTTGTCTAACTTCGATTTGCAAAAAATACGACGGTGGACTGTATTGTTTTAAATATTTCTAATATTATTATCATATTTGAGAATGTCATAATTATAGTTGTTAGTTAATATACATAATAAGAGCCTTTAGAGGTATGAGGAACAGGCTGTAAAGTTCACTCATCCTCAATAGAAAAGGGAGGATCCTCCGACCGAGATAAGCGTTGTGTCTAGTGGGCTTCTGCCCGACAATTGATGTCGGGACGTTGTACATGCACTAGTCGCGCGGTAAACTTCGCTTGCGCGGTGCAGGATTTTGCGTGACATCACTGTGATGCTTCGTTCGTATGTGGCGATGTACCATCAAAGAAGTTCATATCTAACCAGTTTGACAACAAAATCCCGTGAACACGATGACCATATCTGTTTCCGGCCCGGTTCTATAGCCGCCGAGAGCTGCAAACAAGAATAATTCTTACGGTGGTTAGTTATGAAGTTCTTTGATGGTACATGTCGCCACAAGCCTTTTCAGGGACGCTTTTAGCATCCGTAATCGGTCAGTTTGCAACTACATCGATGCTGCATCGCATTTTCGCAACGCTCTGAGTCCGAAAGCAATAAAAATTGCATACCTATTTTCTCTCGATCGCTTTTTGTATCGAACGAAAGAGTAAACGAGTACTTCCCTGGTCACCGATATTACAAGTATCGTGTCTTTTATGGGCCTAAAACACGATTACTATTATATTACTACAAAACCCACTCCCTCTCACAAAGGCGACGGGTGTCCCAGCAAGGGGAACATTATAAGCCGATTATGCAATAACTATATTAATTAATCATTTTATTTCAGAATAAAAACATTCCATACATTGTTAGTAAAAAGTACTTATAACTAAGTTAGTAATTATTAATTTATATAACGAACCGGTCTGTAGCACCATGCTGCCGTCTTCCTGAGTGAGTATGAGGTACGCGTGCGAGCCCTCCGCTTCCCTAGCGCCGTCGGTACCCTCGCCCAGGACCGACCACATGTCTATACAACCTGTAGGTACAAATAGGGTAAAGTATTTAAAAGTGGAACTATAAAACTAATACACAAAATATGCGTAAATAGAAATAGACTTTATGAAATGGAACTTTAGGTCTATTATTGCTTAACCTGTAGTGTACGTGATTCTGTCTTCTTAGTTTCGAATCGTATAAGATAAAACATAGAAGATGAGCTGTTTGATACCAATATGCAAAATTTTAGACAATAATAGACTTTACTAGCTGCGCCCCGCGGTTTCACCCGCATAAGTCTCGATCCCGTGGGATTATCGGGATAAAAAGTATCCTGTGTCCTAACCCAGGTCATGGTCTACCCATGTGCCAAATTTCATTCAAAACTGTTCAGGCGTTTTATGGTAAAAGCGTAACAAACAAACAAACTTACTTTATTAATTAATAATAGTTAGGATGACCTGGATGGATTACTTATTAGTGATTGACGAGATTCCATATAATGTTTACATGGAATTTCGTCAATAATAAATTATATATTTAGCGATTATCCATGATTCTCTCGTTTCAAATATCGTTAGCGGTATTTGTTTTAGTAAACTGTTGTTAAAAACTAAATCAAATAAACTGTAAACTCACCAGGTAAATTAAAAGCCGTAATAAGCTGAGGCCTCACAGTTCTCTGTAGTACAGTCAGCGCCCCATTCTTGCCTCTACCGCTGCAGGTGACCAGCTCAATGACGGGGTTGTCTTGCTGCCGACTGTACTCTTCTGACAGTAGTTGAGGCTCGCCCATTGATACGTCGCCGATTGGGCAGATGTTTAAAAGGGAGTCACAAACCTGGGGGTGTATGGAAGAAATAAAAAAAATTGAAAAACCAAAAGTAACACGACTCCTAATGCTCATTTGATCGTATAAAAAAACTTTAAATAACAGAGCCATTTTTAATAGGTTTCCACCAATGGGTGAAAAGAATCTATTAATAAAATTGATTCAATTCATTTATTCGCAAGCTACAATGTTTTCAGGTTTCACACTTGATTGACGGGATTTTTTTAAAACTATTTTGATGTTTTTTTTTCGCCCAGGAGTGGGACAGCACAGAAAAAGAACGTGTAATAACCACAAGAAAAAACTATTAAAACATTCCCTCCTTTTGGGCTTCGCCGCAATCAAGTGGTTTAAAAAAAAATATATTATAATTTTAGAAGATGTTGCTTTAAGTACCCATGTGAATTCGTGTATACCTTTATTGGTCTTTATGTAAGAACTTATTCCTATAACTTTTAATAATTTATTTAAATGTGCTGTTGGCGTTCCTATTTATATATTAACTAGCGAGTTACATGTGAAGACGGTATTCTGTTCACGACACGTTATCCACAAGTTCTAATATAAAGTACTAGGCCTGCATACTTTCAAGATAGTATTTTATTAGTATTATTTAGTACATTTTTTGTATATATTTACATAATAATGTAGCCTATAGATATTATTCTGGAATATTGTACCTTTTAAATGGTGAAAGAAACTCCCAAAATTCGCTTAGATTTAATTTTAGTATAGATTAAATATATAAATAAAATGTTGTACCTACCTCAAAAACATAGCTAGTAAGCTGCGTAGAGGTCCTGATGTCAGACCCGTACACTTCTAGTTCGTCCTTATCGCTGATCTCTATCACGTTGGTGGCCACACAGTCGCTGATTGTGTCCAGACGTCGCTTCTTCGCTGAAGGATCGGCCTGCTCCCTCAGTTGTTGTTCTTTGTTGAGTTGTTGTTCTGATTGTCACAAAGAATATAATATAGCATTTAACTGAAACTTAAAACGTTGATTTCAATGAAAACATTTGATACAGACTGATCCTGAGACATGAAAGGAGGAAAGAGAGTATTTACCTTTCTTTGCCATACAAGAGGAAAATACAAGTACAAATAATAATAGAATAGAATAGAATTTTCTTTTATTCGAGTAACCAAGACTCAACAACAAGATTGTTAGTAAAACTTACGACTATGTTAGTAAGCACAGACACTAAACAAAAACAAGGAAAACAATACAAAAAGTAACAACAAATAACAAGAAATAATGGTTGGTCACCGTTGCGACATCCCATGAGAGACGGCACAACAGTGACCCACGTATACACAGTCCAATAATAAAACCATCCAGTCCAGTAATAATCCATTAACAAGCACTCGAATTGTTAGTCAGCTTAGTTAGTCAGAAAATTAAAGAAGTTAGTTGCCCATTTCAACATGTAGTTTCTCAAGTAGAAGACGGGCAAGAAACTCTACGGTTACTCTTTTAAATTAAGCTAATACAATTCATCTTCACTTTAGTATTCAGCCAAAAAGAAAACGAAATTCGACCCCATCTTTAGGGCGTGATGAGCGGGTCGGTAGATGTCACACGTCTTCGAATTTTTGGTTCTAGGACATGCCGGTTTCCTCACGATGTTTTCCTTCACCGTTTTGAGAGCAGTGGTGATGAAATGATTTACACAAAGTAAAGCGCCTGGGTTCGAACCCACGACCTACAACTCAGTAAGTCGATGCCACTGGGCCACCACTGCTCTCAATACTTACAATTCTTTTATTCAGAGAAAATTCATGGTATGGAAATGGTTAAAAGTTCCTTTAAAGTTAATGTTCGCGAGCACATTCGTAAGAAGCTGGCAGTATCATCACAACGGTAATGTCTATTTTAGTTATTTTCATAGCGTTATGTCCTACGGTCTTCTGCTGTGGGGCAAAGCTGCTGATATTCAAAATATATTTGTCCTTCAAAAACGAGCTGTTCGAGCTATTTACCAGCTAGGCCCCAGAGTTTCTCTGAGAGATTTTTTCAAAGATATTGGTATCCTCACAGTGGCATCTCAATTCATTTTCGCCAACATCTTATATATTAGGCAAAATATACATTTATACAGTAAGAACAGTGATTTTCACAATGTTAACACTAGAAATAAGGTAAAACTAAGAGTTCCTTTTCACCGGCTTCATAAGGTTCATAACTCATTTGTTGGGCTTGGTATAACCTTTTATAACAAGTTACCCTCTTCTTTGCTAGATTTGCCTTTTAATGCGTTTAAAACGAAAGTAAAATCCAACCTTTGTTCAAAGGCATACTATTCTATCAACGACTACTTAAATGATAAGAATAGTTGGTCGCTGTGATTAACTCAAGACAATTTTTATGTTCTTTCACCAGAATTAGCTTACCTACTGACAGGTTATATGAGTTCATATAATTGTTTATTTTAATTTAATTTTAATTTATTGTTGACATAATCTACTCATTACAATGTTTTTTTTTTAATGAGTTGTATTGCAATATGTAACTAGTGACCTCGACAATAGATCATATTATTTATTGTTATTAGATTAACTGTTTATTTATTTTACCTCGATGGTCCTAGTTTATCATTTATAACTTCCAGTTACAGCTTTATGTAAGCGGGCACGCCCTTTATGCCTGGAGGCTTTTATTAAGACGTTAAGTTTTGTTTACGTTTAGTTTTTATTTCTGCCCGAGTATAGTTCTCGATGATTTTGTTTGGTATATTGGCGTGTGCTAGCTAACATATGGATAATAATTTAAATTAGGTTAATTAAGTATGTTGAATACTATTATATAGAGTCATTTTTTTTTTCTTTCTAACTGAACAGACAGCTGTGCTGCTGGGGAGTTTGTTGCGCCACTTCTTCTTCCCAGCTAACGCACTAGGAAGTGGTGAAGGGTGGGCGTTTTGGGGGACTGTCTTATGTAATTTTGACGTTCGAAAAGTGCTGATTATCAGCCTAGTTTGAATAAATGACTTTTGAATTTTGAATTTTGAATGTTTTCCCATTGTTTGTCTTATTTGTTTTAGTATATTCATGTATATATATTTGTGCTTATATTTATATTATATAATCAGACATATATATTATGTTTATAGTTTGTAATAGGTATATGTCTATCTTTATATATTACTTAAAAATAAAAAATAAACCTCAATTTTTCGTAATTGCGCCTACCACTGTTTGTCTCTCCATCACCCAAAGGTTGACTGGTAGAAAATGCGTATGGCATTAAGTCCGCCTCTTTACATTTCTGTGCTTGAAGTATTAAATAAATAAATAAAAGATTGACCCTGTATTTCTGTTACTTTAATTTATTATTGGTCAGTCATCATTTTAATCAATTCAACATTTCGACGTTTTCGAGCCATTTTCGGTCGGTCGCTAGTGCCCTAGAGGTGTAGGCAGCCTGAATGTATGTTACTCCGCAGATTTATAAACATTGTTAACGCAAAATGATTTAAATAAAAAGCGACTCTTGCTACGACACAATAAAGTGCAATTCAGGTCGCACAGCGCTAATTACTTACAGTTATATTCGCCTAGAAGTTGCCTCTCTTTTTATCGCGTAACCAGGGACTGAATTACCCAAAAATTAAGGTATCTTTAAAGGGCAATGCAACTTTTGCCATACATAGCTGGCATAATGTTTTTTTTCTTTTCGCCAAAAGTGAAACCTAGGCCATAGGTTAGAGGACTGTGTGTAAAATCAATAGCAAAAAGAATTAAGTCTACGAACCGTAACCAAACCAAGTTATAGAGTTTTTAGTAGATTGCTATTATTTTTTATCAGGCGTTATCTTTTTAAATAAAAAGTTATCTACGTGTGATATTTTAAGTTTCCCATTGTTAAATACTCTAATCAGCAACTTTTTAACAAGTTATTCCACTTCCCGCGCTTTTGCATACGGTTTGTGATTCGTTCCGTTGTCGGTTTTGTATTAGGTACCTATTTAAATGTATGCGTGTCTGATAATACATTCAGTCCTTACTGAGTTCTGTTTACCGATAACTTTAACTGGAGCCTTCAAATAAACGTATCCCTCTGGGGACGTATCAAATAAGTCAGGCCAGAAGTTATTATGGCGAACATGTGAGGGGTGATGGTTCTTACCATATAGAACTACACAGGGAGGACAGATTAGATATTTCGGTTTTAGAAATATTTAATATTCATGTCGTCAACCCGTGGTTGCTGCGTAGTAGAATCCAGTCGCGACATAGACGACAGCGCATATACTATGTGTATATTTTGATAGAAGGGCTTAATGATGGCGTAGCAGCAATAAAAGGGCATTACTGTTCATGTGTTTCTGGGAAGAGGACACTTGGTTGTTGTAGCCACGTCATGTCTGTGTTGTGGTTCATGGCGTGGGGTAGACATCAAGCAAACATAAGTCCTCCAGCTCAATTTCTGAATTCCATAATTAGGCATGATGTGGGAAGAGAGACGAGTAGTGATGATGAATAATTAAGTTTATTTATAAGAAGTTAGTAGCAGAAATAATTATTGTTCTATGATAAGAGAAACAGAGATTTTTGTAAGACCAGAAGTAGATACTAATTAATAAATGATTTTGGTTTTTATGGTTGTATCATTCCTTTTTGTAAGAATATCCGATAATTAAGAAAAGTAACCCAGAAGACCTATCCTATGTCCGTTTATCAGTTATTTTATAAGAGAGTTTTAGGGTTCAAAACTGCCATTGAGAACATAATATAAAAGAAAACACTAACTTCATCTATCTTATCAATGGAAACCCCAAAATATCACGTATGATTGTATTTACATTTAATTAAAATACAAGAAAAATAGACAAAATGATACTAGCAATACTTCCCAATTCATCTTCGTTCGGTTACGGTTGATAGACTTGATTTCTCGTATTGTCTTCTAACATAATCATATAGTTTCATTTCTGGCGAATGGAAAGAAGTTAATCATGCCAATAGTTTGCAATGGCCTTTCGGTATGACGTCATACCGTTAAATAAGGGTTACCACAATATTCCGATACCGTTATTTTTTTCAGTAGCGGAATTTTAAGGTTAGAAATGCATACCGGTATATTTCGGTAGTAGTATCGGTACCTTTATAAATGTATCGGTAGCAATACCTGAACCTTTATAAATACACAAAGTCTAAAGTGCGCACCCGCGCCGCGCCGTCTCACATGTTTTTCGATACTGAAATCGTGTATAGGTTAAGTAACGGTTTAGCTCAACTCTTATTTTAAATCGGTACCGGTATATTTTTGAGGTATCTTAACCTTTAACTGTAACCGCTTTCAGTCCCTGCACGTAACTCTTATATCTTCTGACTACGTTACGCTCACTGAATTGGCCCGACAACTATCGGGACGTCGCGACGCCCCCGCAAGGGGGCGTGGCGAGCGGGGTCGGGGCATCGCCCCTCGCCCGCGGAGGCCATACAGTGGCCCGCTAAAACGGGCCCCTCAATATGTTTGCCTACAGCGGCTTGCGGAATTGACGCAGGCAAAGTGCGTCTGTGTGACTGGTTGCTATGAATATTCTGTAGGCGCGCCACGACGCTATATCCTATAGCGTCGCTTCTTCACGACATCTCGGCGGTCTGTCCCCGCCAGGTGAGACCCCCAGTTGCCTGGGGGAGGCCCGACGAAGACGACCAGCGACGAAGATGCCGACTCGACGCACCTACAGGTAGATATGTAGCTTTTAGACATGAGTAGTTCGCGAACGATTGAAGGAAATGAACTACTTCATAGCACAAAATAAACTTATCATTCAATCAGTAGTCATTCAAATGTGTCTGTGCTTCACTTAGTTCAGTCTTTCTTTACGCTCCTACGCTCGCAAGAACTGTGCGCCGGGCGCACCATAGACTATACCCCCGCACTACTCCCACTCAGCCAGGGCCAGCACTCAGTCTCACTCGTACACGTTCGTGTCACTTCGCCGGCTGGTCGGCTAACGTTCGGCTGACGAGTGACGATGGCGCCTCGCCGAGACGGAATTATTATGACAAAAATTTGTTAGTCTAAATACACTGATATGAACTTTATTTTTATGTATTTACAGTCTAATTTAACGTACAACAATGTACGTAAACTAAAACAAGTACGTCCAAGAAATATTATTTATTATTGTTTCAATTCCAATCAGATTTGAGCTTTTTGCAGTGCAATTAAAGCGCATAATGTTCTAAAAAAAAAAATGTTTATGTTTAGCCGTGAATTTTAAATTTGTATTTCTCGGTAATAGTTCGTAGTTTTTAATTTCGTTTTGATGTCGAGGTCTGAACGAAATGCACTTGACTAGGTGATTCACTTGTGCGTTACGTTAATTGTATTTAAATTTGTAGCTAATAGTAAATTATTATGTTTAATTGTATAATATGTGTAGTCTTAAAATGTAAATAGAACGAAAAGTGCTGTGTGGTGGAACTATTTTACGGAAAACGAACGTTAAAAAAAGACTAATTCGTACTCTCACTGTTGTAGTACTTATCTATTTAGTGTTAACGTGTAAATTATCTATCTAAATAAAAAAATGGAGACTGTAAGTAGAAAGAGAAGTGCTGTGTGGAATCATTTCATGGAAAACGGACCTAAGAAGGCAAAATGTACATATTGTTCTAGTGAATTATCTGTGTCTGGTGGTAATGTAGGAAACCTTAACAGGCATTTAAAAACGAAGCACCCCACGATCAAGTTGGTTGAAGACAGGCAACCGCCTATTGGACCTGCAGACCCAGACCAGACCCACATACTTCCAGTTGCCAGTGTTGAAACTCAAGATCTACCTCGGGCGACTTCTTCTAGTCAGCCATCAATAAAAAATTATACACAAAGCAAGAGGCCGCTACCACTACGGCTTTCCGAACGTATCGACGAGCAGCTTTTAAAAATGATTGCTAAAGGGCACTACCCCTTCAGTATGGTTGAAGATGTCGAATTTAAAAAATTGATTTCGCTGCTTAACCCACAGTACGCACTCCCAACACGGAAAACCATATCGGAAAGTATTTTGCCAAAACTTTATAATATGAGCTTAGAAAAGGTAAAAAGTGAGGTCCAAGAGGGACGAGCAGCTGTCTGCTTGACAACAGATGGGTGGACTTCTTGCAACAATGACAGTTTTATAGCCCTGACTATGCATTATATTAGCTCCACATCGGATGAAACTAAATTAAAATCCAATTTAATCGGATGTGTTGAATATAATGAACGACACACAAGCGACAATTTAACAGCTTTTCTACGCGATATAATGGGAGAATGGAATATAGAACAATATACAACAGCTATTGCGAGTGACAATGCGGCCAACATTACTGCTGCAATAAGAGGTACCGATAAATGGCATATACCATGTTTTGCGCATTCTATTAACTTGTGTGTGCAAGCCGCTCTGACGCCTCTATCAGAAACGTTGGTTAAAGTAAAGAGTGTCGTAGAGTTTTTTAAAAGAAGCTCTCACGCTCAACATAAGCTACAAGAAATGCAAAAACAGCTGAACCTTGCCCAACTAAAATTAAAGCAAGATGTCCCAACGCGGTGGAATTCCACCTATGACATGCTGCAGCGGCTGTTATCAGCCAGGGATGCCGTGATCGCCACGATCGCTATAATGCGACCTGAACTGGCGCTCAATAACGACGATTGGGGCGTTATAGAAAGCGCGGCGCCAAATTTAAAACTTTTTTACGACATCACCGTCGAAATTAGTGCCGAGAAAAATGTTTCATTGGCTAAAGTCATCCCCCTGTGTGGAATCATGAGGAATCATGTAAAAGCGCAATTAAACAATAACACGGTTCCGACGCAAGTGCAGTTAATGCTGAAAACACTCGCTATGCAGTTAGAAAAGCGTTTCCCTTACAACATGGAAAAACACATCATGTATAGCGAGGCGACAATTTTGGATCCTCGGTTCAAAAATAAAGGATTCAATGAAAAAAATCATTTTGATCAGGCTGTGGCTACATTAAAGAGGAAAGTCGGTAAAGTACAGCAAACTACAACGATGTTGCCTTCAACACCAGAGCCATCTACATCAGTGCCAACTACCGTGACGTCCATATGGGACCAATTTGATAAAGAAGTGGCAAAGTTGACACCCACAAATACCTTAGCCGCTGGCATTGTGGAGCTAGATAAGTATCTCCAGGAACCACTGTTACAACGCTCCAATGATCCACTGCGCTGGTGGCACGAGCGCCGGTCGTTCTACCCGATTCTTTTTAAATACGCCCTAAAAAGACTGCACCTAGTGGCGACTTCTGTCCCGTGCGAAAGAATTTTTTCAAAAGCCGGGCATATAATGAACGAAAGAAGGACTCGGTTAACAACCAAAAAACTATCCCAATTATTGTTTATTAGTAGTAATTGCAAATAATCGCATCGGATGTAAAATGTAAATAGGTATGTACATATCCTGTAAATAATTTTAAATCACTGTATATATTTCGATTTTTAAATACGCCAGCCTACGCGAAAATTTCAGACTATCAGTCAAAAAAAAACTTAACAAAAATAGTTTTGCTTAAATTCTTATTTCTAGGTTGACAGTCCTAAGCCTGTATAAAGTATGAAGGAAAATCGAAAATCGACAAATACGTAGGTACAAAACTGAACTAGTGAAGTGTATACCTACCTATTATTATTTGATTGTCGTAACTTGTCAAATCACTCTAGTTAGGTACCTACCTATCTTAAGGTTAAGGATTCGTTCTGATTTGCTGAACTAAATGAAGTACTGAACTAAATGAGTGGACTACTTCGTTAAGCGAAAAGATATACTTCATTCATTTCTTTTTACTGACACATTTTGCGCATCTCTAGTAGCTTTCCCTCGCCCCGCTTACAGATCTAGCCGTTTACGGATTGAGGGATAAGCAGTCGTGTTTGTGTGAGCGGCTTGTGTTGTATTGTAACACCGCTCAGTGTCAACGTGCTTCGCGACCCGCATCGCGCTCGCACGTGTTGTGTAGGCGTCTGTAGAGTAATGGTTGTCTGTGTTAGTTACGCGGCGTGTCTATATTAACCTAGAACGCGCCGCGTAACAGATGTGTGTGTACATCTGTGGAGTCTTTGGCCCGACAAGACGAGTCCGCTGCGTATTTGTAGCTTCATATCTAAAATATCATGAATTCTCGCCACCAGTTGGCGCCACTATGACTAGAGGTCTTCCAATTCGACAATGAATATAAAATATATGATGACGTTCATCATTCGTTTCATTCATTCAATCATCATTCAGTCACGACTAAAGAAAATATGCGCTTTGACACTTTTGACAGGTGCCCGGACGTGACGTCTTAGTGCTGCCACCTAGTGAACGTCATTTCAGGAAACCGTAATTGTTACAAGTAGACCAACGAGGCAGTCTGTATGTGGTATTTTATGGTCGAAGATTTTATTGGCATGTTAGAAGTATTGTGAAAGGTATTCATGAAAGTTTTATGTTTTAATGTCAACTTTATATTTTTATTTTTTATGTGGTTTTTAACCATTTTAATTAATGTTAATAAATTAATTAATTTTAATCTTTATGTTCAGTTACAAATAGTTTATTCTTACCACTCTCAGACACAGTGAGGTCCACAGTGGCTTCTAACGGCTTGTCTACTGAGAACAGCATTCTGTTCTCCCTCTCAGTCACTCTCAGTAGGAGAGAGTTGCCCAGTCGAGACCCCAGGAAGAGAAAATCTTCTTCAATTATGCACATCTGTGGATTAAACATTAATTTTAGTTTATTTTAAAGCTCCGCGAGTAATGTTTGGACTAAACAAAAGCCGACAAACTTATTAACTCACAAACTCAATAGCACACGAACGTATTAACTCACAAACCTATCAACTTACGAACTATCCTACTATAATATAATTAATAATAATATTATTATATTATAAATGTGAAAGTTTGTATGTTTGGATGTTTGTTACTCAATCACGCAAAAACGGCTGAACGGATTTGGATAAAATTTGGCGCACAGATAGTTTACAACCTGTATTAACACAAAGGATACTTTTTATCCCGGTAGTACGTTTTGGTGGGACAATAAATTTCCGACCTCCACGCGGGCGAGCCGCGGGCGAAACCCATAAACCCATTAACTCACAAACTCTCTTTTTTATTACACATAACAATATATTCTTATGCATATTAGTAAATTCTTATGCAAATTTAAATTATAGGAAAGTACAGCAGTGTTAATTAGCGTACTTGTAACGCTAATTAACACTGCTGTACTTTCCTATAATTTAAATACATGCGAGATCTATAATTATGTCAAAGATTGTGGGTTAATGTTGTGTATGTATTTAGTTGGTAAACCTTTATAAGTAAACTAGCTTCCGGCAGCGGTTTCGCCCGCGTGATAATTTATAAATTATAGTCTGTTACTCAGTGATAATATAGTATTTTACAGGTAATTTTTTTTTTAAATCGGTCAAGTAATTTTTGAGTTTATTCATTACAAACATACAACAATTTAAATTTTTCTCTTTATAACATTAGTTTAGATAAACCGATTGACTTACACAGGTAGTAAGCACGGAGGCGGCGGCCCTGTCCAGGTGGAAGCTCCGCACAGTTCGCACGGAGTCTGCTAGTAGAGTCAACACGTATAGTTGTCCTCCTCGTAAGGATAGAGCCAGTCGACCCTCCCCTAAAGGGGCTACGCATGATCCGTCTAGCGTTATGCACACACCTTCTTGGATTCCTGTTAAATGAGAAAAGAAAGTATTGAAATATGTATAAACAAGTGTGTCAAAAAATTCATTGAAATTATGAAAATCTTTGTTTGTCATTTTCGGACCAGTCGTTATGGCGATGCTTTGGAGATTGAGTTGGATTTAAGGCGACGATAACCGAATTTTAACGATTTTATACTGAAGATCACGTCTAAACGAGTACTGTTAATGATTTGGAAAAAATATAATATGTTAAATAAGAGCATTTTCTTAATAACTTAATCTGTAAATATTTTAGGTTATGTTTATATTACATAGTGAAATTAATTTGTAAAATTATGTCTAACGCGGATAAAAACTTAGAATCGCGCAAAATCTATCAAGTGTATTTTCTGAAACCTTCACTATTTTAAAGATAATTTAACTATTGATCTTTTACTATACGTGTTTTATTAAAATACCTTTTGTTTTATGTAAAATAAATTAATAATGCGTCTAATTTGGGACAGCGTTCTTTGATATGCGAGTCCTATTACTGACTAGACGTACGACACGTTGCGTGAGCTCAGTACAGAACACGCAACCTAACCACTCTCAAGGTCACTGGCATATATCTGCGCCTTAAAAGGTACGTCCGAAATCTTTTGTTTTTATATCAGACTCCATTCCTGCAGTGCCGCACCTTAAGGCTGCGCTAGTCGGAATTTTTTATAAGCAGAATAGTAGTTAAATAAAGAGTCATGTAAAAGTTACGAGCCTCGAAAGATCCGTATTTCAACACTTATTTAACGCATTTTTGGGCTTGAATAAATAACGTAAGGAGTATGAAATCTCTAAGACAAAATTCTTACAGACTTTGTTCAATTATTTCGGAGTTCAAATAACTTTCTTTTAATTAATACATACAGTAGTTTTCACAAAAACCCAACACCGTTTTTCGTATAAATAATCGCGCTTCTCGCTTACTCACACGACTTTGGGTGAAACAGCGTGCGTTTTAGCCACTAACGAGTTCGAGCATACGACTAGCACAGCGTTAAGTTGCAATATCAGCTATAACGTTAAATTGTAATATCAGCGATAACGGTAAGTTGCAATATCAGCGATAACGTTAAATTGCAATATCATCAGTCATAATGTTTAATACAACATCCCAAGCTTATTTTACCCTATGTATTTTAACACTTTGAGGGACACACGCCCATAGGCGTTGTAATAATAAAACCTCAATTGTGCCTCGTTCAGTGTCCTTAAATGCGTTAGTAAGATACTTACTGAGTGGAAAATTAGTAGTATGTGTGGCTACGCTATTCAGCGATACGCCGTACGGTGGTACCGACTGATTCAAGTATATAAGAGAATTCACAGCCATTATCAGACAACCACCTGTGAACAAAAACAATATCATTTAACGTTTAATTGAATATAGAAAACAAAAATCCTTTGTATATAAAATTGCCAACACTGGTATATCTTTACTTGCAACAGACTGGCAGAAATAACTCTCAGGTAAGCTTTTTCCTGGGTTCGAACCCACAACCTACCCCGACTTACAACGAGGTGGGTCGTGGGTTCGAACCCAGGCAGGTGCTTTACTTTGTGTTAATTATTTCATCACCACTGCTCTCAAAACGGTGTAGGAAAACATCGCGAGGAAACCGGCATGTCCTAGAACCAAAAATTCGAAGACATGTGACATCTACCAACTCGCACTGGGTCCGCGTGGTAGATTACAGCCCACTCCCTCTCACTGAGAGGAGGCCTGTGTCCCAGCAGTGGGAACGTTATAGACTGATTATAGTAAGCTTTTAGGAGCTGTCCATTGTAATATGGGACATAAAAAACAAAAAAAACAGAAAAACCTCTTCCTTTTTGAAGAAGTCGGTTAAAGAACTGTTCTTTCAAACTTCAATTCTTTAACTTGACCCTTTTCTAAGAAAAGTATTTGTTTTGTAAACGTTAACAGTGACCAATTGACATAGGCGTCTGTATCCAGTCTCGTTTTTAACGCCCGACGCAAAAAGAGGGGTGTTATAAGTTTGACCGCTATGTGTGTGTGCCTGTCTATGGCACCGTAGCTCATAAATGGGTGAACCGATTTGAATGCGGTTTTTTTATTTGAAAGCAGGTTTTCTAGCGATGGTTCTTAGATACGTTTTATGAAAATACAGATAAATAAGATCAGGAAAAGATAAATCAGGATCAGGTAAATTCAGATTACCAAATTTAATAATGTACTAGTATAATACTATTTATATAATTTTCACTTTCAGGGCTACTTCCATTTTTGATATACTGTTTGCTTGTTTTTATTGCATGATGTGGTCTCCTATAATTGAGGGAGCACATATATTGTTGTTCTTATCTTTATATTATAGCATGTAAGGTGTATTCTTTGTTGGAGATCCTAATAAAATAAAATAAAATCGGTTTACTTCCACTGGTCTGATCGATTTGAAATTTGGTATTTTGTTACTTCAATGACATTAGAAGAACATAGTAACCTTGAACTGATGCTTCAGCATCACCTGGAATTTGCAGGATACCCATCTCCCTTACCAACTTACAGCACAGGTGTTTGGGCTCATTGGAATGGTCTCAATGAATAGGTTATAGATAGATGATGAACAGGGTCTGGTGATGGAGTAGGAAAGAGAAATGAGGAAATATTTATGTCGGGGTTTTTTTAATTTTTAATATAATTTAACTTGTTATGCTAATATAATATGACCATCCCTACTAACTTAGAGATCTTGATGTACTTTTTAACCAACGAAAAAAGAAGGAGGTCCTTGAAACGACACATATGTAATTTTTTTTAGGTTCGACAATTTAATTTATTACTTATAAACTTACCAAGTGGTTTTTGGACGGGCACAGCTCTAAGACAATCAAAGGGCAGATGCGCCGTGGCCCAAATAACTGGATGCACGCGAGCACTCATGTTGAGACTCACGCCGCACATCGCGCATGTGTCGTTACGGACCGCTGTGCGACTGAAAATGAATGATTATTAGTTACTAGCTTCGGCCCGCGCCTTCGTTCGCATAAAATTAGTAAGATACAACTCCCTCCACCCATCGCGCGCCCACGAAATTGCTTCGTTTTCATAGCTGCTTTTTAACAACTGATTTTGAAAAATTATAATTCATGCTATAAAATTAACTTGAATTTGGAATTCTAAATAGAATGAAAGATATCGATCTTCACACTAGCTAGGATCAAAAATCGGTAATTTCATAGGTAAGGACCTAGGCCCTCCCGGCGTTTCCACTAGCATCCACCTTGTAAATACGTTTTGTTAGTCGCCTTTCATTCATATATATATATATATTCGTAAATATGACCAAACCATCTAAGGAGTATTTCTATGAAAGCGACGTGTCGCTAGCTACGGAAGGTATTTCATAGAAATTCGTAGAAACCAGTCGTGTCGCGGCGACACGTCGCCTGCAGTTGCCGGACCGATTGCCGGCTACGGAATTATACCTTAACTAAACTCTTTTCAATTTTCGTCACTACATCTTCTTTTTACTACACCATTGACGTTCCATATCATTCCTCAGCCTAAAATACTATACTATTGAATAACATAACATATATCTGTGTATCTATTCTAGTATCTGTGTATCTATTCTAGTATCTGTGTATCTATTCTAGTATCTGTGTATCTATTCTAGTATCTGTGTATCTATTTTAGTATCTGTGTATCTATTCTAGTATCTGTGTATCTATTCTAGTATATTGTATACGACAGCCCCATTTTATGTCCAGGCAAATCACTGTCCATTCTAAGGTTGCCTGGAAGAGATCGCAGAAAGCGATAAGGTCGCCCATTGTATATTTTGTAGTGCATAATTATTATTTCTTGTTATGTATTTTTGTGGTGTACAATAAAGTATATATAAATAAATAAATAAACATAACTCACCCAGCAAAAGTTCTGACGGGCTCGTAAAGTATCAACAGCGTTGGTTCATAGTAACCGTGCAGAAACTGTATGTCTAGAATATTGTCTATTTTCTCGTCTAGATCTTTTAGCACTATGACGTAAGAAGCTAGGGTGGGCGCTCGGTTGATTGGTGTTGTTGGTTGCTGTAACAAAAAGTAAAATATTTGTTATAGTTTGACCGATACGCCTTAGTAATGGGCGGCGGGGCGGGAGGAAGCGTTGACGAAGACGCGGAACAGCGGTATCGGTCAAACTATAAGATAGGCTTTCACAACATTTTATTTTGTAGTTATTTTCTGGGATTGTTCTCTAGATTTTTTTGCCAAGGATAAAATCTCTTCGCTTGTGGTTCACAACATTTTTAAGTATGTCAAATTAAGTTTATTAAATACAGATTAGAATCCTTGGCCAGGCTCCGAGTATCTAAAAATATTTATTTACCAAATTAAGGAAATTAGTATCACACATTTTTATCCTTATTGGATCTTCAATTAATTTACAGATTCTAAATACTATGCACAGATGTCTTGTAGAGTTGCCGCGAATACTCGCTATTATTCGGTATTCGGCATTACTCGTCATTTCTTTGATATTTGTCGAATACCGAATAATAGCTAGTATTATTCGACATTCGGCGAATAGTCGTCGAAAATAAACTTTTAACGAACAAAAGAACTAATGAGTTAAAAATAATCATTTTTTTAATTATTTTCCTTAATAAAACAATACACAATATCAATTATTATCTGTAATATGTGCCTGTGCCTATCATATTCATGAAATTAAATTAGTAAGGCTTTTTAATTAATATTTAAAATCCAACAGAGGCAGATTGTGGTGCAAAAAAACATTTTTTTCTGCACGTTCTGGAGCAAATCGGTTTCGTTTTTCCTCGTAAATTAAACCTGCCTCGGAAAATAGTCTTTCTGAATAAACAGAGCTTGCTGGTGTGATTAAGTATCGTTTAGCAAGCTTACTTAAAATAGGAAATCTATTCTTATTGGTACTCAAAGCTCACCATTCATATGGGTTTATTTTTCTGTCAGCCTTTGCTAATGTGATGTAGTTCGTAGGTAGTAGTAGTAGTAGTAGGTATGTATAACATGAAACAGATTTCTTTAACTTTATTGTTTTCTTTCCTCACAACCTTATTAGAAATTAGAAATATTTTTAATGTGTTTAATGTTTTTTTTTATGTCGAATAGTAATGTCGAGTTATTCGACTATTCGCCAAAGTGAATGGCGATTAATCGGTATTCGACTATTCGCTATAAACACTATTCGCGGCAACTCTAATGTCTTGTAAGATATTTAGAAGCTTATAAATAAATTGGTTTTCCGAATAAAGAGATTTGTTATTATTTTATTGGCAGGCAATAGACCAGAACTACATTTCCATGCCATGCTCATTTAATAGTATAGAAAAGTTCATACTACATAATTCCATGTATAGTACATACTAATTCCATGATGCCATGAGAGTACATACAAATTCCATGCTGCCATGCATTATTCTAAGGTAGCCATCATATTCTAAACTGTGGGCGACCGAGCTCGGGTGAAAATACCGAGAAAACTACTTTTCCCAGATATGATACCTAGCTAGATCAATTTTTCGCCCCCGTAACGACCCCTATATTGCAACATTCATCGAAATCGTTAGAGCCGTTTTCCAGAACGTGATTACAAATATATACTACTATATTGCTCATTTAATAGTATAGGATACACTTACAGATTTCTTGCTATCAAGCGGTTTAGCTTCCAAGGGATCTCCATCCTCATTTGTTATATCCTTCCTAAATGGTAACACAGCCAGTTTCTTCCCATACAGTAACATGACTGCACATCGGCCCTCAGGGTCCACTCGGATCCATGGAATGTGGGGATGGGTTGTCCAGCCATTCTGGAAGAGGCAGAGGAATTAAAAAATGCTTTGCCTATAGTTTAAAATACTTATAAATATTATCAGCTGTCCCATAAAAAGCTTCAATACCTACACAACCTAATGTATGGCACAGCTGATAATTTTTTCTCAATTACCATATTGGCCCATGGAGAAATCTGTTCAGTTTGATGGTCTGTAGTACCACACCCATAAATTTGACGACACCTTTCTGATACTGCCTGTATAAACATCATTCAATCATCACTAACCTTCATATCATCCTCTTCAAAATAATGCATGCTCAACGTAATAAGGTTATCTGTCTGCGGATCATACTGCAGTACAGACAGCTTTGCTTCCCTGAACGATACGAGCAACAGATCTCTACCGGTACTGGGGCAGCGGACAGACGCCAGTGACATTACGTTGCCCCATAATGTGTATGACGCTAGACATTCTAGCTTCATCTTTGGAGGGATTGGCTGGCCAGCTAAAACAGTTTGGGAATGTTTTTTGTATTTTTTTTTTGAAATTTACAGTAGAGGTGCAGGAAAATAATATTTATATTAAATGAATAATATTTTTATTTCTAAACCGTCAAGAATGTGTTACATCAATGTGGTTTGAACCTTGTTTGCACTTAGACATCCTATATGATAGAGGTTGAGGTTTCTCCAGTTACATAGACCAGACTGTAAAGGTTTGAACTAAATACGTACAGTGATTTAAAAAATGTAAAAATAAAGGAATTGAAAAAACATTATTTGTCACAGAATGAAGGATCTTTGATGGACTCCTTTAAAATCTATGCTTGGTTTAGGTATAGGTAATAGGTAATACGGGCTGATATCCGCAACTCCACAACTAAGCGCGTATTTTGCGTACTATGCTTGGTTTACTAAAGAAGACCAAATAAGCATGTTCAATTTAAACCATTGTCTAAAGTTCTTAACTAATTTCAAATGTTTCGATTGGCTGTAAGTAGTCATTTTGGTCAATCAGATTTCCTGTTCAGACCAAGCTTTTAGAAACCAATGATTACAGGTTAGTCTGTTATCATTTTCATAGTGTTATTTTAACAGTAACCATAAATGAACTCTCCAGAAGGAATGGTCCACTGTAGGACTAAGTGCGGAAACCAAACCCCACACAACAACTCTCCAGAAGTTGATAATTATTGTTCTGGATTTAATAAATAACATTTAGAACTTAGGTATTGTGTTTTCAAGAAAGAAAAACATAGGTATGAATCGTAAATGGCTTTAAGTATCATTTCAGACATAAATCAAGGCATTAAATCCGCCCCTAAGAATACACACTGACCATTATCGAAGTAAATCGATCAGTAAATAGCATTGAAAGAAATTACCAAGGTATACAAAGGTGATGCATTACGAAATTGAAAGAAACAACTAAATGCAACTTCTAGAAATGATCGTGGATAAAACTTACCGGCGTTAACCTCCTTGGTTTGGCCTTCAGGTAACAACCTGAAAACCTTGAGGATATTGGCTCCAGCGGTAATGAGACACGTATCATCATTGTTGAAGAAACAGCAGCTCACGGCATGCTCAATCCCTGTAGCAGGGTGCGTTTGCCGGCAGATCGAAAACATTTTCGAATCGCGTCGGTTTTCTAGGTTATGTTCAAAAAATCACTTAACTTGAAACTATAGATACTTCAGCACTTATAGTCCATGTTTTCACATATTTAATGGAATTTCTAATGCATTTTATTGAGAATTGATCGTGTTTTACAATTGTTTATTTGTGATGCCGTTGCGTCGCTTGACACTTCAACAAAATAGTGTGCGTTCCGAAATCTGATCTGAACCGAACAGAACAAATGAGACGAAGCATATAAAAAATATTTTCGTTTTCTATGTGCATGATCTATAAATATGGGTTGTTATTATTTCTGTATTAAATTGCTTTAATACATACACATACTTATACGGCGTTGGTATAAGTATGTGTTCTTCCCATGGGGGTAGGCAGAAACTACAGAACTCCACCTGCTACGATCTTTACATACTCCTTTTGCCTCGTTTACGTTCATACATGTCATACACGCACGCCGGTTGCAAGTAAATAAGAAATGCAATATTTATTTCCTATATTTGTTTTTAGATATTTATAACGAAACTAAGTTTGAATGTACCTACTTGGTCCATTTGTTTCGAACGCATGTTAGGAAATCAGCCCACAGATAAAATAAATTATTTACGTTAAACTCAAAATTTTCTCATTTGCCGCTATCCAAGCTTAAAATATGTTATGAATTCGCAAGCTCTGCATAATAGCGGGTTCTATTCCCGCGGCACGATTCCCACCGACACACTGAGATAAATAGAAAGCGCCATAAACACCTTATTCACCATCCATCTTGCTGTACGTCCTGCCAAGGCCATGCGAGAAAATTTTGGGGTAAAATCGCTAAAAATATCACCACAAAATTCCTCAAATCTCAAAATAAAATAGCCCTAGCCTAAGCCATGCATATTATTAATATGTTTTTTCGTGATTTTACTCCACTGCGTCGTGCATCGTGCGTGGCTTTTGCGGGACGTACAGCAAGATGGATGGTAAATAAGACACTTAAGGCTGGGCTCCACTTCACCTCCTAGGCTTATAAAGGCTATTCAGTTTTCAACTCATAATTATAATTTTCTCAAATACCTAATGGGAGGTCATCAGGCTACTGCATCAACGGTTTGATGTAGAAATTGGGTACTCCTGGATAAGGCACATATTACGCCGAGCCGAGGTTCCTCTAGCTAGAGTCCCCGACCACCGGTCATTAGTTTTGATTAGCATAGACCACGAGCTTATACCTTGCACCCGCAAATATAAAGCATACGCTTTATATTTGCGGTTTTTTCGCATGGTTTGGTTGATTCGCATGAATTATCTCGCCAGAACTTCAAATCTTATACCTATTCATATCACTTCTGCCAATTTTTTTTTTATACTTATAAAAAAAAAAGAAAACGAACCAGTAAATATCTTTATTCAGACCATTATCTACCTACAAAAAAAGGTGAGCAAATTATTTCTACGATTTATAAACTAAAACATTAAATCGTTTCTTTTAAAACATTTCAGAGTTTTCATGCTTTTTATTTATATTGGCTAAACAGAAATTTGTACCACAAGTTACAAATATAGGAATATAAAATTATAAAGATTATTTTAAATAATAATTAATAAGTATATATTTAATTCTCTATTTACAAGTAATCATGGAAAATAAGGAACTCTAAAACTCATATTATTTGGGAATAATGCCCAAGTTAGTTATACAAAACATTTTATAACTCGTAAGTCTGCGCTTGTGCTAATAGGGGACAGCAGAGATTTAGGCGGAATAATATTGATTATGCTAATCAGACCAAGTTAGTGATAAGCATATGGGTAACTTATGGGCAGATAGCATGACATTCTTTTTTAGCCAGAAATGTTTTTTAGGAACAATCAACCGCACATCCATGATCACAATTTGTGGCCTTTATTTCGTATCAGTAAGAGCGAATTGTGTCTAACTGAATAGATCTCCATCCAGGTTTTACCCCAATGGCAACAATGTCATCCACAGAATGAAACAGGAGCGCGGGGATTGGCTCAAGCAAAGAAAGGTCTATGCCCAGGACTGTGGATGACGATGACGATGAATAGACCTTTATTTCAGTTAATTTGATAAGAGAGCATCGAGTTAGACCAAATCTGCATGGGCGATTTTTCCCCGCGCCTCGGTGATTTTTTTTGTGCACGGGATTTTCAACGCTCTACTTAGCGCCGAGAGTTGAAAATTCATTGCCATCACCATTACAGCGTTGCCATCCGTTAGATTTGCAACGCTCGGCTCAACACAGACAGTTGAGAATCCAGTGCACGCTAGAATCCCGCCGCGATATTTTTACGTCCGTGCGACGTGGGTGTAAAAGAAACTGCAAGTAGCCTGGTGTAGATCTCTGCTTTACCCCGTTAAGAAGAAACGTTACTTGACTATTTTTAATAAATAAGGCGCGTGCATCCCTGGGGCAACATTTTTTGTTTATAACAAGTCTTCATCTTCAAAAAATGTTGACAGACTTCCTAAAAAAAGAGTCTCTCCCTATTTTTTAAAGTCCAATGTCTAAAGCACATTAGGGCGCCTACAGTTGGGCTTTTAGCTGCTAATGTGGACTTGCCCATTTTCAATAACACTGGGCGACACCTAAATGCTGAGCCGAGCGTTTTAAATCCAACAGCGCGCTTTTATTTAGGCATCCAGTATTAATGAAAACGGACATCAAACGTCGCACGCCTGGAAACGGCTTTTCTTTTAGTCAGTCATAAAGGCAAATTCTCAAACGTAATTCATTTTTAAGTGCCTGTCATGTCTCACGCTGTCTCTGTAACTTAAAGGTGTAAATTGTACCTTGTGACGACATCGACAGAAAGACGAATCGACGATAGATGTTAAATGTAGTTTGAGAATTTGGGGGAGAGTTGCATACTATATACATATAAAGCGCACTTATGATTAAAGTGACCTTGTAAGGCAATTAAAACTACGTCTAAGGTAAAATTAAAAATAAGTGGAAAACGAGGCAAACTAAAATATATAATTAATTAAATAAATATATACAAAAACTAGTGTTGAGCAGCATTTCTGCATATTTGGAACCATACACCGAATCAAAATTTAAACCAATGAAAATTGACAAAAGAGTAGCGATAATTTCATGAGAACATGTCTATACATTACAATAACGGAGAGCAGTGCAATACATACTAGATTTATATTTATAAATTACAAGACATTGGAGGCATCTTAATTATTAATTGAATTATTATTTCATGCGTCTATTGAATAAAATACTACTGTTTACACAGACATTGAACATTGCAGAATCGTTTTTACGTAAAAACACAAATTAGTTCAGCTATAACTATTCACAACATAGATAAACACTTTGTAGTATAGTTCATTGTTAAAATCATTCACTGTCCATTTGTCAATCATCCCATACGTTATATGCAAAAACTATAAAATCATCCAGATAAATCAGTCTTCAACCTTTAATTTGCCACAAAATATGGTAGATCAACCCACTCCTAAGAACGTTGGATGAGAAACTTACGCCAAAAACTTTACGAAATAGCTGAAATGTAACAATCTCAACTTAATGCAGAATAAGTTGCAACAGAAGCCGCAGTATCTTAATTTGTGCATAAGCGTCTCACAAGGCATCTTGAGAAAATGGGTTCTTCTATATCAATTTTGTGGCCATACTTTGATCCCTCAATTCCCACTCCATTCAGCCGATCTACACATATCAGCCAGCAACTCATCAAATTCCAGAAGAGAGTTCTCATACAACACAAGGTCCTTTGACAAATCCTCACTGGCCAGTTCCATTTCTCTCATCGATTCGGGACTCCTCGACTTTGATCGGACAAGATCGTCAGCCAATTTCAAATGCGGAGCGTTGAAAAAGTCCTTGTAAAACTCTGCGAGTTCTCTTATAGGATGGTCATCAGCGAAAGGAAAATGAAGTAGTTTTAATGGCGGCTCATTCTCATTTCGGAACCCTGTGAATTTTTTCGGTGGCATTTCCAAAGAGGTCGGACTTTTGGACAATGCTGTAATATCCAACTCTTGAGTACTTTTGAGCTCTAAAGGATTTGTTCTTAGTGGAGTTTTTGGCCGCTTCCTACATTTAGGTATAGGAATTTTAGTAAAGAAGTCATCGAACGCTTGCTTGATGACGTTTTCGTCGACAAAGGCAGCTAATCGTAAAGGTCTGTTCAAGTCAACAGGACCAAAAGGTTTTGGTTCCTTTTTCTGGTCCTTCTTTTTCTTTGACTCAAATATGATGTGTTTTGGACTCAGTTCGAAATGGTCACTCTTTAGTAATAGTAATTTATTTTTCTCCGTTCTATTCGGGGAAATGGAAAAGTTCGTTCTGTATGAAACTGAGAAGCATATAGCTCCTAAAGGAGTCTTTAACATGCCAGCTTGGATTTTCTTAACAGATTCGCCTAAGGCTTTCATTTTCGGTTCTCCATTGTAGACTCGATAGAATATGGTGAAAGATTCCGTCCTCTGCTTCCTTGACAGATGATATGCTGGAGTTATTCTCGTTACTGTGATAAGAGACTTCAATAAGATCCCCATTCGGAAGTAAACTGTGTTCATTGCTTTCAACGAAGTATCGAACTGAGTCTCATCTAGTTCTAAGGTCCATAATTCGAGTACCATTTCGTCTCCATCCTCAGTTTGTACCGAGATTTCGACGTGTAGTTGAGATCTGATGGTTTCAAGGACTCTGTCAGATGGGAGAGCATTTTTGGTTGCTTGGTTGACTTCGGGAGTATCAGGTATTTGAAGGTTGAACCAATCAGTATCAGACGATTGTGGTTTACTATACGGTTCTATTTTAACCCCTTTCCTGGATTCTACTATAACTTGGACGCCTTTATAAGCTAAGAATTTGGTGAATTTTGTGAATTCGTTTTTGTCGCTTATATTTGAGAAAGCGGCGTCCGGCGCCATCGTTGTAAGAGTTTATTCTTCGTCAGCGATGCAGTTTTCTACGAGATTCCTCAAGTTCGGATTCTCCATAGCGGCTGCAATCCTCTCTTTGTCGTTGATTTGTTTGTTGACTGTAACAAGAGAAATGTAGCAATTATTCATCAGAATGCAAACAACAGGTACCGATAAGGTAACCCCAAACAATACAAAGGGTATTATCGATGATGTCAGCACAGACCGCTAGGCTTTTTGAACAAAATAGCAGATTATGATTTGTTCTCCTCTAGAGATTAAGTATGTACCAGAATATACAAAAAAATATGTAATTTTGTATTATAGACAAAGAAAGTTCATAACAATGAGGTCAACCTTCCTCCAAACATAAGCATAATCAGCCTATAATGTTCCCACTGCTGGGACACAGGCCTCCTCTCTGCGAGGAGGAGTGGGCCATTATCCACCACGCGTGCCTAGTGCAGGTTGGTAGAACCTTTCTACCAAACAGGATGAAAAATTACTAAAATCGGTGAAGCATTTAAATGCCTATGACATTAAACTGCAAGTCGGTAAGCTCTAAAACCATGCTAGCGTGACCGTCACTGTTTATAAATGCAACGGGGCTGAAAGACGCCTAGACCGGTTTAAACACAGATGGTTATCAAACCAGTCCTAGATCTTATTTGTATAAGCCGTAGATAAAACAGATCCTTCAAACGTAAACAAAATTATTGTGAACAATTTTCCGTAGCAGATAGAGATGCTAGTCATCCTACGTAATTACTGATGACTTACCGAAATTGACATGAGTGTATTAATAATTATTATCGAAATAAATTTAGGTACAGAGATCCGACCTTGCCCCAAAATGATTAGTTATTAATAGCTACTGATAGTTTTGTTTTTCATTTCTCATGTGGTAAACACGGCTTAAGTTTATGGTTGAGTGACGAAAACAGGCGGTCAACTTGATTGTAAGTGGTTGCCGCCGCCTATGAACATCTGCAATGCCAGAGCCATCGCAGGTACGTTGCCATATCACAGACAAAACAGATGTCTCATGTCCCTTTAATTACACTGCATCCATAAGGTGTGCCACACATTTGTTCGGGTCGGCATTATTCGTCACAGCCAGCCGGTCCTCATCATCTGCCTAGCCTTCTGCCTAGCCTACTATGTTGGGGTCGGCTACCAGCCCAACCGGATGCAGCCCATCTGACCTCCTAAATCCGGTTACTGGGTAATACGACACCCCATGGCAAGACTGAATATTAGACTTTCGGGCTTCCGACTACCCGTAACGACTGCCAAAGATTTACAAATGACAGCCGGGACCAACGGCTTAACGTACTTTTCGAGGCACGGACCAACCTCGGCAAGGGTAGCTTAACCTTCGATCAACCCATGCGGCTGTCATTATTTATTCATATTAATATCTTTATTTGCATTCCATAATATAGGTGTACAGGTGTTATAAAGGCTTAGAGCTAAGGTACAATTACGGTACCCGTAGGGCACAGCAAAAAGTAAAAAATAAATTCTTAATAAAAAAAAAAAGTAACAATTTTAAAATATATTCTTAACATTATTTGAGATCAGATAAGCCACGAGATTTAGCCACGAGCTAGCCGGTCAAATCGAATATTACAATTATTTATGTGCTTTGGGTTGGCTTTATTGTTCAACAAATTATGCTGAATCGAATGTGCGGACCCGAACATTGGAACAAGTATGTGGCAAGCCGGAAGGCTTGCCACATACTCAATGGAAATTGAAACCGGAACAGAATCGTTGCTTGGCTGCAGAAATAGGTATGAGAAGTAACCTTGCAACTTAAGTAGAAATACTGACAAGCTCAGCAAGAAAGTACAATCTGGGCATTGAGCGGACATTATTCTAAGATGTTATATAAATAGAAAAGGCTAAAGAATAAGCACATGTTCAGTAGTACGACAACTACGCTGTTAGTATCTAGACTTAATTATCAGACCTAAGCAACAAGAAAATCTAGAAATTCTCGATATATGCAAATAAACAAGTCGTTATCAATAAACCTGTTTATCAGGCAAGTACAGTCTAAAGACAATAATATTATCGTTTTAATCACTTGTTTGGACAGAAGTTTGTTTTAAATAATAAAGCCTTGGTTCTCAAATGAACAAAGGTAGGTTGTAACGTCTATCAAAACCTTCGTTACTGACTAATTTGGTTTTCTGTAAGTATGGGAGAAATTCGGTAAATATGAGATGACTATTAGAGTCGATAATGATGCATGGGAGAAAGACATGACATTGTTATCACAACGAAGCCTGGATACAAAAGACGCAGCAAACTGGCCTATTCTGTAAATATCACACCGTTAAAACTAAGGTGAAGTAGGATATCATTCCACCTGATGTTAGGGATTGACACTTTTGACTGCTCACCTCAACGAAGTTATCACGTCAGTTATCATTTTTAACAGAATTGATCGGCAGGAGTCCAAGTGGGAGCAGTGGTGGGCCAGTGGTAACGACCGCGGCTTACAAGTTGTTAGTACTTTGTGAAAATTATTTCATCACCACTGCTCTCAAAACGGTGAAGGAAAACATCGTAAGGAAACCAGTATGTCCTACAACCAAAAACTTCGAAGACATGTGACATCTACCAACACACACTGGGCCCGCGTGGTGAATTACGGTCCACTCCCTCTCACAGAGAGGAGGTCTGTGTCCAAGCAATGGGAACATTATAGGCTGATTATGAATATTTAGATCGGCAGGTCCAGATCAAATGTTGTTCTGAAACTTGGGAGAAGTCTATGACGACCAGCGGACTGACTAACATAAAATTTAGGAGAAGAAAATAAACGTTTAGACCTTGATGCCCTGTTGGGCGCCACATTTTAAGTCAATACTAGACGCAAGCAAATTCAAATGATCACGTAATGTGTAATATCTTAGCATCATTCATCGTTTCTACAAGGACCTTGTTTAGCTAGATGGTCAAGATATAATAGCGCCGCGCTATAAATATTTGTACAGAGGCAGTGATATCTATTATCTGGCAGTTAGATAATTTCAATAACAAGTTATTACGAAAACAAACTGTTAGCCATTTGTCTTTATCGATGTTTTTTCCGAAGTATTCTGGAATATCCATCATAGTGAGGTAACTTTGCAAGCTATGTCGGTAATTCCGATCCTATTCCTGAATAACTGGAGTTCGACTATGATAAGAAAAACCGGAGATTATGGGGTTGTTACGCAAATTGAGCTAGGCCTAAGTCCAGCAGTAGACTTCGATGGATTGAATAAAATGATTTCAATGTGAGAGCCATTATAAAAGACACTTCTCTTCAATTATTTCAATTGGTCTTAGACTGTTATAGATAGTGTGCAAATAAATCAATTGGTTTAATGGAATTGTACCTACACGATCGATTGTCAGTAAATCTTGAAAATTTCAATTTCAGGTTGAGAAAACTATTCTTAACAATTTTGCGTGCACAAGACTCGGCTAGCTGCTAGTGTGCTAGTATAGTAGTAGGTTGCCGTTGCACGTCAGTGGTAAGAATTTGACCTTGAGCTGGCCTAGCGTAGTACTGAGTTTCAATAGAGTAAGAGGCTAGCTAATACTGGTTTTGTTACTACTGACGTGTGGAGTACTGTACCTACGCTTATGTATGGAAGTGAATGTTGGGTCCTAGTTTAATAATATTATGCTAACAGAGAAGTTAAGTATACAATCTGTTACATCAAGTGTAAAATCTAGAACAAAGTTGTTTATTAACATTTTTGAGAACGCGTACTTTTCCATTTTGCTGCCTGTGCAGACTAAACAAACAACATGAAGAAATAATATTGTATTGAGTCCACATTGCATTGTTTACTAGTAACATAACACATGTTTATCGATCGGTAAAATATAGTGTGAAACGCCCATTGGCTAGAATCTAGATGGATCGATGACCTGAAAATGGCTGGGACTAAGGTTACGATTTTGAAATTTGAAAAGTCTAATACAAGAAGCCAATGGAGGACACTCGCAAAATCAAGGACATTTGCAAAATAGTCCGGACAGTTTACTTTTAATCTTTATTTTTCAGTAATTACTCATTTACAGTGATCGGAGTAGGTAGATTGAACTGGGGCCATTGATCCGAAACGTATATATTAATATGGACATTCCTCCGGAATTGGTGGATTATTAAAAAAAAACCGGAACTTATGTAGGAATTGTATTCTGCCAGAGTGGAAGGAGTCATTTGATGATTTGCCATCCTCAAAAAAGAAAAGGTAGGAATTGTAATAAAATGAGCAATATTATATTCTTCATATTTTTTTTAACAGCACACAGTCACGATTTGACAAAACCCAACGACCAATCTAAATTTTGAATTGAGTAGTAATAATATCACTACCAACATTAACAATATTTAATTGAATCCGGAAATACCGGAATTACTTTCCGGAAAAATGGCTTATCCATGTTATTCTTTCTGTGTGCATTTATGATACAAGTACCAAAAATCAATCTACCTACTCCGATCACTGCTCATTTAGCATTTTCTTTTATACCATTCCCCCTCTAAAAAGCTTATTTTATTCACTGTTTTCAGTGAACAAAAAGCTCTTTTAATCACTATTTTGGTGTTTGAATTTAGAAAACACCAATTTATGCGACCTCCATCTCAATGTTATACAACCTCCTTGCCAGAACATACTCGATAGGAAATAAATATTGCTTCACAAGTTGACCATCCTAATAACAATAATAAGAAAATTACTTTTAATTTTAGTAATTGTTCCAATTTTAAAGTGCATTTTAATTAATTCAACCTTACTTTTTCTTCATTAAATGTCAATTTTCGCTTAAATCTTTCTTTTTCTCGTAGTCATGGTATAATAGTATATTATGCAATTAGTGAATAAAAGACGGATTTAAAGCGAGGGCCGTAGATGAATCACGAGCAAGTGAAGGATTCTAACGACTGAATCACGACCGTAGGGAGTGATTCATGACGATTGAATCACGAGCGTAGCGAGTGATTCAAGTGTTAGAATCCTGAACGACGCGAGTAATTCATGGCCCTCGATATAAATCCGTTTTATTCAAGAGTTGCATACTATACTTTATACCATGACTACGAGAAAAAGAAAGATTTAAGCGAAAATAGACATTTAATGAAGAAAACAGGAAGGTTGAATTAATTAAAATGCTCGTTAAAATTGGAACAATTACTAAAATTATGAGTAATTTTCTTATTATTACTAATAATAATCAACTCGTGAAGCGATATTTATTTCCTGTGTATCGAATATATTTTCGCAAGGAGGTTGTATAGCATTGAGATGGAGGTATGCGACCCCCATCTCAATGCTATACAACCTCCAAAAATATTGATGTGTTCTAAATTCAAACACCAAAATAGTGATTAAAAGTGCTTTTTATTCACTGAAAACAGTGAATAAAATAAGCTTTTTAGAGGGGGAATGGTATAAAGTATAGTATGCAACTCTTGAATAAAACGGATTTATATCGAGGGCCATGAATTACTCGCGTCGCTCAGGGTTCTAACACTTCACTCGTGATTCAATCGTCATGAATCACTCTCTACGGTCGGGATTCAGTCGTTAGAATCCTTCACTTGCTCGTGATTCATCTATGGCCCTCACTTTAAATCCGTCCTTTATAGTTTGTTAGTTTGTCACCAGTGACCTACGTGATGATGGGGACATAGAACGCGAGCGCAGGGCGTTGGCGGTGAGGAGCAATATGCTCGCCCGTAGGTTTGCTCGCTGCACGGCAGACGTCAAAGTCAGTTTATTTAAAGCGTTCTGTCAGTTCTTCTACACGAGCGGCCTATGGGTGTCATATACGAGCCGAGCCTCCAACGTCCTGCGCTCGCGTTCTATGTCCCCATCATCACGCGTGCAATACAACAATGCCTTCAGGATGCTGTTGCGACTGTCGCGACGTTGCAGTGCGTCGGGAATGTTTGCTGAAGCACGTACGGATGGCTTTCACGCCATCATGCGTAAGAAAGCGGCTTCCCTACTGCAACGTTTGCGTAGCGCTCGGAACGGCATCCTGAAAATGATTGTTAGCAGAATGGACTGCCCCATCCAAACGCGCTGGGTAGAATTAGGTATAGGTTTATGTTAAAAAGAATTAAGTACTAACAACAATAACATAGCATGTAAGCACAGTTTGTTACTAACCACTAACTACGTATGGACTGCTTAGGTGTGACCGTGTGAGCTTATGTATGTATGTGTATTTGGGTAATCTAGCAACATATATCATGCAAGCATGACCGCACGAAAGTAAGCCCACGACGACGCCAAGTAGGCACGGGCGCCTTTTTAACCGAGTTCCAAAAAGTAGTTTTTTTCATGTATGTCAACCGATTTCACCGTCAATAGTAGACTGAATTCGTTTTTTTTTTTGGAAGGGTATGCTCTCGAGGTGGTCCTATATTAATTTTATTAACTTTCCTTGGATAGTTTTTGAGTTAGCTTCAATAATATTTTTCCCACTTAGTCTATATGGATGATATGATAAGTTCCTGTCACTGTTATTTATAAAGCAGGTATTTGAATATGTGTGGAGTAGGTACCACAACAAAAACTGAAAAATAAAAACTTTTAAATACTTAACTTTAATTTCGGAAGTCGGTCGCAAACACGAAAATTCAAAACCAAAGATACCGACTTCCGAAATTAAAGTAATTTTTCACTTTGTATTGTTTTTTTGGAAGACGGTAGTTTTTTTTTTAGATAGACTTGGTAAAAAATGTCGTTACACATGACACTTTTTACACGAAATTTTTGACCAGGTTTTTCAACGCTTGGCTCAGCCCCAAAAGTTGAAAATCAAACAGTGAGTTTTTAAATCACTGTTGGTTTCTTAAAGCAGAGAGATGAAAATTTAGTGCGCGGTTTAAAAACGACGCTTTCAAAAACCGCCCGTGCTAACGTGGCTTACAGACATAATAATCATAATTGTCACGATAGTCTGGTACCGAATATAATTTTTTTTCTATTAAAAATAATAATTGGTTACCAGACAAACCTCTATTAAATGAGAGTTGGTTGTCTATGTTTTCTTGCATAAACAGTTACTAACTGATAATAAAGTTCAATAAAGTCATGTGAATTAAAGTATTATCAAATACAAGAGACATAATATTTACCCTAGCTAAGCAATCACCTCAGTTGTTATTCACTTTGTAGTTAGTATTGTGAATAATATGCTAGATGACCGACTTTGTCTTACATTAATTATGAATAATTTCACCTTACATCCACTTTTTAAGACCCTGGATCCATTTGTAACATTTTTTTTCTGGCCTCTGCGACTTTCATCAAAAAGGTAGCAGAACAGAATCCTCATTCCTCCGCATAAGAAATGCAAGACTGGTTGTGGTGTCAATGCTTGAAGGAGGCTTATGTCTAGCAACAAACTTCTTTTGGCAAAGTGATATAAATCACCTACCGCAGGGCACAAGCCGCACAAGTCTCTTTTTCAGCTCATACCTACCTACAGCAGTGAGGAGATTAATTTATTTAATTTAAACAAATCGGCCACAGATTTTTTCCTTCAATATCTCTTTTATTGTGTAAAAAGAGATATTGAAGGAAAAACCTTCCTTTACCATATTATTGTGTTAAAAATTAACTACAAAGAGTTAATGAATTAAGACAATCGAATACTATCTGCGCACAGCGGTTTCACCCGCATAAATTTCGATCCCGTCAGTATATCGAGATAAAAAGTATGATATATCCTAACCCAGGTCATTGTCTACCCATGTGCCAAATTTCATCCACATCTGTTCAGCCGTTTTAGCGTGAAAGCGTAAAAAACAAACAAACTCACTTTCGCATTTATAATATCAGTTAGGATAGTCACATAGTAACTCTTGAATAAGAAAGATAAACTAATATATTTCTGAAAATAATACCAAGTTCTACTGGTATTGGGGACACAAAAAGCATTGTTAACATTACTTGAATGATAAATGACGCATCAGTTCAATGTTCTGACGGTTTTGGAACATGAATGAACAAACAGACAGATGGGCAAATTCCATTATTATCTGTTCACACTTAAGTGGCATATTATAGACTTGGTTAGTTTAGTTATGTAATCAAAACATGTTTTTGTTTTTTTGGCAGCTTTTTTTTCTCGAATCGATGGCAGATAGGTATTAGGTATAGTGTTAGATGAGTTGGGTCCAGTAGCTGGCCACGCAAATCGCGGGATCTGAAGCCTTTTTTAGATGCTCAGAACAGTAAAGGTGTACGGGCAAGCTAATTTTGAATAACTTGCTCTTAACATATTAAGTTGAAAGTTACTTGGTCTCTCAAAGACAATGCATTTTTTGAGTAGATGATTTCTGATGCTACAGCCAGGGTTTGGCCAGCAATCAATTGTAAGATAGTTATTGTAGGTATTCAATTGTTGTAGTTGTCAATAATTAAATGAAACAATGTTTTTTTTCTTTGTGCGCTTAATATGTTGATAAATAGTGATACTATTGAAAGAGTAATGACAAATTGATATGAGTCAGATAATTGATTTGTCTGGCAATTAATAAGCCAACTAAACAGATGAAATGAAAAAATATTGGGATAGTTCTTATGATGGCCTATAATGTTTCCACAGCGGGACTCAGGCCTCCTCTCACTAAGAGGGACTGGGCCGTAGTCTACCACGCGAGCCCAGTGCGGGTCGGTAGATGTCACATGTCTTCGAATATTTGGTTCTAGGACATGCCAGTTTCCTCACAATGTTTTTTCTTCACCGTTTTAGAGCAGTGGGTATGAAATAATTACCAAAACGCCTGTCTGGGTTTGAACTCATGACCTACAACTAGTAAGTCGCGGCCGCTACCACTGGGCCACCATTGCTCTTCTGTAAATCTAATAATTTGTGGAATTCAATATTAGAATAATCATTTATAAACATTTATTTAGAAAGCTGAGTTTCTTTCTAAATCAATTCTGCTTAGTCTGTGACCTATTGAACATTATATTGATAGTTCAGTAGAACATTCTAATGAATGCAAATGCATGTCTATTTGAAACTATAAAAATACACATTACAACATTTCATTAATGGCCCGTTTTTGGTTAAAATTAAGACCTTTACCAATAATGAAGCAAAAAGCTTATTATTCTAAGTAGCTACCACAGGTAAAATTAGCTTACCGCTCTATTTAGATGACCAGTTAAAAAAACTACCATAGGTGAGCTAAACAATTTGTTTTTGTTTATAGGAAACGGCTAAGTAGTTTTGATTAAAATATGTGCTACCTACATTAGTTTATTTTAATGCATTTTAAACAATACTGTAATAAATATGTTTTTTTTTATTACATAACAAAACAACACAGTTGCATAGGTAAGTAGTAGGAAAATTATTTCATAATTATGTTTGTTGAATAAGTTTATCTCAAGAACTCTCATATTATTTTAATGTTGTAGCCAGCTGGTGAACAAATATTATACAAACAAGGTCATACAAAAGGAAAACATAATGCAGTGACTTAGCAGGTACTTCAATAAAATATTCTACAAGAGTGCATTATTGTACTGAGAAAATCAGATAACATCTGTAGGCTATTGTTATTCTCACTATTTTTTAATATTGGTTTGACAACAATGGGTAACACAAGTGTCGTACTCGTGACGTAGAATCGAATGAATCTTGAATAGTAATACATATTTAAATAGTGAGTAAATTTATCATGTAATTGGTTCAATACTTTTATTTGTTCGGAAGACATGGCAAATCCCTCCTAATTCACCCTATTGTGAGATTTTTTACGTGGAAAGATAAGTGGAACTACTTACTTTCATCTTCTGTGGTATGTGCGCCTTTCTTGATATAAATATCCAATTTAACTGGATGGTGTATCGATCGCTGTATCTTGATCCGTATGCACAATCCAATAAGCGTCGCCAGCGAGCAATGAGGCACTGTAGGATTATACTCCACTCGTAACACGGGAATGTTATCAGCGGTAGGCTCCTTCACAAAAATTCCTTCCTCGTAAATCACCTTCAAATCCTCGAGAGTACTCGGCTTTTCCGGATCCCGTATCGTCCGCAAAAAGTCTAGAACACCACAACACACGTTAGAGCCACAAGCAACCAACCCAACAAGTCCAAAACAACACGAAAACTGATCAAAACAAACCGTAAATCGTCTCTTTCAGGTCGTTCTCATCTCTATACCCTAACTCCTGTAGTGTCGCACTTTTGTCCATATAAGCTGGCTTCGCGAGCTCCACTGGTGGTTTTTGTGAGTTATTCAAAGAGAGTTTTGAGAAGAACGATATCATATCGTTGGTGGTAATAAATTGTGTTTCACTGATTTCTAGTCACAAGTCGGACATGTTTGTTTTGTTGGAGCTTGTTATTTTCCCGTAATTTGTCTATGGAGTTACAGATGCGTTCGTATAACACGATTCAAAAAAAGTAGCAAATCAGAAATTTCAACCCGCACATGTTTTACATAGTTTGATATTGCTGCTGTGTGTGTTCGCGTATTTTTAGCTGACTTCAAAAAAGGAGGAGGTTCTACGTTCGCCTGTTTTTGTTTAATGAAATAATAATTTTCAAAATAGGTCCACAATTCACGAAAATATCAATGAACATTGTAAACAAAAACAAAAAAGCCTTCCAAGTGCGTGTTGGGATGAATTTATCCTAAGAACAAACTTAACATTGAAGTTAAAAAACATGTCCCATACGGAATGTAGGTATGGGAGAACATGTTTTTGCAACTGCAAATGTCGTGTTAATTTCGTTATATATATTACGGCCGTGACTTTTTTTACATATCCAAAACCAACCATTTAGCTTCACTTGACTAACAAAAATTTGCTCTTTAAAGCTTAATATTTCGCAAACGGATCCCCGAATACAAAAATGGTGTTGAACGACCTTTCCAACGACACCCCACACCATGGGACTGGCGAGAATAAAAAAAAAACATGATTTGAGATTTGATTGAGACAACAGAACAAAATCCAGGGTACACCCATGGAGACCATGGGTACATATAAGCGTTATATGCTCTAAGGTACTAGGTACAGTACAGGCTTATTCCCAGATGAATTTGCTGATACACTGAAAAAGTACGGTAATACGGTTCGGCATGATATTCTCCGTTTAATCAATGAAAATTGACGCTGTAAGTTTGTTATGTCTCACGGTCTTCTTCTTCTTTTCGAATCGATTATACAATTTTCTTTTAAATAACTGATTTACTTTGGCCCAGAAGGTGGCCACGTTGATTGCAGTTGCAGTAGCGTTTTTAATTAATAGGAATAGGGAAAGTCTGGACGGCTATTGTAATTTCCGAATACAAAACAACAAACCTGTGACCTGAGTCTTATAAATCAGTGGCTTTCAAAGACCAGATAGCTAATTACGCAACACATTTTTGTTGACAATTCCGACTAATCTGTTTCAATTTGACAGATCAACAACATTCATTATGTTATTTACGTTCCTGAGCAGATTCTTTTTTCGAACTTACGAAGCAATGGATTAGCAATCTGTTTCAAAACGATTCAGATTCTGATTGATCGTGTATTACGTAATTAGGGTACAGATTAAAGAATAGACTGAAACCCCTACATTACCTACTTTATAAAAGTTTATAATACGATTAGTAACAATTCAGAAGCAGGCCCTGCCTGCTTTTGAATTAACTGGACATTGAATGTTTTTTTTAAAGCTGATAATAAGCCCCCTGAACCTTTATTTGCCTCGGGTACATTTTTCATGAACGCGTTTCGTAGACAATTGACAAGGTAATCCTGTCATTTTCAGCTGCTACGGGAAAATATATTAAGTTAAGACATTCTACTTCTACAAGATGGCGTTGTGCTCAAATCTGTTTCTAGTTACCATGACGATGACGTTGGGTAACCAACGTCAGCAAAACCTCGTGGTCTTGATCTAAAAGCAATAGATGAGGAGCTAGCTGATGAAATAATAATTTCCCTGTCCACTGATAGGTTAGGTAATGAGCTGGCTGTCTCTTCCAGAGGAAAAAAAAATCCTTAGCTGCTTAGGTATCGTCTAACATCAAAGTATTGTGTCATGGATGGCTAGATCGTTTATGGCGGCTTTACCTACACCTGTAAGTTTTCCTCACGTAAGTAGGGACTTACGTGAGTTAATTGCGTACCTGAGGGCAGGTACGTAATTAACTTACGATAAATTTGCAAATCCGCTGGATGCGAGAACCCTATGTCCAGCAGTGGACGTCTTTCGGCTGAAATGATGATGAAAATTTAAATTCTCTCGCCCCTAAGACGACCCACTGATTTCTTACAACTCACAGAAGTTGAGAAATCGAATTGGCTCACGGAATCCTTTTTCAACTTATCAAAGTGCAACAAAAAGTTAAGTAGGTAGGTAGGTACCTACTATCGAAGACACAGGCTTCTGACCACTTTTTTGCTTAGGCATTAAGGTCGAAAAGTGGTCAGGCGCCACACGGTGGGCTGAAAATCGGCTTTCATAGACTTAGGAATTTCAATTTGCAAGTGCCGGATTTTTTGCCGGATATCGCTTCTATTAGTTATTACTATATTAAAAATGACACCTGAGTTAATTCTGCACAAAAACGAAGGAATTATAATTTTTTGTCCAATGTCCTCAATAGTACTTACCTAGAGAGAGGTTAGGTAGGTATATTTTCGCAAATATATCGTAAGTAAGTTAATTATTAAGCGACTTATGTGAGGAAAACTTACAAGTGTAATGGCGGCCGACTATCACGGTCAAGTTACGGTAACGACTGAGTGCACAGACGTTTTCACGACCAAAATATTTGTACCTAACTACCTAGTGAAAAAAATGGCTAAACAAACAAAGAGCTGGTCGCCATCTGAGGTGGAGGCGTTGATTACTGCTTACGAATCGCATCCCATACTTTGGGATTACAAACATAAACGCCATAAAGACCGCGTCAAAACAAATTTAGTGCATAATCAGTTAAGCGAAATTTTCAATACAACTCCCGAGGAGATAGCGAGAAAGTTGCATAACTTGAAAGGGCAATTTAGTCAGGAAGTGAACAAAATTAAAAACAAGAAGAGTGGAAGCGGTCCCAATCAAAATTACAAATCAAATTGGCGTTATTTTAATGCCCTTAGTTTCGTGCTGCAAGGAAACGAGATTTAAAAAAATGCAGCTGATACTATGGTAAGGTTTTTTTGATTTACACAAAACTACCCACTCAATTTTTTACCAAATGAGGTTATCAATTCGACACGTGTCATGTTATACTATTGGAACTACAATATAATCACATAACTTATGTATCATAATCAGCCTATAACGTTCCTACTGCTGGGACACAGGCCTCCTCTCTGCGAGAGGGAGTTGGCCCTTGGCCGTAATCCACCACGCGGGCCCAGTGCGGATTCATGCAGTAGTGTTGAAAAAAATTACACAAAGTAATGCGCTTGGGTTCAAATCACTTCGAATCCACGATCTACAACTCGAAATCGAGGCCGTTACGACTGGGCCACCACCTGCTCTCATAATAATGACATATATTCACATAATATATGATAATCTATTAGGGCTTCAAAACGAATATATCGGGTGTAAAAAGACACTTTCCGAAGCCGAAAGCCACATATTCTACCCATTATTTGCATCATTTTTTTCCACTAGACCATACCTGGGAATCCACTGGTTCTGGAGATATTGAAGGTCAAAGTCGCATTTTTTTTTTTTACTTTTTCTCGAAAATGAATTCTATGCGATAATACGAAACTTTTTTCCAAACAAACATTACCTGAATTTTAGATTTATCTTAACAGATTACGCATTTGAAGTTACAAAAACGCAATGAACAACAAGTACCTACCTACGTAGCGTAGGGGCGGAGCTTAACTAACACTGAATCCGTTCATTCAAGCGTGGGTTTGCGTTACATTGCGCGCAATAAAAACTTGTTTTTTTTTATTTAAAAAAAAAAAATACGGTTCCCAGCAATAATTTTTGCGCAAAGCTACTTAGCTATACGTACAGTATGCGTAGTTTACGGCTTTGTGATGTGTCTTTTTACACCCTGTACAAAGTTTTATAGGTGTATGTATGTTTGTCCACGCATTTCTCTGAAACTATTAATCGGATCGTGACCTTTTTTTTATTGGGTTATACCTATTTATATCAATTTAGGGAACAGTGCCAGTTTCATCAAAATTGGTTCAGCAGTTTTCAAGATATGGACTAATACGTATAAGTAAGTGTGACAGCCTGGCTTATTGAATACGAGTTACGGGTGTGGTGTAAACCTTGGTTAACCACAACTTAAAAGTGAAAAATAAAAAAACAGTTTTAAAAAAAAAACAACTTAAAAAAAAAGACATACCTATGTGTAAAATTACTTTAATGTCGGGGACAAAAAAGAGAATACATAACCAAAGACACTGACTTCCGAAATTATAGTAAGTCGTTAATTTTACACTCTTTAGTGTTTTTTTGGAAGTCAGTTTTTTTTGTAAAAAAGTTTGTTTATGTGACAATAACAGCATGCAAGTTGAATAAGTAGGTACCTACTTCCAGCATATCCATACTTCCAGGGACAAATTACTGTATAATAATACAGGGTGTGCCTGGAAGTATGGATCAAATGAAATAGGGGCGTGGGTAAGGTCATTTTCAAACTTTTTAACCCTGACCCTGTCGGTGCAATTTTTGGCGGTTCAAAAGTTGAGAAAAATAATTATTCCAGGTTGATACATCATCAGAAGCAGGAACACATGAAACTGGATCACAATCATTGAACCAGAGTCAACATGCAGGTTCATCATCTTTCACAGATGGACAACAGGCAAGTTCTTCGATACAACACAATGCAAACTTTAAGTTGCCAAATCGCATATCAAAGAAAAAGCTAGAAGATTCAAGTTTGATCAGTAAGTGTGCTCAAATTGTAAACCAAACAATCGATGATGATCAGATATTTGCCGATTACGTAGCTTCTGAACTTCGAAAGTTAAGCAAACAGGGCAATAAGAAGCTTCGCCGCATAATACAAAGAGCAATTATAAACGTTCAAGACGAAGAAGATTTAAGACTTTTTTAAACTAGGTACCTAGCAGTTTTGTTTTCATTTTAATTTTATATAATTTACAAAGGTTTTTTGTTTTATTATATGTCGCAGGTAGATTGTATGTATGATTCGTAACTCATTATACAAACGGCGCCGACCGTTTCCAAACAGTCGCAGTTATGCAAAATGTCGCCGCCCCAACAAAAATTCGAAATCCGTGACAATCATTGTAATTAGTTTTAAGTCTGAAAGGTTCGCAAATGCACCTTGTGACATTGTTTTCTATCCAGCAGCTTTGAGATGACGGTGAGATGGCATTTTCGCGATTATGAACTTGATAAATACGTGAGTATTATTTACTGTAATTTTATTATGTGTAAACGCAGTCATAAGTTACTTACAAATTTTACGGAAGCAACTTATAAGCGTTTATTCTGAAAGTGGGCAACGTCGCAAATAGAGATGTCAAATATTTCGCTATTTTCATTAATTTGGCAATATTATTGTATGGAAATATGGCTAACTAGAATATCAATAATGAATTTCAATTATAACACTGAATTGGATGTTGTAACCGTTTTAGGTGTAAAAAGGGAAAGTTTCCAAATACTTTTTTACATCTATAACTAAATACGATATTAATTATTGCATTTTATAATCAGTATTTTAGTTCACTAGTTAGCCACATTTCATATTTCCATACAGTAATATTGCCAAATTAATCAAAACAGGTAAATATTTGACAGCTAGTCGCGACGTTGCCAACTTTTAGGACAAGTCCTCATAAAATTGTAACAGTGGCCATTACTTATGGCCAGCGTTACACTGCAAACTCACGTCTTTTTCTCAAGGGGGATAGGCAGAAATCTACGAAACGCGACCTGCTACGGATATTCCGTGTAGGTATAAATTAAATATAAGTGCCTGTCGTAGTTTAAGACAGCTAGCCTGTTTTCTTGGTGCTTAAACAACAATAAAAACACCAAAATACTTATAACATAAGTTTATTAGAACTTCTTGAAGGATTTTTTGGAGCCTTTGCCCTTCGTGACTTTGAGTACGTTGAAACGGATAGTCTTGGAGAGCGGCCGGCACTCGCCGATGGTTACAATGTCTCCTAGCTCCACGTCCCTGGAAATATAAAGATGGAATATTTTAGAGAATCGTTCTACACATGTCGGCTGAGATTGTAGATGGGATATAGTCAGAGTTTGGGTTAACAAACACGTTTTTCGTCAATAGGTTGTTCGGAAGACCGTCGTGTGAGTATCATCATTTGAATCCTAGGAATGTTTTTATTCAGTAGAACCTTTTAATCAACATTACTATTACAGACACAATTTTTTGGCAAACTTAGGTTCGCAATTATCTATGTTTGTACCATGACCCGTTTAGAAGTGGGTCAAAACTAAGCTGTGAAGTGTTTTAGTGTAAACGGTAAACTTTTAAATTCAACAGTATTTTTGTACTGTAGAATGCAGCAGTTGACCTAGCTCTTGACAGTAAAAACTATCGAAAAATCCTTACCTAAAGCACGGCGATAAGTGTACAGACATATTCCTGTGACGCTTCTCGAATCTGTTGTACTTAGGCAGGTAGTGCAGATAATCGCGGCGGATTACGATAGTCCTCTGCATCTTCATTTTCTGGACTACTCCGGTGAGGATACGACCACGGATCGACACGTTGCCAGTGAAGGGACACTTCTTGTCGATGTATGTGCCTTCGATCGCCTGTTTTGGAAAAGTGAGTGTAAGTATTTTCAAAATGGTGGTTGGAAAAGTTAGTTGTGGTTTGTGAAGCGGTTTAGGTCCTTCGCCCAGTTGTATGGTTTGGTGATTTGCCCTTGCTATGGATGTTTTGTTTTGGGTGGAAGTGGATGGAATGTAGCAGTGAAGCTGGGACGGAAATCTGCTAATTTTGATGTCTCGCCTTTGTGAGTTTACTGTTTTTGTATAGCACATATTTCAAAAACTTACAACAGAGACCACCATTGCCACATTTGTAAAGTAGTAGACTTGGCTGCATGTAAAGATAACTATTTCGATCATAGACAAAGTTAGCATAGTTTCTTATGATGCTAATGGCTCTACGTATTTCTGCAAATATTCGCATTATGTCGCTACCATAAAATAAACTTTATTGCAGTAGTTTTAGGGTATATTTTGTATTACCCAAATAGTGCGAATTTAAGCGAATAATCTACACACCTAGCTTCACTGTTAAATCTTATACCAAAACGGGTTGCAATTATGACCTCCACCAGTGATAAGAATTTAGGACTCTATGATATGGAAGCTCACTTGTTTCAACTGTAATCAGATCTTGGGTTAGAACACGTTCTTCGTCACTTGGTCGTCAGAAGACCGTCGTGTGGGTATCATCATGTTAGCAGTCTTTACAAGCGTTTGAAACTTCCATTATATCAGAATTGGATTAAATTCCTCCACCATAATGATAGGTAGGTATCGTCAATTTTACTGTAATTCGTGCCAATTATTTTAAATCTCAAACCTAGCTCAACTTTATTACAAAATCTAATATAAATGTTTACTTCTGCAAGCAACTAATATGGCATAAACAGCAATTAAGTATTCTGGAATTTTAGCAATATTAAACTTCGTAAATTCGACTTGTTTCCATGGTATGAGTTGGTTGCACAAGTCAACTTAATTCCCTATAGTTATACTTTTCTTTAAGAATGACTTAGACACTCAAGTTGCAGATACTTCTGAAATTTAAACAATGAGCCTTTAAAACGAAGGGGTAAAAGTTCACATTACAGACAAATTTCTCCCCTTTCCCTGTTCATATTCAATGATATTATAATTATGAAGCTGCTTAGCCTTTTCACAACTATGTTGGAGTCGGCTTCCAGCCTAGCGGATGCAGCTGAATACAAGTATTTTATATGAAGTTAAATGATAACTTATTATATGATGCAATAGCTACAGAAAATATATTTTTAATGTCTTTAAGACAATCTTTTCTGTATAACTTGCACTTTATATTAAAATAATTAGTAATGAACTTACATCTAAATATTAACATTGTTACATTGAGAGCAGCATGCATACCATACCTTCCTTCACATGGGCTGATAGCACCTAGCTTGATATGTTAACACAATGCTGACCATAGCCTGATGACATTGGAGCAGATAGTTTTGAAACTTGGCATGCAGGAAATAAGGTTCATTTTGTATTGTAAATTGGCATTTTAAGTCAATTGGTGGATTAATTTTTTTATTAACTATTGTTTTAATTGGGCAATAGAATTTGACAACTCCTGAAATATGTGTGTTGTATGTTGTGTACGATGGATTTCAAAGATTTTAACACAGGGTTAGTTTATCAATTATGATCAAAATAAAAATTATATCTTCAGAACTGATTTCAACTTTTATACCTACATTGTTAGAGACTTGTGTTGTTGCCAATAATGACCATGAATAATGTGACTTTAACGTATTCATGAAACACAAGTACCATCTAAAATCACATTTATAGTGTCAAAATGATCTGCTCCAATATTTGTTGAATTCACTGGACGACTCCAGCCATGCACATGTTAAAGCAAGCTCCTCCTCTCACCAACATGGAACTGTTTCATGTACAATGGACTATTTAGAATTTTGAACACACTTTGAAAATATCTTTTATCTTTCAGATAGGACCTATTTCAAGTTTCTTCAATCAACATGTTGCTAGTACTTTTAGGGAAAATATATTTTGGAAACTGTAAATAAGAATGTTCTTTTCTATCTCAATGAAATTTAAAAATAAATAGTTATCTTTGCATGGAACAGTAATTATTTGTTATTCTGACACCCAACAGGTTTTAATAATCCATTAGGATTAATTAGATATGAGTTGTGGTTTAAAAATCGAATGTATAAATACAGTCCATTGCACATAAAACAAACAACGTAGTAGCCACCACCGTTGCAAGCCTGGATCCCAACGCCCATAACTAAATGTACCACACCTCACGTGGAGTCTTGAAACCAAGACCGACATTCTTAGAATGTCTCATGTCTTTCCTCTTCATCACCCCCTTCCGGTTGAGGAACACCGTCGCCTGCTTCTGAAACGCTTTCTCTGTCTACGGAAAAATAAACACGTTAGTTTCCACACATCATGCGTTACCTCGCGAGGAGTTTTGAAACCGAGTCCCACATCTTTGTGGTACCTCAGTGGTTTCCTGCTACGCTTCACACCAATACCCTTTTTACGGTTCAAGAAAACCGTTGGTTGCTTTTGGAATGAACGTTCCGTCTGTAATTTTATCAATGCATTAGTTTAGTTATTGATAAAAAATTAAGTTTTTCTAACTACAGGAAGTGTCAAGGTAAAAGAAGAGTGGGTGGGATAGAAAGTAAAACTAATCAACTTAATGTTAAAGCAAAACTACAAACAAACTACAGCTGAAAAATAAATGCAAACTTTAAGAATTATAAAAGCTTTGAAAATAATAATGGCTTCAATAACCCAATGTTTTATACATTTAGAAGTTATTGGGTTTGCCACAAATTATGTTTCATTGTTGCTTTAAAAATTTAATATGCGGAACAGTCTTCAAATAAGCTACTAATAATAGCCATTGTATGAGTAGTTGATCTGATATCAATGATATTATTTTAATAAGTACATCTTTTTCATGAATTTCAGGTTATTATTGAATTACAAATACTATTTAATTATTGAAGATCACTTGTTTGACCGTAATCAGAGTTTGGGTTAGAACACGTTCTTCGTCACTTGGTTGTCAGAAGACCGTCGTGTGGGTATCATCATTTTAAAGTCTTTGCAAGTGTCCTCAATCACATTTATAAAATATTTTTAGGTTGAACCTATTTTAAAGTTTATATTTTGGATCTGAAAAACACAACTTTGTCTTTTTCAATCAAGCTAGTGCCAGTTATTTCAGTTGTAGTAGATTCTATAGCAAAGGGGTGAATTGTGATCATTCTTTTTAGAGCATTTTATTTTTATAGTTTTTTTCTTATAATTAGAATAAAGACGATCTAGTTTGTTGTTATCGAAAACTAGTGGATTATTAATTATAAAAATAGGGCGAAATAATCCCTGAATTGCTGAAGTTCAGACGTAAACATAACCTATCAACTCAAGAGTAATTTATATCATTTTTATAGTTTCTAAATATATCTCTAAGAACATTAGATATTTTAGGGGTGAATCACAATGCTTGGACATTTTTAGAACGGTTTTGACTAAACAGAACGCATTTTTACAACGGAACTAACCTATCGATCGAACACACTTCCATGATGAATTTGATCGAGTTTTAACTTGATGATTTTAAAGATACTGAAGTTAATTCATTTTAAAGCACCATTTAGTTCAGAAAATTAGGCATAAGTTGCAATTTAGAACACATTTTGACAGGATTTTTATCGGGACAGCCGATTCCCACGTGCACCAACTTCGGAACCACATTTTCACAATAACACTTGTTTTGCACTTGAAAAATATTAGTCAGATGAAGCTTTAAGTATTTATTGTCACTTTTGGAACATATTCATAATGATTTAGCCAAAATTTTAATTATTTTAGCCAGAAAACCAACACGTACCTGATCCGCCATCTTGCTTGACAACGAAAAGAAGGTGGTGTTGCAAATTAATACCGACTGAAATCTCCTACGAAATAAAAATAGAATGTTGCCAAATAATTTCGGCATTAATTTTTCTTGAAATAATATGAAGCTTTTTTATTTCAGATGTTTTATTTTCATTATCCCAACTAATATCATTACATATTATAAAAAAAAAAACTCCCCCGCCGCGTCTGTCTGTCTGAACGCGATAAACTCAGAATCTACCAAACGGTTTTCACCAATGGACTGAATGGAATTCATTAAGGTTTTGTGTTAATTGGTTGAATTTTAAGACGATTATTGTTGAAGATGTCGGAAAAAATCATGCCTACAATTTATGTTCTAAGTGTAAGTTTGTAAGTGTTAAAAAGTTCAACAAAAAAGTCCGAAATGGCATATTATGTCTATCTGCTAAGGATGACCCACAGTAACCATTATTATCTTTCAGAATTTGATAAAAAATTTACTGTTCCGAAGCTATTTTGACCGGTACCATATTAGTCCATAACAATAAAATATGTTATTTAAATTAGGCATTTAGTTTAGATTCAAATATGCCCTGACATCATATCATTTAAATGAATAGTATAAAAGATATCACAGATTGACAGATTCAAAATTACGTGTAACAAAATAATTATGGTTGACGGCAACGCGGGCGCAGCGGTAGGAGTCAATGACCTTTTCCTCAGCTATTAGGTATGAAATCCCAGTAGTACGTTCCCGTGGGATATTTTCCGGCATCCACGCGGGTGAAGCCGCGGGCAAAAGCTAGTATACATCATGACATTTTAGTCGTCTTACTAAAGCACCCCACTTCACGTATCCAATGACTACATAACATTAATTAAAAAATATATACATATACACCGTGACATTTTAATCGTCTTACAAAGGGCCTTGGGTTTGTTTGTAACATTTTCACGTTAAAACGGCTTAACAGCTTTGTATGAAATTTGGCACCTGGGTAGACCATGACCTGGATTAGGACATAGGAAGTAGGGTACTTTTATCCCGATATTCCTACGGGATCGAAACTCATGCTAGTGAAACCGCGGGGCGGTGCTAGTAGCTTCATAATTTATAAAATCCTCCTTACATTTTTAGTGTTCCACTAAGATTTCTGTTGTTATTGGATTCCAAAAGGCGCTCCTTCACCGGGAGTATTCGCTTGTAATGTAACAGTTTCAGCATTACATCAGTGAGTGAGCGAGGAGATCCTAGTAGTTGTATCATTACAGTAGTGAGTGGAAGCACCCGTGATACAACTTGTTACTTAAATGCGCACACAGAAACTCTTTATAAATATGTGAATGTGCACCACTTAAATTGTAATGACCGTGTCGCGGCGCAGGCTCAGTGACCTAGATGACGGCAGCGACGTGAACGCACCTTTACGTATAATATGTTTTTGTTTTCGAGTATCCGTTGGTCATTCAAGACGGCTAGGTCACGAAAAAAAAAACTGTAAAATGTCAACAACAAAAAAAGATATGAATTTTTGAAGATGAATTAAGAATTATGAATTTTTGAATAAAAAAAAAAAAACAACTTGATGACAAAAAAAATCATGGAACATATTAGGGTATTTTTGAAGAGCCCGGGTGTAAGGAATTCAGGTTTTTCTACTATAATATGTTTAAACAAACAAAAGTGGTTATTGTACGTACATTATTTACGTTTGTCCACACCTACCACAGGGAAATGCTCGGCAGTCAGTGAAGCAGTATTGTAACGTCGTAATGCTCAAAATCGAATCTTGTATTCTTACATTCCATGTGAATGCCCCCGGTGAGGGAGCGCTTTTATGGTAGTTTTCAGTGTTTTCATGTGTAGCGTAAAAAACACATTTTCAAATTGAAGCCTACGCATCAAAAACGATTGATACATTTTACCTAAATTAAGTAAACATAGAATAGATTTGACTAAATTCTATAAATAAAATGCGGTAATAAATAAAATTCTCGTTGCAATTGCAACTCAGTTCGTTTTTCTGAATTGTACTGAGCTGGTAACATTTATAAACGAAACTGTCAGAATGCGAGTTGTTATGAAAATATTCGCTAAATTATTTTTCGTATTTGCGCCAGTTGATAACGTTTAAACTCTTGAATTTTGATTTATTGCATTTTTTACTTTACATTTCTAACATTTCGCTTTCAAAGTGCATTCAGATGTTCACAAAGTGACTAGTATCCGCGAGTGATGTATCGAGTTTTTCCTTTTTGTTTTGTCCAGAAAATTAAAATTTCTGGTTGATTTGCGATGGAGGAAGTGAGGCAGCTGGTGCAAGAAGAAGGCCGAGAGGCACGAAACCTCGTTGCATTCCATGTGGCCGTCGACACACCAAGTAAATGCACTTTATTTATTTATGTACATAGGTATGCATCTCAATATCTCGCCCGTGTGGGCGGTAGTACTTATTTGTTTCGAAAAGCGTCTGTGGGGGAGTGCCCGCAGGTACTATAACACGCTATAAAACGTAAACATTGTTAAATATTGTACAGAATGTCGTCTTTGTGTGTTCATTTAGAATAATAGGCAGAATGAGAGGAGACCTTTGTGTGATTGTTATTTGTATGAGATGTTTGTTTTTTATTAATGTTGAGGTATTTTTAAGAATAATATGTTTGGCCACAAACCTTTATTTTGATTTAGATGTTAACAATGGTCAGTGGAGAGCTAGCTAACTTCTGTTAAGTTTTGTGAGACCTTCATTGTTTTGTTGTTTTATTCTGTAACTATTCTGTGAGATTTCCAGAATATAGCATCATTATATTAATTATCCCTAATGCAGTCTAGTGCTGAATATAACCTCCTTCAAATGCATTCTACCATGATCACATAGTTGGTGTGGTGGTTGAGCTTCCGTAAAACGGAACCTGAATAAACATTTGAGTCCTGTCTTATCAATCCACTATTAACCATTTTATATTCCAATAATGCATTAATTATTTAGCTACATTATAATTGAAAATACATATAACACAAATACTCTAAAAATACCTGTTAAGTACATTAATTTATTTTGCGCACACATTTTCCTGACATGGAATCAATTGAAATTTACAGTAAGAATTTTACAGTTTTAACTGTAAACTGAGAAATTGAGACCCTGTTATAAATTCTTCTGGCATTCATAAAAAATGTTAGAAACTTTCAGCAGTATATTCTTTTAAGCAAGCAGTTGCTGTTATTAGAGTTGCCGCGAATACTCGCTATTATTCGGTATTCGGCATTACTCGTCATTTCTTTGATATTTGTCGAATACCGAATAATAGCTAGTATTATTCGACATTCGGCGAATAGTCGTCGAAAATAAACTTTTAACGAACAAAAGAACTAATGAGTTAAAAATAATAATTTTTTAAATTATTTTCCTTAATAAAACAATACACAATATCAATTATTATCTGTAATATGTGCCTGTGCCCATCATATTCATGAAATTAAATTAGTAAGGCTTTTTAATTAATATTTAAAATCCAACAGAGGCAGATTGTGGTGCAAAAAAACAATTTTTTCTGCACGTTCTGGAGCAAGTCAGTTTCGTTTTTCCTCGTAAATTAAACCTGCCTCGGAAAATAGTCTTTCTGAATAAACAGAGCTTGCTGGTGTGATTAAGTATCGTTTAGCAAGCTTACTTAAAATAGGAAATCTATTCTTATTGGTACTCAAAGCCCACCATTCATATGGGTTTATTTTTCTGTCAGCCTTTGCTAATGCGATGTAGTTCGTAGGTAGTAATAGTAGTAGGTATGTATAACATGAAACAGATTTCTTTAACTTTATTGTTTTCTTTTCTCACAACCTTATTAGAAATAGGAAATATTTTTAATGTGTTTAATGTTTTTTTTTATGTCGAATAGTAATGTCGAGTTATTCGACTATTCGCCAAAGTGAATGGCGATTAATCGGTATTCGACTATTCGCTATAAACACTATTCGCGGCAACTCTAGCTGTTATCAACTATGAAATATTTGATGAAACAATGTACTATCGTGGACACGCATATCTGAACACCTATTAAGGACTATTCTTGCTTGCAGTGCTCAGCCGCTATAGTAACGCTTACCTACGAAAAAAAATGGTTGTGTGCACAGAATTTTGTTTTCAAAGTGGTTGGTTTGTTTGTTACGCTTTCACGCTAAAACGGCTGAACGGATTTGGATGAAGTTTGGCACAAGGGTAGACCATGGCCTGGATTGCTACTTTTTATCCCGATATTCCCACGGCATCGAGACTGATGCGGGTGAAACCGCGGGGCACAAGTAATAAGATAAAATAAAATTTCATTCATAATCGCAAACAATCTGAGGAGGATTTAGTTCCACAAGCAGCTTTTCTCACCATCTATACATATTATAAATTAAAGTCGATTTTCGTGCTTTTCAAGCAACAGATTTTGATGAGGTTTTCCCCATTGATTAGAGAATTTATTCCGGAAGGTTTATGTGTATAATAACATTAATATTAAAGTTACATATAACTATGAAATCTCGATGTTTTTTCCAGTCGTAAAAACCGTGCGAAGCAGGAGCAGGTCGCTAGTACATTATAATACAATCTATTTATACCCATTTATTTCACTTAAAGCAGGCTAGAAATATGGCGTTATGAACTTATATTTACATATTAATTCTTGGAATAATGTTGACTAATGATACCAGTTTAGACAGCTGTGCCTTTTATTTGTTATCAGCTCTGTTGATTAGTCATCCGTCTGAAATTAGAGTAACTACTTACTCCATGCTTCTTCAATAGAATACAGTAAGCATTACCATTCAGTTATTTTCTATTTAAGTAATTTGTACTGACCGGAGTATGAGAAAATACTGGAAGTAGAAGATGGGAAGGAGTATTTAGTCCTGCACGGATAGCATGACCACTATAGAAACGGGTTTTGTCGACGGAAGAATAGAAAAAAATTACAGATTGTGATTGTTTATCTGCCCTTTTGTCTATTCTTCTGTCGACAAAACCCGTAGAAAATCCGTTTCTATGGTTGTCATGCTACGCGGGCAAAAATTATTTGTTTTCGGTGTTCTGCAGTTTTACTTACATAAGTACTGTCTTCTGAGACGAATATTTAAAAATAATCTCTGATGTTTCAAATTACTTTGGTAATGATGTTAGCATCAAAGTCAATAACTTTATATTAATTACATCTTAGCCATTCTAATTTGTGATCCCACACAGTTGACTATCATTACTTCCCATCATATATTCTTAATTGTTTCAATAGTGCCGCAGTGATAGCTTAGTGGTATGTATGACCGTCGGACTGCCAAGTCATAAGTCTCGAGTTCGAACCCAAGGCACGAACCTCTGACTTTCGGATTCATGTGCGCATTATATAATAATCACTTGCTTCAAATACGGTGAAGGAAAACATCGTGAGGAAACCGGCATGCCTGAGAGATATTTCTCGACGGCATGTGAAGCCAAGTCAGAGGCCCATGGGCGGCTTTATAACTCTGACACCAGGTTAGTCACTAACCACACGAAATGAAGAAGAATTGTTTCAATAAGAATTGATGGTCTTGGATGAAATCAAATAATTACATTAGCTCATCAATTAAAAGTGCCTAATGCCATAGTTCCAATCGACAATTGCGCACTACTATCACAGTAGGTATGCTAAAGTAATAATATTGTAGTACATCTAATAATGCTTAAGGGGACTACAGGATCTAAACGTGCCTAAACGCAAGTTTTATAATGCCTAAAAGAATATGATCCACTGCAGTAAACAAAATCAGAAAAATATATGATATTCTTCAGGATATATGATAGTATGATAGTGTGTTGAAAACATAATACAACTAATTTGATACGATAGAAAAAAATCATGAAGATACCTCTAAAAAATTCTTTTAACGATTAAAAATCATATTAATTTACATGCAATCATTCTGATTTTTTGTCAGATTATTCTACAAGCTACATATTAGCATAATAGTGTTTTAATTTTCCAGTCCAATCAATAGATTTTTTGTAAATCGCTAACTGCTTCATATTTTGCAATAAATTACCTGCGTCGTGTCATCGCGCTTCTCTTTCATTTCTATGCAGTCCGACAGTGACCGCGCTTTAGCTGTTGTAAGCCTCTTAAACCCCGGCAACATTTTACGCGCAACGCATGTTTTGTAACGTTGTAGTATCATGATACGCGACATGTTGCGCAACACGATACAGAACATCGATCAACTTTTGCTTAGCAACATTGTCTGGTCAAAACAAAGCGACAGCCATGTTACGATTAGCTGGCAATTAGGTTGCGCTGTTGCCAGTTCGCCGAACACGACAAATGTCACGAGTTGAGCATCAAAACTCAGGCATTAAGGCGAAAGCGTCAGGGTAGCCCGCGAAATTCAAAATTTCTTACGTTTTTTGCAATTTGCTGGTCCTCATGTTCTATGTTGATCTAAATATGATTCGCGGCCGTATCAAATGTTTAATTATAGAATTATAATCATAAAAATTTTCAATACAACTCTCTAAGTTCATGTAATCCCATTGAATGACTATTTCATGAAATCATGACATTTGACAATTATGCTAACTTATGGAATTGTATTGCCGATTGTAATGATTATAATTACGTAAAGCCATATTTGTTACGGTCGCGAATTATATTTTAATCAACATACAACCTGACACTGACCTGCAAAATGGAAATAAACTAAAGAAAATTTGAATCTCGCGAGCTACCTTAGCGCATCCCCTTTAAAGAATGCTTTTGACACAGTGCGACGAATGCCACGCGTACTGTATTGCTATCGCTTGTGTAATGTTGTTAGACTGCTGCATTCTTCGACATTCTTTGTGAGCCAAAGGGGTGCCGCATCACGAGGTGCGATCTCGTGACTTCACCCTTTTGTTGCAAGGCAGGGGGTGGGATGTTTGTTGCTTCTTTGTAAATACATAGCTTTATTTCAAGTTTTTATTTAGGTTTTTAAATCTTGACTGTAAGCAATTTTAAGCTGAACTTTTTCAATAAGAACGTCCGAAGCATTATTTAATTAAATAGAGACCAATGTACAGAGAGTAGTGATGCCTTTACCCTGCAGTGGGAACAATAAGCAATATTTTTACAACTTCCGCTTTAAGCTTAGTAGATATCTGAGGTCATCGGAAAATTTGAGACTAGAGATGCCGATGCATTCCACCGGCTTTTATGACAAGTCTTTTACAGTTCAAGCAGTACTGTTATGGCATGCTTTGCCCGTGTCGATGAGGCGTGCTCAATCTTTCAAACACTTCCTCTCTCCTTAACCTTCCATCATCATTACATAATAGTTCCTTGCTCTAGTTTAATTTTTATTACTTTATTCCATCCAAAGGTTCTCTGTAAAAGATCGCTTTTAGCGATAAGACCGCCCATTGTGTCACCCTATGTAAAATTTCTACATTTATATCTGTAATTTTTATGGTGTACATAATAAAGAATATTCTATCTATCTACCTTTCAAATACAAACGAGATTATCTACTTGATGCTGCAGGCAAGATCTTTTCAGCACGAGGGAACTTGTGGCGGCATCAGTGATGTGACGCAAAATCCTGCCTCGCGCAAGCAGGGTTTATCGCGCGAAGAGTATTGTGCAATGTCCCGACATCAATCGTCGGGCAGTTGCCCATCAGACACCACACCCGTCTGTTCGGAGGAAGGCTTTTCTATAGAGGATGAGTGAACTTAACACCCTTTTCCTCATATCTCTACAAACTCTTTAACGCTATTGAGATCATCATGATATTTATTAAACACTAGCTGCCCCGCGGTTTCACCCGCATAAGTCTCGATTCCTTTGGTATCCCGGGATAAAAAGTATCATATGTATCACCCAGGTCATGGTCTACCTATGTGCCAGATTTCATCCGAATCCTTACAGCCGTTTTAGCGTAACAAACAAACTCACTTTTGCATCTATAATATTAGTTAGGATACACGTTGAGATTGAATCTGTTAAAACATAATATTTTTTAATTTTGTAGAAAATATACAACCATTTTTCGAATTCTCGCCAATCTCAAGATTAGAGAGTCCATTCATTCGGTTCTACGGGTATCGTACGTAACGCATCGAAGCACATCGAGACGCATCGCCAGCCATTGGGACGATATTTTATAGGCGCTTACCGTTTGAAATAAAGAAAAGTGAATGATTTTTATACTTTGTGCGTAGTATATTATCGAAATAATATTTTTGTTTGTAGGTCTCATAATTGAAATTGGCCCCAAAATTGCTCCCTGTGTTACTCCAAGATTTTTTTAAACTAGCTGTGCCCCGCATAAGTCTCGATCCGGTGGGAAAATCGGGATTAAAAGTACCTATGTCCTAATCCAAGTCTACCCATGTGCCAAATTTCATCCAAATCCGTTCAGCTGTTTTAGCGGGAAAGTGTAACAAACAAACAAACTCACTTTCGCATTTATAATATTAGTTAGGATGGGATTGGGAAGCAGCATTAAGACTCGTTCAGACCAGCGCGACGCGACGGCGCGACGCGACACGAACAATACAGTTTCTAAGAAAACTTCACGGTATAACAATAACCGTTGTCGCGTCGCGTTGTCGCGTCGCGCTAGTTTGCACAAAGCTTTATTGCACATTTGCATGCATTGCTGTGACGGACGAAACACTTTTATTTACGCCTTCAAATGTACCATCGAAGAAGTTATATATCTAACCACCGCAAGGACTATTCTTACTTGCAGCGCTCGGCGACTATAAAGCCGGGCCGGTAACAGATGTGCTCATCGTGTTCACGGGATTTTGTTTTGAAACTGGTTAGATATGAACTTCTTTGATGGTACATTATAGGTATAACTCGATATTCATCACTGTGCGCTTGGAGCTGTCAACATCTTAGATTGTTAGTATTGAATTCACCCCCTCGGTTACCTCCTCCGACGCCTCTTAATACGGTCTACACAACTCGTGTCGTCTCCACAGTGTTGTCTTATTATTTTTTAATTTCTTATTGTTATTATTTAAAACTAATATTTTGACGTTAAAAGGCGCACATTTATAAAAATCGGGTTAAATTCCATGTCTTTGTTTTCAATATTTGAAGTAAATTAGGAAACAAGGGTTGTAACAACGAATATATCAAAGCTAGCAACTACTATCAATTAATATTTGGTTCGTCACAATTTTTGATGATTAATTCTAAACAAACAAACCGCGTGCCCGATAAGTCGCAAAACCAAACGAAATTCTGTACAAAATCAAAATCAAAAGTCATTTATTCAAATTAGGCTAGACAGTCCCCCAAAACGCCCGCCTCTCACCAATTCCTATCCTAGTGCTTGAAGGCTCGTGCAGACAAGCGCGACGCGACTAGAACAATACAATTTCTAAGAAAACTTCACGGTATAACAATCACCGGTGTCACGTCGCGCTGGTCTGCACGAAGCTTTAGCTGGGAAGAAGTGGCGCAACAAACTCCCCAGCTGTCTGTTCAGTAAGAAAAACATTCATTATCCATTTTCATTTTTGTATTTTTTTAATGAATGGGTGGTTAGTAAATTAACGATATCTTCGTTGCTTTGCAAAATGATCTCCGAATTTAGATGTTTTACCAAGGGGTACTTTGTATTACCCAGTAACTGGGTTGTGGAGGTATTCAGCTGAATCCGGTTAGACTGGAAGCCGACTCCAACATAGTTGAGAAAAGGCTTGGCAGATTGATTGATCCAGAATATCAATATTACCGAGAAATAATTTCAATAAATGGTTCGGGACAACCTGAAAGGGAAATTTCCCCTTTGAGATATGATTAATAACAATTTTATTACGCTCACAGGGGTTGCGTTTCCCGCCCATATTTCTTCAAAGGCTTCTGTTGTACCTATGTATGTATGCAATTAGTATTTGATAAACAACGCTTTGATGGACGGCTGTGATTACGCTCTATAATATCTTCGTTGCTTTGCAAAATAATCTCCGAATTTAGTTAGTTTAGGGCGGTATTTTATTTTAAGTGATGATTTTTAGGGTTCCGTAGTAAACAACCCTTGTAGTTTCGCCATGTCCGTCTGTCTGTCTGATCGCGGCTTAGCTCAGAGACGGTTAGTACTAGAAAGCTGTAATTTGAAAAGGGTATACATAATTACATATTAATCACGGCGACCGCCGACATAGTGGTACTTAAAATAAAATCAACAGATTTTTTTTTTGCGTAACTCCCATACACGTATAGTGGGGTTTTTTTTTATCGTTAGAAAGGCCGTTCAAAAATATTGTGAGTTTGTGAAAACCATTTTTGGGTTCAGGGATCCGTTTGCGAAATATTAAGCTTTTAACTGATTTTTTTTGTTAGAGTCAAGTGTGCCCCCCCTGCCAGCTAAATGTACTTGGATTTGTGAAAAAAAACACAGCAGTAGTAATATGTATATAAAGGAAAACTATCAGAGCTAAGTAGGCTCTACAGGTTAACGAGTAATAATCAACCAACTTAAATTTGCAGTTTGAACAACATGATCTCCCATACAGTATGGGGAGAACATGTTTTTCAACTACAATGTTAAGTTTGTTGCTGGGATAAATTCATCCCAACTACGGAACCCTTCATTTCATTTCTACTCCCTTCACGACACTTGGCCGGTTTTTTAATTTCCAGTTGTATTTGGTGATGGCTTTTGAGTGTTGTGTGGAAGAGTCTCCACAATGTTACGGAATGTGAGCAACAACACGAGGTTTTTCAATAAAGAAGTTGAGCTGCTGAATCTGCTGCCGAAAATCCGTTGACGCTCACTTTTGACCCGTTCTTTCAAAGCGAGCTTTCAAAATGAGAACGGTTTGAATACGGGCCTTAAAACAACACAGAGCAAAATGATTGCGAATATTCACAAAGTAAAGGTGATAGTTGATGTAAACACAGAACATATGTAGGTCACACGGTAGTACCCACCCTATATACCTACCTCGTGCAGGGCGGAAGCGAACTACCTCGCTATCCGGGCTCATCCTTTATGCCCGAGACAAACGAGGCTAGTTTTTCAAAGCTAGGATAACAAGCTAGATTCTCGGTATAATATCCTGGCTTGCTGTCTTAGCTTGGCACATGCTAGTGCTGTTTACAGGATTCCTGATGATTTTACGCCAGTACCATCGCACAGCGGACAACACGTCCGTGAAGTAAAATGGACTGCATTTCTAAAAATCGAATACTAGCTTCACCGGCCACATGGAGCTAGTACACAAGCCAGGATAGTAAAATCTGTGGTGGGTGTGAAAATACTACTTTCGGACTAAAAATGAACTCCGCATAAGCTGAAATAACGTTGCATCCAGAACATACCAAGCTATTTTGTACCCATTTTAACGTATACCCTGTTCACGCCTACACAGGTCGCATCTCCCGCAAGCCGCCACGCGCCGGAGCCCCGCCGCCCCGTCGCGCTGCGCCCCGCGGCCCCACACGCCTCAGATCTGCTTCAGCCGGCAGAGACAAGCGGTCAGAACTGCGTGCGAGATACTGGGCCTTGCTGTTCGGAGATCTGCAGCGAGCTGTGAGTATAACTATGTCATCATCTTTCCACCATGCTAGATACCGGGGCTTGCTGTTCGGCGATCTGCAGCTTGCTGTGAGTATAATATTCGTAATCAGCGGCCGCAACCGCCTCAAATCCGCTTTAGCCGGCAGAGAGAAGCGGTCAGAACTGCGTGCGAGATACCTTAGCCCAGATACCGGGCCTTGCTGCTCGGAGATCTGCAGCGAGCTGTGAGCATACCTTTAGCATTATCATCACCCTACTTATTCTTCTTAGCGTGTCGATGGCAATCTATACTGGGTCGGCAGAACTTAGCTACGAGTTTGGCGCCATCAATAGCGTCCACCAATTTCTTGAATGTGCAGGCAAGGCACGCAGGACACAATATGAGGTGATATCGTCCTACCCTTACCTACATATCTTGATCTCGGTGACATCCTCCTACTCTTACCTATCCCGATCTCTTTGGAGTCGGAGCAGCACGTCTTCTGCTTCCATGCGAGAAGCATAGAAGACGTCCTGCGCCGACCGTTTTAGCAGTTATTCAGATTACGGCTGCCTACTCAGGTAGGCACCACTTTTTCGTTATCTTTCACATAATCTATCCATCGTTATGAGTATACATTAGCGTTGCAATGGATATCCGGCCACTATCCGGTATCCGGCCAATTTTTTACTCTCCGGCGCACGGCCGGATTGTCATCTTGTGCCGGATACTTGGTCTAATTTTCGTAATAATGTAAATAATACTACTAATTTCGAAACCAACCTGTTTATTTAAAAAATATATACATTTTTAGGCTAATTATAATTTATTAAGGAAAATTGTGATCTATGAAAACAGTTTTTTTGGTCTTTAAAGATAAGCGATTTCATTTATTCTCATATACCAAACCAGTTTAGGAAAAATACTTTCTTTAACATGCATGACGTTCGCTTCAGCTCGATATCCGGCTTCGGCAGTCGATCCGGTATCCGACAAATCACTATCCGTTGCAATTCTACTTACATCGTTTATTTGATGTTGTTGATAAAGGGATCTCGCGCACTAGACGGCCACGATCACGACTAATGGTTGCACGGACCAGGTAAACTATTAAAAACCGATACGAATCGCGCACTTGGTCGCAACGGCCAACCAGCCGCAGCTCATACAATGCGACGGCAGGCAGGAATCGCGGCCGTCTAGTGCGCGAGATCCCTTAGTTTAGGTGAGTCTAAGTGAAGAAGGAAAAATAAGTCTGATAATATCATGCGAAACGGGTTTTGCGCGGCAAATTGCAATGGCAAATTATGTCATTTTAACGTGTCCCCGGATGTATGATACTGTTTTCTATTATTTGCGTATTTCAAGCAACAAGGTTGTCGTAGAAGACAACGCAGAAGTAAACTGCTTTTGACGTAAACCGTGAGCGAGAGCGAGAGTAAAAAGGTGAGCCGTCACGGGACGCCTGGCAGATGTGAAACATCGACATTATTTTGTAAAAGTAATATGCAGAAAAGAACAGATTGTGATAGGAACTAAATATGTCATAATGATAAAATAAAATAGTACGATTTTTTTTCCAGATAACGATGACTATTTATTGAATAAACATTTATTTTCATTATTATTGCGCATGGCGACGCGTCGCAACACCGTACACACTACTGCATATAGACTGTATATATATACCATCATATAGCGTGGCGACGCGTCGCCACGGCAATCACGGCATGCGTCGCCACGCCAGAAATCGGTTTTACGTGCGGCTATAGATGTTTCACATCAAAAATTTTAGTGTATCTAACCTACAGCATTAAAAAAGGATCAATCTATCTACCCTAATCGGTGCACCTCTGTGCCGGTACGCGAGTACTTGTTCCTAATTATAATATGCATAGGGGTAGTCATGTTTAGTTACGACTGAAGTTAGAGACGGGTGAATTTTTATGCACTTCTACTTAGTACAATCATTAATCCCCAGTTTTTGAAACCCTAATAAAATCTCCTGACGAAACTCTTGCAAATAAATTGCAAACACTCAAAATATTGGCGACCAATAAAATTGACATGACATTTGATTACCGATAAAAGTGAAGGCTTTTGGAAACTAGACCTTAATCGCCGTCACGGGCTTAATTCACCTCTTTTTAGTTGAAAATCTAACGGGTTTCCTACCGTAACTGTTCTTCAAATTCAAATTCAAAATATTTTATGCCACCACAAATATTTTCTTCCTTGTATTAACACAATTTATGCAAGTAAAAACGATAATGTGACCTTAAAAACACTGTATAATTTTATCATAGTTATTGTAATTGGGTTTGCACATTCCTAGTATTCCTGTTTACTCCTCAATCAATCTGCCTATCCTTTTCACAACTATGTTGGGGTCGGCTTCCAATGTAACCGGATACAGTTGAATACCAGTATTTTATATGGACCTATCTAAAGTCCACAACCCAGTGACTGGGTATACGATACCCCTTGCTAAGACTGGTTGTCAGACTTTTGGGCTTCAGACTACCCGTAACGACTGTCAAAGATCTACTAATGACAGCCGGGACCAACGGCCAACTTAACGTGCTTTCCGAGGCTCGGAGGGGTCTCGATATGTAATGGATGGACACCCAACCACGAACCGACCTGGCCGCGGTCGGTTCGTAGCTTTGATTAATTATTTAGCCACGAGTTTAGAAATAGCGTATAATTTTTTATTTATTTATTCTTTAAAGGATTACCAACGAGATACATTACAATTATCTTTTACAATAATAAAAACTTGTATAACTATACATTATCCTGTAATGCACACTCAATTACAGCTTACACATTATCGAGTATACATGCTCTGAATACATACATAATTAAATTAAATTAAAATACATAAAAAAGGAAACAATATAGGTAGGTACATGCTATTATAAAAGTTTAAAATTACACGAATACAATACAGTAAAATCAAGAATTAATTTGATTATCGATATTATATGTGATTGAAATATTATAAAAATTAAATAAAAAAAAAAGTTAAAAACAAAAAAAAAAAAGGAATTATAAATTAAATTTGATATAAATTAAAAGTTTATCATAGATATTGCTGTTTGGTTAGCACATCACTACTCTTTTTGTTTACTCCTCTAACTACTAAAACTACTACTACTACTACGCAAAAGATGCTTTTGCTGGAAGCGGACTTATGTCAAGTGCAACGGGTGGGGTATAAACTGACGTCAGTAGTGTAAAGGTCGGGCTTCAAAATAACATACTCTCTCGTTAGTGCACACTACGGGTAAAATTAAATATTTGGTCTACCCTTGCTTTAAAATTTTCTGGCATTAGTTGATAGGAACCCGTGACTTTCTCTAAGTATTATTCTTCCCATTTTTAATACCTGTTTTCAATAATACTAGGTGCACGGTGGGCGTGCTGTTGGATTATCAACGTTCGGCGTAGCACCGAAAGTTGAAAATTGAAAAGCGTGCTTTTATTTCGGCATTACATTTAGGTGTCGTTTAGTGTTAGTGAAAACGGGCATTAGAGTTGGAAAGCCACCAGTGCAATAATATTTAGGCATTACATTTTTTTATGTGTACTGATTGTTACTGAAATCAAAATCAGTTCCCTAAAACGTAACAAAAATATTCCGGATTCCATTTAAACTTCCATCTGCATTCAATGATTCAAACGACATCTCTCGAAAGCTCTCGAATGCAATGCAACACCTAGGTAGTTATAGGACAGGTGGGCTGACCTCAGCGTTATTCTAGGAATAACATCCCTTTGCGAGACAAAATCAATAATGCCCAGGCCCAGAACCACAAAATAGATAGGAAACAGAAGGCTGGCTGCATGCAACGAGCGGTAGCAGGTGCACACATAGACGTGTACGTAATTGGTAATGTAAGTCGCGAGTGCGCTCGCACTTGCTGTACGTACGGAGACGATAGACCCTGCGGCCTGCAGGGTGTAAAAATACCCATGACATAGCCGTTATCTACGCATTCTGTACATCAAACTAAGAAAAATTGAGAAAAAATGTTTGCTGGGAAACGACTTTTATTGTGTAAAATCGCTGTTTACGGCTACGACGAGTAGTATATGTGGGTCTCGGCTTTGTTAAGCATCTTTTTATTACACCCGATATGTCTTGTATGCGTGTGTTTTCGTTCGGTGCATTGAGCCGACCTTCTTTACCTCTATCTATATAGTGCCAATACAGTCGAGCTTCACGCTTCAATATGATGGCGTTGCAACGTGTATGTATACATAATACATACCTTTGATTAAATTGGCTACCTGAGCTCTTTGACGTATTATTTTTGCAGTAGGTACCTGTTCGATCGAACTGTGCTCGGGTGAAAATATATAAACATATCGTCCAGGTATACCGACGCATCACATTCCTGAGGCAGTGAAAATAGAAAAAAAAAAAACCCAGATATGAGACCTAGCTAGATCGATTTTTCGCAACTTTCATCGAAATCGTTAGAGCCGTTTTCGTGAACGTGATTACAAATGATTATACAAATAATGCTAGGGGTAAGGAATGTAATTTAAATGTTGATGCAATAAATAAATACGTACTTAGTTGAAAATTACCGATGTTAGTCGAAGTTTTACGAAGTGCTATTGATTACTGTTATGTGTCGTTATGAAATACGTGTAAACCCATCTCTCGATAAATATAGTGATGAATGTAGCGGTAGTGATGAACTTTATATTTGTGAAGATAACTTATGTTGTCAATATCGGTTATCAATTGTGAGTACTGACTACCTACCTGTTTTCAAAGCCAATTTTCACATACTTCAGTTTTTTTAAAGACAGTCGGTTCCAACGCTCTTACAAATTTGTAAGAGTGTTGGAACCTACTGTCGCGTGATATTCATGTTGAAATTCGCCTATTACCTTGTATCGTTTTAATCTATAAATACAATAAACATATTTGTCCACAGATCGGCGAAATCTACAACACAGTTGAGGCTCACGAGAATCTAAACGAGTGCCAAGAAGTCATTCTAGTTTTAGAGAACTACACTCGCGATTTTAAAGCTCTCGGCGAATGGTTCCGACTGAAGTGGGAATACGACAACACGCCACCACCTCAAAGGCCACAGAGTCTGGCCTGGGAGATCAGAAAGACTGACTTTGTACGCCCAGAATCTCGAAAAGGGCATTCAGTCAAGAGTTCTCCGTCAGTTTCAGGCAAAAACAGCCCTTTGCTATCAGGATATAACACCCCAAGTGGCAAGAACAGCCCGAATCTAACGGGCAAAGCCAGTCCTGGAAGCGGAAAAGTCAGTCCAAGAGTTACAGGACATAATAGTCCTAAAGCTAACATTGAGTTTTTCAGCAACAAGATCGCTTCAAAAATCACTGCTAAGCCTGAACCGAAACCTGCTAAAGAGTTGTCAAGACTCTCTGATATAAAGGAGAAGGATGTTAAAGATATAGCCGAAGAAAATGTGATAACGCCATTAGTTGCTGAAAAGGAGGAAAAACCAGTGAAAGACGTGATACCACCAGCTGTCGAAAAAGATAAACCAATCAAAGCACCTGTTGTCGAAATAGGTAAAGCAAAAGAATGTCCCAACACAAGCCCAAAAATGGTTGTTATAAAATCACCTAAACGCACAGTATTACAAGATGGCGCGAGGACAGTACCCAATGGAGATATTTCCAACCAAGCTAAGGCAACCATTGCCAAACTGGATGCTATGGAAAACGAATTCTTAAAAAAACAACTGACTGAAAATGCAGCTAAGAACGAGAATGAACTAAATCTTGACAAGGAAATCGAAAGTGCAGTAAAAGATGCTGACGCAAATGAGTATGCAGTGAAAATTGTAGAACAAATTAAAGCTATTGCTGAAAAAATTAAAACGGTCAACGAAAATACCGCTGTAGATGAAAAACAAAGCGTATCCACAGAATCTCCAGTTAAATCTGAATACAACGTTGGTGACGTATCTAATGAGAGTTCCTGCAAGTCGAGCGGTGAAAAACCAACACCAACTGAAGAAAAAGTAAAGTTTGTTGCTACAAAAAACGTTAAAGAAACTGTTGTTTCGCCAGAAATCAATAAAACTGAGATCAAAGATCAAGAAGTGGGCCCCAAAAATCAAGAAATCATGCAGGAGATAAAAAACGACCGACCATTAAATGGTATAAAAGAATCTGAAGTCACTAAAGTTGATGACACAACAGATAAAGAAACTCCACTCAGTGAAGTAAAAGAAGCAAAGAAAGATCACGATTCAAAGAAGATTGATCTCAGAACTGCAGCCGAAAAGCCGAACTTACGACCGGCTTACTCCCAGGCAGCGGCTAAGCCAAAACCTGTGACAACAATCAAAACTGAAGTAAAAACTCCAACCAGATTGATAGCTCGAAGCAAAACTGTTGTAGAAATGCGTCCTAACGCCACATCTAAAGCCCAAAGGCCGTTTCCCAAACGAAATCAAACAAGTAAATGCAGCTATCCTTTCAATCTTACAACAGGCAGGACTAGTCTTTTCGATGCTCCTGCCACTAAAATTGTGTCTAAAAAGCCTCCTAATCCCAATCGTGCCCAAATGGGTTCAGGAGATAATAAGATTACACTTAAAGTTGATCTAAAGAAACGCCCTCCGAGACCAGTTACTCTGAAAATCAATGAAAAAGGAGATAAAACAGAGAAAATCAATCCGTCATTTGATAAGAAAGATGGCGAGGAATACAGCAGCTCTGATACTATTGTCACTCAAATTGATATGTCCCGTATCGAATCCAGCGAAAGTTTAAAGACTTTAGTACCAGAAGAGGGAGACTTCGCTAACTCAGTCGAAGTTCTTAACGTTGATAACGCTAAGACCGATAATGATGGCTGGCTGACTGTGAAATCTCGACGGTTAAGTCGCGAATCGAAGAAGCAATCTAAGTCACACTGGGCTAGCAGATTCCACCAACCATCAGCCACTACCAGCCTACCAACACTAAACATGATTGAATCTCCGAAGCAAGAAGTCAAAGAGATAGTGTCTGCCTCAAAGCTAGATCGCGCTAAATCAGAACAGCCGCAAAACACACCAGAGAAACCGAAGATTGTAAAACAAAAACCTCAAGTTAAAGAGGTAAAGAAAGATTTGTCGATTATAAGACAGAAATCAGACGTGACTGGTTTGAAAACCCGTTCGTCTAGAAACAAGGCTTTGAAACGGGAGAAAAATAAGAATACTCCTAAAGATGATGGCTCAGAGTTGACTAAAAACCGTCTACATTCATCCTTAGAAAGTCTAACAACAGGGCTAGCTAGATCTCAAGAAAAAACCGAAGAAAGTTTTGACTTCGACAAATGGAAGTCCGAATTCATGACGACTTTCAAATTTTTAGAAGACGATGACCAAATGAATGATCATAATGAAATACTCAAATCAGCTGATCCGTCAGAAATGTCAGAGATAGCGGAGATGACGTCACAGATTGAGGAGAATGAGAGGAAGATCAGTTGGGCTTTGGACTTCCAATCGGAGGTCGATCAAAGGAAGTTGTGTGAGGAAGAGGATTTGTTGAACAGGCAGATCATGGAGCTGCAACAAGTTTCTGATATTGATTTGGACACGGAGACGGATGATACTGAGGTAAGACTTTCATCTATCCGGCTTTCGTAATTTAGTTTCTTAACATGTAAACAAAAATTAGTTTTCGAAAATAAATACTTTAATTCTTATATTTAAGGTTGAGTTTGCACTAAAACTTCAAACAAATTTTATGACTTTTTCAATAGTACTTAAGTACTAGTCATACTAAAATCAACGAGGGAGATCATTGAGGAAGTTAAAACTCCCTCAAAATTACGGAAAGTCAGTTTTTTGCGAATATTTAATAAAATATTTACGTCAATTTATGTAATTGCAAGGTTCTTCCTTACTTAATTTTGCATAAAAAGTTTAAAATAAGATTCTCGTAGGACCAATGGTTTAAAAAAAAATCGACGAAAATGGCGCCAATGTATTCAGTGATTTGTGGTGCACGTGGTCTTATTGTTTGTGCTGTGTCAATATAATTTTCTCTGAATAGACTGACGCAGAAATTCTCTGCGAGGACACATCAGTGGGCGTTTCCTGCCAATCCACAGAGAACTTGTCTTTAGCTGCCAGTCTTGAAGACCAGTATGAGACTGCTTTAGCCGGCATGTCCTGGGCAGAACGAGTGGATACCCTGGGTGCTTTGGAAGCGTTGGTGGCTAGGGATCCAGGTAAATCCTAACTAATATTATAAATGTGAAAGTGAGTTTGTTTGTTAAGCTTTCACGCTTAAATGGCTGAACGGATTTTGATGAAATTTGGCACATGGGTAGACCATGACCTGGGTTAGGACATGGGATACTTTATAATCGCGGTAGTACTTTCCCGTGGGATAATTTTCGACGTCCACGATGGTGAAGTCGCGGGTAAAAGTTAGCAGGTTATATTATAACAGAACAGCAGCTGTTTTCTTTATAAATTAAATGTAAATTCATTGGTATTTTTCATAACTTCAAGAAACCTAAAAATATGTAGACTAAACTATGGGTAAAACTTTATATAGATCACCATCTGCCTAGCCTCCTCTGGGGTTGGGTTCCAGTCTAACCAGATGCAGCTGAATACGATTTTACATGGATCGACTGATTATCTGACCTCCACAACCCAGTTAATAGTGGTACTCTGGATAGTCTTCTGTGTCGATATGGAGTTCAAGCGGTCATTAGGGTTATTGAATTTATTTAAACAAGAAAATCAGGAAAAAAATCATTTTCACGCCTTTTTCCCATGAGATTAAGCACAAACTACAAAGCGCCACCTGCAGTGCTATTCTGTAACCATCTCACCGTGAAAACTTAGGTGAAGTGAGCGTGCAGTGAGCTGTCATTCCACAGGGATTGACACTATTGACAGCTCACTTCACCCAAGTTTTCATGGTGAGATGTTTACAGAATAGCATGGCTGCTACGTTTACGTAATGTTTATAAGCTTATTTTACAGTTTAAAATGTTATGAAAGACTATAGTTAGTACCAAGCATGCGAGCCCTTCTCACACACTCTTGCCTATTTTAACGAATGAAAGTGTTCTTGAAACTTTTAACTTTAACAGCGGTTGCTGCAAAATATAAACCGCCGAATTCGAATTTTTCGATACTCAAGCGAATCTATAAGAAGTTACTATCATAATTATACTACTATTTAATTCGTGGTGAGGGTGTATTTATTCGTTGAATTTATTTGAATCTATTTGTGTTTGTGTGTGATTTAAAGTTTTCGTATATGGGTTATGTGGACCTGAAATAAATGAATTTTATTATTTTTATTATAGGTATACGTTACGATTCAACATCAAGAAAATGGCTACTAGTTACAAAACATTTTAGTTCAAATAAATCTCAGTCAGTCAGTAAGGACGATAATACAAATTATCATCGTTATCTGCGATTATATTTCTTCGTACATTTTATTATTCTGTTCAATGTGTCTCGGACTTGTTGTAGAATAAAGAGTTATCTATTCAAAATTCTAAACAATCTGTCCCTCATCAGGTCGAGCCCAACAGCTGCACGCCAAACTCTCCCAAGGCATAAAACGTCGCGGCAGCTTACAAGACGCGTTACGACGTCTGCAACTAAAACAAGTGCGCGCCGAGCGACAGAGGATCGAGTACCAGACCGAACGCGCCAGGAAGATACATCAGCTGTTGGCGAGAGTCGAGGAAGTTAAGGTAGGGAACTTGAACTAAATGAAATTCTCTAAATGATGGTGAAAATCGCATCAAAATGTATTGTGTGGTGTAGAAGAGCTAAGCGGTTGCAGAGACAGACACAGAAAGCGAATTTGTTCTAAACTAGGTATATATAGTTCCAATATGGGAGGGGGGGGGGGGGGCTCGTGGCTAAGTAATAACAGCCGCACTGGTCGATCGGTCAGGTTAAGCTACGCTTGCCAGAGACGGTCCGTGGATGGGTGATCATCTTTTACATATCCCCCGTTCCTCGGAAAGTACGTTTAGTCGTTGGTCCCGACTGTCATTCTTGGATCTTTCACAGTCGTTACGGGTCGAGGTCAGATAGGCAGCCGCTCCATGTAAAATATTGGTATTCAGCTGCATCTGGTTAGACTGGAAGCCGACCCCAACATATTTGGGAAAAGGCTAGGCAGATGGTGAGTTCCAATAGTAGGTAATCTTTGGATACCTTCGCATCTGTGGAGCATTCGTGAAAGGTAACGTGATATAGTTTCGTGATTACGATAGCGCAAAGGCAGCATATTTTACAAACCATCTTATGTGGCGTGTAAAATGCACGATATTGGCTTGATATTCTTATTTAGTTTGTTTGTTTATTCCGCAGGTTGCTAAGAATGAGCTGATTGAAGAGAAACGGCTCCGGATGGAGAGGCGGCTCCAGAAGGCAGCTGAAAACAGAGACCAACATCTCAAGGTATGGAATATAATATTATCTAAATTGTCTTTACTTGATGTTTTCTTTGTCCCCTTCGGGTTACACTTATTACCTTTACCTTATTTCTGATAAGGCCCACTGTGAGCGACCACGTTTCTGTGCTATAAGTCATCACTTCAGTTCGAGCCTGGTTGATGGCAATAGGTTCGACCCTTATTACATGAGACAAACATAACCGGCGAAATGTGGGTGTAGTATAGGTACACCTCTGCCTAATCCTTCGGGGAATACAGGCGTGATGGTATATAAGAAAGAAAGAAAGAAAGAAAGAAAGAATAATGTTTATATATACATGTCAAAGTCAAAGTCAAATCATTTATTTCAAATAGGCCCTTGTAAGGCACTTTTGAACGTCAAAGTTTACAAAAAAATTGTATTGATTCTAGTCGCCCCTTCCAAAAGGTAGTTTTCGTATGGAGAAGAATGGGCAAGAAACTCCACCGTTACTCTTTTAAAAAGTGTTACAATATTTGGTATATGTACGTACATTAGTTACATAATTATACGTGAAGACAATGCAACTAAAAAAAAAAAATAAAATACGTTACCACAATAGGTAAAAAGAAGAATTAATAAAAATGAAGCAACGAAAGATAAATTAATTACTTATGTGATAGATGCATGGTTCTCACATATTTACAAACATTGTAAAAGTAGACTATTTTCTTAAAATTTTACAATTAATAAGTCAGTGTGTGAGGAAGTAATCACAGAATGTAAAATCAATGTCATATAATAAAAATAATAATTCATACAACTTAAATTAGCAACCAGTTTGATTTTGTCTAGATTCTAGATTATCCTATGGAGCAGGACCAGCATGTTTCCAAGCATTCTTATCTTGAATATAATCCTCTAATTTGTAATATGCTTGTTTACAAAGTGTACTTTTAATATGAGTTTTAAATTTTCTTTCATTTAATTGTAATATATCACAAGGTATTTTATTGTAACATTTAACACAGTACCCCATAAAAGATGAAGATACTTTAGATAATCTGAAAAATGGTTGATCTATTTTATCTTTATTTCTAGTATTAAGATTATGTCTATCGCTTATTTTATTAAAAATATGTAGATTTTTTCTTACATACATAATATTTTCATAAATGAATTGGCAAGGTACTGTCATGTTACATGACATGTAACACACACATGACATGACACACATGTGTGACATGTGACATGTTGTTACATGTTTATTTTTTTTTGTTTGTTTGTTTATGTTTATATTTTTTTATTTAAATCGAACACATGTGATTCATATTGTTGTTAGTAATCCTTATAAAACTATGTTAGTAACATTTCTAATGAAAATAAATATAACAAAACAAATGCTCTGCAAATACGTTTCATCTTTATTTAATCGATTATTATTATTCTTTCCACAGGACATCGTCCGCAAAGCACACGACGAAGAAGAGAAACTCCGTGAGATCGCGTTCATCAAACAGTTGGAAGCCGAGAACCGTCGGCACGAGTTCCTGGAGCAATGTCGCTCGCACACCACGCGGCTGAGGCAGATGAGACGGGATCGCCTGTCTAAACTGGTCAATATTTGCTTTATTTTAGCTGTAGGCTATTATTTAAACACCCTTGGGACTAAAGAACACCGAATTCTTGCTAAGGCCGCATTCTTAGTGGTTATCTTTGGTCCCGTGGTCACCAAACTGGGTTGAAAAAACCTTTGGTCCCGTGGCCACCAATCTGATTTTAAAAAAAAACCTTTGGTCCCGTGGTCACCAATCTGATGAAAAAAACCTTTGGTCTCGTGGTCACTAATCTGAGTTGAAAAAAACCTTTGGTCTCGTGGTCACCAAACTGAGTTGAAAAAAACCTTTGGTCCCGTGGTCACCAATCTGATGAAAAAAACCTTTGGTCTCGTGGTCACCAAACTGAGTTGAAAAAAACCTTTGGTCCCGTGGTCACCAATCTGAGTTGAAAAAAACCTTTGGTCTCGCGGTCACCAAACTGAGTTGAAAAAAAAACCTTTGGTCCCGTGGTCACTAATCTGAGTTGAAAGAACCTTTGGTCCCGCGGTCACCAAACTGAGTTGAAAAAAACCTTTGGGTCCGTGGTCACCAAACTGAGTTGAAAAAAACTTTGGTCCCGTGGTCACCAAACTGAGTTGAAAAAAACCTTTGGTCCCGTGGACACCAAAAGTGAGTTGAAAAAAAGTCGCCGTTCTAAAGTATACATAGTATCGATCGATGGCGCAACTCGAGATGGACGACATGGAAAAAATTGGCTCGATTATCTTTTTTGTTGAAAGAAATAGCGTAACATAATGGAAAAATGAATAATTAAAGATATCATGGGTACACAGTGTTTTGGAGGCGATAGCGCCGTATACTGGTCTGTTTGGGTTAGAAATGTTTTCATATCGTATATGTAAACAAGTCGACGCCCATTTGAGCGATGACGACGTTGAATTCTAGTGAAGTAATCCAAACTTACATAATATTATAAATGCGAAAGTGAGTTTGTTTGTTTGTTACGCACTTACGCTAAAACGGCTGAATGGATTTGGATGAAATTTGGCACATTGGTAGACCATGACCTGGGTTAGGACATAGGATACTTTTTATCCCGATATTCCCACGAGATCGACACTTATGCGGGTCAACAAGTCGACGCCCATTTGAGCGATGTCGACGTTGAATTGTTGTGAAATAATATTCCATAATATTCAATGATACTTGTGTTTCACATAGGAGAACCGGTCTTTGAATACTTTGAACTGCATTTATATCTCCTCAAATTACTAACATTAACTTTTTAACCTCATTTTCTAGGAACAAAAAGCTGCTCGCGAGGCAGCCGTGGGCGCTCGCAGACAAGCTCTAGAGGCAGCTCGGAAGTTACACGTGGAGACTCTACTCGAGAAGAGAAAGGAGAGGGACGCCAGGGTCGAGGAGTTGAAGGAGTTGAAGAAACAAGAGAGAGATGATGCTGCAAGGGAAAAGGTGCGTTTAGTAAAATTTTGTAATATAAGGTCAAGTTAAATTATATGGCAAAACTTTGCACGTGATGGATCTGTGAAGTGACGTCAAGAATATTTATTTGATTTTGTGTTACAAGTTCGTATTTTTTGTGAGCAGTGATTGTCTAGTGGTGTGACCGTCGGACTGCCAAGTACTAGGTCTCGAGTTCGAACCCAAGGCACGCACTTCTGACTTTTCGGATTCATGTGCGTATTGTATAATTATCACTTGCTTCAAAAACGGTGAAGGAAAACATCGTGAGGAAACCGGCATGCCTGAAGTATATTTCTCGACGGCATGTTAAGCCAAGTCAGAGGCCCATGAACGGCTTTAAAACTCTGACACCAGGTTAGTCACTTACCAAACGAAAAGAAGAAGAAGAAGTTAGCTAGCGAGACAATAACACCAAATAAAAAAACAAAATTGCACACACCTCTCAAACATTCCATAAAAAAATCAGGAAATTCAAGATACGGGACTCCAGAGTTATTCACCCCCACTCAAGTTACTCCGCGGAATAAATCGCTACAATTAATTAAACAAAGGAGAATAAGTTCTACCGTAGAGGAAAAGAGCAAGCTATGCATTATAAGCAGCAACCGATCGAATAAAATATTAACAATTGCGGAAAATACTTTTCCATGCCACCAAATATGCCATTATGTCTTACCAAATTGTGGCATAAAAATTTTTGTATGTAATATAGACACTAAAATATCTGGCTACACGATGAAGGACAACTGCATCATATTTATAGGTGAGGATGACTTCCAAACAACGAATAATTACTTTGAATTAATAAAGATCATACGTGAAAGTTTATCAATCATTAAGCATACGAACGTAATATTGTGTTTACCTACTTATAAATATGGTTATTATTGCGGAATGTATAATTTTAGAATTGAAATGTTTAATAATCTGTTATATCAGGACATACAAATTGACAATTATGCTATATTATTTGACTCTAATTTAGACTTAATATATGAATATTCGATGTATCAAAGACAGACTGGTAAAATTAACAATTATGCCGTTTCAAATATTTTTTCTAATCTTAAAGACTATATTTCAACTGATTGTAATTTAAATATTCATAAACCTGCGAACGAACCATTGTCGGAAAAATATTTCTTGTATTGCGACTCACCTTCTTCTTTTGCTTCATGTACTACTGACGTCCTAAACCAAATTTTTTTTCGTGTATAATTCATTATTTGTACTGCATCAGAATATTAATGGACTATTATCCAAGGCTGATGTAATAACAGAACATTTGGATACGCTCATGAGGAATGGGAAATGTGTAAGTGTATTATGCTTTACAGAACACAATATGAAGCAAATTGATCTTGACTTATTGAATATACCAAATTTTGTTTTGGCTACAAGTTTCACTAGACTAAAGCGAAATGGTGGCTCTTGTATATTAATTAATAACCACATTAACTTCAAAGAAATAGAATCTGTGAAAAAGTTAAATGTTCCTAATGTGTTTGAATGTTGTGCAGTCGAATTAACGGACGATAACGTTATCATTTTGTGTATTTACAGAGTTCCCAATTCAACTAAGATACATATGTTCTTTGATAATTTGGCGAGCATATTGCAACAGTTTTGCTATAAAAGTAACCAAAAAATAATAGTATGTGGCGACTTTAATATTGATGTACTTCAGGATACCAAAAGCTCTAAACTGTTTAAACAACTTCTGAAGGAATTTGATCTAAAACTAGAAATAAATGAACCAACACGCCCTAGTAGTGGTACATGTCTAGACAATTTTCTCCATAACATATTAAGAGGATGCAAAAGTGAGATTTTAGAGTTAGGTGTGTCTGACCATACAGCACAACTTATGAAGTTCCCGGTATCACAAAAGTGTATTCTACCATATTATTATATATATGTCGTGGATTGATGGCGCCACGGTGCAACAGGCAACGCCATCTATTATTTAGTTTTGTAGTTTACAATAATATCGTTACCGGAAACGCAAGCGCGCCCTACCGCTTGGACACCATCGTCGGTAGAGGGGATGCAGCGGAGACTGGTGAGCGGACGGACTGTTGCGACAGTCGAGCTCCGGCAGTCTTGGCAGACGCTACGTACCAACGCACGTGTTTGTTTCTTGTTTGTGTAATAAAGTTATTTAAATTAAATTAACTTTCGTTCGAGTACCCACGATAGTGCCCACATCTTATAAAAACTATGTCGGATTGTGAAGAAGACCCGATGCTTCGCATCTCGGCCACTAATCATGCGACATATATAAAAGAGACTATAGCAAGGAAAATATAAACCTTTTTAAGAAACATATCTCCAGTCTCAGTTTCTCTGAAGTCTATGAATATGATGAAGTAAATGAGTGTTTTAACTCATTTTTTGAACTGTTTAAATTAATATACGATCTATGTTTTCCACTTGTGAAATGTAAAATTTCTACAGTTACTAAACCAAAGTGGATCACACGTGGAGTTAAGCGTTGTAGTAGAACCAGACGATCTCTATTGTGGAAATATAGACTAACACGAGACCACGATTCTAAAGTAGCGTTCAAAACTTTCTCTAAAAGATATCAAAATGTTATCAAACTAACTCAGAAAGCACAGAACTCTTATTTTATTCGAACAAGCTCAAACAAGTCGAGGGCAACTTGGAAAGTTATTAAATCTGTAAAAGCTAATATTCCTAAAACTAATATAAATGCGATTAATGTAAATGGCAACTATATAACAAAACCCAAACAGATAGCACAACAATTGAATGACTATTTCGTATCTTCAGTTCAAATAAATTCTAATTATTCAAAGGCAAACATTTTTAGCACTTCAGGATCGCATAAATCCATGTTCATGTCACCAACCGTACCTCAAGATATAGTTAAAATAATAAATAATCTTAAAAACACCAACAGTACAGGCTATGATGATATTAACACTAGAGTAATCAAATCGGTTGCTCATAACATAGCACCCATATTAAGTGACATTATTAACAAAATGATTCAGAAAGGCACTTTTCCGGATAAATTAAAGATTTCAATAATAAAGCCATTGCATAAAAAAGGAGACAAAACACAAATGACTAATTATAGGCCTATTGCACTAATACCAATATTTTATAAAATTTTTGAGAAGATATTATATAATAATATTAACAGTTATTTAGAAAAAAATAATATATTCTGCAAGGAACAAATGGGCTTCAGAAAAAATAGAACAATTAATATGGCTATTTACAACTTCCTGGAAAAAATACACCATAATATGGACAACAGAAAACCTGTAATGGCAATGTTTATGGACATGACCAGGGCGTTTGACTATGTAGACCATAAAATGCTATTAATTAAGCTCGAGAGATATGGCATCAGAGGTAGCGTGCTTAATTTGATAAAATCTTATTTAGAGAATAGAAGGCAAATTACACAAATTAAAAGAGTAAATATAGAGACCAAAACTGAGATAATTTACTCCTCCAGCTCTAGAATATTGTCATGTGGTGTGCCGCAGGGTTCTGTCTTAGGACCATTACTATTTATATGCTATATTAATGACTTTCCTCAAGTAACCGAACATCAAATGTCACTTTTGGCCGACGACAGCACTGTTATCTATGACTCTGGTACTACAAAACAAATAGAAGAGCAAATTAACGATAGCCTTATTCCTATTATCGACTGGTTGAATGCTAATAACCTTAAAATAAACCTTAACAAAACTAAAATAATGAATTTTAAAATTAGGCATAAAGAACAATCGCAGTTTCAAGTACACTATAAAGGGAACGAAATACTTGAAGCTAGTGTAACAAAATTTCTTGGACTTTATATAGACAATGACATGACATGGAGGACTCAAATTGAAAGTGTATGTGGAAAACTTAGTATATTTTCATATGCTCTTTATATGCTAGGCAAAATTGCAAATAAGACCGCCCTACTAGAAGCGTATCATGGTTATGTCGCCTCAACTTTGAGGTATGGCCTCATATTCTGGGGTAATGCACCGAAGGTTCAAGAGGTACTTGTTGCACAGAAAAAATGCATCCGAGCTATTTGTAAAATAAAACAAACAGTATCATGCAAGCCACATTTTCAAAAACTAAATATTTTAACGTTACCATCTCTTTATATTTATGAGGCCTGTATTTTTGTAAACAACAAAACATGAATTTATATAGATTTGTAGAAAGTAAACGTCGCTCACAAAAATTGCAGGTGTTAGCAACTAAAACCAAATTTCATAGCAAAAGCTTTTATGCAATGGCTCAAAAACTGTATAATAAGTTACCAGGACAAGTTATCTCATGTATGAACATTGATAAATTTAAAAGGAATCTTTTCAAACTGTTAAATAATAAGGTGTATTATTCTGTTGACGAATATTTAAATGACAAATTTTAATTAGTCTGTTTTATCATAATGTGACATACTGAATGATTTTGATTATTGATTTGAATTTAATTATTAGTGACATTATTTTTTCATTTTGTATTGTTTGGCCCTTTTACTTTATTTAACTGACATATTTTTAACAATTTAATCTAAATTTTACATACTTAATCTATATTTTTTGTGATATCACCTACTTTGAAATAGTTATGTTTTATGCATGTAAAACCTGTTAAAATTTTGTATGCCTTTTGGCGGAGCACAGCTCGAATCTTATTATTTATGAAAACATCTACTGTTTGTACCCTGTGTTCTTCTTCGTATTAGTATCTAATCATAATTTGGCGTACGTTACTTACTGATCTTTCATCCAATTACAGTTTATGACGCCGCGTGGCAAATAAAATCGTTCCTTATGTGCGCGTTCACACGGCGATAGTCAATACGATATTTGAAGACAGTACCATACACGAAGACGCGCCCCACTCTTCTTCATAATTGCTTACAGTAAAAGAGTGCAACATATGGCTAATGTTTTAGTTTTGTCGTGTTTACTTATTGCCCACTCATAGGTAATTAGTGTGTATTGAAAATACTTAAACACTAGCAGAATGTCGCACTCTTGTACTGCAGAGTACTTTACTTCACACGGCAATTTCATACTGCATTTGTTTATAACCGAATAAATAATGGGATGTTGTCGTGTGACCTCAAAATTTGATCTTAAAATAACGTACAGGGCAGTGTCGTGTGAACGGCCGCTATGGATTCTTTACTTTTTAGCCCTACCTCAACATTTTTCAACCTCTATTTTAAATAAAACACGCTTAATCTCCTTTACTATTATCTCCACAGGCGGAGGGCGTAAAATCCCGTCTGTCGGCCCTCGCGGCGGCCGCGGAGCTGGAAGCCGACGCGCTGCGCTCGCGCATCCGGGACAAGCAGGACGCCAGCCAGCTGCGCCTGGAGTCGCATCTGCAGGCTATACGGGAGAAGGCCACGGGGCCGAGACAAGCAGTAAGTAGACATATAGCATCCGGGACAAGCAGGACGCCAGCCAGCTGCGCCTGGAGTCGCATCTGCAGGCTATACGGGAGAAGGCCACGGGGCCGAGACAAGCAGTAAGTAGACATATAGCATCCGGGACAAGCAGGACGCCAGCCAGCTGCGCCTGGAGTCGCATCTGCAGGCTATACGGGAGAAGGCCACTGGGCCCAGGCAGGCAGTAAGTAGACTTATACTATTGTGGCGGCATCTGTAACGCCACATGCGATTTACACATCTCCCCTGACGTCATGCAAAACCCTACATCGCACATTTAAGGGTATAAAAAATATTTCAAAACGCAGAAACCGACAGTCACGCATAAAACTTCCGCTAAGTAGCTATATTTTTTTTTTTTTTTTTTTTTTTTGACAAAAAACAGTTATACATTACAGCATTTACAAAAAGTAGTTGTATTACAGTCGAAAAAACGTCTAACCCACACTATTGTCCACGAAATGACATCGGAGTAAGAAAACGAACGCATGCTAAAGGAAAACAAAAAATAAAAAAAAGAGGTACTACATATTTAGAGAAATAAATTTAAAAAAAACACTATATACCGACGAATGGATGGAAGCGGATGATAAGACCATCCGACTTATAGGCGACTTGTAAGAGATTCAGAAACCATTCTTTTAAATTTAGATTGCGACAGCGCGAAAATATCAAAATCAATAAATTGTGAGGTATAGGTTTCTCAAAGTCGGCGGAGAGGGGCCCGCACCCCAGCCTTCGTTCTGCAACGCGCAGTGTAGAATAGTTGAGGTGCGCGCACCTCCCGCCGAATAACAGTTCTAGGTACTACGTAACACAATCTATTCGAGAGCTCAGAACAATTAAATTTGTTATTGCATATACCGTACAGCATCACAACCATGATCAGTGAACGTCTGGAATCCAAGCTCAATATCTTATAATGTTTTAGCAAATCTGCATAGGGAATCCTTGTGCGGAAGCACTTGTAGTGCGTAGCACGAAGACAATTTTTTCTGAACCATTTCTAATGCTTGCTTATATTTATCATAATACGAGCACCAGATGGGTACCGCGTATTCCAACTGTGAACGGACCAGTGTTTTATATAAGAAGAGAAAAGTAGAAGGCTTTTTGAAGTCTTTACAAGACCGGAAGACAAAACCATACATCTGAAAGGCTTTGGTAATTATATTGTCGATATGGGTGTCTAAATGTAATTTGCAATCAAGCAGTACGCCAAGATCACGTGTGCCCTCAGTTTTTTTCAATTGTATGTCGTTTAAGGTATATGAGAAGTTAATAGTATTTTTGTTTTTAGTAAAAGAAATTAAGTGATATTTTGGTAGACTTAGATGAAGTTTATTGACCAGACAGTATTGAGACAGCCTGCATAAGTCCTCTTGTAGTAGCATACAATCCTGAGAGTTCGCACAAGCCTTAAAGATTTTAATGTCATCGGCGTACATTAGGAATTTAGAGTTGACTATGCAGGATTTTATGTCGTTTATAAACAAGATAAAACGCAATGGGCCCAAGACAGATCCCTGGGGCACACCTGATTCGACGACCACATAATCAGACTCGAATCCATTGATAACAACCTTTTGAGTCCTATGAAATATATTTGAAGCAAACCATCTAAGTAAATTGCCTCTTATGCCATTGAAAGCTATTTTATCAAGAAGCAATTTGTGGTCGACACTGTCAAAAGTCTTCCGAAAATCAGTGTATACAGCATCAACCTGCGTGCGCATGTCCATGTTTTCAAACAAAAATTGCGTAAAAATTATTAAGTTTGTGGTAGTGGATTTGGATTTAACGAAGCCGTGTTGTTCGGGTATAATAAGGTGGTATTTAATCTTTTTTTGCGTTCTTCAATTTGTACTTTATATTTAATGAGATCACTAGAGAAACTTTAAAAAAAGCATACCATACCATGTATAAAGGTGAAACAAGCTGTGCTAATAATACTAATTTTCTACAGACAACCTCAGAAAGCCAAGACCAGACAGCTAAAGAAGAGAAGGAAATACAAGTTGAAGCCGAACGACTCGAACAGGAGAGGAAAGAGAGGGAGAAACTTAAGGCTGTCAAAAAGAAGGCGCGGAAAGTTAAGCAGAAGCTTCTGAGCACGTGAGTATTATTAAACTTTAGGGTTATGAGAAACAGGGTGTAAAGTTCACTCATCCCCCATAGAAAAGGGAGGATCCTCCGACCAGACGGGTGTCGCGTCTGGCGGGCAACTGCCCAGAGGTTGAAGTCGGGAGCTTGTATATATGTCCACCGCGCGGTAAACTCTAATTGCGCGATGCAGGATTTGAGTGACGTCAGGTTTTTGATGCGTAGTTTGCATGTGGCGATGTAGATGCCGTCACAAAACAATATGTTTGAAATGATCTCTCCTTCTCTTCGTATCGATGGTATCGTATAGTTTTAATATTGTTTGAGCCCAATAGGTGGCCACGTTAATTGCGGCATCATTGGCGTTCATTAGGTCTTTAGTGCAAGTGAACGGCCACTCCGGACACTCCAGCAGTGGGACATGCTCTGGCGATAGTGTTTACACCAGCTTGCAGATCGCATAACTAATAAAAGAGAGTGAGAAAGCTTGAGTGTTTGTTAGGGAGTATATATTTCGCTTGGGTCCCTACAAACATGCATGCTAGTCATGCATCTCTCCGAGTCTACGAAAGTTGTAAGAATAAATGATTTATTTTTACAACACAGGCCAGACTGGGAGCGAAGCGAAACGAAGCTAAGTTCGTTTAGTTTCTTTTCGCGTCTTTTAATACTTCAGTTCACATTGCGTACTGAGCAAAACAAAACCGGAAGTATGAAAGGACGCGGAAGAAAGCTAAACGAACTTAGATTCGGTTCGCTTCGTTCCTATTGAGGCCTGCGCTTAATTCGTTACATAATAATTTACCATTTCGTTGCAGTATTATTTTGATTTTTATCGATAGTTATCGATCAGTGCAATAATACAGGCTGGTATTGTTTGACAAACAAGATCGAATTCGATATGTGGCTGAACCAGAACCTTAAAAAAACTTAAGAAGCATATCAAAATCAACTCCTGCAAACACTTGTCTCAGTTTCTTATAGTAATAATAAATAATAAACGTTTATTTGGACTCAATAAAATATAGTTTTATACAGTTATATTCCTAAAAACTAGGATACAAATAATGTAATTGAGTAGACAGCTAAAACTATATGTACCTACTCTGAATTCCAAACTAGGTAAAACCTGTATCTTGCAAATCAGTGCTCTTCCGTGAAAAACTTACAAATCAATCAATTTTCTAAAATTAAATGACTTATGCCCATTTTATATTTTCTAATATAAAATGGGAATTTTCACTGACAGCTAAGTTTTTCATGTCTGCTCCAAATATTAACTCAATGTCCGCAATCAGCAATGTGAATAATCGCTTGTATATTTTATTTACAGAGCCAACGAAACAATAGTAATGGACGAAAACAACTACGTAATAGACGCCCTTTCTCCAGCTGCAGCTAAGACTTGCAAAGTGATCCACAATATATCTCACATGATGACGCCATTCCTAGAACATCCCATCGGCATGGGTTCCTGGGACGTCGCGCACAAAACGTTCGAAATCAGCGGATTCAACGACGACCTAGACAAGAAAAATAACAAAAAGAAAAATAAGATAATTATCAATGGAGGTCTGGAAAGACAACCGAGCGAGAAAAAAGTTAAAGGAAAAACAGAAAAAAATAATAACAATGAGAAAAATGGAGAAGTAGAAACCACTAATACAGTACCTACATCTACAAATAATAAAAGAAAGAAGAAAAAGAATGGGGATAAAGATAAACCGAAGCTAAGTAAGACTAATTCGGTTTGTTCGTCGTTAAGTGATATGAGTTTTGGTTCGGGCAAGCTCGAGAAGACTCGGAGTGTTATAGATATACAAGCTTTCGAGAAGCAGCTGAATGAATTGCATCGGATGGTTGAGAAGACGGTAAGCTTTGTTTATACCTTCATGAATTACAAAAAAAAAAAAATGTAGTTAGTGTAGTGTATTACAGCCGTGCTATTCTGTAAACATCTCACCGTGATAACTTGGGTGAAGTGAGCTTGATGTGAGCTGTCATTGCACCTAAAGCTAGGGATTGACACTATGGATAGTTCACTTGATACTCATTTCACCTCACTCTTCACGGTGAGATATTTACAGAATGGATCGACAGGAGCCAGTTTTCCCTTTAAAAGGTGCAATGGCGAAATATCAAAACATTGAGATTTCTGTGCTATATCTAGAATACATTCTAGATATAGCACATACGTCAACTCTTCACGTGACCAGAGGGCTGGCCAATTCTTAGGCCAAAGAATCAGAATTGCTCTCCAACGTGGCAATGCTGCCAGCCTTTTGGGAACTTTTCCCGCTGACAGCGATGCGGACGAATTTTTTGATGCCCAATGAGCTCTTCCCTTTGTTTTATTTTCTTATTTTTTTCTTTACATTCTTGTACATAATATATATATATATATATATATATATAATAGTAAGTTGTAAATTAAATTAAAGTAGTATATTGAAATACATTCTCTATATCATAGTGAAAACAGCATCAACATCTATTGGGTAGTTAAGAAGAACTACGTGGACAGACAGACAGACTCTGAAACCGATTATGCTTTAACCTATGAATAGAATATAGATTTTTTTTAATTACTAAGTTGAGCTCGTGCACTACTAGTGTAAACTGTATTATAGTATTTTTAACTCACGAAGCGACGCGCGCTTTACTTGTGGTTACCAACTGTACAAACACGCTGTGAGTTTGTGTGTAAGCGCAGGAGCTCTTTGCGTGTGTGCGAATTCACAGCGTGTTCACAATTGGTTACCACAAGTAAAGCGCGCGTCGCTTCGTGAGATAAAAATAACTGTACAAAAGCCAGTCTTACTATTTATACTTTTGTATTTATTTATTTTATATATTATTCTTGGTTTCTAAACACACAATTGCCGAAGCGCATACATTTTATGGTATTATTGTACACGTTGCACAAAAGTGTAAAAATATTTGTCGCTTGCGTAAACACATGTATTATTTTTGTTTGTTTTTGTTTTTTTTATTATTGTTTGTTTTAATCTTCGTATGTAGTGCGCAACTCAACAGCGAGCCAAGCTCGGCGGCTTGGGCCGAGTATTCGCTCCCGGGTTCGGACTCCGTCACAAAACTGCGGTAAGATAAAATACTACAATTTGACAAACTCAACGAATACTTCAAAATACGACCTTTACTAATTTATAAACTTAAATAATTTTGCGACAATATAAGAAGCCCGATTTGACACCTGTCAAAATACTTTGTGTAGTGATGGCGGAAAATAATCGGTTGCTTTAAAAACTGATTCTCGAGACATATCGGTTTATCACACTTAGTTTGTAATCGACAATTTATGTCATAAATCATAAATCATTTATTTATTTGCAAACATGGGTACAGATATACATTGATGTTTTTTGTTTAACAGTAATAAAGTTCTCCATGTTTAACCATCACATGGGTATGCAAATAATAAAAAGTGAATAGGTATAAGATAAAATTAAATATGTCAGCCTTATGAAATAATTATAATAATCCATTATTATATTATGTATATTTCTTCATTCATTCATTCATTCATACTAGAGTGAGAATCAGCACTTTTCGAAATTACATAACACAGTCCCCCAAAAACGCCCATCCGTTCTCCTGCCTTCATCCCAATTTATTCGGTGTCGGCGCAACATGTCTTTTCCTTCCCCACTTCTCTATCAGTCGTCATCTCGGTAGTCACCCCCTTTCTATCCATATCATCTTCCACACAGTCCATCCATCGTTTCTTTGGTCTTCCGCTACTCTTGACTCTTATAGCCATCTACATTCACATTTTGATTCATCACTGAAGTCCATTAAAGCATTATTTATTGTTTTTTTTTTTTTTTTTTGATATTGTAATTGTTGTTTATTATGTTATGCTACTAATTTACAAATAAAATTAAAATAACATTAAGATTAAAATATACAACTAACACTAAAATATATAAATTATAAACAATAAAGGGAGAAAATGTTAATGTTAATTTTATTTTATTATGTTGAACATGTGCTGGAAAGAGACTTGGTATCTTACTTTCAACTCATTTCACGGTTAAAATGACTCGTATTGTTTTAAGTTATAATAAAATGAGTATAGATATCTCCTCCTCCAATTTTAGCACGCCAAATAATCCACTTATTATTTTATCTTTGTTGCAGGCACCTTATGAGAAGACGTCGATACACAAAATTCACATGATCAAAGTAATAGGTGAGCTGCTCGCCATCGCTTGTGACCGCGACGATCTGTCGCCGCAGTTCACTACCAAGTAAGTGCACGTAGCCTTGAACCGGGCGATTTATGCTCGGCTCCTATAAATAAAAACGATTAGTTTTGAGTTTTCGGAGATCAGCAGGGCTAACATGACACACGCGACAATTACTCTCGCGTGAGTAATTGTCGTCTATTTCTGCCAATTTTCTCGTTTCCTGACAGCGCAGCGTTACCATACAAAGTACTCTACACGTTCTGCCAAACTTGATGTTTTCTCGACGAACTCTAATATGGTACCTAAGTGATCTCGAATTTTGACAATGTAACACGAGATAATCTCCGGTTCTTCTGTCATGTAGTCGTCCTCGATTTTGACGACGAGAGGAGTAGACAAAACAATTAGTGATCGACCGAAACTTCGTTTTCGGCCATTTTCGGCCATTTTCGGCCAAAAAATCATGATTCGGCTGTGTTTTCGTTCGTTCGCCGATGCTTCGGCCAAGCCGAAAATCAGAAGTTCGTGAATTGTCGCGCGTCATTCCTAAAATAAGACAAGAGAATAAGCCTTCGTAAAGCTCGGCAATATCAGGTGAATCAATACAACAAGAAATACACCAAATGTATCCTCTAATGGAATTATCGTGTTTTATTACTTTTAAGCCTATATTTTTTTAATATATTGCTCTCCTTATCTGTAAAAAAAAAACCTGTGTACAACGGAAATATTAATATTTTTTAAGGTCTCAATCATTTTCGTTTTCAGCCCAAAATAAGACTAAAGCCGAAGCTTCTTTTCCGTTTTCGACTGAAAATCCATTTTCGGTCGGACACTGCTATACTCCATTTGAAATAAGATTAGACATTTATCTTAACCTTTTTTACAGTCCGTTCAACCGATTTTGACTTCTATTGCGCCGGTGGCATGACAAATGGCAGCTGCAGTAAACAGTTGGTATTGTAACCACTTTTTTGCTTTTAATGCCATCCTTATGCCTACGGTATAGAAGTCAAAATCGGTTGAGGCTGTAAAAAAGGTTTATTTAAATGTCTAATCTTATTTCAAATGGAGTATAGATCTGAACCATTTTGTACCATGATTTTCTTCCCCCAGGGCCCTCTACACATCGGTGATGATTCTCTCCCGCACAATATCGACGTGCACAATGAGCGCGTCATACTTCATGAGCACCTGCACGTGTGTCTACGTCGTCAAACTGCTCAGTATACAGCTGGTAAGTCCTTCAATTTATTTATGTATTTACTAGGTTTTGGCCGCGGCTTCACTCGCGTGGAGGTCGGCAATTATCCTACAGGAACGTACTAACGGGATAAAAAAGTATCTATCTATATATGTTCTAACCCAGGTTATGGTCTCTCCGTATACTTCGTTTAGCCGTTAAGGCGTGAGAAGGTAAAAGACAGACAGATAGAATTACTTTCCCATTCATAATAATATATTCGTATAAACTCTCCTTACAACTTTGTTTACAGATCTTAAACCTGATGTGATACAAAGTAAAAATAATGTTAAAAAAAAATATGGTTCTTGATTTTGTCTGACTAAAAAGTTGGATTTGTATCAGTCGGAAAAACTTACCTCAATCTGCATACCTCATACAGTCTTGATGATTCGAAAACGTTGAAATCACGCCATCTATGAATTGTAGCGTGAACTATAAACTAGAACAAGAATTTAATACAGCGCCACCTAGCGATGCGTCTCAATGCTCTGTTGCAAATGTTTATTGTTTACGACTGCTGAAGAGATAGATGGCGTGACATGCAGCACTTGGGATATTAAAATATAAAAAAAAATGGTTGGCTGTCTGCTGCGGAAAAAATCTTTGGTCTGAAATGCAGACAAACAAATAGATACAAGAGTAAACGTAGTAACTTTGTGTACAGTATTTTTGTTTGAAAAGGGTTTTATAGGTTATATCACAGGCTCACGAGACTTTGCACATTTGTCTTTCGGTGATAAGTAGCAATTTTCAGTACATCTATCATCTGTATCCAAATAAATCAATAAATCTGCCTAGCCTTTTCCCAACTATGTTGGGGTCGGCTTCCAGTATAACCGGATGCAGCTGAATACCAGTATTTTACATGGAGCGACTACAATCTGACCTCCACAACCCCGTAACTGGGTAATACGATACCCGTTGGTAAGACTGGTTGTCAGACTTTCGGACTTCTGACGACCCGTCAGAAGATCCACAATGGCACAATGATCTGTCAAAGATCCACGAATGACAGCCGGGACCAACGGCTTAACGTGCTTTCCGAGGCACGGAGGAGTCTCGGTATGTAAAGATGGTCACCCATCCACAGACCAACCCTGGCAAGCGTAGCTTAACCTGATGGTTCGATCCGTTCGGCTGTTATTACTTTGCCACGAGATCCTCCTGTATCCAAATAAATATAAAATAAGAATTTATCTGCCAGATCAAATGTAATATACCTGGAACTGATCGGGAGACAATGAAACAGGCCATTAGGCACAAATTGAAATATTCTACTAAGAATCTCTTTCCTCGTATCTTTTTGACAAAAAAACATCAGTACCCCTTCAAATCTAAGTACAAAGTTACAAAAAAAACTTCAGTCCCAAAACGTTTACTAGCAAACTTAATCAAGACCGCTACGCAGATTGAAACACATCAAAATTAACTAGGCAGAAAACGTTACCCTTTCACTTACACGGCGACATCGCAAGGGTTGGTATTTTATGTGTATGTCCGAAGTTTTGTAGTAATCTCCGAAAGTGCTCGGCTGATTTCGGTTTATTGGTAGTTTTTTATGGAAAATTGGTATGAATTTGGATTATTTGGGGATGTTCTAGGATCCTCCCTTCTTGGATGGTTTTATGTTCTGTTTTGTTTGTGAAGCAATAGAAAAGTGTTTTTGTTATTGAAGTGAGGGGGTAGTAGTTTTCTCACAAAATATGTTGGATTTGTTGAAGTAAAATATGAAATGAATATTTTCCAGAAAAGTGGTACCTAGAGTTTGGCCAGCGAGTCGTGAAACAAGGAATGGCGGCAAATTAAAAAAAAAAAGCGGCCAAGTGCGAGTCGGACTCGCCCATGAAGGGTTCCGTAGCAGCAAGTAACATAATATAAAAGTTCTTGTAGTTCGTTGTAACTTTGATCGATGTTTACGATTTATGACGTATTAAAAAAAAACTACTTACTAGATCTCGTTCAAACCAATTTTCGGTGGAAGTTTATATGGTAATGTACATCATATATTTTTTTTGTTTTACAATTCTCTTATTTTAGAAGTTACAGGGGGGGGGGACATACATTTTGCCACTTTGGAAGTGTCTCTCGCGCAAACTATTCAGTTTTTACTTACCAAGTTTCAACAGCATAGTTCTTATAGTTTCAACAGCATAGTTCTTATAGTTTCAACAGCATAGTTCTTATAGTTTCAACAGCATAGTTCTTATAGTTTCAACAGCATAGTTCTTATAGTTTCAACAGCATAGTTCTTATAGTTTCAACAGCATAGTTCTTATAGTTTCAACAGCGAAATTATAGGAAAAAAGTGCCTGTGACATACGGACGAACAGACAGTCCTGACGAATCCATAAGGGTTCAGTTTTTTGCCATTTGGCTACGGAACCTTAAAAATCTGCCGGCAACATGAAATATAGTATGAATAAAAACGATTTGATACTTTTGTATTTTTATGTTAATTAGTTTGTTGATATGAGTAGGACTGTAGGAATACGAGAACATTTCAGACATATTTTATGTTGGTAGCAGATTTTTTTTGTTTGCCGCCAATGTCTAGCATTCTTACAACGTTCAAAAACCAAGTTAACTTTCAAAGAACATGAAACTTGGGTTTGGGAATCCTTCTTAGCTTCTCTAAACAAACAGTAAGACTCACTTATGAGCAGTTAATAAATCTGACTGACGACTACGATTACTGGTCTCAGCCTTATTACACAATTTTTTTTGTCGGGCTATTCCAGTAACATAGACCTCATTATCGTGCAAGACCAAACCATTGCCTCAACTGAGCTAAAAACATTCAAACTCACGACTTCCAACCACTACCTTCCCGTTAGTCCAACCACGCTGTAACTCAGCTCGCCCCTTACAGGGAGAGGTCGTGACGGTTCTATACGTTTCTATGTTATATACGTACATATGTATATTGTAGGTAGGTATGTATTAGACGCCGCTAGACGCCGCGCCATGGGTCGTATGACGAACGTGGTTTTGAGGGGTGTCACGTGGTAGTATTGTAATCTTGGCATGCAGAAGATTTTAAATAACACTAACTGTTGGGCTTCGCCCGCGTGACCCTAGTTCTTTTTCTGAAATAAAAGTATGAGCTACTCCATATGACATCAGCTATCTGCCGGTCAAAATTAGTCCAGCCGTTTCGGAGATTAGCCGGACCGTGCAGACAAAAAAAAAACATATTTTTTATTTTAATTTTAAGTACCGTATATACTTTAATATGCACATACATTACAAACAGACACTTCGATTTTAGTTATTTTTATGTATAATTATCCGTTCATTGCAATCTAACTTAGTAAATGGTAGAGTTAAGTTATGTTTCTTGTAGGCAAGTGTGTCGTCGGTTGCATTGCGGCTTAAAACCAAATGTCCGGCCAGCCTATCAAATACCCTAAAAAGCTTATGGCGACCTTATTCTATCAACAAATTATGACTCCTCTTTTGCTGAAGTATTGCGTTCTTATTTTCTTTGATTCTTCATTGGTCAACCTAGCTACACTACTAACGCTGGTTACTATAAAGCTGATATTTAGAGTTCCGTACCCGAAGGGTGCCAAACGGAACCCTATTACTAAGCCTCCGCTGTCCGTCCGTCTGTCAGCGGGCTGTATTTCATGAACCGTAATAGGTAGACAGTTGAAATTTTCACAGATTGTATATTTCTATTGCCGCTATAACAACAAATAAAAATTATATAAATTTAAAAATTAAAGGGGGTAATTTAAGGGGGGGGTATTATTATTCCCTATACGTGTATATTGTCCGGCATTTTTTTTGCTAAATATTGTTCGGTGGTATGGAGCCCTTATTGTGCGAGTCAACGCACTTGGCTGGTTTTTAAATCAATTTTTTTTCATTCTTGTTTTCACAATTATACATTCCCGCAGCATTTTTACAACTTTTCAGTTAACTTACTACTGTAAATGCTTACCAAAATATATAATCCTCGTTATAATACCTAAGTAAACTATTTCCCTGGCGCCAGCCCTGTGCTCTACCGCCAGTAGCCGTTGAGTGGGTGGGCGCCCTAAAAGCGCCGCTAATGCATCTCACTCGACCGTTCACGTTGTCCTTTATGACTTGCCTAGCTAGTAGCTAGTTGCGCCAGTAGCTATAACTGTAAAGCAGATAGTAAGTGTGACTGTAGAAATATGAAGATATATAGGTACTTACATAGAAAAATCTTTGAGTAGTAATGTCACTAGTGTTAAAGTTCATAATTTTATTTGCTGTATAATCAAAATGCGGTTGGATATCTCATGTGACGATTTTGGGTACGCAGATATATGCCAGTGACCTTGAGTGGTTCGCTGGCGTGTTCTGTGCTGAGCTCACGCAATGCGTTGAACGTCCAGCCAGTAATAGGACTCGGCCGTCAAGGAGCGCTGTCTCAAACTAGACGCATTATTAATTTATTGTACATAAAAAAAGGTATTTTAATAAAACAAGTACGTATACTAAAAGGTCAATAATTTAAGTATCTTTAAAATGGTGAAGGTTTCAGGAAAATATGCTTGATTGATTTTGCGTGATTCTCAGTTTTGTATCCGCGTTAGACATAACTTTACAAATTAATTTCACTATGTATTATAAACATAATCTAAAATATTCATATACGAAGTTATTAAGAAAATGCTCTAATTTAACATATATTTTTTACAAATCATTAACACTACGCGTTTAGACGTGATCTTCAGTATAATATCATTAAAAGTCGGTTATCGTCGTCGTAAGCAATGATGCGGTCGGCACTTTCCACTATCTAAAGTAGTGGAGTGAGAAAATTGTCATGTAAATTATTATTTATTCACACTTGAATTGTAACATGTCTCGGATTATCACAGATCTACTGTTAATAGATATTTAAGTAGGGAAATGACTTAGAAGGAAATAACTACATCGAAAAAATATCACACAGAATTTTGTAATGTTTTGTGAAATAATCGCCGCTGTTTCGTGTGCGTTCACACCGCCGCTAGCACTAGAGTCAATACTTGCTCCAGTAGCTTGCTTCATGTCTGCAGACAAATAATATTTTTCTCAGTTTATGTAAGTTTTTATTTTAAAATCCTGTAGGTAGACGCCTTTCACTAACAATAACTTAAAATTCAACCGTCGTAAAATAATTTTAAATCCTTGAGAAGTGCACTCAATATTGTCTATTACAACTTTAAGGAACCACAGACAATGGCACACACAATACAACCTCCGCAAAACTATAAAGATTTTATCTGAATTCGCTACCGTGTACAGAAATAAAAATCCCGGAATATTCTTACCGTAAGCTTTTACAGTTTGTAATAAAATAAAATAAAAAAATAAAACTTCGACCTCTAATTAGGCAGTTACCGACTCTTTGATACAAATTCTGTAGTCGTTATATAAATAAAAAAGGTATTTTTTTCGCTTTTTATCTTCGGTTATCTTTAAGGACGGGTCTAAGATATTGAGGGAACATGGACGTATAAATTTGAGGGTTTAGATTATTGGGAATGTTTATGTTTAGGTATTTCGAGTTAATATTGTACTAAAAATAAAAGTTTTGTCAATCCATCACGGTTTTTGAGTAGATATTCGATTGTTAGTAACGTAATTAGCTCTGCTATGCAATTGGTGTGTGTATTGAAAATTCCTAATTCATACTCGTTTTCTTCGACTCATAAGAACCTGTATTCTGAATTCTTAAATTATATTTTACAGGCCCTAAGACAGGGATCACCAATTAGTTTTATTGGCGGTGCGTTTAAAAAAATAATATAACTGTCGCAGTCCGTTAAGGCGAAAGCGTCATGGTAGCCCGCGAAATAAAAAAATTCTTACGTTTTTTTTCAATTTGCAGGTCAGTATCACGTTGTATGTTCATCTAAACTTGATTCGCGGCCGTCTAAAATGTTTATCTTTAGAATTATAGTCACTAAAATCATCACTACGACTCTCTAAGTTCATGTAATGTAAAATGAAATCATGACATTTGAGGATTATGCTAGCTTAAGGAGTTGTATTGCTGATTTTAATGATTATAATTCTGTAAAGCCTTATTTGTTACGGTCGCGAATTATATTTTAATCGACATACAACCTGACACTGACCTGGGAATTGCAAAAAACGAAAGAAACTTTGAATTTCGCGCTCTACCTTAGCGCATCCCCCTTAAGTAGAGATTACTAGCAACCAAGAAATACCAATTAAGTTAAATATCAATTAAGTTACTAGCAACCAAGATTAAAAATATCAATTAAGGAATAAAACGAAAAGAAACATTTTTTATTAAGTAGTCACCAATAATAAGTAATAAAGAAAAATATCAAAGTAAGCAATTGATATTAAAGATAAAAAAAAAAAAAAATCTTTGATCTATTTGTCTGAAGTATAGAGTAAAGTTGGTGCAAACTAAACCAATTTTTAAAATATAAGTACTGTTAACTTTCGTGGTCTGCATAAAATAAGTCGGCGGACTAGATCCGGACCGTGGTCCGCCATTTGGTGACTGCCCTAAGACATTAAAAGAATTCCTCCAAATCTCATATTTAGCAGTAATAAAGCTACTAATGTAAAATATATAGGTACGTGAAAATAATAATATATTTTAATAGAGAATGGATTTTGACATTGAGGCTGATGTAATTCTCAAGTATCTTGCATTTGAGATATTCTCTAACAGAATCACACCAGGGTCCTTACTTTCACATTACTTAAAACAATAATTATTACTTCGCATTGTCTCACAAAAAGCGTATTAACGGATACATTTTTAATGTCCATCCTTACGACTTCCCACCGAATGTACAATCTCGCGCAATAAAAAATGTTATTAAAAACTCGCCAAAAAGTATAATAATTGTTGCATTTTTGTAATAAAAATAAAATTGAGAATTTTAATCTTATGCAGTTCCGTAACAGAATTGCTTTGCAGATAAAACGCGGCTCGGGGTCTACTGCGGCATGTTCTGGTAAATAAAATAAATAAGATATGAGTATTCTGTGTTTAATATTACACGTTTTTCTTTTGTCGCCAGACCGAGTCCGTTTTTTGAGCCTGAAGCGTAAAATAAATGATGTAGTAGGTTTTATGATTTTGTTATGTGCTATCCAGCTGTTTGTTGGGTGTTTCAAGATGCGTCTAAATACTGATTATAAACTCAAACTCAAAACATTTCTTATATACAATCAAACCAATTCAGGCACTTTTGAATTGTCAAGGAGTCGGTCAGTCAGAAAGATGACTACGTTCATCACACAATCGTTTTCTCCAATATCTCATTCACCGCATTGACTTCATTCACTCTTCCTTCTTCGTTCAGTCTATCTCTGTGGAATGCGCTCCCCCAGGAAATCAGGATGGCAACCAACCGATTATTCTTTAAAGTTAAAATATCGCGAGCACATTCGTAAGAAGCTGGCAGTATCATCACAACGGTAATGTTTTCTCATTGTTTGTGTTATTTGTTTTAGTATATTCGTGTACCTATTCATGTTTATTTATCTGTTCTTGTATTTATTTATATTATATACAGGGTTAGGTATATGTATATCTTTATATTTAAATCGCTCGACCTTTAAATGTAATGCGAAGACACTGCCGCCCAAGATACAGCAGGATTTTGCTAGTTTGAGGGGCAGGGTACCTACTCTTATTGGACTTTTGACCTCATTACCTACCTTTTGTATAACACCATTCTGTATAACTAATTACTGTCAAAGTTTGTTTTTTTGTGAATAAAAAAATATTTATTTATTAATATATATTTTTTCCACAATTTTCGTTATTGCACCTAACACTGTGTGTCTCTCCAGCACCCAAAAGTTTGACTGGTAGAAAATGCCTATGGCATTAAGTCCGCTTCTGTACTTTTGTGTGCTTAAAGAGTTAAATATTAAATAATAAAGATGAAGCTAGTTGCCCATTCCAAAGGTTCCTATGGAGAAGAACGTGCAAGAAAGTCCATGGATACTATTTTATAATCGGGGCCTTTCGGTAAATGTATGTAGTAAATCGCCAGAATTTGATTATGATTTTTTTACTATTTGTTTTTTTTTTGTTTGAGGTCGTGGACTAAAAATGTTTATTACTGTAAATTCGCACTTGCACTCGCGGGTCACTTTTTTGTACTTTCTGGTTAGTCGTTAGTTGTCGACAAATTAGAGCCTGTCTTTACAACTCTTAAGACCAGTCTTTTCTCTAAATCTTCGCCATTTACATAACATAATCAGGTTAGGTTGCCTGGAAGAGATCGCAGTAAGCGCCCATTGTATATTTTATAGTGTATTACTTTTTCTTTATATAATGTATAATCTGGTGTACAATAAAGTATTTATAAATAAATAAATAAATAATCAGGCTGTAATGTTCCCACTACTGGGCTTCCTCTCTGTGAGAGACGACCACGACCACGCCGGCCTAGTGGGGTTGGTAAATGTCACATGTCTTCGAATTTTTGGTTCTAGGACATGCCGGTTTCATCACGATGTTTTCCTCTTACACCGTTATATGAGCAGTGGTGATGAAATAATTTGCACAAAGTAAAGCGTCTGTCTGGGTTCGAACCTACGACCTACAACTCGTAATTCGGGGCCATTACCACTGAGCCACCACCAACATAACTACATACCACATAACTTACTGGACCCGAAAATATTTTTTTTATTAGTCGTGATTAAAACCAGCTTATTGAATCGTACACTCGCGGCAATGTTAATTGGTCGTTATCGCTCACGCCATCTTGGATTTTTTTCGAAATTCGAAGTGTATTCTTTTTTTTTTCTCGTAAATCTAGTTGTTTATTAGGGTCGATTGACATTGTGTTGATAAGATCTTTGGCCGACATTTCGGTTGCGATTTTTTTTGTAAGTTAGGTTATTTACGATATCTAAGGGGCACGGGCGTAAGCCTGGGTCGTAAGGCGCTAGTTGGGTTTATCGCATCGGTTAGAGGATGTATCCAGGACCCGAGTTGTAGTGGGATTTTCTTATTTCTTTTAATAGCCTTCGTTGTTTCCCACTATTGGGCAAAGATCTGCCCTATTTTCTCTCTCTATTTTTGCGGAATAATAATATAGTAGGTAGCAGATATTTTATGGTCTTAATAATCTTCTCTTTATGTTTTCTTTATAGATAGGTAAAAAGTATACTTATGACAATATTCAGCATGTTTTTGCCCGAAGATTGAACAGGTAACTACTTTTTTACTTTCTACTGATCATAGCTAGTACTGGAGCAAATATACTCACCCATTCAAACGCGTCATAGTAATGTCACAGTGTAACTCTATGCAGGCGGTCAACGGAGGCGTTGATGTATGTTACAGAGCCGTCTTACTACAGTTACGTGGCCCTCTAGCCACTGTATTTCAGGGATGGCCGTAGTCTGCTTAACCACTGGGAGATGTCCGTGGAGTTTGCCCGTTCTTCTCCATAGGTACCTAATACGCTTTGGAATGGGCATCTAGCTTCATCTTTCTGACTGACCGACCTCCTTGACAATTCAAAAGTGCCTGTAATTGGTTTATTTGAAATAAATGCTTTGAGTTTTGAGTTATTATTATTATTATTAAACTGTACCTTGTACTTGATAAAGTTAGAGAAAACTTAACATAACATCACGCCCTGTTTACTCGAAGGGCTAGGCAGAGTTGTACTTACCTATAGTACACCCACATTTCGCCAGTTATGTTTAAGTCCCATGGGAGCGAGCCTATTGGCATCATCAAATCCTGATTCTGGGCTGCTGTTGAGAGATTGCAGATGGAAAACTTAATAACCCTTTGTCCGACCTGGGAATCGAACCCAGGATCTCTCAGCAGTAGTATTTGCGACCAGTAGACCAACGAGAAACTTTACAGAAAACTTCTTTTTCTCGACTTCCGGCACTACACAGTCATGGCATCAATCTTAAAAGGAACCCAGTCGATCTTTTCTGTAATGTCGAGAAGTCATAATTAATTACGTATACAAAACTAACTTTTATAGAGATTTAAATATACCTACTGTGGTTTATTTGAATAAGCTGCAATTCGGTTCGGTTTAAAGAATTTTATTCTCATAAAGAACACAAGACAGTTCACTTAATATATGAGATATACAAATAAATCATGCAGTTATAATTAAGGCTTGCATTTATGAATGAAAACAGCAAAAGTACAGTCTGTTCAAATCCCTGTTTCCAATTGATGTTGTTTCCATTTACACAAATATCATCTTTATAGCTGTTGCACTATTGATACAGTCATATTTATTTTACAAATTGTTTTTCAAATTGAACTTTGTGTCCCTTTAAAGTTATTTTTCATATTTGTTTATATGTTTGGAAACTAAGTTTCGAACGCAGATTAGTTGTATTCTTTACTAATCCTTTACTTTTCCATCAACAGGAAAAAGACATCCACACAGAACAACGCGACATGGACCTAGCGAGACAGGCGAGCGACTGTCTGTCAGTAGCACTCGACTCCGTGCTGTGTTCTACTCGCTTCTACGAAGACCACCAGGACATGAGCACCGACGAGGTGGAACTACTCACCGCTCTACGGAACAGAGCACACACGCTCATCAGGTGAGAGGGAGATAGATGATAGTATCTAGTACTACGTGCTAGAGGGAGATAGATAGTAATAGCTTCTACAAACACCTCCAGGACATGAGCACCGACGAGGTGGAACTACTCACCACTCTACGGAATAGAGCACACACGCTCATCAGGTGAGAGAGAGATAAATGAAAGTGCACCTCTTATTTGGTAACGTGATAGAGGGAGATAGATAGTGGTTTATGAAGTACGTCCTGTAAACGACGAGATCTCTTGTATATTTCAGTTTTTTACTATAGGTCTTTGTCGTGATAGCCAGGAAACAGTAGCTTCACTTCAGAATTGGAGTTTCCGGAATATCTATCTATCGGATATTCCGGAAACGGTTTTCGTTAACGGTTTATGTTTTAGTGTCAAGAGGAAGGATTATTGGGTCTTCTCCTTTTTTTCGTGTGGTTAGTGACTAACCTGGTGTCCGAGTTTTAAAGCCGCCCATGGGACTCTGACTTGGCTTCACATGCCGTCAAGAAATATTTCTCAGGCATGCCGGTTTCTTCACAATTTTTGAAGCAAGTGATAATTATACAATACGCAAATGAATCCGAAAAGTCAAAGATGCGTGTCTTGGATTCGAACTCGAGACATATGACTTGGCAGTCCGACGGTCATACCACTAGGCTATCACTGCTCTGGTAAAGGCATCAGATAAGTTTTGATAAAAAACAATGTGATCTCAAGTTAAGAATGAACTTTCACTGTTTCGAGCTTTATTTATTTAATTTGGGACAAAAACAGTTATACATTACAGCATTTACAAAAAGTAGTTATATTACAGTCGAAAAAACGTATAACCCACACTATTGTCCACGAAATGATATCGGAGTATGAAAACGAACGCATGCTAAAGGAAAATAAAAAATAAAAGCAGAGGTACATATTTAGAGAAATAAAAAAAAAAAAGCACTATATACCGACGAATCGATGGAAGCGGATGACAAGACCATCCGACTTATAGGCGACTTGTATGAGATTGAGAAACCATTCTTTTAAATTTAGATTGCGACAACGCGTAAATATCACAATCAATAAATTGTGAGTTATAGGTTAGGTTAGGTAGGTTTATTTAGTAAAGAAAGCCGTTTATCTTTGTAGTAAAAAATCCATAAAGTATAGAAACCTGCACCTCTGAAAGCCAGCACATAAAACCATGAATAACCTAATAACATCTCGATTCTCGATAGATGATAGGTATGTTTCGTTCATTCTATTTATTTCACTACTCCTTAAAAACAAAACATTTTCCCTGTATTTCCCATCACAAACGCAAACACTCGAACTAGTTTTTTTCTCATCAAAAATAATAAAAAAACGTACCCACTTCGTAGTGCCCCCCCACAGAATTACAGGGGGAGGCGGGAATGCATTAGGCAAATTAGATTATGCTCTAGTAAATGGATAGAGCGATCTTGAACTATGTTCATGTGTTATATAATGGTGGAGATGTGTTTTTGTTATGGTGTTTTAGGAGAGCATCCGTTTTGAAAAGAATATTAACATGTTAGGAGCGTGAATTGTGAAAGTGGGCAACGTCGCAAATAGATGTCAAATATTTCCCTGTTTTGATTAATTTGGCAATATTACTGTATGGAAATATGAATATCTGACAGCTATTTGCGACGTTGCCAAATTTTAGAATAAACGGTCTTAATGTCAAAAAGAATACTACAAAGTGAAAAATAAATTTAATTTCGGAAGTAGGTGTCTTTGGTTTTGAATTTTCGTTTTTTGCCACCGACTTCGAAATTAAAGCTATTTTTCACTTTGTAGTGTTTTTTTTTTTAAGTCGGCTGTATCTTTTTTATTAAAAAAAAAATCGATACCGGCTATGTAAATAACAGTGACAGGAAGTTATCAGCATATAGCACTAAGTGGGAAAAATACGTATTATTGAAGCTTACTCAAAAACTATCCAAGCAAAGTTAATAAAATTTGTATGGGACCAACTTGGGAGTCAAATCCATTCGTCCATTTCATTAAAAAAAAAAAAAACAAAATCAGTCCACAATTGACGGAGAAACCGGTGAAAAAAAAAATACGCGACGAACATATAACCTCTTCCTTTTTGGAAATCGATTTATAAATAGTGCACTGCATGTAGCAAGCCACCTGTCAAGAAACATTTGCCTAATGATTTATTCACATATTTTCACTCAACATTCTCTCGCTGTCTAAAGTAATTCACAAAAGCTTTAATCAATTAAAAAGCCGTCGCAATAAGAACAATAAACCTGCACTGACGAACTCTGTTAAATGTCGGCGTCAACAAGTGAATCCGAGGCGCGTTTGTTGTTTTAATTAAATGCGATGGGTTTTGTAATGGTTCTGTTGATTTTAGTGCATTTTTGATAGTTTTGTAGCTATTTTTCAATATCGTTGTGGGAAATGGCTCTGTTATTGAAAGATACTAGATACTAGCAACGCATTTGCATTGCTTATGGTATTCGCAGATGTTCCTTACACCTACCATCCATGAGCATGAGCTGTCTGATAATTTGCAATCTCCACCATTATCAGCATAGAATGTTCCCACTGCTGGGACACGGGCCTCCTCTCTGTGTGAGGGAGTGGGCCATAATCCACCACGCGGGCCCAGTGCGGGTTGGCGGATGTTACATGTCTGCGAATTTTTGGTTCTTGGACTTTCCTCGCGATGTTTTCCTTCACGGTTTTGAGAGCAGTGGTGATGAAATAATTTAAACAAAGTAAAGTGCCTGCTTGGGTTCGAACCCACGACCTACAACTCGTAAGTCGCGACCGTTACCACTGGGCCATAACTGTTCTTTTTGCCATCCAATATTTGTATTTGTAAGCAAACTCTAAGTTTGTGCAGAGTGTGTAGAACTTCTTGCAGTTGCATAGTTTTGCCCAGTTTATATTAGGCTGATTCATCACTACTAAGTATCTTACTGGACTGAAGTTCGCCGATGTTCAATTGTTTACTTCAAAACTTTGCCTTCATTTAACTTAGCTTTGTATACTTCTTCTTTCTTTTGATACTTATACAAAAGCTCATATCGTGGCAAGGTGGTCCTGGGGCTGTCTGCGCAGTGTGCACACGTACGATTAGTCAGAAAAGAAAAAAAAAAACTCCAGTCATTTATGCAAATGAGGTTGAGAATCAGCAGTTTTTGAAAGTCAAAATTACATAAGATAGTCCTCCAAAAACGCCCGGCCTTTACCACTTCCTAGTGTCTACAAACTCCCCAGCAACACATCTATCTGTTATTTTTTTTCGAATAACACTGCTACTTTTACACATCATCTAAATAAACACAAAATTATTTGTATTCCAGGACTTCATATCCTTTTAACTTTACTTCCGTTCCGATTTTAATTAACTATTTAGCTCAATAATTAAGATTTCAAAAACTGAAGTGTTAAACGACTTCTGTCGCTGACCGTACATTGAAGTATCTCTACTAGTAACGACTATTTGAAGTACATTTTAATATACGTAAAAAAAAAGACCATCGCGAGACTCCCGAAAAATAAAAGTTATTGATTTCTAGAATTTCTACCAAAACACTCCCTTCATCTAAATTTTAATTAAACACTACGTCATTTAATACACTTGACCTGTTTCTACACACAACAGAACAGCGCACTGCCTTCCAACAATAGCGCATGGCACTCCATTGTGTCCATATGCGCCGCGAATTCACTTGCTTTCTCCGTATTAAGTATGGCGGCATAGAGTAGGGAATGTGGTTGAGAATTGACAGATAGGTATGTTGGTGTGTCTGTCATAGGAGTAGTTTTGTACATATTTCTTTGGTATTTTGTTGAAGATATTTTGTCGTGGGTAAAAATATTCTTCTTGATCTTTGAGTCTAAAATTTAATGAACCCCGTTTTTTTAATTTAATTTAAATTTTGCTGGTCAAAATGAGTGTTCAGGTCTTATACTCTCCTTGCTGGATCTTCTTGATCTGTTCCTCTAAAAAATAATGTTATGTTCTTTAGCAGTGCATCTGTTTTGTAACTGAATACTATTGTGTTGATTATGTTTTAACTTTCATAGCAGGAAATGAGATGAAATTATGGTGGTGGAATACTCTCATCTAATATTTATAATCAGCTTAAACTTTATGAAAACCCAAGGGAAGACATCAGCTGGCCTTTACAAATAACCAAAGATCATATCCGATCACCAACATAATTAAATCAAACTAAAATTACCGCCACGTGCACTCTGTCACGTCACCCTACTCTGTGGCGCTAGGGTGCGACATCGATACTCAGTAGATTACATACGATTATCAATTTAATCGAATACAGGGCAAATTAAAGTATTCGTTCAGGTTGCATTAGAAATAAATGCTGTTAAACTTGATGGAAATTTGGTCGAAACAACTTGCAGTATAATTTTTTGATTTTGGTATTGTCCGGCTTCCTATAAAATAACTAAAAGTTGCTTGTATGTGTATAATCAAAGGAAAGACATCAGCTGGCCTATACAGAAATAACCACAGATGATATCAGATTAACAAAATAATTAAATTAAACTAAAATTACCGCCACGTGCACTCTGTCACGACACCCTACTCTGTGGCGCTAGGGTGCGACATCGATACTCGGTAGATTACAGACGATTATCGATTCAATCGGATACCGGCTCTGTTAGGGTTGTAAGATGTAATAAATTAGCGGTGTTTGTTGCCATATGTGAGGATTGATAACGTTTGTTTGGTGTGTTGTTATCTTGTTGTGTGTTATTTGAGATTAACTGTCTTTGTCAGTTGGGTACAGCAAGATAGGCATAATTTCTTTTTAAGTCAGTGGAAAATTCTGTGCGAGATGAAATGATTAATTGGAAACTAGGTTTTTAGTTTCGCGAAGACTGCAGTAGTATACGTTAGATTATATGCTAAGTAACAATGCATTTAAAAATCTGGGGGCAAGGATTTGCGCATGTATGATTTGGACTATCATAGGAATAATCCTAGCATGGTGCGACGATTAAAATTGGTGAAAAATTGCTCTAGGAATCATGCGGCTTCCGGTACGCGGTCGCTACTCCAGAACCTTTCGGCCCCATCGGCCATCTGTTCTGCGAGCAATGTGCCCTGCCCATTGCCACTTAAGTTTGGCAATTCTTCAGGCTATGTCGGTTATCTTTGTTCTCTTACAGATCTCTTCGTTTCTGATTCGATCACGTAGGGAAACTTCAAGCATAGCTCTCTATTGGCATTTGGGTGATTTTCAGCCAAAGTGTGCCTTACATGATTTTACCTAATATAACAAACCCTCCTATTACCATTGAGCTAAGTAACTTCAAAGAGCCACTACCCCTAAACACCATATTCGATACCCCATACTTACACCTACCATTGCCAGCCCTACATAAAAGGGTTTCCTCGTTCAATCAAAGGGCTACTCGTTACGAGTATCGAGAACCATTGTGAGTGAACAGAATCGAATTAAACTCTTCAGAGTACTCGATAACGTTGTTATGTTCTTCATTGGAATGCTGAGATTTTGATTTGATGCTGATGGTGCCTTTTCGATTTCTAATGGACTGGAAATTGGTGTACTTTTGGGATATTGATTTGTATTGTGTTTGTAGTGCTTTTGAAACTATACTAAAACTGTAGAAAAAATTCCCTTGGTTCAGGGTTAATTGAAATATTATACGCGATTGATGACGATGATGGATCTTCGGCATATCGTAAGCAGCCTCCGCTTCTACTTACTATAAAAGTATCATTTTAGTTCAGGGATTCAGGTTTCATTGAAATAGTAGCCACGATTGCTGGCGACAATACTTATGGGGCCTTCGTCATATCATAAGCAGTCTCCTGTTTTTACTAGTCCCTATTGCCCTACTGCTGGGCAAGCCCGCTCTAATCTCCTTCCACCTCTCTCTGTCCAGAGCTGCCAAGAACCAATCTTTGCTACCAACGTTGGTGACTGGCTAATCTTGTCAAAAGTTTGAGTTTGAATTTGAAGGATTCAGTTGGACATTTATGGCCTGCGGAGACTGGCGGACGGGACGACAGAGGATTTTAAATGTATCAATTGAATTTAATACTTAACCAATCGAAATAAGGTATATATTTCAATGCTCGGTGATCGACGGAAAACTGCGCCGCGATGCTCCAAGCTCGATCATTCTGACCCAATTCTCTCAAACTTAACATTCAATTAACTAACGTAACGACTCAATTCAAAAGCCAACGCTAAACCACTCATTATAATTACTTCCCAAATTAATTTGACGACAGTTTGCAAAGAGAACGCGCTTCAATCTGGCGATTTGCCAATAAGCTGCTTTGTAATTAGACAGCATGTCGCCTGCGACCAATCACTGAGCTCCGCCCACCAATTGGTATTAAAAAGTCGCCTTGTTAAGTAAATGAAAACAGCCCGTACCCCGTGGTGTTAGGTTGTGGGGGTTGTGATAGCGACTTCTTGAGCGGAGCGAGAAGCTGTTTGATTGAATATTTTATCTTTTATAAGCCTGGAGGTCAGACTTTTGCTTGTCTGCAGCGGTATGTTCAAAGACTCAATTTGTCTATCTTTTACACAGCATAATGCTGCGAGTATGCGAGATGACGTGATGACGTCGACCGGAACGTGACCGGATTTGTTGTTATAAACAGTTCATCTTTTATCGGCCAATAGGTCCTATAGGCTTTTACTGCTGTACTTGTGCATATTTGCAGATTCAATCTGTATTCTTGCCGATTGTTAGTCTGTCATGGTGGAGCTGATCGTCTAAAGTGGATCAGCCTTTCTTATATTCTTTCTCAAATAGGCTCTATCCTTTTAGCTGTAAACAGTCACATCGCCATTGTTCGACTACTACAAATGTTGTCAATCTGATTGAAATTGCGTTGTGGGCACTTACATGTAACTAATTGTATTAAAATTGCTTCGCTTTTCTTCAATTTCTTCTGTTTCCTCAAACCTTTAACCTTTTCGTGCCTTTTTAAACCCCGACGCAAAAAGAGGGCTGTTATAAGTTTGACCTCTATGCGTGTCTGTCTGTCTGTGGCACCGTAGCTCTTAAACTTTTTTTTTTCATTTAAAATGTTTATAGCCATGGTTCCTAGTAAAATGAAGGTCTCAGTAAAATACAAATTGGGATTAGGTATATCGCTCATAATATAAAATATCCCAGAAATGACTGTCGCTTCTAGTGTGACCTCGCCTTCTGTACTATAATTTCACAGGGACATTTTTAATTTATTAAAACGGATCCCGATGATTATTTGATATTCAAAGTCAATATTTATTTTTTATTAGCGTCCGTTCTGTTTGCATCTGGACGTCGAGTGTTTGTGGTAGCTGATTGTTTTCGAATAATATGTGAGGTGCTTATGTACTCCTAGTATTGAAGACGAATTTGGTTGATTAGTTTTATTACTGGCCTTCCATATACTATCTTATTATATTAATATTCTATTACTGATATTGTGTATGTCTTGTCGTCTACTTTCTTTGACATGAAATTGACAAGAATGGATAGTAGGTATTTCTATTTATAAAGTGTTTGTAAATTATTTTTTGGGGGTGGAGCATGCAAGATAGTTTAGAGGTACCTATGACACGACGAGGACACATATGGTTACGTCGGGGTCACCAATTTGGAGGTATGATGATCACGTCGGGTACATCAATTTAGAGGTATAAGGACCAGGGCGTAAAGTTCACTCATTCTCTATTGAAAAGGGAGGATCCTTCGATGAGACGGGTGTCTTGTCTGGCGGGCAATTGCCCAGCGATTGATGTCGGAGAGTTATATATATGTCGATCGCGCGGTCAACTCTGCTAGCGCGATGCAGGTTTTGTGTGACGTCAGGTCTTTAATGCTAGTTCGCATGTGGCGATGTAGATGCCGCCACAATAGCAAGCGTTGTTATAAAACTATGTATAAATGACACGTATTTCTGGTGGATCCAGAACTAGCTAGAAAAAATAGAAATAGTCAAAATGGCAGTTGCTTAACTAAATTGGATGCTTGTTTTAACTTGGCCAAATAAAAAGTACAGTTTGAGCTGCTAGCTAAGAAATAATAAGATTACAAGTAAGTTCAACTTTTTGATATATTTTTTATTTTTAAATGTTTTTTATCAAAATTACATATAAAAAGGAAATAATAAGGGTTTGTCTTTGGGTGCACTTGCATAGTGCATACAGGGACAATCGTCGGTTGGTGCCTCATTTAATTAAAACGCCTAACGGGCCTCTGCGAGTTGGCTTCGGCCCCTCGTACGCCTCCAAAGGTCCGGGACCCCGGGGTCCCGAGAAATGTCAAAGACTGGTAGAATAATAAAAGAAATGTCAAAGAATAATAGTAGTTTAGTAATTTTTTTTTGACATCTAACTTCGCCTAGCCTTTACCAAGTAGGCCGAGGTCAGCTTCTAGTCTAATCTTTCTCACAATTGATCCTTCTTTTCTGTGGTATAGGTACCTCTTTCTTTTCATACACATTCATATTTAACACGTTTCATATTGACTCCCAATCTCTTTTAGCACTATACCTCCCACAGAACATCTGCAAATGGCCCGGCCATCCAACTGTCGCATCCTACAGCTCAATACCGGGAACAATATTTATTCAATAACGCGAAGGGGTGCAGGGGTGCTCACACTGCTCGACGTTGGGGCGCATTCAATTTGTGTGTTGTCAATGATGCGCGCTCGATTTAATGGCAGGTGACGTTTATAGTTTTTGTTTGTGCCCCTGGTTTGTAATGGATGGGTAGTTGGTAGTAAGCGCATTGGGACTATAATCATGGGTTTTGGTATTCATGTTCTGATTTGCTTTTGTTTTTGTTGCGTACTTTTATTGGTCAAAACGCGAATGTATTTGTCTTCATGTGGTTCAAACTCCATCTTTTTCTTGCCATTTCCCTTGTTCTTTCCTTATTTGTTTCTTTCTTTTAATTCCTGTTTGTTTTTCTTTCTTTCTTGGTTTTCTTTCTATTTATTCCCTCTTTCTTTCTCGCTTCGATATCAATATGACCTCGCCATACAGTAACATTATATAGAATCGTTACTTAAGTATTGCTTCGTGTTTGTTCAACATTATTAACTGTGTCCATTGTCCGTATGTCACATGCTGTCTATTAAACTGTAATTCAAATTGCATTACCTACTTTTCTTAAAACTGAGTGACGCGAGTTTGTCTTTTAGCTGTTATTCTTTATATTCCTTTTTACTTTCGTTTGTTTGTGCCTTTATTTATGTCACTCTTTATCTCTGTTTACATCTGTAATGTTTCTTAATTTTTGCGTTTTATTTCTTTATCGCTTCGCTATCAGTGCCAACTCTCCCTACAGTAGCACTACATACAACTGTTACATCTGTATCGCTCCGTGTTTGTTCAACATTATTATCTGTGTCCATTGTCCGTATGTCACATATTGTCTATTAAACTGTAATTCTGATGGGCAGAGGGCTGTTTTACATGTACCGTGTTTTTGAATACGTTTTGTATTTTTTGTGGCATTGTGAGGGAGCTGTTTGGAATAAAATGTATGGCATAACATCACGCCTGTGCTGACGAAGGGTTAGGCAGAGTTGTACCTATAGTAAACCCACAAGAAAATGAAAAATATAATTTAAAAATATAAGCTTTTTAGAGGTTTTTTTTAAACGAAACAAAACGGTACTTACTTTTATTGACTGTCCCAGCTCCGAGGCATCCTTTGTTATTTACTTGCTGTCTGTGTCTGTTTTCTTCCTTATATATCAAACTGAGATTATCCACTTAAGTTGCTAGGCAAAGACCTGTCATGTACAGGGAAGTAACGAGAATTGATCACCACGCTACATAGGAAATTGCCATTTTCAAAGACCTAAATTTTTACAATACCTACCTATTGCAAAATAAATGATTCTGATTATGCTGAAGCATAAGATAACCGGCTCTGTGGTCAAGTGGCAAAACTACATGTTTCAGACCCAGAGGTCCCGGGTTCGATTCCCGGCGAAGGCAATATTTTCTGCTTGGTTTTGTTAGTGGTAGGGCTTGTACTAAGTCCGCCTGGCTAGCTACCACCATCTTATCTAAGTCTGTAGCCATAACAACAATGTTAACAGCATTGTTGAGTTTCGGAAGTTAGAGGTAAGATAGCCAGTTCCTATGTGGGTGAGGATTCCGGGTTAAGCTCGTTTCCACCTTGGGCCTGATCATAACTTACCATCAGGTGAGATGTAGGACAAGAGCTTCCCCGTTGTGGTAAAAAAAAGAAGATAAAGGTCCTTTAAACGACGACATGGTCACATGTGTTTTTCCAAAACAAATATCCCAACAATTACGGGTAATCCGTCATAAAAGGCATATCCTATTATTAACAACCATAGCGGTAACCCACAAAATAATAACCGCATCATATCTCATATAACCTAATACAATTATACAAATTCACATAATTTTCTGACACGTGCCCGACCAATAACTAAAATTGTTCGCTACTACCGTTTATAATCCACCCTTTTAAAGCAATATCAACCTTATATCTGAGAACATAGAGGTCTTGTGAATGGTAAATATCAAACTTGCCGAAATGCAGTTGCAACCACATTTAAATCCACAATAACACAGCAAAATCAACCTTATTTCGCCAGTCTTACAGTGCTTGTTAAGTGAAATAAAAAAATAGTTCAGAATGCATCGGCACGTGTTTCAGTGACAATGTTTGCTCTAGGGATTGGACCGGGAATCGAACCTGTGACCCAAGAGGATAGACACGCGACTGATGTAGTGTGTGACTGTTATGCTAGTATGTCTTTATTATAAAGATGAAGGGAAGGTTTTTTTGAATGCCCTGAGACTGACAGAAAAAGTTTAGTAACGGTTTTGTCATGATTTATGACCATGACGAGGAAGTAACGGTTTCAAGACTGCATTCAAAACATTTTTACCATTTCAACAAGATGAAAGAGTTGGTTCGAAAAGTATTACATACCTAAATAATTTCTTTGCATTTAAGTTTTAATAATTTTGTTTTGTACATAACCACAAGCTCAACTGATATCTCAACTACAATACTGTGCTCCCATGCAGGTGCTAGATTTTTAATATTATCATTTTCGTTTATTTCATTATTTACATTTAAATTATATTTAAAAAATATTTAAAAATATGAAAAATAGTAGCCCGCCAATATCGGGAACAGGGTCCAAGCTACCGGCGGTCAGGGCTCCAAAGAGAGGAACTTCCTGACAATGCGAGCCGTGACCAGAAGTACCGGTTTCTGAATCGAGCCCTTGATCCAATTGCCCAACGACAGCCTATTTAGTGTGTGTTGGTCGAGGCTCTTATTATCATAATCCTTAGCCATCTTTAATAACCCACTGCAGAACCTCAATTAGCTTCCCTTTATACGCCACTTTATACAAAAGGTTTATCCGACAGTTTCAATAAGTCATCGAACTATCTTGCCTGGAATTAGTGCGCATACAAAAAAATCTAACATTCACCATATTCCAACATATTTTCAACACCCTCGTATAAAAACACCGACTACTTTCACTTGATTAAGCTTTTGATCCTAATAAAATAAATGTCCTTGTGACGCCATATGCGCAAGCGTCGCCCGTGAAATTAAATCAAAACATCGGATGAAAGAAGTGCGTTCATTATTGTCGGTACATTGCGCTGCGCCCTTTAATTGGACCTGATGTTCATGGAGCTAGTCTTTATACCAATTTTGGGGTAGACAGAACCAAAAATTAGTCATTTCTATCATCGGTGTGATGGTAAAAATACACTGATTTTTAACTCGTACTCCAAAGCGTTGCCAAGGGATATCGTGTTACTCAGTGTTTGTGTTGTGCAGGTCAAATAAGCAGTCGCTGCATGTAAAATACTGGCATTCAGTTGCATCCGGTTAGACTGGAAGCTGATCCCAATATAGTTGAAAAAGGCTAGGCAGATGATGACAGTTCCGAAAACTATAATTTTTATTTTCTTTGTGATGGTAAAGATACTCACATTTTGCGTAAAGTAAGAGATAAAAAATGAGATGAATGAGATAGTAAATGATAGTTAATTGACTCAGACGTGACTTTGCGGAAATCCATGATAAAATACAATAGACGACGTATATTTAGTAACTTAATCCGCTTAACTGTTCTTAATGAGTCATAAAGAACCCTGTAAGAAATCGACACGTTGTTAACCTCTCAACGAGGCATCCTCAGGAAGGCGACTGACTTGTTGCGAACTCGGACCCGACGTGTGGACACGTCAAGCGTCGAGCGCAGTGAACGCACACAAGTTACTCAATATACGTCGTCTATTGTATTTTATAATGGGTACCCGAAATAGAGCAAAACGTGTGGCGACTCATCAAATCTTACGACAAAATTAGGTATCGTGAAGTTTTGTATCAGAGGCAGGTAACAGTCTTCAAATGGCTAATGAGAAGGAGGATCAAGCAGTCAAGTGTTCCTTAAATCTAACCATGGAATATTTATTTATTATTACCACTTACATTTGTTTTTACAGGTGGGAACCTAATAAAATACCTTTGTGCTCACTAGTTCCTTAAGCAGTTCCTTTGCAGGAACTACTGAGAATTTTTGGATCAGTAGTTCCTGTGCAATGTATATTTGTGAGTTTTATATATATTTGTTTCTTTCAAAGGAACTGTCTAGTCTCAGTAGTTCCTTTAGCTTTTGCAAAGGAACTATTGATCCAAAAAAAATCAGCAGTTCCTTCAAAGGAACTGCTAAAGGAACTATCTAGACTCAGTAGTTCCTTTCCCATTTGCAAAGGAACTACTGATCCAAAAACCTCTCAGTAGTTCCTGCAAAGGAACTGCTTAAGGAACTAGTGAGCACAAAGGGGCAGTTAATGTAGTCACAATTTCCACAGTCAGAGACGTCACCTAAAAACAAATTAAACACCTCTCACCTTCTTAAACTGTCCTATTTTTTTTATTTCTTTTTATTTCCTTGTAATGTCAACACGTCGTATGCGTAGGCGTTGCCCGTGAAATTAAATCAAAACATCGGATGTAAGAAGTGCGTTCTTTATGTCGGTACATTGTACTGCGCCCTTTAATTTGATTTGATGCTCACCATGCTCAGCCAGTCAAGTTCTTTGTGCTGATAGTAATGTGTTCAACATGGACATGGACAACATGTCATAATCATATCATGCTGTTACGATCTAAGGATATTAACATGATGATTTGATGCTTATGATTGTTATGATTAAGGCCGAGAGCCTTAGGTTAATTTTCACTAGTAAGGAAACAGTACTGAATACCACGCTGACCCACTGTGTGTGATTTAGAATATATAAGGTCTGGTTTTCCTTACCGTTCAAATCAAATCAAAATCAAAAATATTTATTTTCTAAAATATAGTACAATAGATATTATAGTAAGTACCTGGTCGACCGAACTCTGCTCGGGTGAAAATAGAGAACACTCATTTAATAGTATAGGATAGTTCATACTAATTCCATGTATAGTACATACTATTTCCATGCCGCCATGATAGTAGGTACTTACTACTTCCATGCTGCCATGTAATGACATTCTAAGGTAGCCATCTTTTTCTAAACTTTGGGTGACCGACTGCTCGGGTGAAAATACGGAGAAAACGAATTTTCCCAGATATGAGACCTAGCTAGATCGATTTTTCGCCCCCGTAAACTCCTATAATGCAAGTTTCATCGAAATCGTTAGAGCCGTTTTCGAGAACGTGATTACAAATATATATACATATATTGCTCGTTTAATAGTACCTATAGAATTTTCGTTTCAGCATAACCTGCCATGATGTGGTGTGCAAATACATTTCATGTTAGTGACAAAGTCATACTAATAATAGCACAACTAACATGGTAAACTAAACTTAGACGGATTACATTCATTACGAGTTTGAGAGAATCCCCTTAATCGGTAGTGCCATAGAGTAAAGTAATATATTGGGTGGTGGCTACTATAAACAATAAGATTTCCAACTCAAGTTTAATTTTACCCCAAAATTCCCTAAATCCCTGTCAAAATAAAATATAAGTAAAAATCTTTTTAAAAACAAGCTTTAAATTAACTAAAACGTACTAAATAAAACTTACGTGAACATAGAACATTAATATTTTCATAAAACCTTGAGGCTCATCTCGTGTAAGAAGGACGTTCACGCCTCAAGCTTTTAAGAAAATATTAAAGGTCTATGTTTACTTATATTTTATTTTGTCCTTTTTAGCAGTAGAATTTGATAAAATATCTGTTCTATCACCTCCACGTGTAAAGTAGGACTCGTTGTCATTTAAAAAACGGGGGTAATCTTGCGTGAAACGTCTAAAGTACGTTTATTTATGTTCAGTCTCTCGTGTGCTACTAGAGTACTCTAAGAAAAACAAAATATATTACGCAAAAATTACAACTCCCAACTCATAATTATAAAGCGTGCCACAAATGCGGTTTCTATGTATGCTCAAGGGAGGGAGTTGAAACTCGTGTCGTTGTTGCTCCCAAGTGAGAAGTGTCTGACAGTGACACCGTCCGAAGGGTCGTGTCACGTGGTCCTTGTAGTAAATATATGCGAAATTGTAAAAATAGAAAGGTTATTAACAGATGGGGCGTGGGTTGTGGACTTCCAATGCATGATAATCCCAAAAAAGAAACGGTATTTTTGGAGGTCAGATTGCAATGTTCTTGTATTGGGACTAGATATTTTAAACAAATATGAGAGCTTAAAACTAGGCACTAGCTCCATGTAAAGTACTGATATTCAGCTGCATCCGGTTAGACTGGAAGCCAACCCAACATAGTTGGTAAAAGGCTACGCAGGCGATGATGTGACCTAAAAATTCTTTGGAGTAGATTTGCAATAGCATTATTCTCTTTACGAAATCGTGCGATACAAATCCGGTGATAAAAAATATATATAGAATAGGTAGCTGTAAAACCTTGTTTATTGTACACCAATTATGATAATGGAGGATAAAAACAAAAAAAAAACAAAGCATTTATTTCAGTTAAACCAGGTACAGGCACTTTTGCACGAGTCGGTCAGTTAGTCAGAAAGTTGAAGCTAGTTGCCTATTCTAAAACGTAGATCTCTATGGAGGAGAACGGACAAGAAACTCCAAGGACACTCTTTTAAATATAGATATTACAAAATCCTGGGTACATTATTCTTGTTGCTTCTATACGTGAAAGCAATAAAAAAAAAAAACAATTCAAAGTAGGTATATGATTAAAAATAAGCCCTGGCAGATAAGAGATGACCAGTCTCAATTGACGGCGCCCGTTCGATACTTAGACAAGTAGTAGATCTTTTGCATTTACTAGTCCCATGTCCCATGGTGCTTGTAGTGAATATATGCGCGAATTGTAAATATAGAAAGGTTAATAACAGATGTGGTGTGGTTTGGGACTTTCTGTTCTATTTTGTGATGAGCTAAAAGAATCCGCACGTGCGGGCCGAGTTTGGTCGAAATCTGTCGAGATATCAGGTTTCCCTTTCTTTTGATAGATTTCGTACAGCTCTGGTGGAAATCAATCGTAGATTTTTTAAGTAATAACTTTTTTAATTTATTTACGAATAAATGGAGTTTTTTTTCTTTTCTTATTGTTTCTGGTAGCACATTATATGTAGGTACCTTATGTCTTACGATCAACATATTTGGGAATACTATCATTTGCCCGTAGATGTCAGTCGGGTGACCACTGAAAATCAGCGCTGTGCTGTGGGTCTCCATAGCACAGCATCATACTGAGTGGAAGCCTTCTTGTCACAGTCATGACGTGCCAGCAGCTGCCGACTATTTCTGTTTTGTGCTCGTTATTGTATTTAAATCTATTCTGTTTCTTTTTCTTATTTTTTACTCGAGTTTATCATCTTTTTTTTATGCACGTGTTTCTGTGACAAATAAACTTATTTTTCTTTCTTTCTTTCTTTTCTTTCTTTCAATAGCCGTGATCAAGGAGCCGTTTATTTGTGGAACAGTCATTTAGTTTATCTTCTAGAAGCTGTTAGAATGAAGATCCGGTTATCTTTCTTCTGTATATTTAAATGAAGAAACAGAAGTGGAGGTATGCTTGCTTGCCAAAGCTGTATTTTAATTTTTAAGAGCGAAAAGCCACCTCGATACACAGTCACCATACGTCCGATGGACTGCCCGTGCACATATCATTCCAAAAATCATTCGCAGTGACAGTGACTCCTCGTCCCCAATGACGTCTGTCAGTCACATGACACTGACACCGAGGGGCGTCACATGTTCGTTCTTACCAAATAATAAGCCAAAATTGTATAAATAGAAAGTTTATTAACATCTGGCTTGCTCAGTGAATTAAATTCTACTTTTGGTTTTTTTTTATACTGTCTCATCCAATTCCCTAATGATTTGAATGAAGCCGTATTCGCTGATAAAGAAAATTTGAGCGTCTATTGCTGTTTATCAAACAATAAATTAAGATTTCTCTGCAGTGTTTTGGAAAAATATTGATGGATGATGTTTAACCCAACCAAGGAATTTCCAAGTCCGCTGCCATGTAAGGAAGCTTGCAATATGGCTCTTAAAAGCGCTCATCCTTAAAGTTGGCAGCGTCGCAAATAGCTGTCAAATATTTACTTGTTTTGATTAATTTGGCAGTATTGAAATATGAAATGTGAACTAAAATATTGATTTTGAAATGCAATAATTAATATCGTAACACCGAATATTTAGTTTTAGATTAAAAAAAACGATTTGGAAACTTTCGAAATGCCTTTTTTACACCTAGAACGTTAACAATCTCAAATTCAGTGTTATAATTGCAATTCATTAACTAATATTCTAGTTCGGTAGTTAGCCACATTTCCATACAGTAATATTGCCAAATTAATCAAAATAGTGAAATATTTGACATGTATTGCAACGTTGCCCACTTTCAGGAATAAACTCTCTTAAATCATCAGTGGTATGAGGGTACTATATAACAGCATTCCATCGGCTTACTGAAAGCTTAAAACCTACATAAATTCCCAAAGATTATACACCTGATTTAGCAAATATAGGTTCCATAGCCAGCACACTAATTGGGTAACATACTTTCAATCACAATCCGAGAGTTTGAAGGATATTGCCAATCCTTTGCTTCATAGGTTTGAGAAATTCGTCGGCTCAACTACGTAAATAACGCAATGAACGTGGGTGAACTGTCAAAATCAAAACCAAAATGAAACCCATTGCGATGTATGTTAGGCAATTACCCCGCTGAATTCCTTTTTCATTTAACTCAGTTGCATAAACTCACTTCATTCTACCAAATCTCTCAAATCTAACAAAGCGTAATCAACCAAAACACGCTAATAATACAATCGGCTAACATCTCAATTGACGCCCCGCGGCGTCGCCTGCTGTTCTGTTGTGCTTACGCCTACCGAACGCCTTTGATAGATCGCCCCGTGTGGCCGTGTTGGGGCAGCGAATGTTCTGATCAATGGATTTTTATTGTTATGTTATTTAAATATGGCGGTGAGTGGAGAAGGAAATATTTTTTTATATGTATCTAAAGTGTGGAAGAAATTAATTGATCATAAGCAAGCTCGTTCTCTTTTTGCTGTGTTTTACGTACTTTTGTCTCTTCGTCAAAGACTTCTTTTCCTAAACTGAATCTCGCATTCTTAGTGTCGGTCTCTATAAAAGAAAACTATTTAAAGTTAGGTGATATCAAATCATAAGTTACAACCTAAGAGATTTATAGTAGGTTTTCTATCAGATACATTATCAGGCTTCCAGAAACCCATGATATGAAGAACAATCACTTCAATTCAATTGCGTTTCGAATCTTAGTATTTTCTTTTTCAGCTTCTTCGACCTTTCGTCTCTATAACAGCTAAAATTCTAATCAACCCTCCAAAATTCTTGGCGCGGTCTTATCGACCGCGTTAAGTGCCGTGCGAATAGCCAGGTGTGCTTCTCGCCCCCTGTCTCTCCCACGTGAGATATGTCACACTTGCGGGAGTAAATTGGGGGTAAAATGTGCACTGCTGTTTTGATTTTAAGATTATTTCTCTGGGGTGGGCTACAGTGGTCAGTGATTTTCAATTGTTATTTTGATTTTAGTTGATTAGTTCTGTTTTGATTTGGATCTGTGGGCCGTTAAGTTGGGAGCGGAGTTAATAAATTAATAAGCTTTTGTATTGTTGATTTAGATGGAGGTGATTTAATCTATTCAAATTCGAGAGAGATTTTTAGAGAACGCAATTGAATTAAAATTGCGTTTGGTATATTTTTAGGAACTTCCTAGCTTTCAAGCAGATTTTTAACTCAAGGAAACGTGATTTCTCTGAATAAAGTAAAAAAAAATATAAGTGCGTAATATTTTTTTCATACCCATTTTTTTTTGTAAAGTAACTTTAGAATGCATTCAAATTTTATTTTTGATTGATGATACATCAAACATTCACTACTTTTTTCCGTTCCATGAAATCTACAATTATTCCCTTCCATCAAAAACTATAACAATCAAAGCACGCCTCTAGTTTCAGAAGCTCCTGTAATCAAATCAACGTAACTAGAGACCGTTGTTTTTTTAACCGAATAATCGAATCGGACGGGACAATCCAATACATCGAAACAAGCGATTATCGCTGCGCCATCGCTAAGTAGTTGCGACAGCCGCGAATGGGGCATACATCGAACTAGGGCGTGTGAATGAGGCGGAGATACTATTACCAACGTGTGTGAAAGAGATGTGAGATGTGCTTGAAGTGCATTCGCGTAACAGCGACAGATTGGCGCGCACATGTCGAGTTGCGATGTTCTTTTTGCAAAGTGTGTTTTAGTGAGGGGTGGTATGTCGATAGTTTGATTGTTTTTTTGTGTCGAAATGATTTAGCTGTGGGAGTTTAAGGTTTGGAAAGTATTAAGTGTAGATGAATAAATGGTTGGATAAGGTCTTAAGCAATCTGTAGGTGGCCGATAGCCGTACCATGAAATGTTAAAGTAAACATAACGTAACATTACGCTTCGTAAAAGGCTTGTAATGTTAAAGAAAAAAAAAATGCTTTAATAAAAAAAAGTAATTATAGTAATAGACAACAAGCTGCTACTTTTCTTTAAAAATATATTCACACTTTTTATTTACAGAAAAATAAGTTATTGTATTGCGTCAAATTTTATCATATTCTAAGCTTTCAGAGAACCCCATATAGTAGCAATGCTTGACATAGTTACAAATTTTTTTTTTGTGCTTTTCATAAGTCACCAAAATAATATTTATCGATATTACATTTTCTTAATTTAACACAGCCCTACGCAAGCTTTCAAGAGGACACATGAAAGGGGAGCGGCGGGTCGTACGGCAACGCTTGTTTGTGCGATTTAATTTCATTTATCAACGCATTACTTACCGGGAGGGAATTACTTATCCGGATTACCCTGATACCCCGCTCTCCCCTCGACACTTTTCCTATGTAAATAAGCGACGAGGTCTGAATTTTTGAGTAGTATATGATAAGGCGCTACATGGACTTCTGTTTACGTCGCCTACTGAGGAAATAAATTAGTTTTTTCTTCTATACCAATACATACTAAAATCGTAGCTTAGGTTTGCCATAGTTGTGAGTTATGGGTAATGACAAATACTTACATAGTAACTTAAGAAAATTACAAGTTTTAAAATGACTGCTTAATTCATATTGGGAACACACAAAAAGTGTTGATCATAGCATAAAGTCAATGATAAGTAATAAATACACTCGAGAGCAATGAATCCGGGTCACTTAAAGAATCCTAAAAATCTCGGAAACTAAAAATGCTAGGTTAATGCAATAAATTGTATTTAATAGACAATGTAATACTCCTTAAATGAAGGTATTAAAACTTCTTAGTTATTGTAAAGCTATATCATAAAAAAATCAAATTTGAAAAAGGGCCACTTTCGAAGATGGAACTACGAAATTACAGCATTTGGTTTTGCTTTTGTTTGTAATCTGTCATTTATGTGGGTACATAAACCATGTTGATAGTGCTCTATATTCATTATTCAAGCTGAAATTATGTCGCTTACGCCTGAAGAATGCACCAGAATACTTACAATTCTGAAAACCGGCCGGAGTCAGCGCGATACAGCTAGGACTGTCGGTGTGTCGCTGTCAACAGTACAAAGAGTTCTCCGACGTTACGAAGAAACTGGTTCTAACCTACGCAGACCAGGAACGGGCAGAACCAGGTGTACCACAGCACGAGAAGACCGATACTTGGTGAACACCATGCTTCGAAATCGCTTTCTCACAGGAACTGAACTCACAAATCAGTTTCGACGCCTCGGAGGAAGTAACCCAAGTGCATGGACAGTAAGACGTCGGCTTGCTGAATCTAACTTAAAACCCCTTAGACCTGCAAACGGCCCTAAACTGGAGCGTGGGCATCGTATTTCAAGACTAAGATATGCCCAGAGCCACGTAAATTGGAGTATTGAAGATTGGTCAAAAGTTATGTTCTCCGACGAATCAAAATTTATGCTCTACAAGCACGATGGAA